>JAKFHU010002054.1:1200000-1764930 GCA_023783475.1 Daubentonia madagascariensis
GCCGCAGAGTTGAGTAGTTGTGACAGAGGCCTGTGAAGCCAAAATCGTTTACTATCTGCCCCTTTACAAAAAACGTTTGCCAGCCTCGGCTCTCTCCCAAGCAAATGGGTAGACAGCTGGTGATTCTGTATCTCTAACCAGGCGGGGGTGTCTCCGTGGAGAAATAGGAGGACACTCCAGAGCCAACTCTGGACGCGGACCATCCCTGGGCATTTCGTGGCCCAAACGCACACGTGGACACAGGGGTTTGGGGGAGTCCTGCAGGGTAGGAAGGCAGAGAGCACTGAGGCTGTTCCATGTCTCTGGAGACCTACGGGTGCTGTCATTTGATGGAAGCCACAGACTGTCCACGAGTCCAACTCTTTCCCTCCCTCCACAGTCAGTGTTCCCACTGCCTCCCAGTGGCGCTGGCTCCTGCCTTCTCCTGCCTGTCTCCACAAGAACCGAAACACAAGGGAGACAGAGCAGAAGAGGACGGTTGGTAGATAAAGCTTAAGAGGGGATGGCTCACACCACCGTGGTGAAGTCAAATTTTGTCCGAAGGAAGCCTCCCCTCTAAAGTGTGGGACTGTATTTCCCAAGGGAGGGTCTTTGCCAGGTCCCATGTCTGGGACTCCTCTATGTCCTGGTCTCAGTCTGCTCAGCCTGCTATCACAAAATAGTATCGCGGATGTGAACATTTCTCTCTCACCCTTTAAAGGCTAGAAGTCCAAGATCAGGTGCCAGAATGGTCAGCCCTGGTGAGGGCTCTCTTCCCAGCTTGCAGAGGGCCACCTTCTCACGGTGTTCCCCCGAGATTGGGGTTGGGGAGAAAGCTCTCTAGTCTCTTCTTATAAGGACACTAATCCCACCGTGGGGGCTCCACCCTCATGGCCTCATCTATATCTGATTACCTCCCAAAAGCCCCACCTCCAAATGCCATCATGTTGGGAGTCAGGGCTTCAACATATGAATTTTGGGGGACACAGTTCAGTCCATTGTACCTCACTATTTAGTCAGTGGACCTCTTGCAGTTAGCCAGTGATCAGAGCCACCTTGACTCTAGCCAGCCAAACAAGCTGCTATTGAAAATAGCGTAGGGCCTTCAGGAAAGGTTTATTTGGGTGTTTAGTATGATAATGAAATCTGTTTAGAGGTAACCCAGCTGAGAATTCAAGCCCACTCTGGCACAATAGCTACATTTTACTCTAACAGTATTCATCAGGAACTCATTCAGTTATAAGCAACAGAAATCCAATTCCAGTAAGCTTTTTTTTTTAAAGGGAAATGTGTTGGCTTGTGTGACTGGGAAATCCAAAGCAGGCAGGTGTATCCAGCACAAGGCACGGCTAGATCCAGGTGTTCAAGCGACGTCATCACTTCCCTCTCTCTCTCTCTCCCCCACTCCTTGCTGGCCCTTCTTGGCCTCCTTCTCAGCAGGTCCTCTGCGTGTCGAAGCAAGATGCCCCCTTGGCCCATGACTCATGGGGTCCTTCTGGTCATCTCCCTCCAGAAAGAGTGAGGGATTTTCCCGGCTACTCCTAGGGAAGATGAGGATTAGTGTGGCATAGGTGACAAGGCCAGCGCCTGAGCTGATCACTGTGCCAAGGGCAGGCGCTCTGATTGCCCAGGGCTGGGCCAGTACCACATAAACCACATGGTTTGAGCAGAACTATTCTAGAATGGCAAAGAGGGGCTCCCTCCACCCCCCAAAAAACATGCGACCCTGGGCCCTTTCACTCTAGGACAGCCTCCTTGGAGAGCAGGGTCCATATTCTCACACTGTCTGGATACATGACATTCTTGATAGGTTCCTGGGACCTTACTGCTACGAATTCATCATTGATTTATCACATTTTCAGCAGAGGAAACAGACACATTTTATTTATTTACCCCCAAAGGGCCACATAATGGGAGAAAATGCTTCAGGGATGAATACTGGGTTCTACTTTGTTCTTTATCTTTGAGGGTACAAATCTCTCTCAAATCTATTAGAGTCAACCATCTTCTGTAACAGCATCCAGGGCACACTTTAAACATCCTCTGTGGGCACAGTACGTTATAAGGTACACGCAGACGTTGCTGTGCAGTGCTGTTTCCAGTCTCGCCCCGGAGGCAACCCCTCCCGGCCCCTGCCCCCTCCCTGCCCCTGCCCCCTCCGGGCCCCTGCTCTGCGATCCGAGACATGCCTGGACTGGCCAGGCTGGACTTCTGTGCATTTGGAAACAGAATACTCAGGATGAAGGCCCCAGGGCCACCCCTACCGAACGGAAAGCAAACATGCTCGAGGTTTAGGCTCTGATTGCTCTCTTTCTGTTTCTCTTCTCCAGGCCGCCATTGTCCAGAGAAGGGCAGGTGCATGGTTCGGGAAGGAGCCCTTGGCCCGCCGCTGGCTGGGCAGCCACACACAGGTGGCCTGCCTCGGCCAACTCCTCATCAGCACGTGAGAACACGGTCCCCGCCTTGCAGGGTGGCTTTGAGTTTCGGGCCCTGCTGAGCCAGGCGAGGTGGCTTCTCAAGCCCCTAGTCTGTGTAGACCAGTGCGCCTGAGCCAGGGGGGGCCGCAGCAGGTGTGGGGGGCCCAAGATGCCCCCAGGCTCCCTGTCCTGTCTCCCCAGGTCTTCCTGTATCAGCCCCTTCCTGAAATGCTGCTTCCCAGGCCCCTGTTCAGAGGCACTGGCTCAGATGCAGGCGTGCTCTTCTTCTGTTCCACTCACTTTATCTGCGCCGGCTTTTCAGATACTAATAGCACAGCCGGAAGGGAGGGCCTGTTGCCAGGGAAACTGAGCAAGGGCCTGCTCCCTTCAGCTCCCGACTGCTGTCATTACTCTTGTGGTCGCGAAAAGGTGACCCTTTGTCCTCCCGCAGGGCGTCACCTGCACCCTCCCTCTGCTGCTCTCTACAGCCCGCGGACCTGCGGCCTTGTTCCGAGACTGCAGATGACCCTTTCTTGTTAACTTACCAGCTCTCTTCCCTCCACACACACAGTGAGTCCCCTTCTGATTCAAACCGACTGGCTCACACTGGTCCAGAATTCCTCACAGGGGACAAATGCAATTAATTTAGCTCCCCGCCTTTCTAACTAACGAAAGTCACTGACATTTGACCTCTCAACATGTGGGCAGTTGTCATCAAAATCAGAAACTGCTCATAATAGAGGAAAAGGTTCAAAAATAAAACAGCTGCAAGTGGTGAAGTGTGTATGTACTGCTGCCTCTTTTTCTTGAAAGGAGAAAAGGCCTTTCTACTACAGAGAGTCAGAAAGCAGGAGAGCACCAGCTTCCAGAACCAGTGCGGTGCATCCTGCCACAGGGACCCCCGGGCCAGGCATCCCAGCTGCCTGGACCTCTGGCCTACCTTGAGCCCAGAGACCAGCTCTGGGGACAGTCAGAGAGGTCCACTATTTTGTAAAGATCTTTTTCCTGGAGCAAACCTCAGCTCAATGGGACACATATAAAATTAATAATCTGGATTTTGAAAACATCAGTTGCAGACTGCTGGCTTCAGAAGAAGATATTGTTGACTCTGTTTTCCCTGCTCCTCCCCTCTAAACCCAACCAAAACCCCTGGAAATAATTTAACAGGAAATGGTAAAAGGATTCTGAATGCAGGAATAAAGAAATCCACTGACTGTGGACTTTAGGACTTAAGGAATGACAATACCTGGGTCCCCTGCATCCTCTCTTTATCCCCCGCATATCCTAGAATGGGCGCTGGAGAAATCTGCAACCGGGAACCAACAGGGATAGACAAAACAGCAACAACAACAGCAAAATAAAACCAACAATAAAAATAGCCACCACCACTCTCCCCGCCCCCTGCTAAAGGACCAGAAAAGAAGAAGCCCAACAGAGACCCAGTAGAGACCCCCAACAGGGACCCGGTGGCTTGGCTGGCTGATTCTACCCAGTGGCAGTTTCAAAGCCCCAGCAGGTGACCCAAATATTGTTCTACAACCAGGGCACAGGCACTTGGAATAATCCAACTTCAAGGCCAGCAACAGTGGAGCTCAGCATCTCTCAACCCTCCAGCCAGTGGCAGAGAGAAACCCAGGCCCAGCAGAGTCTGGCCCTCACCCCAGAAAGTGGCCTAGAACACCAGGCCACCCATGGAAGAGCCTTCTTTTCCTGCAGGTGACAGTAGCAGGCATTGTGTAGGAGCCCCAGCAGCTCCAAAAGATGAGGCAGATCGGAATACCGTTGCAAGGGCTCTGAAACAAAACTTCCATTGGAACTACCATCCACAAAAGTAGACAAGAACCTACTCACTAGACTTAAATAGGATGAATGCCTGCTAAAATAGAGGGCTTAAATGGGATCAAGAGTCTCCAAACATAATTGCCCAAATGCACCACTATAATAAAAAAATCACTCATCATACCAAGAACCAGGAATAAAAATTACAAAATATATTGAAACAAGTTTAAAAAAATAGAAAATTTCAGCAAAGAAACAGAAGTTATAAAAATAATAAAACAAAAATTATACAACTGAACAATACAATAATCAAAAAATTTTTAAACTCACTGGATGGCCTCAACAGTAGAGTGGAGACAAGAAGATAGAATCAAGGAACATGAGGACAAATCAATAGAATTTACTCACCTGGACAACAGAGACAAAATAAACCAAAAAAAAACAAGCAGAGTCTCACGGGTCTGTGAGGCAGCAACAAGAAAATAATCTTCACATGACTGGAGCTTCAAAAGGAGAGGAAAAAGGGCATGAGGCTGAAAAAGTATTCGAAGAAACGATGGCTGACAACTTCCCAATTTGGCAAATTTGAATTTACCTACAAATTCAAGAAGGTGAGCAAAACATATATTGGATAAACCCAAAGAAATCCACACCAAAACACATCACAATTAAACTTCTGACAACTAAAGACAAAGAAGAAAAGATCTCAAAAACAGCCGGAGAGAAACAATGCAGCACCCACAGAGGAACACCAATCCAGCAACAGCAGATTTCTCATACGATACAGTGGAGGCCACGAGGAAGTGAACAACATTTTCCAAGTTTTGAAAGAAAAGAATCATCAACTGTGAATCCAACATCTGGTAAAACTATCCTTTAAGAATACAGAGAAAATAAAGACATTCTCAGATGAAAGAAAAGTAAGATAATTTGTTGTTATCAGACTTATCCTTTAAAATATAGGTAAGAAATCTCTCCAAACAGAAAGAAAATGGCAACAGAAGTAGGCTGGGCCCTTCAGAAATTAAAAAAAAGAGCATCAGAATGGCTAAAAATAGAGGTAAGCATTATAGACTATCCTTTACCTTGTGAATTTCTACAACCATATGTTGTGATTGAAGCAAAATTTATAACACCATCTGATGTGCTGCTCAATGTATGTAGAGGAAATATTTAAGACAATTATACTTAGAAATTGGAAAGGGTAAATGTACCTCAATGGAAGTAATTTTTCTTCACTTCAATAGAATTAGTAAAATATCAATAATAGTAGACTATGATGAGTTACACATGTATATTGCAATACCTACAGCAATCCCAAGTAAATGTACTATGTGATATACTAAAGCATTTTAGTTTAAATAAATATTAATAAATCAGTATGGAACCAAAAAGTGCAAGTACTCCACAGAAAGGCAAAAAAGGAAGGAAAGAAGGAAAATAGGAAGGAAGGAAGGAATAACAAGCAGAAGGAATAAACAGAAAGCAAATAATAAAACACCACACTTAAGCCCTGCCAACAATTACTTCAAATGTAAATTATCCAAATACACCAATTAAAATACAGAGACTGGCAGAGTGGATTAAAAAAACACTGTAACTATAAATGGCTGGCTGAGCACAATGGCTCACACCTGTAATCCCAACACTTTGGGAGGACAAGGAGGGAGGACTGCTTGAGGCCAAGAGTTCAAGACCATATTGGCAACATAGTGAGACCCTGTCTCTACAAAAAAATTTTAAAAATTAGTCAGACATAGTGGTGCACACCCGTAGTCTTAGCTACTTTGGAAGCTGAGGTGGAAAGACTGCTTGAGCCCAGGAGTTCAAGGTTACAGTGAGCTGTGATCATGCCACTGCACTCTAGCCTGGGCAACAGAGTGAGACCCTGTCTCTTAAAAAAACAAAACTATATTCTGTCTATAAGAAACTCATTTCAAATTAACAATATATATATAGGTTGAAAGTAAAAGGCTAGAAAAAGATGTATCATGCAAACATTGATTTGAAAAAAAGAAAGTAAGAGTGGTTATATTAATATCAGATATAGTAAACTTCAAAGCAAAGAAAATTACTATGGAGCAAGAGGAACATTACATAATGATAAAAGGATCTGTCCACCAAGAAAACACAGCAGTCCTAAATTTGTATGCACCAAACAACAGAGTTTCAAAATACATAAAGTGCAAACTGATTGGAACAAAAGAGGAAGTAAACAAATCTACGGTTATAGCTAGGGACTTTAACTCCTCACTCTCAGCAACTGCTAGGATTGCGAGACAGAAAATTAGCAAGGCTATAGAAGAATTGGACAACACCATTGAACAACAGGACGTAAATTAAATTCACAAAACACTCTACCCAACAAAAGCAGAATGCACATTGTTGTTTTTTTTTTTTGAGGAGAAGGAAAGAGGAGTTTATTAATTTGCCAGCAAATGAGCAGGTGGGCAGACTCCCATCTTAAAGTACCAGCATCCTGCTTTTGAGCAGAAGTACAGAGCTTTTACAGGTTCTGATTAATCTCATTGTCCCATCTTTGGCTAAGACAACCTTGTGACCTCCACCCAGATTCATCCCATCTTCTGTGGCACAAAGAACAAAGGACACTCCCCTGCCCCTCCCAACCACTGGTCTGAGGCAGGGATGCAGGTCCTAGTTCTCCAAAAGGAGTGGGGAATGTTTTAGAGACATAAAAAAATTTTTTTGCCATTTTTTCAAGCCATTTCTTCTGTTGCATATTCCCCCCGTCAGTATTACCCTTCCATATCTATGGGAGGAGGGGCAACATGGTCATGAGCTACTTCCTGCTGAATTGGGGCAATGTTTTAGATGGAAGGGTTATACTTATGTATGCCATTGCAAAGCTTTGGCAGTATATTTACAACAACAGATTACCAGGTGAAAAAAGTCATAAGCAATAACTACAGTAGTGAGGACTGACAAGGCAAAATGGACTGTCACCTTGCACACGGTGTCCAGCACAGGGCTGCGTTAGAAAAGAAACATGGGACCTCTGAGGGCAGAGCTATTAGTTGCACCCTGTGAGTGATCTGAGAGACTGGTTTCTACCCAGCAGCAAGACAGATCAACAGTAGAGGTGACAGCCCAGAGAAGTCCTCACTGTGGAGTTGTCTCTCCATCCTATAGACACAACTAATTAGCAAAAGTATCAACATTTCCATTTTCCCCTTTTCCTTTAACCGATACTTCAGATCACCTAAAGGCTGGCCCCACCACTGAGGGTGTGGGGCTGCTTTTTCCATGGGACACCTCTTTACTCCAGTATGATGGACCCAAGGTTTTCATTTCTGACAATTTCAATGAGGTGTGAGTTGTTAGAGGCACTTCACAGGGTCTCTTTCACTTCTTTGTTCCCAACTGGGGCAGGGACCTGAAAGAGGCAAACTCACGTATAGTGGTTGTCACCTGACCCACTCATTTGACAAACTGCTTTACTCTGCTCTTTACTCATGGTTATATTACCACACTTACCTCAGGGTGCTAGGAAGGGTCTCTCATAAACTATTTTTTTAGGGGCTTAACTTAAGCCTGCTTCTAAAAGGCTACCCTTATCCAGAGGAGGGTAAGCGGCAATACCTTGTCCCACTTTCGATGGGTTTCCTGCATTAATTCCAGGATACATGCAATTTCCATTTGGGGTGTAGGGCTTTGCTTACTTGCTGAGTTACCTCCACTACAGAGGTGGGTCCATCACCAATCTTGTGAAATGCCCAGGGCCCTGTGGAATGTGTACCTGGGTCCTGTTGACAACGGGGTGCCTGCTGACATCCTCACTGTATGAGGAGGGGCTGCTGAGCCGTCTCTGAAGCCGTCTGCCCATGGCATCCCTCATCACCAGCATGCAATTCTTCATCTGCTTGCTCTCCTTCCCTGGACTGAATGATGTGCAGGCTTGCTGAGGCCCGAACTTCAAAGCACAATGGCGGTCTCCTGTATACTTCCCCAGGCCCTGGTATTCAATCCAGCAGGAACTTGGTGGTGCCCACCCCCTGCCCCACCGGAAGTGAGCTTCTGCTGCTTTTGAAACAACCCCCAGTGCTCTTGCTGCTCACCCAAGTCTCTCTCCTGGGCCCATTGTGACGAGTTTTTCAGCCACTGCTTGTCTACGGCTGCCTCACTGCCACCTGACCCCTCTCCCTCCCCCTCCACCCCCTGCTTGGCTCGCAGAACACCAGGCACAGCTGGTGCCAGGGATGGGGTGGAGGTCAGGGGAAGGGGCCCCCCAGACCACTTCTGTCCATGTGGCTACCGCCAACTGAATCCCCATTGTCAATTCTGCCCAGGGCTCCTGTGGGGACATTTGGAGGCAGGGGGCTCCAGGCCCCCTCCTTCATCTGAGTCCTGGACTTACAAAAACTATTTGCTTTCCTGGAGGCTTCCTGCCACCTGGAGTCCTTTACAATTTTGGGCAGAAGAGAGAAAATCAATGAAATTAAAAACAGGAAAACAATAGAGAAAATCAATGAAACAAATAGCTGATTCTTTGAAAAAAATCAATCAAATTGATTGTCTAGCAAATGACAAAGATAAAAAAAACACAAATCACCAATATCAGAAATAAAATACAGTATATCACAACAGATCTTGCAGCCATTAAAAGAAAAATAAGGGAATACTACTATGAATAACATTACATTCATATATCCAACAATTTAGAAGAAATGTACCAATTCCTTCCTCTAAAAGCACAAACAACCTAAAACTCAGTCAAGGTGACAGGCATTGCCTGAATAGTCCTATAATCATTAGAAGTTGAATTTGTAGTTTAAAAGCTTCCAGAGAAGAAATCTCCAAGTCAGATGTTTTTACTGTAGTAATCTACCAACATTTGAAGAAGAATTAACACCAATTCAGAAAACAAAAGAATTAACACCAATTGAACGCACTCTCTTCCAGAAAATAGAAGAGGAGGGACTAGCTCCCAACTCATTTTATGAGACCAGTATTATCCTAATAACAAAACTATACATAAACAGCATAGAAAAAGAAAACTACAGATCAATATCTCTCATGCATCTCGTTACTATCTCATGGATGCAAAACCCTTAAGAAAATGTTCCAAATTGAATCCAACAATGTATTAAAAAGGCTGGTTAGACATCTAAAAATCAATCAGTGTAATCCACCATATTATCAGGCTAAAGAAGAAAAACACATGACCATATCAATGAATGTAATAAAAGCATTTGAAAAACTCTAACAATGATTCATAATTAAAAACTCTTGGCTCACCAGAAATAAAAAATAAATGAAATGAAACTTAACCTTTATGCACCCATTAAAAAAGCCTACAACTAATATCATACTTAACAGCAAAACACTGAGGTCAGGAACAAGACAAGGATGTCCACTCTCACCACTCTTATCGGCATATTGGAAGTTCTAGCCATGGCAACAAGGCAAGGAAAAGAAACAAAAGACAATCATATTGGAAGAAATAAAATGGTCTCTATGTTCAGGTGGCATTATTGCCTACATAGAAAATCCCAAGGAATCTGCAAAAACACTTTTGAACTAATAAATCCTTAAGATCACAGGATATAAGACCTGTGTATGATATAACACACAAAACTCAGTTACATTTCTATATCCTAATAATAAATAAGTGCAAACTATAATCAAGAATGCAATGCCGTTCCTCAAAAAAGGAAAAAGAAATACTTGAAATCAAAGAAGACCTAAGTATATGGAGAGACATGCTGTTGTTCATGAATCAGCAGACTCCTCATAGAAAAGATGTTAATTCTCCCTAAATTGATCTATAGGTTTAATACAACTCTTATCAGTAAGGTTTTTTGTTTATACAGACAATCTTATTGTAAAGTTTATACAGATAGGGAAAGATGCTAGAGTAGCCAAAACAGTTTTGAAAAAGAAGAACGGAGTGTCAGGAATCGCTCTTCCAGATATTAAGTGTTATTCTACAGCTACAAGACAGTGTGGCACTAGCGGAGGGATAGACACATACGTGAATGGAACAGAATATAGAGTCCAAGAATAGGTCCACACAAAGAAGCAAGAGCAGTTCAACAGAGGAGAGAAAGTCTCTTCAACAAATGGTGCTGGAGTAATTGGACATCCACGGGGAAAGCAGACCTAAACTTCATACCTTACTGTTTTTTTGAAATTTACTCATGATGGATCATGAACTTAAATGTAAAATGTAAAACTATAAAACTTTTAGAAAAAAAAGGAGAAAAATCTGTGAGACTAGAACTAGGCAAAGAGTTCTTAGATTTGACCTGAAAAAGCACAATGCATGAAAGAAAAAAATAATTTAAAAAAAATTGGACCTCACCAAAATGAAAAATGTTTCTCTGCAAAAGGCCCCATTAACAGGATGAAAAGATAAGTTACAATTGTGGAAATATTTGCAAATTGCATATCTAACTAAGGACTCATAGCAAGACTATATAAAGAACTCTTAAAACTTAACATTAAAAAAAGCAAACAATCTAACTAGAACATGGGCAGAAGATACGAAGAGACATGTCATTGGAGAGAATATACAAGTAAGCACACGGTAAGATGTTCGAATTGGGGAAATGTAATTAAAACCATAAAGAACTACCATTACACACCTATCGTAATGGCTAAAATTAAAAAATAGTGATAATACAAAATGCTGGTGAGGCTGCTGGGAAAGTGGATCACTCGTACATTGCTGGTGGGAATGTAACATGGTACAGCAGCTCTGGAAAATAGTTTGGCCTTTCCTTTCAAAACTAAAAATGGACTTACCATATGACCCCACAGTTGCACTCTTGGGCATTTACCCCAGAGAAATGAAAACTTATTTTTATGTGTACAAAGGTTCATAGCAGTTTTGTTTGCAATAACCAAAAAGGGGAAACTCCTGCAATGCCTTTCAATGTGTGCCATTGTGACGCATCCAGGGAATATTACTCAGCAATCAAAAGGAATGAGCCAGTGAATCACGTAACAATTCGGAAGAACCTCAGGTCAGTGTGCTCATGTATTCCCCACAGAAATCCTGTGAGGTAGTTACTTTCATTTTCTCCATTTTAGTGTGCTATAACTGAGTGTTGAGGACGCTAAGTTCCCTGCCAAGGTCTCCTGCTGCTTAGATGGGGACTCTCCCTGGAACCCAAGTCTTGTGCCTCCTGCCCACTCTGCCGTCCCGGGCTCTGGCATCATCTCCGTCTGTTGTGCTTTTGCACGTGCTGGTTCCTCTCCCTCCCACCTCTCTCCACTCAGAAAGGTCTTATTCATCATTCGAGTCTCATCCTGAGCATTTCTGCTATGTTCTCCTTCCCATCTTTAGTTGGTGGGGGGGCAGGGTGGGATGAGGAGCACAAGCTAGACGGCCACCGTAGGCAGAGCTGTGGGCAGGAGGCTCCCGAAGGAGCCTACCGCTGGAGCATCGGGTTGCAGAGGCTTGGGCCATGGACACTTCCAGGGGTGCTACAGGGTTCTCTTCTCTGGACCAGCATCCCCCGACTTCCTCCAGCCTTAAGTCAGTTCATTTCCATTCCTAGTACCTTTAGTTGAGTCCTCACTCTGTATGACTGGTGATTAGGGAGAGATATGTCAGGACTCTAGGCAAGAGCCACTTCTAAAATACGGCTCTCTGGGTGGCCGGGGCCCAAGGCCCAGTAAAGAGGGTGCTGGCTGAATGTCAGTCCCCAGCTCTCCACCCAGGTGCCCCTGTGCAGTGAACAACCTACCCAACAGCATATGGTAGCTCTGCCTTGGGAAAGATCTAGAGTTTCAGGTTCCTGTGCACCTTCTCACTTTATGTCCAGAGAAACCACAGCTACAGATTACCTCCTAAGGCCTGCAGGCTGCTTTTGTTACCTGCCTTCTCACCTTTTCTTCTGGAGACTAGCCTTTGCAGAGTCTTGCGTGTACTTAGTGCAACCCGCCAACCATGTTAATTGCCACGCCTAAGAGCTCCTTTAAGCCCCTCATTACATCATTACCTGCTACTCCCTCTGACATTTCAGGGAAAACAAACAGTTCTTTGCCCATGTTAGTCTTCAATATGGAATCTGTCTTATCTTTATTGCGTCTATAGATAGGTATTTAATTCTTCATTTTGCTTTTTAAGTACTTGAAATGTGTTAGTTACCTCCATCAAATGAATATTCTCCTAAATTATTTTTAATATTAATATTCTGTATTCTAAAGACCACAGGATACATATGTCACCGCATGAAACATTACTGGAAGAAGCACAATTAAGGCAAGGAGATCAGCATCTCCAGGAACTTGCAGACCAAACTCCTGCATTTCATTCTTATATTTTGCTTTTACAGTATTGTTTTCTTAGTCCTCCCAATAATCTTTAAATTTTCTCCCCCAGCCTGCCTTACATTTCCCTTAAGCATCTTCTGGGGAGAAGGATCCTATCACCTGCTCTTAGATAGGTTCCCTCCCTGCAGGTGCAGGACTTGCCTGAGCCACCTCCTGGAAGACTGAAAACACCTTTACATTTCCATATGTAACATTTTCAAGTGATTTTCTAAAAATGTTATAAATAAAATATAAACCAGTCTCAGAAAGGCAAGTTTGGGATCTTAAATTTTTTAAATTATTTTCTAATAAATAATTTTTAAAAATCTGTTTAATGCTTTGTTTTGTTTTTGATGATGCCCAGATTCTCTGTAAGGAAAGGTTCTCTGCACACACATAGGGGGTTGCAAACAAGCCCAAGAATTTGGGGACAGCTGGGCCACGGCGAGTACTGGAAAATTAGAATTAGCTAATTTTGAGAGACTTTTAGAGTTTGGCATTCAGATTTAAAATTTTTTCCAACTATAAGTACAATGTACTTATGCTTAAATACATTAAAAATATTTTTATCCACACTTTAGAAAATGATCTATTGTCATATTTGGAAGATTTTTGTAATATGAAGAATTTTTAAATCCTCTCACAGTGTGAATGAGCAAAAAAAAAGTAGTAAAAATTAAAAGGACAGAATAAAAATTTCCATTCAATAGAGATTGACCCTCAACATAGATTGACGGACCAGACAAGGGAAGTCACGTGGTTTTACATAGTCTACTTACAGAGATTGAATTTTATGTAAACTATACTTATTTCAATATATCACTTGTTTGTTTCTTGACCAACAAACTAACCTCAGGATTAAAACAGAAATATCTTTTGGAATCACAAGTAATTTAAAAAGTTATCTATAGCACTGTATTCTAACACTGTTCATTACACATACATTTTTAAAGACATTCATAAAACAAGTCTATTTTTAAATCATTGTTGAATATGGTTTTACTAACCTCCTCATTAAAAAAAGAAGTTCGAGAATGCAAAATAGTTAAATCACTTGCAGGAAATTTGAACTGTTTAGTCCTGCTTGCAGCAGCACTGTAACTTACGTAGAAATGTACGTTGGTTTTAGGATACTAACCACACCTTGGTAAAGGCAGAAATTTCTAAAAAGCCAGTTTCTATGTCTGTGCTGCTTTTCCTCACCGTTGCTGACACACACCACCCGTGGCAGCCAATTAAGGTCACATTTCACGGGGAAGATGTGACCGCTGTTTTTTGTTTTCCCCGTCACTGCACGGTCATGTTCCCGACACGCGGCCGCTCGTGCCTCGCGCGAAGCAGCCGCGCGTGGGTTCAGCGGCTCCTTTCCGCGTCCCCACGAGCGGGAGGGTTCCGCCCACTCCAGCTTCCCGCGCGGGCGCTCCCCGACCCTCGGCCGAGGCCAGCTCGGCGCGGTCTCCGGGACCTCAGTGGCGAACGCAGGTCACCGGGCCCTGCGCCCCTCCAGGCGCTGGTTCGTCTGCGGCCCGACCAGTTCCGCCGAGGCCCGCGGGGAACGGCGCAGGGGGCGCGGGCGGGGAGGCGGGAGGGCGCGGGGGGCGGGGAGGCGGGAGGACACGGGGGGCACGGGCTGGGGGGCGCGGGGAGGGGCGCGGGCGGGGAGGCCGGGAGAGCGCGGGAGGCGGGGAGGAGGCGGGAAGGCGGGAAGGCGGGAAGGCGGGAGGGCACGGGGGGGGGGCACGGGGGCACGGGGGGCGCGGGGAGGGCGCGGGGGGCGCGGGCGGGGAGGCCGGGAGGGCGTGGGGGGCGCGGAGAGAGGGGCGAGCGCTTCCCCTGCCCGCGGCCTGGCGGCTTCCAGGGACCCTTGAGGCGCTGGGAGTAACGAACGGTGCTGACGGACGGTTGAGAGCAGACGCTACTGGCGCGACAGAGCGGGACTGTGTCCTGTCACCTCCTCGGAGTCTCCGAAGGCAGGAAGGCCACCCAGCAAGGACCACTCCGCATCGAAGAGCCCGAGCCAGGCGTGAGTCGGCATCTGCCTGTTCTTTCTTGAGAGACGAAAGGGCGAGACGGGCGGTGCTGGGAAGGGGACGTCCGAAGTTGCAAACGGGCTCCCATGCTGTCAGGGCCGCTCCCGGGACAGGTGGCACCGCGTTCCACGCCGCCGCTTCTCTCTCGTGCCCCGCTTTTCACAGCTCTGATGGAGTTGGTTCATTTATTCGAATGTTGCGTTACAAGAACTGCAAACGTAAAATAAGATTTCGCCTAATCACAATACAGTCGTGCGCCGCATGAGAACATCTGGCGATGATGGACCGCAGGTGTGACTGTGGTCCCCTGAGGTTACCATCCCGCATTGTTGCTGTGCCTTTTCTGTTTGGATATGTTTAGACACACAGATACTTACCGCTGTGTTACAGCTGCCCGCAGTGTTCAGTGCGGTGACGTCCCGTGCAGGGCTGCGGCCCGGGAGCAACAGGCTGGACCGCAGGGCCTGGGTGTGTGGCAGGTGGGCTGTGCCGTCCAGGTTTGAGTAAGCACATGCCATGATGTTTGCACAACCATGAAATTGCCTAATAACACATTTCTCAGAGTATACAGCACCCGGACGCTAGGGCCCCTCACCTGGTAGAGCAGAATTTCCAGCGGACAGTGGATGTGAACTTTATGGAAAGGGGGCTCATGTCTTTATCATCGTCTTTGCTTCCTTCCTGCGGAATTCCCACAAGGCAGGAGACTAAAAATGCAAACTCCTCCATCAGACTTTTCCTTCCACAGAAACACGAGTTTTGCGTGCTCATTTATCAGCGGTGTTATTTGAAACATGCCAGTGTTGTCATAGGAATCTCTCGTACCATAGATTCCATTATTTTAAACATCTTAACATGTGATATATAAACATTCAATGCTTGAGGAACTGGCAGCGCACCACAAAACTCAGTGGGTGACTGCGGAGGAAAAGTTTTTCCCTTTGAGATTTTCAAAATTCCAAAGGGAGGAGGTGGGCAGAGGGGATCGACACCACTAACGTTTTTTCCCCTTCTCGGTTTTTCCTTGGAGTTCTGGTCCCCACCATTGCTTATTTCGGCCTTTTTCACTTTACTTCTCTGAAGACAGAATTTGGCTTTCTCGAAAGGAGCACAGCAGGGGAGCCTGCGAAGTGCAGTTCTGAAAGCCTGGCTTCCGGTGGACTGGCCCTTGCGGCTTGCCAGCTCTGGCTCCTGTTCCTCTCCCTGGGCTCTCGGAGCTGCATCACCTGAACTAGACTAACCACCCCATGGCTTGAGCTTTGCCACTTGGGATCCAGGCTCTCACCTGGGTGCAGTGTTGGGATCCAGGCTCTCACCGGGGTGCAGTGTTGGGATCCAGGCTTCCAGGAAGACACCATTTTCCCTGGAGCTCACCTGGATAGTGATCCTCCATCCTCCCTGTCTTCCCTCCTGCTTCCTCAGAGGCCTCCTGCAATTGCTCGTCCCCTCCCTGAGGACATCTCTGGGCTCCCTCCAGTGATCCACTCACACCCCATCCATCTTCCCCCCTCAATACAGTGAGAAAAGGCCACCAGCATTTCCTCACTACAGATGAGCAATAGTGAACGAAAATAAAAACACTCTGCATGTAAATAGGAGTAATAGAGAATTGTCAGGGGAAAAATTATTTTCAACCAGGCACTGACTGGTGGTGTACATTACTTAGCCAGGCCTAAATAAATAGTAAATGCCTTTCAGTATTCCTTTGTGTGTTGGATATTAGACCCCCTTTTAAAATGCATGTGTTGTGCATGTTTATAAGATGCCCAACAAGCACAACTAGTACAATATAACAAAAATGCAAATTTATTTTGCTTTCCCTCTTGTCTCTTTAAAAATTTACTCAGCAGAGCATGTTCATCAACATTGCCCCTGCTAAGGCAGACCCAAAACTTGCTGGCCACTCCCAAATAAAAAAAAAAAAAATCTCACAGTTTTAAGTGACCAACACAATCTCATTTTGGTAGCTCTATCTTCTCTCCCTGAGCAGGGCTGCAGGGAGAACCTGCTGTCTTGCTTCCTCTTTCTTGTCACCATCTCCCCCACCGGCTGGCTGTTCTTTCTGATTTCCCTGGGCTCAGCCAGAGAAGGCTGATGGTACAACAAAGTCTTTACCTGGCAGAAACTGTTGCAAAATGACTTTGCCCTCTCTAGGGCTGGCAGCTGTCAAATGCCAACTCTTTCTCTCATAAACACTGTTACGGACTGTATGTTTCTGTCCTCCCCAGATTCATATGTTGAAACTCTACCCCACAATGGGATGGTGTTAGGAGGTAGGGCCTTTGAGACGTATTTAGGGTTAGGTGAGGTCATGAGGGTGCAGCCCTCATGAATGGAATCAGTGCCTTTGTAAGAGTCACCAGCAGCTTGCTTTCCCTCTCTGCTCTCTGCCATGTGAGGACACGGGAAGAAGGCAGCAGTCTGCAACCTGGAAGAGAGCCCTCTCCACAACCATGCTGGCATCGGATCGCAGACTTCCAGGCTCCAGAACTGTGAGAAATAAATCTCCGTAGTTTAAGCTGCCCAGTCTGTGGTACTTCGTTACAGCGGTCCAAACTAAGGCAAATTCAAAACAGTTAAGCAGTGGCCCTGTGAGGTCCCCAAATGTGGGCAATACATCCTAATTCCCAGACTGCTCCTGTTCTGTCCCTGGTTTCTGGTGGTCCCCCCAACAGAATCACCCAGGGGAAGGCCATTGTCCTGCCAGCAGTCAAGTACTCCAGGCTCCTGCACCCTCTACCCTGGCAAGCTGTTCTGCTGCATCAAAAAATACCCCAAAACTTAGTGGTATAAAACCACAATCACTTTATTTTGATCATGATTTTGTAGGTAAGAAACAAACATCCCAATAAAATATGAGCACAAAAGATTAGAATATACTTTGCCCAAAGAAAATATAAAAATGGCAAATAAACACAATAAGAAATTCAACAATATTAATCATTGGGGAAATGCAAATTAAAACTACAATGAGATATCACTACATACCTATTAGAATATCTACAATATAAAAGGATGACCATACCAAGTGTTGGTGAGGGTGCAAAGAAACTGGAATTCTCAGACACTGCTGGTGGGGTTGTAAAATAGTATGACCACTTTGGAAAACAGTGAGGCATCTTATCAAAAAGTTAAACATACATACCGTATAACCTAGCAATTTTACTTATAGGTATTTACACAAGAGAAATGAAAGCAGACGTCTGTACTAAAACTTGTACATGAATGTCCACAGAAGTTTTATTTCTAATAGCCAAAAACTGGAACTAGCCCGAATGTCCATCCATAGGTGAGTTGACAAATTGTGGTATAGCCATATAACACTGCTCAACCATGAAAAGGCATGAACTGTTAACACACATGACAATATAAATAAATCGCAAAGTAATCAGCTGAAGTGAAAGCAGCCTCACAAAAGGAGTTCCATTTATATAAGTCACCAGAAAATGCAGGCTTCTGAGTATTGACAGTGGATGTCTGGGGATGGGGCAGGTGGGGAAGAGCAGGGGTGAGGTGACAAAGGGACAGTAATGAACATGTTCAGTATATTAATCATAACGGTGGGTTCACAGGCATATTCCTGTGTCAAAACTGATCAAATTCTGCACTTCAAACATACGAGATTTACTGTATGTCAGTTACGCTTTTTATATCTTTCTAAGAAAAAGATTCTATTCCAGCCCCATGGTTTGGGGAACTGTAGTTCATTTTGTACTCTCCAGAACTAATCGAATAGGGATTATTGTTCCTTGATGTTGATAAACCTCACTTGTAAAACTATCTGACCCTGGGTGGAGGGTGGAGGGTGAACGTTGTGGGTAGACTTTTCACTACAAACTCCATTTCTTAACCAATTATATGACCAGTAAAGTTTTTTCTTTCTTCTTATGCCAATTTTGGTCTTTTGGGCATTGCCAATTTTATCTAAGTTTTTAAATTCATTGACACAAAGTTATTCTTAGGATTCTCTTATTCTTTTTTGTGCCTATTATATCAATAGTTATGCCCCTTTCTCTTGACTAACATTGTTTAAAAGCCTTCTTGTTTTTATCTTGATTTGTTCAGCCAAGTATTTTTCTATATTATTACTTTTGTTAAAAATAATTTAATTTTGTTGATCTTCTCCATGTATTAGTTTTTTATTCTCTTACTTTTCACTTTCACATTTATTGTCTCTTTATTTCTACTATTTTGGGTCTACTCCTATATTCTTTGTTTAGCTTCCTGAGTTGGATGGCTGGCTCATTAATATCCAATTTTTCTTTCTTTATAAATACTACTGTGAACTTTACAAATTTTGAAATGTAGTTTCATAGTGGTTCAAAATATTTATAATTCCCACTATAATTTTTTCTCCACCATTGATTTATTTGGAAATGTACTTTTACTTTCTAAATGTATGGGATTTTCTTAGCTATATCCTTATTACATTCACACACACACACACGTGCGTGCAATCATACTGTCACATCATGGTCAGTGAACATGAGGTCATGCTGTTGACACTTCAGTGTTTGTGAGGTCCTTCATTGTGCGTGTCCTCCATGCCCCTGGCGTGTGCTCAATTTCCGTAACTGTTGTACATATGCTGAAGAAACTGTGCAACTAACGACGTAGGCGAGTACAGGATTTGAACTACAGCTCCTGGGCCAAATGCAGTCAGCTGTTTTTGGTTTTGTTTTTGTGTTTATTTTGAGACAGGGTCTTGCTATGTTGCCCAGCTGGTTGTGAACTCCTGGGCTCAAGCAATCCTCCTGCCTCAGCCTCCCACGTAGCTGGGGCCACAGGCACACACCACCACACCCGGCAACTGCCTGTTTTGTGAATAAAGTTTTATGGGAGCACAGTTATATCCTTTCACTTACATGTTTTCTGTGCCTGCAGAGTAGAGTGACGGAGACCATACACTTTGCAAAACCTAAAATGCTATCTGGCACTTGATAGAAAAATTTTGCCAACCCCTGGTATAGCAGATAAGAGTTTGGGTTTTGGAGTCAGATGCGTTAAGATCCCAGCTCTGCCACTTACTCGCTAAGTAATCCTGGGTTAATTATTCAGCTTCTCTCTGCCTCAGTTTCCTCATTATGTTGTCAGTGAACATAATGGGCTGGTCATGGAAAGTACTTAGAACACTGCCTAGCACAAGGTAATGTTAGCAATTATTATTTGTTTGGCACAGACAGGGTTCTAAGAATGTGCTGTAGTTCCAGCTTTCAGTTTTGCTCTTCAAATATTCTCTGTCTTTATTATTTGTCTGATTGATCTGTTCATTCTTGAAAGAGACTTGTTAACATCTGTCTTTTTATATTTTGGCTTTATATAGGCTGAAGATGAGTTTTTAAATCATACAGTTTTAAGATTGCTTTATCTTCCTGGTAAATTATTCCTTTATCATCAAGTAATGAGTCTTTTTAATCCTTAACATCTTTTTTTCCACAGAGTCTACTTCCCTTGAAATTTGTACTGTTACACCATCTTTCTTTTGGTTTCTATCAGAAAAAGTTGTGTGTCACATCACTGTCAACATATCTGGCTTATTATGTTTTAGGTGTTTCATAAACCATAGAAAATAATTTTTTTCTTATTCCAAATGAAATTTCATTTGTTGGAGGTGTTTAATCCATTTTCATGTATTGTGATTGCAAACATATTTGGTTATTTCTGTCATCTGGTTTAGTTTTCTGTTCTCCCTTCCTTCAATTGTGTTGGTAATACTTTCTTTCTGTTCTTTTTCCTCTATATTAGTTTTGAAGTTATATTCTTCTCTTGCTGAGACAGAGAGAGAGGAGACATACAGAGATTTTTACAAGTAGGTAACATACCACAAGGAATAAAAGATTCAGTCATGAACCCATAGACCCATCCCCAGCCTCTGTCCACAGGGGCACCACATGTTACCAGTTCCCCTCAGGTTTCTTCCAGGGACATTCTGTGCAACAGATACCATTTTAATTCTTCCTCATCTTAATTTTAAATCTACTATTTATTTCAGTATGTCCTCTTTATTATATTCCTTTTTCCCTACTTCCTCCATCCCTCCACTAGTCTTAGCAGGAAGAAACAGCCAGAGAGAGACTAAAAGTGGAGAAACGAATTTGGAAAAAGGGAGGGAGAAAAGAAAAGTTATATGAGAAAATTAAAACTCAAAAAAAAAACCTTAAGAAGGTGAAAAAAAATGACCTAGAGACTGGGAGAAAATATTCACATTTTCAATCAAGTACTAGTGTCCTGAATATAGAAAGACCTCGCAAAACTCAACAATAGAAAAAGTCAATCAGAAAATGGACAAAAGATATGAACGGACATTTCACAGAAGAGGACACACATGGCAAATAAGCACGTGAAAATAAGTCCGATGTCTTTTCTCATTAGGGAAATGCAAACTAAAACCACAGTGGGGGGCTATCACTACATACACACCTATCAGAATAAAAATTAGTGACAACACTAAATGCTGGGGATGATGCAGAGAACTTGGGTCACTCCTATGTTGGTGGGAATATGAAATGGTACAGCCACCCTGAAAAACAGTTTGGCAGTTTCTTGTAAAACTAAACATGCAAAATACCATATGACCCAGAGAAATGAAAACTTATATTCACACAAAACCTACACGTGAATATTTATAGCAGCTTTATTAGTAATAGCCAAAACCTGGAAACAGTCCAGGTGTCCTTCAGCAGATGAGTAAACTGCAGCACATAGCACAAAATACTACTCAGTAATTTTTTGAAATGAATGATTGTACACAAGCAACGACTTGAATGAATCTTCAGAGAATTATGCTGAATTAAAAAGCCAATCTCCAGAGATTACCTACTGTGTGATTCGATTTAAGTAACATTCCTGAAATGACAAAATTATAGAAATGAACATTAGATTAGTGGTTGCCAGGCGCTAAGGACGGTGGGTGGAGGAGGCAGGTTTGGCGTGAGAACAGAAGGGACCTTTGTGGTGATGGAGTGTCCGTATCGTGATTGTGGGGTGCATACACAAACCTACACACGTGATAAAATTACATCGAACTATAGATGTGCACACGCGCACACACACACACAAATAAGTGCTTGTAAAACTGAGGAAATCTGAATAAGACAGTCTCAATGTCAACATGCTGGCTGTGGTACCACACTATAATTTTGCCAAGATGTTACCATTGGGAAAAACTGGGTAAAAAGTACACAGGATCTCTCTGTACTATTTCTTATAACTGTAGATGAATCTAAAAGGATCTCAAAATTTAAAAGTTTAATAATAATGTACCCAGTTCATAGCGGTGTTATTCACCATAGCCAAAAGGTGGAAGCTACCCTCGCCCCTTGACAAATGAGTGGATAGACAAAATGCGTTACAGCCACACAGTGGAATATGATTCAGCCTTAAACAGGAAGGAAATTCTGACACAGGCTACAACGTGGATGAACCTTGAGAACATTATGCTAAGTGAAATAAGCCAGTCACAAAAAGACAAAGACTGCATGGGTACCTGGAGTAGTCACATCCATAGAGGCAGAAAGCAGAATGGTGGTTGCCAGAGGCTGGGCAGAGAGGAGAATGGGGACGTGTTGTCCAAAGTGTGCAGAGTTTCAGTTTCGAAAATCAAAAAGAATTTTGAAGGTGAATGGTGGCAATGGTTGCACAACAGTACAAATGTGCTTAATGCCACTGAATTGTACCCTTAAAATGGTTAAGATGCTAAATATTATGCTATGTGTATTTTACCACAATTTAAAATTTTTAAAAATTGTCCTTAAGCAAAGCAAAAATGGAGGTGATTCCTTGGCTCACTCTGGCATGGGTCTGGGTTCAGGCGTGACTGGCCCAGGGAGTCAAATGACGCCATCAAGACCAGTCCTCCCCAGGTCTGGGTCTGCCCTCCTTTTGGTCACGTGCGTCTCAGGCCAGCTCTCTCCATTTGAGAGCAAAGATGCAGTGGCAACTCCAGGCTCATAACAACATCTGGAGGTAAGAGAAAACCCTCCCTCCCCCGGTAGCCACATCAGGCCTGGACAGAGCTTGGCTTGACCAGCTGAGGCCACAGTCACCCCCCGGCATGGGGAAGGTGGGGGCATGTGATTGGCCCCCTGCCCAGTACTACCTGGAATGGATCAGGGGCCCATTTCTGGAAGGAAAGGATGCAGGCAGATGCCCACCACACAAGACACAAAACTTGTGACATCGAAACTATATTTTGACAAGATGGCACCTCAGTGGCAAGAGATTTTTCACAGAATAAATAAATCCTGGGGCACCTAGACATAAAAACGGGTGAAATCACACACTTTCATAGAATCAACTCTCCAGCGATAACTAAATCACTAGAATTATGTAGTATTAAAATTTTGTATTATGAAGAAAATGGAAATTATAATCAATGGAGATAAAATTGCTTAGAATTAGGAGCAAAAGTTCTCTGTGCTTTAATAGCATATATTTCTGCTGTATTTGGCAGGAAGTTTAGCCTCTAATAAGAGTCTCCTCTAGTTGTTCTAGAAGGCCTCCTTGGAACAGTCTGCAGTGATGGCTGGGCTGGAGGACACTGGGTGTGTACAGTATGACACCATTTTTAACCTATGTCCAAGTGCAACATAAGGTACTTATTTTTGCAGAGAAAACCTCCTCTGTCAGGACTTCTGTTGAGCAGCGTTCACAGGGTGTGTGTAGTGAGTGCTGTGGACAGCCTCCCTCAGCAGCCCTTCCCATGCCCTGTGTCATGCCTTCTCCATGCAGAGTGTGGAGCACTCACGAGAAGGGGGTGGAGGTGAGCAAGGTGAGACTGGTGTCCCCAAAGGTAAGCCTGGGCGTGAGTTCAGGGCCTGCTCCCTACAACTGTGGGCCCCAGGGCCTTGATGCCAATGGGTAATTCTCCTGGCTGCCCTGTTTTTGCTATGTGGCAGGAGGTCATGGTCTGCTGTGCCTCCCAAGAGCTCTGCCTACTGCCTAACAGCCTGCATTTATAGCGGGTGCAGTGAATTCATTCGCAAAAGGCAACAGTCGCCTGAGTGTCAGGATTTATGGTTTGGTTCACTCTGAAGGCAGCAATCCAACTTTACTCTCCCCACTCCGTGTGCCAAGATCCGTGTGCCAACTAGGGTTGCCCCCAATCTCCTGGACTCCCTCAAGCCTCATTCACTCTGTGCCTCCAGGTGTAGGCCATGCCTGGTGTTCTTATGCGGCATGAGCATCAACTCAACACCCAGCCTTGGTCACTGCCTTCGCTAAGACACCTTGTCCTACCATCAAGCCAACATTGTCACTTCCAGACACTGTCTTCCCTGATGCTCTGCATGCAGATCTACTGCATACAGACCCGTCACACGGGTCTGTGATGGTCCGTTCCCTGGCCGCACGTGTGCGCACAGAGGCCAGGATCACTCCAGACAAAAGGTAGCTTTTCAACAAATGCTTCTTAATGGAATTGAACTCATTCCCTGTATTAGTCAGGGTTCTCCAGAGAAGCAGAGCCAATAGGATGTGTGTGTGTGTGTACAGAGACGGGGGGATTTATTGTAAGGAATTGGCTCACAAGATCGTGAATCTACAAGGTGAAGTCCAAAATCTGCAGGGCAGGCCGGCCGGCGGGAGACCCAGAGAAGAGTCTGAAGCCAGTTTGGAGGCAGAATTTCCTCCACATGGGGGAGGTCAGTCTTTTGCTGTTGGGAGGAGGCCTGCTCTTGCTGCGGAGAGTCATCTGCTGTACTCAGAGTCTACTGACTTAAATGTTGATAAATACCTAAAAATACCTTCACAGTGACATCTAAACTGGTGTTTAACCACGTATCTGGACACCGTAGCCTAGCCAAGGTGACGCCTAAAATTAGCCACATTCATTTTATGCCTTTTATGCAGCACCTATTAGATGTTCAACAAGTGAGGAAGGAAAGGGGCGGGAAGGGAAGACAAAAATTAGCTGGTTCTGACAATTTTTGTCACAAAAATTATTAAAATAAAGATGTAGTTTTCCTAATGCCTACTTTGAAAGCCAACACCACTGATTATGTAAGTCCTGATGTAATCACTAAAAGAGATCTAATTAAGCTATAAACATAATTTGCGTGAAGTAGGACTGGAGAACAGGCGAAGGGACGTCGGGTAAGTCCCAGTTCTCTGGGAGACATTCGGGGCCTTTCGCCGGTTGGGCCCTCGCGCCTCCCTTAAGAGGCGACATAAAGAGCATCTGAGGGGCAGCCGGGCAAAAGTCGGTCCCCCCTCAGCACGCTTGCTTTTACCTCCTTCCTATTTCACCCATTAGAAAACTTCCCAAGAAATTTAAACAATTAATACTAAATATAATAGTAAAAAACTAAATGCTAAAATTATCTCCGCAGAACCAAGTCTTACTGTTCTACTCGCTGAAAGGAACAGATAACGTCGTCACTGGGGCACCACGCGGGTAGGCATAAAACATCCACAAAATAAGTAGTGCTCTACCAGGATAAAGCAATTTCCATAGTCTTAAAACATCCGTCTGAGTCTTTTAACATAAAGGATTTCAACTTCCATTATTTTATCCTGTTTTGGCTCACTGCTAGCCTTTAGCAACACACACATAATTGACCAAGCTATGTTACTGCATAGGAGCTGAAGAAACCATTTCATAATGGAAGCACAAGCTCGAAGATCTAAAACCGAGAAGGAACCCACCACCTCCCACCCAGCAGGTAAACTGGGACAGGTGTGTGCGCGGCCAGCCGACTTGCAGAGGGGCCCCGAGCTGCATCAGGGCAGTGTCGCTCCCCTGCCCCCTGTGGCTGTATGCGCCCAGGCTTATGAGAAGGCAACAGGTGCATGATTCGTCTATATGTACAGCCAGCGTTAAAGAAAAAATTATTCATGGCACTTGTGAAAGCGTGGTAAAGCAGACTTTTATTCAGGGGGAACAATGGGGTTTTGCAACAGGAGGGAGAGATTGGGCTCCAAACTGTAACTCTGAGTACAGCAAAGAAAAATAGGAAGAGGGTTTGGAGGAGCCTGGCTAGAGTCTGGTCAAGGAGAGAGTCTTCGTCACTAAGTAAAATAGTCCAGGAGAAGGACATTTCCTTTTACCAGTTTTAATTTCCCAACTTTCCTGGTTCTGAGTAAACAGGGCTCTTCGCTGGCCTCCTGCCTCCGGGATTGGCTTGGCCTCTCTGGACGCCTGGGGGAGTCAGGGTTGCTCCGGGCTAGTCGACTGGACCTTAAGAGAAGCAGCTTGACCGCACATCCTTGCCCTCGGACAGGGCCCCAGTCCCTACTGTAATTTCAAGCTGTGGCTTATTTTTTAAACCAATGTTTCCTCTATGTCCACATGTCTTAACTCTCCAGCCCGAGGGCTTCATTAACCACTTGTCCGGCATCTCTGAGGGGGGACTGGGTTCTCTCTAGAAGTTACCTGCACCCCGCTGTATCCCGCAACGATTCCCACACATACCACAATGTCTATATTCTAACACACCCCCCCAAACACATTCTCAGAGCATAGTTTAAAATACATCAAATCACTTCCTTGTGACGCATCAACAAAAAACATCAAGAAACATTGAAAAACACTTAGTTCTGACAGATTTCTTCAGGAAAAAATTCCTGCTTTAATTTTCACTTTCTGTGACTAGTTACTTCTCTTTTAAATGTTGCTTTAAATTTTCCGCATTTGGAAGCTACTTTACACCATTCATGCCATTGTATTCTATCCCTTATTCTTCTCCTAGATTAGACTTATTCTAGATTTTCTTCCTGTTTTCAGAGTGAAGGAGAAAGACAGGTGTCTCCAAAACAATACTGTAGTGAAAGTGCAGTTCCTAAAGAAAAGTCTGAATCCCACAGCATACTTCCTCAACAGAAACCTTTTTTCCAGAATAGAAAATGTCACAGGCAAGGGGGAGTGTTCCTAAGTAAATCCCTCCCCGAAATATCTGGAGGGTGGGGGCGGGGGGCAGCCCAGGTTCTCCAGCTCTCTGGCCTTGGAGGTAGAAACTCCCCCCGACCCAGGACAAGTTTGGGGACCAGCCTGGTTTCACCCCTCCTGTCTGGCCCTGGCCTCTGAAGAGACACCCTCATTATTTTATACACAGTGTTTTCCTGGAAATGCCAACAACTACACAAGGCAGATATGGAAACCTACAGCTCCACATTCTCAAAGAGCTGAGACCAACTGTAGAACAAGTGTAGACACTTGCTCACGGTGCACTTCCAACATTTCACCTGTGACTCTGCTGGTGTTTCCTTCACACTTGAACACACGGTCAACTGGCTTAAGCCTCAGAGAAGTGACTGGCCCCATTTGCCCAGGACCATCCCAGTTTGAAAACTAAAAGGCCTGTGGCCCAGGTAATTTCTCAATCCCAGGAAGACCAGGACCGTGGTCACCCTGCTTAAGTCTAGCGGGCATCTGATCGAAGCCAGCTATATGAGACCTGCAGAAAGCACAAACAAAGCATGATTCTACTGGCACAAAATTTAAAAACAGGCCCAAGTAACTGATGCTGCTGGAGGTTGGGAGAATGTTGACTCAGGGGAAGAACTAACAACTGAGAAGCATCCTGATGGGTCAGGGGGCTGGTGGAGTTCCAGTTCCTCAGCGGGCGCTGGCTGCAGGGGAGGTTCAGCTTGTGAGAGTCCTGTGAGCTGCTCACACAGCGTGTGTGGGGTGTAGGATCCAGAGCTGGAGGAAGAGGTAACGGCGAGACGTGAAACTGGGCATGGTCAGCATTTCGTGGTATTAAAGCCACACACCAACGCGTGAGTGTGGACAGCAAAGAGAACAGAACCCAAGTCCTGCGTCTGGGGGGCATTCTAACAGCTGAGGCCTGGGGGAGGAGCAGAGGCCCTGTGCAAGGAGGAAAATGGGCGGGAAAGTGTACCCAGCACGGCCAGATGGTGCTGGCTTGGGCGGGAACTGAGGACAGACCCTCAGACTGAGAGACGCATGACTCCTTGTGACCTAGACAAGGGCAGCTGTAGCAGACTGCACTGGGTCCACCAGACAGCGGGTGGAGAGAACACAGGACCACACGTACGAGCACATCTGCTACACACTTTGTAGCATGAAGCTGATCAGAGATGTGAAGTGGGGTGGTAGCCAGAGAGGGAGGTGGAGTGTCTCCTCTTTGGTTCTGCCAGTCTTTCACTTTGGAATCTGTTTTGATGACAGTGATGATGATTGAGTGACAGAGAGAGAGAGGTACAGACAGATAGACAATAGACAGACAAATAGAACGAACATATAGCCTGATTCTTTCCATCACTCCACCGGTTAAGAAATCCCTGCTGCAGATCTAACGTGTGGCCAGCACCGTGCTGACACCAGAAAGGAAAGGAGAAAGGAAGCAGACGCCTGGTCTTCAGAGGCACTGGTCTGCCAGGGGCTGTCCTTCACTAGACCAGCAAATATTTCCAATAGCACCACTGAGTCAGGTAATTATAGAGACACCTGTGCTACCAGAATGGGGGTAGAGGGAAGCATTTTTAAAATTGCATTCAATAATAATCCACATTTCCAATGACTCCCCCAAATATTTATGTATAGTAGAATTCAGATATAAAGTGGAATTCTGTATGGCAAGAATATGGGTATACCTGCAGATGTACAGCAGTTGGATATACCAAATTGTGTTTCCACTAAGCGTGACAGCTTGGCACAGTTAACGCCTGGCATTGCATAGTTAAGTCACATCACTTCTCATTTTGTTCCCCTAAAGTACAAAGATGAAGGGATGCAATGATGGTTTTAATCCTTGGTGTCATTCCACATTTCTCAAGCATCTTAGTGAGTACGACTTAAGTGCCTGGCTCTGTCCTAGGTACCAGGAATAAAATGAGAGCAAAGACTACACGCAGCCCCTCCCTGAAAGCACATTAACAGTGGGACCACATCTCATCTGGAGGGCCAGGGAAGGCTCCCTGAGGAAGTGATGTGGGAACTGGGCCCTGCAAGCTGTGAAGGCGAGAAGGAGGGTTCCTGGAATGGGAGGCAGCATGTGCAAAGGCCCTGTGGTGGTGGTGGGGGGGCAGAGCAGCAGAGAGGAAGGGGAGGAGAGCCGAGAGGCCCCAGACAGACCCACAGGATGAGCCACGCAAGGCCTTCCCGGACACTGAGGGATTTGGGCCTTGGTCCTAAGTGGAAGCCTCTGCAGGCTTTTGAGCAGGGAGTGACATGGTCCCGTGCACGGTGTGGAGACAGATCAGAGGTGGACAAGACAGGGTGTGAGGAGCCTGGCGGGAGGCAAGTGCCTCAACCAGTGATCCACGGTGCCTTGGGCCAGGGCACGAACCCGGACGTGGGAGAAGAGGGTGGGCTCTGGGGAGTCGGGATTGAAATGTGGAGGACTTGCAGCTGAGGCGAGGTCGAGGGTGACACCCGGATTTCTCGCCTCACCAAATGCATGGCCGCACCCCGCGTCAGCTAGAGAGCACTGGGGAGGACGGTCGTGCATTTGACCGGGAAGCCTGAAGTCCAGCTGCAGCTCTGCAGTGAAGACAAGCTTCTGCTGAGTAACAGAGTAAGGCGGACGTCGATGGACTGCGTCAATGCAGGAGGTTCTCTTTCCAAGTGGATCCATTTTGACATGGATTCTTGTCCACCGATCTTGACCCCAAACGTAACTGCCTGAAATGTGAACTAGATGCTACTTACGCAAGTCTTTGACCCATGTCCGTAGTCACACCCCCTTGCATTCTAGTGGGTGTCCCGAGGCAGTGGGTAGGGGAACGGTACGCACGAACCAGGCATCTGGGTTTCACCACTGACACCTAAAACTGCGAGATTCAATGTGTTCTTCCTTGAGAACTTGTCACGTACATCAGCTGCTCATTTAAAGTCTCGAACCTATTGACTTTATGGAAGGATTTACAATAGTTAGAATTAGGCTCCTCTGCAAGTGGCAAGCAAAATCCAGGTAGTTTCCACTGAGAAATCAGTTGAAGTTGACTTCTCTCACACACAAAGCAAACTCAGAAGCTTTAGCAGCACCCACATTCCAGAAAGCAAAAAGGGGAAATGACTAAAGAAGACAGCAAGGGGCACAGATTGCTGCATCTTAAGGAAAGATCCAAGAAGGTGACATAGTCTGAACTGCATTGTGGCATTAGTCACTTGACCACGTGTAGCTGCAAAGGAAGCTGGGAAATGCAGTCTTTGTTCTGAATAGCCATGTGCCCATCTAGAATTATATTACCCTGGTGGGAACAGATTTGAGTAATAACAAACCACTGACTTTAAATCCCACCTTGTAATTTTCAAATGTTTAAAATACTCTACAAAAATAACACAATTGGGGGCCGGGCACGGTGGCTCACGCCTGCAATCCCAGCACTCAGGAGGCTGAGGCAGGATGATGCTTGAGGCCAGGAGTTGGAGGCTGAAGTGAGCTGTGATGATGCCACTGCACTCTACCCGGGGTGACAGAGTGAGATTCTGTCTCAAAAAAAAAAAACCAAAACATAATTTAAACTCTGCTGATGATCTGGATTATCTTTGTTGATTCATTTCAACATTTTCAAAATGTTTCAATAGTTTATGATCATCCACAGAGAATTCTAAGTAAGTTCCTGCATTTCATTGAGCTCTATCCAACATTCTCCAAGTTAAAAAATGTTATTGGCTAAAATAAAGCATATTGTAAACTAAACTTTGGTACTGAATTTGCTAATTTTTATGAGGTGTATATCAATTAAGAAGTTTAACACAATAATTGATACACCACCATACTGTTGGCAGTAATTCATTATAATTCTATATATTAATAGTAGGACTTTGAAATGTGTTTATTTTAGCCTTAATTCTGCTCCAAATTTCTACCCCAATAAGACACTTTCCTCTCAGTAGCTCCATCTGCTAATTGAAATTTTGTTTTAAGAAACCATGGTAACACATGTTCTGCCATAACACAGAGTGGAGGAATTATTCCAGGTTCTTTGGGCAAAACCAAGCCTTCTGCAGAACACAAAGGCAATAAGAATATCGGAAGCGGTATTTCTTAAGAAAACCAAACAGATATTTTGTAACTGATGGACTATCACAAAAAAGAAAAAGTAGCTAGCAGACCTTTATAAAATGCGTGTTTTGAACTGCCCAGCAAAGTGAGCTGAGCTAACCCCACTCTCCCGTGTGTGGGATGTGATCAGCACCAGCCTGTGTGGGAGGCGTGTCCACTTCACATTGCCGCCCCCTTCGGAGCTGCTCAGCTCCCCGTCACCTCCTCCCTGTCCCCTCAGGCACCGCCTGACGTGGAGTGTCTTGGGCTCAGGTGTGCTTGCCCCATTGCAGTGTAGCATGCGTTCGTGTTGTGTGTGTGCGGCATGTTTGGGGTGTATAAGGAAGCGTGTGATGTGTGCACTGTTGCACACGTGTGGTGTGTGTTTATGTGGTGTGTGTGAGTGTGTGTGGTGTGTTGGGGGAGTGTGTGTTGTACGTGTGTGGTGTGTGTGAATGTGCACGTTTATGTCATGTGTGTGGGTGTGTGTGGTACGTGAGTTGTGTGGGGTGTGTTTGTGGGTGTCTGGTGTGTGTGGTATGTGAGTGTGTGTGGGAGTGCACACAAATAGTTCTGGGCTTTCTCCTGGCGGAGTCCCCCTTTCTGTGTCATGTTTTTAGGGCTCTCCACGTGTTTCAAAACATGCCCCCAGTCACCTTAATCATCCGTCCTCCCCAAGATCAATACCTGCGTCGCCAGCTGCCTGCCACATGCCAGTGCCCTGAGTGGCACGGTGCACGGCCCTTTCTCAGCCTTCCCGTGGGTTCCGCTGGGGTCCCACACAGCCCGCGGTGGCTCTTGCGGACACAGCCCGCGCGTCCTTCACTGCAGGTGCTCGTGGGGGTCAGTGGCCAGCACAAGGTGGGTGAGACCTCCTCCACTAGGAGAATCAGAGGAGGGTTTGCTAAAGAGATTACGCAAAAATACGGCCTGGAGAACCTCGAGGGCTGGGCAAGACCCCGGGGCTAGTAACTGTGCAGTCGACCACCCTGGGCCCGCAGTCAGAGCGGAGGATCCGGCAGCCCCGCCGGGAGAGTGGCCACCAGCAGGAGGACCCAGCCCGCTCGAGTCCCTCATGCCTCCCACCGCCCAGCACTCCCCACGGGGGAGCCTGCCAGAGGGCAGCCACCGGGACAGACAGGGGGATGTGGGGACCACATGTGGGGACAAGGAAGATACGGCCACAGCCATGTTCTGAGCTGTAGCAAATCCTGCCATCACGAGTTCAATTCACCAGAATCACAGCACGCACAGCCAAGTGGGCTCCTGGGAGGCTGCCACCACCAGAAACAAACTGTCAGCTGTGGGTTCCACGGCTGGTTCAATGCTTCCCTGTCAATTGATTCCGAAAAGCATCTGGGAGCAGTGTGAACTGTTGCTTGTCACTCTGCATTTGATGGAGTGTCTGACACACTTTGTGTTCCCGATTTTGAGGGTTTTGTGTGCGTGTGTATGTGTGTGTTTAGTTTTAAAAAATAATAATACCCAGGCCTCTCTCCAACCAAGTAAATCAGAATCTCTGGGGCTGGGGCCTGGCATTGCTGTTTGTGTGTGAGCATGTGTGTGTGCACGTGTGTATGTGAGTGTGCACGTGTGTATGTGAGTGTACACGTGTGAGCATGTGGGTGAGTGAGCAGGTGTGTGTACATACAAGTGTGAGTGTGCACATGCATATTCTTGTGCATGTGTGTGGGTGTACATGTGTGTGTTCATTTTGAAATCTCAAAAGAAAAAAATATGTAATTTCTAGACAACAGTCAGTGGCCCCAAATTGCCATCAGAGACCATCAGAAGAAGGACAGAGGAAGGAAGACCTCAGCAGCCACACACAGGTGCTGAATACCTCTTCTCTGTTCCACACTCCTGCGTTGAGCTGTCACAGACGAGAGCAGTCAGCTCCAGAGAGAAGAGGCAACCTCCTGGCCACTAGGCCAATGTGTGGCCTGAGATCCCGCTGGCAAGTGACTCCCACCAAAGCTACTGCTGTCCCTATGGAGGGCCCTGCTGGAGACACCGGCAGGGAGTGAAGACATCTTCCAGTTACCATTCAACAAGGTGTCCAATTAGGAACACGGCACAGCACCAAGCCTCAATGTGGCTTCTACCTCCAGAAACAATGCCACCTGCAGAGGTAACAGGCTGGATCAAAAAACTGAAATTCATTACTTTAAACATAGTTTTAATGAGTTTTCTACAGTGAGATTAATCACATGATCTTTTTAAATTTACTGAATTTCAAAAGCTAAATCAAATTGCTTATAAAGCAAATATCCTTTTGAAAATCCCAAATCAGGATTCTTCTCTACAAATCAGGCCAGTCCAAGTTCACTATAACAACTTAGATTTGCCTGGTGTTTGCAGTTTTCAGAGAGCTCTCTCGTGGGTTATTCCTGCAGGTTTGAGAAGACTTCATGGAATGTATGGCTTGGCCCACGCACTGGCCAGATGCCTTCTAAGGCTTGGTCTTTATAATTCTCCCAACCACACTGAGATGCAGGTGGTATTATCATTTTATAATTAAGTAAAGGAGGAAGAGTAAATTTAGTGCCTTGGACTGAGTTCCCACCTCATGCCAGGGCTGGACTGGATTCCAGAACATCCAAGGATTGCATATGCTTCCCTTACAGCTCCCCTAACCCCTTACTCTCTGCAATCGGCTAAACAACAGCCGCCCAGAGATGTCTACGCCCTAATCTGCAGAACCTGTGACTATGTTACCTCACACGCAAGTGGGATGAAGGGTACATGCGCTTGAGATGGGGAGCATATCCTGCGTTATCCAGGTGAGTTCAGTCTGGCCTCATGAATCCTTAGGAGGAGCACGTTTCTGGCTGAGAGAGAGGGATTCAAGGACGGAAGAAGGGTCAGGGAGGTGTGACCTAGGAGGATCTGCTGCTGCTGGTCTTGAAGATGGAGGAAGGGCCTTGAGCCAAGGAATGCAGTCGGCCCTGGAAGCTGGAAAAGACAAGCAATGAAGAAACCAAAAATAAAATAAAGAAAAACATTCCATTTACAATAACATCAAAAGACTAAAATACTCAAGAATACATTTAACAAAAGAAATACAAGACATACACTGAAAGCTATAAAGCACTAGGGAGAAAAACTGAAGAAAACCTAAAATATAGGAAGACATCCTGTGTTCATGGATTGAAATACTTAGTATTGTGTTGAGGGCAATACTTACCAAATCGGTCTAAAGAATCAACACAATCTCTATCAAAATTCCAGCTGCAAAAAAAAAAAAAAGGAATTTATTGCAAAACTTGATAAGCTGATCCTAAAATTCATAATGAAATGCAAGGACTCAGAATAGCCAAAATAATCTTGAAAAAGAAAAACAAGTTGGAGGATTCACACTCCTGATTTCAGAACTTACTACAAAGTTATAGTGATTAAGACTGTGTGACACTAGAGTAAGGGTAGACATATAGATCAATGGAATGGAACTGAAAATCCAGAAATAAACCCATATATTTAGGGTCAATTGATTTTCAATGAGGTACCAAGACAATTCAATGCAGGAAAGAATAGTCTTTTCAACAAATGGTACCGGGACAGCCGGATGTCCACGTGTAAAAGAATGAAGTTAGATCCCTCCTCACACCATGTATTAAAAAATTTACACAAAATGGATCAAAGACCTAAGTGTAAGAGCTAACACTGTAAACTCTTGAAGAAAGCATAGGTGCAAATCTCGACATTGGATTAGGCAATAGTTTCTTAGATATGACACCTAAACTACAAGCAACCAAAGAAAAAAGTAGACAAATTGGCATTCACCAAAATTAAAAACTTTTGTGCTTCAAAAGACATTATCGAGAAAGTAGAAAGAGAACTCAGAGAATGGAAGAAAATATTTGCAAATCATGTATCTGATAAGGGTCTAGTATTCAGAATATACAAAGAACTCTTAGTCCCTTAAAAGTTAAACATGGAATCATCATATGATCCAGAAATTCCACTCCTAATTATATATCCAAGATAATTAAAAATATAGTTCACACAGAAACATATCATTTTTCATAATAGCCAAAAAAGGGAATCAATCCAAATGTCTGTCAACTGATAAATAGATAAAATACAGTATATCTCCACAACGGAACAGTATTCAACCCTAAAAAGAAAACAAGTGCTGATACACGCTGCCACGTGGACAAACCTTGAAAACGTTGTGTTAAGCAAAAGAAGCTAGACACAAAAGACCACATATTGTATGATTCCACTTATGTGAAATGTCCAGAATAGGCGAATCCTTAGAGACAGAGAGTTGAGCGGTTGCTGGGCCTGGGGGAGAGGATGCAGGGTGACGGCTAACAAGTCTGGGCTGTCTTGTGGGTGATGGAAATATTCTGGAATCACATAGTGATGGTTGTACAACCTGGGAATATACTTAAAACCACTGAACTGTACACTTCAAAAGGGTGAATTTTATGGTATGTGAATTATATCCAATTTCTTTAAGTAGGAAAAAGGAAAGATAAGGTCTGTGTGGCTAGCACATCTCTACAGGACAGCACATCAAATATTTAACTTGAAAATTACCAAATATCATTTCATGACAAGATAATAGGATTTATGTAATGTGAACATCTTTCCTTTTAACTTCTAGAGTACAAGTACTTGCTGCCTCTAACACTCCTGATAGTTAGCAGTAAGAATGCATTTTTCTTCCCCAGTAGCTTGTGTCCCACGCGACACCTTGCACAAAGAGGCTGCCAACCCAGGGAGGACCAAAAGTTGATGCTGAAAGCCCAGGTACAGAGACGGACACCAGAGGGCTGGGGAGAGCAGGGACAGGCAGGTTAAAGAGGCAGTTCTGCTCTTGTCACCCTCACTTACAGGCTGTGAGGCTGTGTCACGGGGTGGGGTGGAGGTAGCAGTTGTGGTCAACAAGCAACAATAGCAGGACCGGGTCAAGACCCCCAGCAGCCCTCCTTTGAGATCTACAAGGCCTTCTCTGTGAAGACAGACTCACATGTTGCAGCTTCTTCCTAGCCTAGGCACTCACACAGTACCTGAGCACCCCAGATGTTCATTTGGGGCGTCTCCAAATCACCGCATTTCCTGACCACACCCCTAAAGTGCCACAATCCTACTACTATAACACTTCAGCAGAACCACACTTCACCTCCCAAGAGGGCCTATGTATTCTAGATTCACTCAGGTCAGGCCAACCTCCAGGAGCTGCCCGTCGGGCACCCCTAGTCCCCATGGTCCCTTCCTTCCATGCCCCATGGCCCTCTCCTTTATGCAAACACCACTCACTCCCCCGGAGAGCACGCCTTCTCCAAGGTCAACACCGCTACCTGAGAGGCTCCAAACTCCTGCCCTCGGTACAAACCTATTCTGTGAACTGAATGAACATTGTGCAAGTCACAGCTTTTTCTTACGCAGACCAGCACGTCCTCTAAGCCTCAATTTGGAAGGAGACATCCTTAATCCATTCACATAGTAACACAATCATAAGTTAAAATGACCAAGCAAAATAGGAAAAAGCAAACAAAGCAAAACTTGCAGAAAAGCATATGCAAACTTTAAAAGGTATGTGTCAGTCTACTTAAATTGCCATAACAAAAGATCAAGGTGCCAGCATGGTCGGGTTCTGGTGAGGGCTCTTTCCTGACTTGCAGATGGCCCCTTAGGACTTCATTTAACCTTTGTTACCTCTTTAAACGGCCTATCTGCAAATATAGTCATTCTGGGGGTCAGGGCTTCAACACATGAATTTTGGGTAGACACAATTCAGTCCATAACAAGGGGATACCATTGTTCTTTGATAAAACTGGGGGGAAAAACTTCTAATACTATTAATTTGTGATGTAAGAGTGCTGAGAAACTAGCAGTCTCACACTCTGCTAAAGGGAATGTAAATTAGGCCAACTGTATGAATGGTGATTTGTCACTTGAGATCCAATGCCTTAATAGCTATTCTGTTTCTGTGAGTTTATTCTAAGAAAATAATCAGGGATGTGCTTAGAGATTTAGATACAAGAAAATTCATGGAGGCATTTTTCAGAAAATGAAAGCTTAGAAAAGATAATGTTCAAAAATGGAGGGCTGGTTAAATAAATTATGGTTCATTCATATACTGAAATCCTATGTAGCCATTAAAAATGATGCCACAGAATATTTAAGATCCTGAAAAGCTGTTAAGTGGAAACACAAGTTTATAAAATAGTAGGTTTAATACAATCTCGTTTGATTTCAAAAGTGTGTGTGTGTGTGTGTGGTATGTGTTATGTGTGTGTTGTGTGTCATGTGTGTCATGTGTGTAGTATGTGTGGTGTGTGTGTGGTGTGCACAGTGTATGTGTGCAGTGTGTGTGGCATGTATGCAGATGGAAAAATAGAAAGCTGTAAACCAACGTTTAAATAAGACATGATTTACTTTCCATTTCTGCTCGCCTTGCAGCCTGGTGCCCCGGGCACTGAGGGCACGACCTGCAGGCTGTGCCTGGGGCTTCCGAGTGCCAGAAAGAGGGAGCAGAGGAGGAGGAGACTGACACGGACCTCTTGTGCTCCTAGTGTAAATTACCTGCTCATCCTTCACAGTTGCACAGCAAGGTGTATTAGTATCATTCCCGCTTTAAAATGAAGAAACTGAGGCTAGAGAGGACAGATGTCTTGCCCAACACATGGATAGTTACATCGCAGAAGCGGGACTCCAAACCCTTGCTCCTTCTGTCCTGTTCCCCGCAAGTGCCCACTGTGCTGCTGCTGCTGTCTGCAAACCCCTACACCTATGTGAGTGATGCAAGGCTGAAGCAAAGACCCCGCAGAAGTAGAAGCAGCTGGAAGGAAGAGTACCTGGAACCAAGCCACAGATTAAACTAGACCAGTTCCAAAGAATGGTGGGTGAGGGAATCGGACTAGCACCTGGCACGTGAAAGCTGACACTGGGGACCAGACAAAGACAAAGACCGAGAACCTGGACTGAGGAAACTGAGAAAGATGCAAACCAGAGCAGAAAGCTAGGAACAGGATCACGCCAGCTTAGGCTTCAGAAGGGGAAGGAACGTGTTCATAAAGCCAAATGACCAGGAACTCCAACAACCGTACGGATTGTATACTCAGGGTTGGAGGAGCAGAGTGACAGCGTGAAGGGACTCAGAGAAAGAGAGAGACAATCTTCCCCGTGCTCGGGACACTTGCCCTTACCCCAGCTCCCATGACCTAGGGAAGCCCAGCAGTACCGTGGAGGCCCACACGAGAGGAGCCAAAGCCCCAGACAAGTTCCAGCTGAGCTACCAACAGCCAGCACCCCAGGGCCAACCAAGTGAGTGCACCCCAGTCACTCTTCCCAGTTGACATTGCATGAAACAGAGAGAGCCAAGCTCTGTTCTAGTCCATATTTTGCAGCAAAATTAATGATTGGCATTTTTAAAGGAAAAAAACACCTCCCTGGAACTTTAGGAGATTGATTCTAACCTTCATTTCCTTAGACGAGGAAACTAAGACTCAGAAAAATGAGCTACTTTTCCTAAGGTATGTAGTGTGGAAGCACATTTCCACCCAGGTCCTGATGCAAAGCTCGTTGTTTCAGCCCTCGTGCTGGATCTGCGATACCACACCTCCGGCATGGTACCATCCCTCCAAAACGCCTCCTGTTCATGAGAGCACCACTTCAACAAGCAAGACGGTGTTCTCAGGGGTTACTTAGTAAACTGTCCTGGTGATCCTTCAAGGACATCTCAGACACATGTGTGCACACTACACCGGGCACAGACACAGCACCCCGCACACACAACCCACTTTCAAGTCTCCATGCCTCTCAGGCCCGCGCACCCTCCTCCTTTCCCTGCCTTCACAACCCCGCTGATCACCCAGGGTCTACGGAAATGCTCTCATCCTTGTGATTTTTCCCCAGCTGAAATTAATTTCTCTCAAAATTAATTGTTCTGTGGTACCCAAAGTGCTGCCTTACCTTTATTAAAACTTATTTTATTCTACCTTATAAAAATTGTTCTTTTCATTTAGAAATGGTGTTTGTGTAACATAAAATATAATCTGGATTAATTTATCTGTCAAATAAATGCTCTTTTTAAAAAGAAATTCATAATCAGAATATGACCGTTTCTACTACAGCTTCTTGGCATAGATATGAGTGGCTGTGGAGGCTACAGCAACTCTATCTTGGATACTCATCCACCGTGTTGACTTCTGATTAACCCCAGTTCCAGGAATGCCTCTAAGAGTTCTACTTTCACTTACAGTAAATCCTGCGCTTAGGCAAATTCTTGCCTTTCCCTGAGGGGTTGACGTCAGTTGTCCTACACATTCCTTCCCTGTGGTATACAAGCCCTGGGTCTGGGGGTACAAGGGAAGGGACCCGTCATCTTGTCTCGTGGCCACCCAAGACATGGCTTCTGTTCATAAGTTCCTATTAAATGTTTCTTTCTGAGAAACTGGATTTGTCAGTCTTTCTTCGGCCTCTCGGCTTTCTTGGCCTTTGGGGGTAGGTTAGTATAGACCTGCTCACCGAGGAACAGTGGCGTGTTGTTTAACATAGATCATAGTTTACGTACTGCAGTGGGCATCTGTGGTTGTCTTTCTAACCCCTACTCTCTGAAGCTACCCTTTCTTCTCCACTTCAATGACTGTTAGAATGAAAGCTCCCTGAGGGCAGGGAAATTGCTTTGTTTACTGCTGTGTCCCTGTGCCTAGAATACCACTAGGTACCTGGGAAGTACTTAATAAATATTTGCTGAGTTAATGATTTTAGCAGAGAGTCCCCAGCAGTCAAGCGGCCTCAACCCTCTGGACACTGACTCAATAAATGGCCCATGAAGACAGCAATATGCAGAACTGGAACAAGAAAGAATGGCAGTCTCTGCCCAATTGACTGCACAGATAATATATACCTTCAGGAGCTTTCTTTCCTGCCATGTGACCCCAAGATGCAGAGGAAGCTTGTCTTCAAAGAAGGCAAGAATCACAGGAAAAGGACAGTCTTTTCAACAAACGGTGTTGGAAAAACTGGATACCCACATGCAAAAGAATGAAGTTGGGAGTTTCCCTTACCTTACACCTTATACTCAAAATCTATCAAAAACCTAAATGTAAGAGTTAAAACTATAAAAATCTTAGAAGAAAACAAGGGAAAAGCTTTATGACATTGGATTTGGCAAGGATTTCCTGGGTATGACATCAAAAGCACAGGCAACAAAACAAAAAAGAGACAAATTGGACTTCATCAGAATTTAAAACTTTTATGCATCAAAGGAAACTATCAACAGTGAAAAAGCAACTACACTCCACAAAATGGGAATACCACTAGGTACCTGGGAAGTGTAAATTACCTAGTATTTACAAGTCATGTATCTGATAAGGGATTAATAGCCATACTATGTAAAGAACTCCTACAACTCAACAGCAATAACAAAAAGAAAAACAACACGATTTAAAAATGGGCAAAGGAACCTGTCACTACTTCCAGCAGTTCAGGCCCAATCCAACATCTTCTCTCTAAGATGATTCACTTCTCTGTTTCGAACTCTCCGAAGGCTTCGCTTCTCAGGGTAAAAGCCAAAGTCCTTACTTAGCTAGCACTTCTTCCTTGAGCAAGCAAAATACGCTTCCATGTCAGGGTTTTGATCTTGTGGTTCTCTTGGCTTACCACCTGCTTCCTCGAGACCTTTACACAATTCATCCCTCTTCATATGAGCTTCTATTTTGAGAGATCTTCTGTAACTACCTGTGATGTTTCCACAACATATCTGCAAAAGTTTTTGACATTCTTTCCACCAAGAGTTGGAGTCTTATTCCTCTCCTCTTGAATATCATCTGGCCTAAGTGACTGACTTCTAGCAAATTAAATGAGAAGACAGTGATGTTGTGTTCCTGCTCGGGCTGGGTCACAACAAGCAACAGCTGGGAGGCTTGCCCTTGAAACAGAGCTGCCATGCTCTGAGGAAGCCCAAACCACACGGACAGTCACACCCAGCTGACCGCTGGCATCGACCGCCAGACACGTGAGTGAAAAATCCTCTCAGACAGCTCCAGCTCCAGCCCCTGTTTGACTGCGATCACATGAGAGACCCTGAGGGGGAACTGCCTAGCTCAGCCCAATCACCCCCAGAAATGTGAGAGATAAAATAAATGGATGCTATTGATTTAAGCCACTAAAAAAATGAGCAAAGGACTTGAATGGATATTTCTCCAAAGAAGATATACAGATGGCAATGAGCATGTGGAAAGATGCTCAACATCACGAATCATTAGGGAAGTGAAAATCAAAACCACAATGGGATACCACTTCACACCCATGAGAATGGCCACTATCGAACAAAAGAAAAAGGGAGGAAGGGAGGGAGGGAGGGAGGGAGGAAAGAAAAGGTCAAGTGTTGGCTGGAGTGTGGAGAAATTGAAACACTTGAGCATTGCTGATAGGAAGGCAAAACAGCACAGCCACTGTGGTAAATGATATGGCAACTCCTCAAATAATTAAACATAGAATTACCATACGATCCAACAATTCCATTTCTGGCTATATAGCCAAAAGAATTGAAAGCAGCAACTCAATGAGATATTTGTATACCCGTGTTTATAGCAGCATTATTCACAATAACCAAAAGACGGAAGTACTCCAAATGTCCATCAGTGGAAGAGTGGACAAACAAAATGTGGCAAATTCATACAATGGAGTATTATTTCAGCCTTAAAAAGGAAGGAGATTCTGACACGTGCTAGCACATGGATGAACCTTGAAGACATCATGCTAAGTGAAATAAGCCAGCACAAACGATGAATATTGTATGATTCTACCTATATGAGGTACCTGGAATAGTCAAATTCATAAAGATAGAAAGTAAAATGGTGGTTGCCAGGGACTGGGAGAAGGGAGAAAGGAGAAGGTGTTGTTTAATGAGTAAAGAGTTTTAGTTTTAAAAGGTGACAACGTTCTAGAGATGGATGGTGATGAAGATCACAGAACAATGTGAAAGAACTTAATGCCACTAAACTGTATAATAAAAATGGTTAAAATGGTAAATTTTATGCTATGTATATTTTACCACATTGAAAGAAAATAAAGAATCACACGAAACAACAAAGAGAAGACAAATTCTGAAGCATTCAAGTCCTTGGTTCCAACTGCATCCCTGCCCTGCGTTCCGTGAAACACCCATTTCTCTAGTTGGTTTCTGCCGCTTGCAGCCAAAGTAACTCAAAGATCAACACTGGTATTACAAGGACTTGGAGGATGTGGTCCCATCTCACCCTTGAAATGAGGTGATTATTAGTGAAAATAAGTAAGTGTACAGAGAGAGAGGAAAGGACTACATTCTTGTAAATTCTCCTCTGTGTTGGTCACCTCGGGCTGCCCCACTGCCCATACAACAGACCTCTTGTTCATAGTGAGTTAGTTGAATTAAGGGTTTGAAATAAGAAACTAACCTGGGATAGAAAAAAAAAATGCTTTCCCTAAAAACTAGCTACAGTAATTTTATAGTAACTGAGAGATTGAGCCAGGGAAAACATAGCACATCTGCAAGTTGGCACTACCTGAACCCTTCTCAGTAACCATAGTAACTACTGATATGTGGGTAAAAATGAAACAAAGGCATTAAATTTTAATGCCTGTATAGCTAGTTTAATCAGTCTTTGCCTGAGTACCAGACATTTTTACAAAAAAGATAAGGAAGAACTGAATCATAGAATTTTAACGAGGACACAATGAATTACAACAAAAGTCAGAAGCTGCAGATAATTAAAACTAATATGTTTCAATCTTGAAACTAACCAATAATATAGACTCTAAAGTTTATAAAAAAACAGTTTTTAAGGAAAGACTGACTCATATAGAACATTAATGAGGATAAGAACACTATAAAGGAGAACTCAAATTGGAAGTTATGCATTAAATTAAAGCTATGTTTCAAACTTGAAATTGTTTAAGTCTAACTAATACTATGACTTTGAAGTAATAAAAAAGAAGAGATATTTTATAAAAATAACATCTCACTGCCCAATGTCCTCTACCCTAAAAAACAGTTGCTTCAAGATGCAACAGAAAGTTCTAAGGTACTGGTAACATTCTAGTTCCTAAATTGAGTGTTAGGGGCACAAATGTTGATTTTATTCTTCTTCTTTTAATCTTACACATATATTAAATATTACCTTTTGCATCTAAGATTTATTTCATAATAAAATTTTATTTAAAAAGCATAGGTAGAAGAAGCATCTCCTTTTCAAAACATAGGGCCTTAAGCCAACATAGAGTAGGGCAGAATAAAAGTTGCAGCTAATAGGAAAAGAAATTTCACAAGACTCTGTGAATCTCAGGATCACCAGGAGGGCTTGTTAGGACACGTGCTACCCAGGCCCTACCCTAGAGTTTCTGATCCAGCAGGTCTGGGCTGGTCCTGGGAATCTTCATGTCTAGCAATTTTCCAGGTGATGCCGCTGCTGCTCTGAAGACCACACCTGGGGAGCCTGTGTTCTGAATCATTCATTCCGACTTAATCCCATGCCACCGTCTTTATTTGTTCTACCTTTCTATTATGCCGGGTCCACGATGGGATGACTTTTACTTTTAAAGACTATTTTTTCCACCTTTATTGAGGTATAAATGACAAAAAATTGTATGCATTTAAAGTGTACAACAGCATGTTTTGATATATGAATACATTGTGAATTGATTACCACAATCCAGCTAATTAACATATTGATCACCTCACATACTTACCATTATTCTTTATCTGTGTGTGGTGAGGTCTTTATTCATGTGTGGTGAGATCTACTCTCTTAGCAAATTTCAAATATGTAATACAGTATTATTAACTATAGTCACCATGCTACACATTAGATCTCCAGAATTTATTCATCCTGCATAAATAAAACTTTGTACTCTTTGGCCAGTATCTCCCCATCTTTTCCTCCAGCACCTGGCAACCACCACTCTACTCTCTGCTTTTAAGAGGTCAACCTTTTTTGATTCCATATATAACCGAGATCATGCAGTATTTGTCTTTCTGTGTCTGGCTTATTTTATTTAGCATATTGTCCTCTAGGTTCATCCACGTTGTCACAAATGGCAGAATTTCCTTTCTAAGCTGAATAATATTCTATTATAAATATATATATGCCACATTTTCTTTATCCATTCATTGGTTGATAGACATTTAGGTTGATTCCATAACTTGGCTAGTAAAAGTAATGCTACAATGAACATGGGAGTGCAGATATCTCTTTGAGATACTGATCTCATTTCCTTTGGACATATTAATATAACCAGAACTGGGATTGCCGGGTCATATGGTAGTTCTATTTTTAGTTTTTTGTGGAAGCTCCATACTGGTTTCCATGGTGGCTACACAATCTACACATGTAGATACAACCTAGTGTATACGGTTCCATTTTCTCTACGTTCTCACCAACGCTGGCCATCTTTGGTCTTTTTGATCATAGCCACGCTAACACGTGTGAGGTAATATCTCTGTGGTTTTGATTTGCGTTTCTCTGATGCTTAGTGATGTTGAGCATCTTTGCAGGTACCTGTTGACCATTTGTATGTCTTCTCTGGAAAAATGTCTATTTGAGTCCTTTGCCATTTTTTAATTGGGTTATTTGGTTTTTTGCTGTTGAATTATTTGAGTTCCTTATACATTTGGATACTACCCCTTATCAGATGTATGGTTTGCAAATATTTTCTCCCATCCCGGAGGTTGCCTCTTCATTCTGTTGTTTTCCTTTGCTGCGCAGAAGCTTTTTGGTTTAATGCGATCCCACTTGTCTATTTTTGCTTTTGTTGTCTGTGCTTTTGGGGTCATATCCCAAAAAATCATTGCCCAGACCAATGTCAAGAAGCTGTTACCCTAAGTTTTCTTCTAGTGATTGCAATGAATCTGCATATCACTTTGGGTAGTATGGGCATGTTAACAATATTAATTCTTCCAATTCATGAACACAGGATATACTTCCATTTATTTGTGTCTTTTTCAATTTCATTCATAATGTTTTACAGTGTTCAGAGTACATACCTTTCACCTCTTTGGTTAAATTTATTCCTAAGTATTCTTTTTGATGCTATTGTAAGAGGGATTTTTTAAAATTTCTTTTTTGAATAGTTCATTGTTACTGTTCAGAAACGCAACTGATTTTTGTATGTTGATTTTGTATTCTGAAACTTTACTAAATTTATTTATCAGTTGTAACAGTTTTACAGGGAGTCTTTAGGGTTTTCTATGTATGATTACATCATCTGAAAACAGGAAAAATTTTATTTTATTTTTCTAACTTGGATGTCTTTGATTTCTTTTTCTTGCATAATTGCTCTAGTTAGGACTTCCGGTACCATGTTGAACAGAAGTAGTGAGAGTGGGCATCCTTGCCTTATTCTTGATCTTATAGGAAAAGCTTTCAGCTTTCACCATTAAATATGATGTTAGCTATGGGCTTTTTATGTACGGTCCTTGCTATGTTGAGGTACATACATTCTATACCTAATTTGTTGAGAATTTTTATCATAAAATGATGTCAAATTTTGTCATATGCACTTTCTGTGTCTATTGAGAGGATCATATAATTTTTATCTTCCATTCTGCTAATGTGGTGTATCATATTTCTTAACTTGAGTATATTGAACCATCCTTGTGTCCCAGGAGTAAATTCCACTTGCTCATGATGCATGATTCTCTTAATGTGCTGTTGAATTCAGTTTGCTAATATTTTGTTGAGGATTTTTGCATCTATATTCATCGGGGATATTGGCCTATAATTTTCTTTTCTGGTAGTATTCTTGACTGGCTTTGGTATCAGGGTAATGTTGGCCTCATGAAATGAGTTTGGAAATGTTATCTCCTCTTTAATTTTTGGTAAGAGTTTGAGAAGGATTGGCATTAATTCTTCTTTAAATGCTTGGTAGAATTCACTCGTAAAGCCATCTAGTCCTGAGCTTTTCTTTGTTGGGAGGTTTCTGATTACGGATTCAATCTCCTTACTCATTACTGGTCTGTTCAGATTTTCTGTTTCTTCACGATTCAGTCTCGGTAGGCTGTGTGCTCCTAGGAATTTATCCACTTCATCTAAGCGATCTGATTTGTTGGTGTGTGATTGTTCACGGTAGTCTCTTATGATTCTTCGTGTTGCTGCGGCATTGGTTATAATTTTATTTATGTGAGTCCTCTTTCTTTCTCTCTTGGTTAGTCTAGCTAAAGGTTTGTCAATTTGTTTATCTTTTCAAAAAATACTCAGTTTTTATCTTTTCTGTTTTCTTTCTAGTCTTTATTTTATTTATTTCTGCTCTAACTTTATTATACCCTTCCTTATGCTAACTTAGAACTTAGTTTCTTCTTATGTTTCTAGTTCCTTGAGGTGTAAAGTTAGGTTGTTTATTTGAGATTTTTGTTTTTCTTAATGCAGGCATTTGTCATTATTAACTTCCCTCTTAGAGCTGCTTCTGCTTCATTCCATCAGTTCTGGTGTGTTGTGGCACCATTTCATTTGTCTCAAGATACTTTCTTATTTGCCTTTGGATTTCTTCTTTGACCCATTAGTTGTTCAGGAATGTGTTGTTTAATTTCCACATTTTTGTGAATTTTTCCAATTTTCGTCCAGTTATTAACTTCAAGTTTCATACCCTTGTGATCATAAAAGATAATTGATATGAAAAAAAAAAAGATAATTGATATGATTTCAATCTTCTTAAATCTGTTAACAAAAACAATCTGTTGTTTTGTGGCCCGACATATGATCTATCCTGGAGGGGGTTCTGTGTGTGCTTGAGAAGAATGTGTACTCTGCTGCTATTGGATGGAGTGCTCTGTATGTGCCTCTTAGACCCATCTGGTTTATAATGTTATTCAAGTCCGTTGTTTCCCTGTTGATTTTCACTCTGGATGATCTGCCTGTTGTTGAAAGTGGGATAGTGAAGTCCCTTACCATTATCGTATTGCTACCTATTTCTCCCTTTGATTCTGTTAACATTTGCTTTATATATTTAGGTATTCCAATGTTGGGTGCATATATATTTACAATTATTATATCCTTCTAAATAATTAATCCCTTTATTATTGTATAATAATCTTCTTTATGTCTTGTGGCAGCTTTTTAATAAACTCTATTTTGTCTGCTATATGTATAGCCACCCCTGTTCTCTTTTGTTCACTATTTGCATAGAATATATTTTCCCATCCTCTCACTTTCAGCCTATATGTGTCCTTAAAGCTAAAGGGAGTCTCTTGTTGGCAGCATATTGTTGAATTTTGTTTTTTTAATCCACTCAGCCACTCTATGTTTTTTATTAAAGAATTTAATATGTTTACATTTAAAGTAATTATTGATAGGTAAGGATTTACTACTGCCATTTTGTTAATTTTTTGTGACTGTTTTGCAGTACCTTTGTTCCTTTCTTTCTCTCTTGATGTTTCCCTTTGTGATTTGATAATTTTTTTGTAGTGTTGTGCTGTGATTCCTTTCACTTTATCTTTTATGTATTTACCAGGGGTTTTTTCTATGTGGTTACCATGAGGCTTACATAAAACATCTTATAGTTATAACAGTCTGTTTTAATCTGGTAACAATTTAACTTCAATTACATACAAAAATTCTACATTTTAGTTCTTCCTATTTCCCACATTTTATGTTATTAATATCACACTTTATGTCCCTTCATATTGTGCATCCATTAACCAATTATTTTTGCTATAGTTATTTTTAATACTTTTGTCTTTTAACTTTTATACTATAGTCAAAAGTGGGGCTGGACATGGTGGCTCACGCCTGTAATCCCAGCACTTTGGGAGGCCAAGGTGGGAGGATCACTTGAGGCCAGGAGTTTGAGACCAACCTGGGTGATGTAGTGAGACCTCATCGCTACAAAAAATTAAAAAACCTTTTATACTATAGTTAAAAGTGATCTGTGCACCACCATTACAGTAGTAGAGCATTCTAAATTTGACTATATATTTACCTTTAGCAGTTATTTTTATACTTTCATATGTTTTCATGTTACTAATTAGCATCCTGTCATTTCAACTTGAAGAACTCCCTTTAGCATTTCTTGTAAGGCAGGCCTAGTGATAAACTCCCTCAGCTTTTGTTTGTCAGGGAAAGTCTTTATCTCTCCTCATATATTAAGGATAGATTTTTTCCAGGTATAGTATTCTTGGTTGTCAGTTTTTTTTTTTTCTTTCAACACTTTAAATATACCATCCCACTCTCTCCTGGCCTGCAAGGTTGCTGCTGAGAAATCTTCTGATAGTCCAATGAAGGCTCTCTTGTATGTGAAATCGCTTTTATCTTACTGCTTTCAAAATTCTGTCTTTGTCTTTAACTTTTGATAATTTGATTATAATGTGTCTCAGTGTAATCATTTTGGGGTTGACTTTACTTAATGAGCTTTGAGATTCATGAACCTGGATGTCCATATCCCTCCAAAGATTTGGAAAGTTTTCAGCCATTATTTAAATAAATTTTATTCCCCTTTATTTCTCTCTTTTCCTTGTGGGACTCTAATAATGCATATATTAGTTCACTTGATGGTGTCCTATAAATCCTGTAGGCATTCTTCACTCTTTTTCATTTTGTTTTCTTTTTTTTCCTCTGACTGAATAATTTCCAATAGCCTGTCTCCACGTTCACAGATTCTATCTTCTGCTTGATTGAGTCTGCTGTGGAAGTTCTCTTTTCATATATTGTATTATTTCATTCCAAAATTTGTTTGGTTCTTTTTAATGATTTCTGTCTCTCTGTTGAACTTCTAGTTTTGTTAATGTATTGTTTTCCTGATTTCATTGTGTTCTCTTGTAGCTTGCTGAGGTTCTTAAAAAAAATTATTTGGAATTCTTTGTCAGGCAATTTGTAAATCTCTTTGGGGTTGGTTACTAGAAAATTACTGTGTTTCTTTGGTAGTGTTATGTTTCCTTGACTTTTTGTGTCTCTTGATGTCTTGCATAACAATGAAAGACTTTTGCATATAAAGAAGCAGACATCTCCTCCAGTCTTTACTAACTGGCTTTGGGAATGACCTTCACCAGTCAGTCTGGCAGTCTTTCAGACCTTTTCTATGGACTCTTAGGATTGTATGCCTTCTCTTGATCCCACAAAGCCAGGCCATGTGGTGAGAGCCTCCTGTTTATTTTCCCCAGGGTGGTGGCCTGAAGTGGTCAAGGTTAAGCACCTTCTCCCAATCCTATAGAGTTGAGCTGGCTGTCTGCATGTGCTTGTACATTATCTGCAGAGGCTTGTGCACACTGGCTTCAGGAGCACATAGGTATGGAGGGTGTGCAGAGTTCTGGGGGTATGTGTGAGCTAGTTGGAGGGGTCCTCAGGTGATGCACTCTACAAGATTTGTGTATGTACCTCTTGATGGAGTTTGCAAAGTGTTTAGTAGAAACTGTGGCCCTACATTCAGTTCTGTGCCCCAGTTGCTGTGGGTCCACATCCCTTTTCCCTGCTCCTAGCTACCCCCAGACTATTTAGCTGTGCCAACCCCTTCAGTGTTTTTGGAAGGGTAAGAAGGAAGTGGGCCTCTTAGGAAGCATCCCACATGGCTGGGGAAGCCAGGTACTCACTATGCCCTCACTTTCCTCCATGGTAGAAATCACAGGCTGAGAGGGCCTCTCTTGTGACCGAACTGTGCCTTTGGGGAGGTTGATGGGGTTAAAGTGAAAATGTTCTTCTTACCATCTTCAATGTTGTCTAGTCTCAGATTTTTTTGCTCAATGGAGATGCTGGGGCCTCCCCACTAGACTCCCAGGCCCCCAGAAAGGTACTGTTGTCCATGAGTGGTTGTCAAAATTGGTGTGTCTGTGGGAAGTTATGGCTGAAAACTCCTATTCTGAACTATTGCTAGCATTACTTCTCAGTTTGTTGGTTTGTGAATGATGAAATTAATAACTTCTTTTTACTTGTGCCCCAATATTTGTACCTTAATTTTCATTTTTTAATTGTAATTTTAATTCTTGTTTGAAGTTTTACATGCACCCAATTTACAGAATCAAATCATTAGAAAATCAAATAATTAAAAGATTTTCCTTTTCACCCAGCATATGGAAGACTTTGTATTTATGCTCAAATAAAAAATATATTTAATATACCAAAATAAACAGACATTCTATTCTCTGAAGTTCTTATTTAGATTCAGCTACATACTGAGCCACTAATACTAAATGTAAAATAAGTCTAATTATGACAAGTTAAAACAATGTTGTACTTTATTAGAAATTGATATTAAGTACATGTGATTCAAGAATTTAAGTAGTACTTATTCCTAGGAAAGACCTATAATATCCTTCTAAGCATCTTTAATACTGAATTAAAGAAAGGTGTCCTCTTATTTTTCTACTTTTCCTGCTTCCTGTTAGCTGGGTCTTTTTTTATCTATTTATTTATTTTTTTTTAGAGACGGGGTCTCACTCTTGCTCAGAGCTGGTCTCGAACTCCTGAGCTCAAGCGATCCTCCCACCTCGGCCTCCCAGAATGCTAGGATTACAGGCGTGAGCCACCACGCAGCTGGGTCTTTTTTTAAAACACTTTATTGCTAGTTTAAAAGTTATTAATGGGAAAAGACAACATTCTGGTTTTTTTTTTTTTTCTAGTTATCTGCCCATCTCTCTGTTTTCTGAGAATATCCAGTTATCTTCTTCTTCCACCTGCAGGTCACTCTCTGCACCCTACAACCAGTGGTGTGCTGAAGTTGGCCCAGCTGCACATGTTTTCCCCAATGGTTAAATTATTAGGAATCCTATAAGCCTGTTGCTAAACAGTTGGTAGCTTGAAATCTGATGCTGGGGGAGTATTTACACCAAGGGAATCAGTCAATGCTACTAGGGCTTCCTCCACCCCTCCAGAGTCAGTTGTTAAATAGTACAACAGTTGTTAAATAGTTAAACAGTACTTAGAACAGTACTGTCTGCAAACCCTCAGCAAAAAAGCAAAAAATTCTGTCTCTAAAGCTACTGCTCATAATCAATAGGCGTAGCAAGCCCTCTCATGGTTGTTATCAGAATTGCGGAAGATGAGAAGATAAGGTAAAAAGATCAAGATTTCATCCCAAACAGATTTTATATAAGGCTTTAGAATGACAGTGCTGATTGTTGTAGTTTAATGCTGCTGCATCTGAGCAGGTTTTTCTCAAACCATCCAAGGAACATCACTTAAATCTCTCTTGCTCAAGAGTTGTAAATATCTTCAAGCAGGTTTTCTTTGTGTTCACAGAGCAAAGACTGTATTATCTCTTCTTAAGAACATGCATTGTCTGTGGTTTACTGTGAGCATGTCACAGGAAAGGTGGTGTGTCCTGAAATTGTCTGTGTTCCTTGGCCATACAATTAAGCCATATGAGGAACGCAAACTAATCACCACTGCATATTAGAACAAAAACCACAGCAGCCCACCCTCCTGCTTAACACCCTTCAGTGGTTTTCTATTGTATCTAAAATAAAATCCAACTCTTCACCAAGCTCCATGGGCCCTGGGTGGCCCAGCTCCTGCCACTTCTGCTCAGCTTCCCTGAATGTCCCCTTTTTGTGACTCAGGGGTCAGCTCAAAGGCCACACCTGAAGGGGGCCTTTCTGGGCATCTCTAAACCAACACCCGCCCACCCATCTGTCCATTGGTCATATCACCAGGTTTGATTTTCTTCAGGCCACTTATCTCTACCTGATAGTGTCCTGTGTTTATATGTTTACCATCTGACTCACCTGGTAGAATGGAAGCTGGAAGCTCCGCGTAGGCAAGGCCCTTGCTTGTCTTATTCACAATGTTTTCCCCAAAACAGGCCCCTGATGTGAGTCCTTCAGAAGGCTATAGACGTCCATAGGCAAAAGCCTCCCATGCTAGTTCTCATTTGGGTGTAGGGTAAACAACTGGCCCATTTTGCCAGGGACTGTCCCGTTTTAGCACTGAAAGCCCCCAGTCTGGGAAAGCCTTCAACCCCAGGCAAAACCAGAGTGGTTGGTCACCTTACCATAATATAGTATAACCTAGAACTACCTTCTGGAATGATTTTGAAAATTAACTTAAATGACATTGTATTTTTTAAACATAAGAGCTTCCTCTGGATAACAGAATTAAACTTGCAGATTATCCTTTATCACTCTGTGAAAAAATTATTTGAATTAGCAAATTTAACCTATCTTAGCAAATACATTTGTATTTGTCTTAGCACTTAAAATATATATGCAACATATTTTTTAAAAGGATCATATTACATTTCACAGGTAATATTCTTAATTTTAAACGTCATTGCAGAAATAATGTGGTACAAACACTGCATACGTGACTCATTGCTGGTGGGGTTAGAAACTTCCCACTTGAAGTCACTTTGATTCCTAAAATAAGTTTATTCATGTATTTCTTTTACATTCCACCTCCCTAATTTTAAACAAAATTCAAAAATTGAGTTTTTATGGGTTTTTTTCCCTTTTTTCAGAGACAGGGTCTTGCTCTGTTGCCCAGGCTGGAGTGCAGTGGCCAATCCTAGCTCACTGCCACCTCAAACACCTGGGCTCAAGCGAACCTCCTGCTTCAGCATCCCAAGTAGCTGAGACTATAGGCACATGCCACCACGCCCAGCTAATTTTTCTATTTTTTGTAGAGATGGGGTCTCGCTCTGTTGCTCAGGCTGGTTTTGAACTCCTGACCTCAAGGGATCCTCTCACCTCAGCCTCTTAAAGTGCTAGGATTACAGGTGCGAGCCACTGCACCTGGCCTATGTTTTATTTTCCAAAGAAATATTCTTCAGCATTTCTATTTCTTCTTGAAATTGGAGGGAAGACTGGTGTCAAAAGAACTCATTCCACTAACTACATTAGATAAACTAACAAAGTCATCTGAATCAGGAAGGATTAGTGGGCCTTCAGTTTGCATATATTAGAATGACTCACTGAAGGCACCAAACGTTTCAAAAGATAAATTTTAAATCTCTATCTAGTCCATTAAAACGGCATCACGTGTAATCTGAACCCGCCCACAACCTACAGAAGAGCTTGTGATCTCTATCGTGTTGTTGACACGCGTTGAGGTTGGCAAAACCTTTCTGACTACAGTTTGTATCGTCTCATCGGCAAGAAGACAGCTGACACTGAGGCTAAGGGCCACGGGGGACAATGGGTGGTGAGGAGAATCCAGCATCCCACCTGCTCTTCTGACCCTCATTCCCACTCCTGCCAAGATGTCCACCTCACCCCTGACATCAGGAAGGGCCAGCAGGAGAGAAAGAGGCACAGGAGAATATTCGAAGCTTTACTAGTGTACACTGACTACCGACATTGGAGAGAGACACTGTGGGTCTCCCCATTTCCCTTCCCTGTCACTGTTGACTGAATTCCAAGGCCAAGAAAATGTTTGTGAGACAGAAGTCTTGGGCACAAATCTCAAGTCTGTAATGTCACCCTCTTGGCTCACTCCCATGGCATTTCTCAAAGAGTGATCCACGGAACACCCACATCCCAAAATCACAGGAGGTGCTTATTAAGAATGCAGGTTCCCGGGCTCTGCTAAATCAGAATCTCTGGGGGTGGGCCTCAGGAATGTGCATTTGTAACAAATCTTCTGGATGGTTCTGGGGTTGAGCCTTGGTGACTCTCTGCTATGGTCTGAATGTATCCACCGAAATTCATTTGTTGGAAACTTAATCCCTAATGCGACAGTGTTAGGTGCTGGGGCCTAATGGGAGGCGTTTAGGTCATGAGGGCCCCGCCGTCATGATGGATTGATGCTGCTATGAAAAGGGGTTGCAGGAGTAGGCTTGCTCTCTCTCCTGCTCTTCCGCCATGTGGGGACACAGCAAGAAGGCCCTCACTTCCATTTGGCTGTTCTGAGTTGTGTCCTTTGGAATAAACCAGTAAACATAAGTAAAATGTTTTCATGAGTTCTGTGAGCAGATTTAGCAAATTATCAAACCCGAGGAGGAGGTTGTGGGAACCCCTGAATTTGTAGCCAGCCAGGAAAAGTGGGGGTGGTCTGGGCAGCCATTGCAACCGGCATCCAAAATGGGGGCCGTCTTGTGGGACTGAGCCCTTTACCTGTGGGGTCTGCTGATAAATGGAGGAGTTAGTGTCAGAATAAAACGGAACTGTTGAACACACAGTTGGTGTCAGAGAATTGGTGTTGGAAAATACACTGATATTTGGTGTCGGGGGAAAAAAACCCTCACACTCTCCTACAGGAAGAGACTTCTGGTTAGCATTCAAACTGGGCATAAATAGTCTCCTGCCCGGGTCCTATTCCAAGTGATCCAGTCACCTATTCCTGACCCAAGTTTTCCTGCCATCAGACCCCAATTTTGGTCCTTCCAATTACCTGACCATTGACTCCAGGATTAAGAACTAAAACAAACACTACCGAAGGTCCCCATTTTCCGCTTGCCTTCTACCTCTGCCCCTGTTCTTCCTGTTTGGCATTCACCTTCCCTGTCCTGTGAACTTAGACCAGCCAATAAGCTGCAAGGCTAGCAAAAAGAGCAACTAGTAATACTACCCGATGCTTACCAGGGTTATACCAAACAAGGAGCATGAAAGCAGAAATGACCCCCACCTCAAGTTCTGGTTAGAATAGAAGACTATTGCCTGAGCCAAAACTGCATGGACATATCCTCAACTCTCCCCTGCCCTGTAGAAACTCTGGTCCTTCTTCAGACAGGGGTTCCCATCAACTGAAGGAAGCCTTTAGCCTCTGTTTAGTCTCTTGACTCATTTTCTTTTTACACCAGGAATAGGCACGTATGTGAAGCTCTGGCCATCATGGTTTGCAAGCTAAGTGGAGGTTGAGACATTTGACTCAAACTACACCCATTTGGAGGGTTTTTTCCTTCTCCACTGTCCACTGGAGCCACCTGGAATGGACGCAATGCCTCAGCTGCTCAGTGCTGCTCGGTGCTACCAGGCTTCTTTATTTTTCTTTTTTAATGCTCAATTGGTCGTGGGGCTCTCCTCATGTGGTCCTATGCATGGGCTGAGGGAGAGATGTGAGAATTCTATGCAGGCACCCTGAGAGGTCAGCAAAGCCACCCCATGACTTCCAGACATTTACTTGTGTTTTCAGGGACTTACCAGACCCAGTTCAGCATTGACCACTTCCACGTGATGCTGCAGTGCTCCTGGGCATAGTCGACTTTATGGCTGGGTAAATCAATGGGAGCCCAATTCGTGATGGGTAGCTTGGCCCATTTGGGTCCATGATCTATACCCACAGCAGGTGCATATCTGCATGCCTTTATTCTGATTTTTAAGAATTCCTTTCTCTATGTTTTATGCCAGGATTTCTGGCCCTATAATGTCACTTTGCTTGAGCAAGCATTGGTGTAGGTTTGTGATACCCAACCTAGCAAGCTGTTAGAACTGTAACCAGCTGCAAGCGAGCACCTTGCATGCAGAGCTTCCAATGAGGACACCCGTATAAACAACGTCAGCCCTATCCAAACTTCGGTTTTGCCATTCTCAGTCAACCGCCCTCAAAATCACTTTCTTCAAGTATAAATAAGTGAACTCCTGCAATTCCTCCACTTTCTTACCCTGATTCTGTAACACACACACACACACACACACACACACTCAGACAGGTCGAGTTTGAGTCGTGGTCACTCCGCTGAATGGCGGGGAGGGGCAGAGCAGGAGAATGCTCGAGTGCTCTCCCAGGGGGGACGGCTGCTCTAAGCTGGAAGCTCAGTCTCTGAGATTGGTTTTTCAGAGATGTCAAGGCCAAAGCTCCAAGGATTCTTTGAGGACAACACCAAGGAAAGACCCTGAGATTCATTTCATGCCTCACAGGAGCACTGAGACTCACAACGTTCTTTTCTCGTTTTCGGTCAGCTCAGGAGTCCAGAATAACCACAGGACCCTGTGACTTCCGCAGTTCTCACCTCTGCTAAGTGGCCCAGACAGCAGTGAGCTGGGGCCACAGGAGACTCAGAGCCTTTGGGAACCACAGGCCATAACTTGGATGACTCAGCTTCAACACTGTCAGTCCCTTTGTCACGTCTCCAGAAGACAGCACCTGACTTGCTCAGTTGGTGCCACGTGCTCTCCCATGTGGCTGAGGGTCCGGCTCCCCAGCCAACGTGAACCAAACAGGCAGCTCCCCAAAGGAAGGGCCGCTGCCCAGTTGGAAATGAAAAGTGTCCACGACAGGGCTCCTGTGGGGTGAGTAGAAGGCACAAAGGAAACAGCAGAGACTACATTAATTTCACCTGGAGTAGAGGGAGGCATGCCTGAAGAAAGCTTTATGGAGAAGGTGATCGCATACTACATCAGAAACTTCTGAGGGAAGAGTGGGAATTTCCCATACAGGAAGGAAATTCTAGACCAACATACCCCTCAGAAAGCTCAAAAAGACATAATAATCCTGGGCCCATGTGCAAAATTCTCAGTTATCCCCAAAGAGAGTGATCAGAACAAGTTCTGTGCAACTGCACATTCCCCATGTCTGTGCAGACCAGTGGAGTGGACATAGGTTTAGATCCCAGCGGGTGTGACACACGGAGACGCGTAGTTGACACTTCCACAGTCAATTCTGGTTCCTTTTGCCTTGGCCAGAGTCCTAGTGTTCCTCGAGGCCCCTTGGGCACTATTGAAACAAGGGCTGTCCAGCTTGGGGCTCAGGCAGTGCCAAAGCACCCTGCCGAGGAGAAGGGCTGTGGAGAGGGGCACTAATGATCTGCAGAGCAGGTATAGGGGACCTAGACCACCCTCTCCTGGGATGGCCTCGTTTCTCTCGAGATTTGAAGTATTCTGAGGGAGCAGCGAGATTTTGTGAGCTCTGTCTTCAAGTATAAAAGCAGAGAGGAAGTGCAGCAGAATTGTTCAGCTCCCACTTACGACAGAAGACAGGGCCCACCCACCAGGAGCCCACCCATGCTTGCTAACCAGGGTCAGAGCCGCGGGTAGGACCCCGGTTTCCCGACTCCCAGGAGAGTGCTTCCATGTTAATCTCCCCAAAATCTATGCCAGTTTTAAAGCAGTACTTTCTAATGGCATATTATTGTAACTTTTATTTTTATAAAACTATGTCTAAATTTATAATTCATACTGACTTTTAAAAATGTTTTACTTTGAAATAATTTTAAGTTTACAGGAAAGTTGCAGGAACGATGCAAAGAATTCCTGTGTACTCTTTACCCCAGATTCACCACTTTTCCACATTCTGCCACATTTGTTTTATCATTTTCTCTGCCTCTGTCTCTTTTTTCTCTATATACACATGTAAAAGAATGTCCTTGTTCTTAGGAAATACACTGTATATGTGTGTATACACAGATAGTGATATATACATGTATAATATGCATATATCATGTAAGACATATGCACATATGCAGTATAAGACATACACACGTTTTGAACCATTTGAGAGGAGGCTGCAGACCTCACACTCCTTCACCCCTTAACACTGAAGTGCATATTTCCTAAGATCAAGGACATCCTTTTACCTAACCACAGTACACTTACAAATTCAGGAAAGTTAACATTGATACAATACTTTATATAATCTACCATCCTTTAAAGGTCTCAAAAATATCCTTTACAGCAATTTTTCTTCTTCCTGGTACAGGGTCACACATTGCATTTAGTTGTTTCCTTTAACCTAGAACTGGGCCTCAGCGTTTGTCTTTCATATTATTGACATTTTGAATATCACTATCCATTTATTTTATAGACTACCCTCCACTTCTGCTTGATGCTTCCTCACAGTTGGATTTATGTTGTACATTTTTGGCTGCTTAACTGGTGATGGGACCACTAGACCTCAGGGTGGCACATGTGAAGGTGCATGAGTTTCACTTGCTCTGTATATTATGATGCTAATTTGATGCTAAATTTGCTAATTTTGGTTAAGATGTTGTTCAACTTTTCCTCTTTATAATTAATGACTTTTGCCATTGTAATGAATAAGCAATTTGTATTGAGAATTGTCACACATTTTACCAAATCATCAGAACAAGATTTTTTTAAAAAAATCTTTCTGTCTGTGACTTGGCAAACAAAAATTACTTCCCTAAATATTTAACAGAATCAGAAATGGAGACATCATTGTATCCAAGTTGTGGATTTCCCGGGACACAATGCTGCAGCTCTGTATTTTCTAGCAACTTGAAGCCAGTAAGTTCAGATACATGAACAGCTCCCTTGCACTCCTCCTCCTTGCTAAAGAACTTCACAGCTACCAGCTGCTCCAGGGACAGCAAAATGGAAAATAAGTCTTTATTTCTTTCTTTAAAGGACTTTCAAATAGAAAAGTAATTCTCAAAAGAAAAAAAAGCGATTGTAATCTGAGTGATTCTTCACTAGGTATTTGACATCAAAATGGAATGATAATCAACATTTATTGAGTGCCTGCTGTGTACTACACTCTATGAAGCATTTGATATTCATTATTTTACTTAATCGTCATCACAACTCTGTGAAGCAAGAACAATTACCATCACACATAAAGACACTGAAGTTCCATAAAGTTCCAGAATATGTCTAGGGCCACAGAGCTGATAAGTAAGTGCTTTTAAACCAGCACTTGGATCTAGAGATGTGGCCTCCAAAACCTGTGCTCTTAAGTCTGCCATGGCTGTCCTTGTTTTTATGAATAGAATTATTTTCCAGAAGTTAATTTTTAAGTTGTTAGCTTGGAAGTCAGACTGCATTTTTCCCAGCTTTGTCATGAATCAGTTTTTCTACAATTCAATAAATAGAGACTCTATTAAGGGGAAAAGTAATTTCTCAAGGATGCTTAGAAATGCATGCCCATGTCCCTATAATAGACCCTAGCTTGAGAAACACTGACTTAAGGTGTCTATAAAATGTCTATAAAAATGGTCTATAAAAATGTCTCAAAGATGCAAATTATCAGCTATTAAGACTAAGAGATTTTAGCCTTTAAATTAATAACAGATAAAACTGTTTATATATTTTGGGGGGTTTTCTTATTTCTATGTATATATTTTGGATTATCATCAAAATGAGCACATGGCACTAAAAGCATTCTCACAGATCTCTCAAAATCTCAAGAATAAAATTCATGAACTCTGGGTGTCAAGGGATCCCAGTTAGAAAAAACAACATTAGACATGGGTCTTAATTTGCCAGGATTATCAGTTAGCATTACTTTCAGCTTTAAATAAGAGACACTGAATTACTGAGGTTTATCCAAATGCATAGAGTTTCCTCATTTGACAAAAAGCCCAAAAGTGGTCAGTCCAAGGCTGATGCAGCAGCTCCAGAATGTGATCAAGGCCGCCGCACTTGATGTGTGATTTTCCAAATTGCACACAGCTGTTCCACATCCAGGCACGGCATCCATGCCTGTGCTCAAGAGGCTTTGTCATTCTATTCCAGAAGGAAACTCCTCCCATGGAACATCGCCTTAGGCCCCTCTTAGCCCTCACCGACCAGACTCAGACGTGAGCTCATCCTTAGCTGCAAGAAAGGCTCTGGAGTTGAGTGGTTTAATTCCCAGTCTTCAAAGTACAGGAAGGTAAGGAAAACAACAGGCTAATCCATAAAATCCAGTCAGCCCAGGGTTGCCCATCCACTTTTGTGCCATGCGCTCCTTTGGCAGTCTGGTGAAGCCTACGAACCCCTTCTCACACCAGTATTTTAAATGTATAAAATAAAATGAATATTCAAAACAAAACCAATTGTACTGAAATGCAGTTGTATTAGTCAGCTTGGACTGCCATAACAAATCAGGGACTGGGTGGCTTAAACAACAGAAATTTATTTTCTCACAGTTCTGGAGGCTGGAAGTCCAAGACTAAGGTGCTGACAGATTTAGCTCCCGGTGAGGGCTCTCTTTCTGGCTTGCAGAAGGCCCCCTTCTTGCTGCACGTTCACATGGCCTTTCCTTGGTGCTTGCTGGTGGAGAGAGGGAGAAAGAGAGGGGAGGGAGGGGAAGGAAGACGGAGGGAGGACAGAAAGAGAGAGAGAAAATCTTTTTCTTATAAACCCACTGATCCTATTAGATTAGGGCCCTACCCTTAAGACCTCATTTAACCTTAATTACCTCCTAAAAGCCCTATCTCCAAATACAGTCACATTGGAGGTTAGGACTTCAACATAATGGATTTTGGCCTGGGGGGGTTGGGTGGGGGGGATACGATTCAGTCCATGGGAATGTTTATCAAAATACTTAAAAACCAAATGTTTGGCATAGTAATATTTGTGCCTCTTGAACAGATTAAATTACAAGAGCTATCAAAGAATCTCATAACTACCATCATTCTGAAGTAGTGATGAGTGAAAATTCCTCAGGATGTCTACAACAACTGTAATATAATCCAGCCAATACCACTGGGGTCTGTCTCCAACATTCATAATTGAAGAAAATGCTAAGCTTCAATTACGTAACGTTTTTTCCATTCAAAGCTATAAATTCCTTGAATTCTATCCATGTACTCCTTAGGGGATCCCTGGCTCGCAGGTTAAGGACCCCTGATTTTAGCCCTTAAGAATGATGGATCACAAAACAGATAGTACTCATCCACGTTCTGCAGGGACAGAGGCCATCAAATAAAGGGGAAAGTGAAGACAGTACATCACATCCTTTACTACCTTATTCTAATGACTCAAAACCTTCCTACGCTGCACGATTCCAACCTTTGGTTTTCGTTTGACATGTTAAGTCTGACTCGTTCTTTTCTCTTTGGCCTACAACTAAATGGGTACTAATAGAAACAAAAAACAATCTTGGGCTCTGCAATTAAGATGTTGTGCAGATGATGTGGAATTAATTTGTTCATGGACCTTAAACACAAAACTTAAACAGGATGGCAGAGAATTTGAGGACCTTTAGAACCTATGGCCCCTAGTTTGAAAAACACTGTTCTTACGAGCAATTCTATTCCCTAGCTCCTCTTAGTTCATTCCCATCTGTCAGTAACTTTTGTAAGCAGCATACCATCGTCACATGTGGTTAATAAAAATATTTAGCAGAACCCAATTTTTCACATCTGAAAAATTAACAGAAAATGTCTCAGAAGGAATAGTAACAATTTTATCAAGAAAAATTGGTAAAAGTTTACATAACCAGACTCTGAGTTTATGGAAAGAATATTTTTGTTTGGACCAGATGGGTAGAGAATTGAATTATCACACTTCTCAGTTCCTGGATTCATGTCATCATTGGCCCATGTAAATCATCTCCATTTTATTTGTTCTCCATCATCCACTACTCCTGTCCCCACTTCATTCTTCCATATAGGTACCCATGATCACGCGTTTGATATAGACACTGGGGATCTGAATATATATATCCTAATTGTTAATACATAATATTATATTCCATATATTTTGTGTGAAAACAATTCTAGCTATTTTCATTTACATAAATGGTATTAAGTTATAAATGTCATTCTATTTTTTAACTTTTTGCTTAACACTTTCTAGTGTATCATTTCGATATGGAGAGGTAGATAGATGTAGGAAGATACAGCTATAGATATATGAACCTTATAAATTTGTGTGAATTATGTTCTAGAATACAGAACCACTATGGTGTTGCTATGTAATAGGGAATATCCATACTTAATTTCACTAAGTGTGGCCAGATTGCTTCCAGAAGGCAGGTACCAGCTTATGCTCTACCATGAGGGTTCCTGTACTCTACTGTCCTCACTGACATTTGTAATATCTGATTTTCTTATTTTTGCCAATCTGATGGGTATAAAGAAGCTCATAGTTGTTTTAATTTGCATTTCTGTAATTACAAATTAGTGTTGTATACTGTTAACCTTTCAGATTTTTCCCTTCTGTGAATTGCTTATTTATAGTTTTTGCCAACATTCTGTTGGATTTCTGTTTTTTCTCGTTTTGTAAAAGTTCTTGGTAAAATCTTGAGTTTAATTCTGTGTTAAGTTCCTTGCAAATACCTTGCGTCAGGCACCTGTGATAGGTGTCCCTATTGCACAGAAATAATTTTCTTTTAGTCAAATCCACCAATTTTTGCCTGATGTTTACTGTCATGTAAATATTCTGCCTCTTGTGATTCCAAGGTCACAAAGATATTCTCTGACATTTTCATCTATTAGCCTTATAATTTTTTTCACATTTTCTACATATTTTGAACAATTTTCTCAATCATATACTTTCCCCACTGGTGTGTGGGGCCATGCTTATCAAATATCCACTCCCCACATACACATGCATCTATTTCTACATTCCTTATTCTGCTTCATTGTTTATATGGTTTTCCTAAATTCTCTAATCACTTCCAAAATTGATTTAGCTATTTGTGGATCTTTATTCCTTCATATAGATTGTAGAATAAGTTCTTCAATTTTCTCAAAAAACTCTCTGGACTTTTCATTGGGATTGCAATGAATTTATAAATTTGGGGACTACTGACATCTCACGGTATTACATTGGCAGTACTGTAAATGTGTTGTATCCTTACACTTAGATAGATCTTTTGTTGTCTTCATAAAGATCTTGCACATTCATTGCTAGGTTAAGTTTTAGATACTTTATAGCAGTGCTTGCAATCTTTTTCACATCATGGTACACATAGAAAATGAGCATATTTGCATGTGGTGAGAGCAGACATCTCTGTACTATTCCCAATTTTAAAAGGGATATGTCTAAAGTTCTCCATTAAACATGTGTTTGCTGTAGGTTTTTGGATGTAACCTCTATCAAGTAAAAAAGTTTCCTTCTATTCTGATAATTTTGATTATAAATCAGGGTTCAACTTTATCAGATACTTTTTTTGTATGTATTGACATTGTATTTTTTTCCTTTTGTCTATTAATGTGTGAATTACATTGATAGTATGGTTCACTGCCATTAGATTCACTGCTATTGAGTTTTTGAGATGAACTCTACTTGATAATGATACAATTTTTAATACAGTGTTGGGTTTAGTTAGCTAAATTCACACCTGCATTTAAAATCAAAATGACTCTGTAATTTTGCTTTTCTTGTACTCTTCCCCTTCTCTGATTCTGGCACAAAGGTTACGTTCATCTTATAAAACATGTTCAATTGTCTTTCCTCTTTTTCTAGTATGTAGACCAACTTGCTAAAGATCTATTTAACCTAGGTTTTCAAGTTAGTACATAGTTCACGTGTCTCCTTCATGATCTATTCTGACGCCCTTCCAATGCTACACAGGTTGGAAAACGAAAAACATGGCATGGATTTCATTGCAGTGATTCTGAATGTAATTAGGTATTCCCTGATCAGGTAGACTTCTGTGAGACTTGAATTCAGAACAAAGATAAAAGGGGAGTGTATCAGTTGTCTATTGCTGCATAATAAACTACCCCCAAAAATTAGTGACTTAAAACAATAATTTATTCTTTCTCAGGGTTCCGAGAGGTGGTTGGGCAGTTCCTTCCCTCACTTTTCATGGCCTCACTCAGGTGCTGCGTCCAGCACCACAGGCGCACGTTGGGCAGCTGGTGTCAGTTGATGGCCAGGAAATGTAGTTCTCCTGTATCTTCCTGATGATCACATTCCTGGGCGGCATTTCAAGAGGGAGAAAGTAGAAACTGCAATGCCTCTTAGGGATGAGCTTCCGAAATTGTGTAAGGTCACTTCAGCTACATTCTATTGGTCAGAGCAAGTCACACAACCAGACCAAGGGGGAAGAAATAGTTCACCTATCTATGGAAGGAGCAGCGGAGTCATATTACAAGGGGCATGCATACCAGAATGGGAGGTATTTGTGACAGTAATTTAAAATTTACTCCAAGGAGGGATGTGATACTTGAAGCATCTAATTTTGCTACTGCAGATGGTAGCAGGAACAAAGTGATTGCAGCCAACAGTTCTAGTGATGGATTCTAATCTCTTTCACCTTCCTAAATTTACCAACAGCTGCAAAGATAAGTGCCTTAGCATGGCATGAACTTCCCTCTTATCCTCTCTATTCTAGCCACGTAGGTTTCTGAATTGTTAACAAACTTTTATGTCTCTGCTTTTTTAGACAACAATAAATGTACTAAGTTACTTGCTTTGCTTTACTTCCAATATATTTTGCATTATTATATTGAATTTAATTCTACTCTTTGATTCAGTACTTTGTGAACAGTAACCCTTGCCTTCTTGAATCCAGGGCTGCTTTTGAGATCGCCATCATCCATATATCCTGTTGCTTTGTAGGCGATCTGCAATTTCTCCCTGGAAGCTTTTAGAACGTTCCTTTGTCTTTGATCTTCTTAAATTGCACTATAATCTTTCTATGGTTATGTATTTTTTATCTATATTGCTCAGCACTCTACAAGCCCTTTCAATCTGAAGTCTTTTATCTTTCTTTAAAACTAGGGAATTCACAGCCATTATTTGTACAAGTATCTCCTTCCCTCTGTTTATTTTTTCTCTCCCTCTGGGACTCTTCTTGTAACCACACTTGTCACCTCTACTTCTAGCCTCCACATCTTTTTTACTTCATCTTTTCATCCCTTCCTGATGCTTTCTGATGCTGTAACTCAACACAATCTTCTAGTTCACTAATTTGTTCCTCATTTGTATCCACTATGCTTTCAGTTTACCTACTGAATTTTTAATTCCAACTATTTAGTTTTCAATATTTCCATATGACTTTTCCTTAAGACTGCAGTTACTAAGACCTCTTCAACTCTTTTATACTTATAATTTATATTCATAATTCTAAAATAACTCCTAATCAAATATACCAAATAAAAACCTTTAAAGTATTGATGAAATAAAACATCTATTTATGATAAAAAAATTAGCAAACTTGGAATGAAAAAATACATTCTTAAAATGAGAATGGGAATCTGTAACAACAAAGCTGCAGCAAACACCATGCTGAGCTATTACATTCCACTAGTCAAATTTATCTTAGGGTTCCAGAGGTTAGAAGTCCGAAATAGGTCTTAGCAGGCCAAAATCAAGGTGTCAGCAGGGCTGAGTTCCCTCGGGAGACTAGGGGAGAATCTGTCCCTTGCTTTTTCCAACTTCGAGGCTGCCTGCACTCCTTGGTTCATGGTCACCTCACTCTGACTTCTGCTTGGCCACAGCTTCTTCTCTGACCCTCCCATCCCCCTCCTCAAAGGACCCTTGTGACAACATTGGCTCACTCCAATAATCCAAGATAACCCCCTATCTCAAGATCCTTAATTTAATCACATCTGCAAAGTCCGTTTTGCTGTGTAAGGTAACATATTCACAGGTTCCAGGGATTAGGACATGGACATTGCTGTGGTTTGAATGTGTCCCCCAAATTTCATGTGTTGGAAATTTAATGTCCAAATTCGTATGTTGATGGCATTTGGAGTTAAGGCCTTCGGGAGGTAATTGGGATTAGATAAGGTCATCAGGGTGGGGCTGGGTAAGAGGCCTAACTCTGGAGCCAGTGCCATGGTGGGACTGGTGGCTTTGTAAGAACAGGAAGACAGCCCTGAGCTGGCGTGCTCTTGCCCTCTCACCACGTGATGCCTCTGCCAGGTTATGAAGCAGTAACAAGGCCCTCGCCAGATGTGGCCCCTTGACAGCCTCCAGACTGTAAGAAATAAATTTCTTTTCTTTATAAATTACCTGTCTGTGGTGTTGTGTTACAGCAACAGAAAATGGACTAATAGAGACCTCTTTGTAGGGCATTTTTCTGTCTACCATATCCGTCCCTCCCACATTCACTTCCCACAACTTTCCTTTCCATGATCTCTACACTATGAGCCAAACCTGCTCAGTTTTTCTCTGTATACCATGCTTCCTCACGCCTTCCCAAACGCCAATCCTGCTGGAAAACTGCTTCACCCTCTCGGTTTCCTACCTGTGGAACTCCAGGGGACAGCACAGAGCAGTGGCTGAGAGGTCTAACTGGAGTCAGGCTGCTTGGGCTCAATTATAAGGCTGCCACTTACTAGCTGCATGGATTTAGGCAAATTGTTTTTTATTAACCTAGATCTAAATACCAGATTATAAGGTTTTTCTACAGGGAACAGAAAAACCAAGTAAATTGCACAAGGAAGCATCACCCAAATCCAGACTGTACAATGTTCCACAGGCACAATGACCTGGTCTGATAAATCTGTATTTAAAAAGATGGCAGGTGTGTGTGTGGGGGGGTACTGTGTAAAGAAGACTAAGGGGCAATAACCAAATACAATGCCTAGGCCCAAGTTTGGAAGCAGATTCACACAAAACAACTGTAAAAGGCATTGGTGGGACAATTGGGGAAATCTGAGTCTAAACCAGTCATCAAAGAATATTGAGGGACTCTAAGCATAATAATGACATAGTGGTCAAATACTTTTAAGATTTTTCCTGAGATGCACACCATAAGCACAGAGATATATCCAGAAGTATTACTTAGGAGTGAAATGACGTATCTGGGATCTCTTCAAAGATACTCTAGAAAGGAAAGGTCAGAGGGGACTAGTTGAAACGTGACTGGCGAATGTTAACTGCTGAAGCTGGGTGACTGGTACAGGTGGAGTATCCCTCATCTGAAATGCTTGGAACCAGAAGTGTTTTGGGTTTGTTTTAGATCTTGGAATATGTGCATTATACTTACCAGTTCAGCATCCCTAACTGGGAAATCTGAAACCCTCCAGTGAGCATTTCCTTTGAGTGTCATGTCGCCCTCAAAAAGTTTTGGATTTTGGAGCATTTCGGATTTTCAGATCAGGGATGCTCAACCTGCACATGGGAGTTGATTATACTATCCTATGTCTGAAATTTTTCGCAACACAGGTGGTCCCAACGTATGACGGTTTGACTTACAATTTTTCAACTTATTGGGATGTAACCTGCCAGGACCATTTCCAGCCATGGGTCTTGACAAAGTCAGCCCATGGAGGAGGGGCCTTCAGAGAAGGCCCCTCCACCATGGAAATCCCGTCAGGGACCCCTTTGGATACATTACTCATAACTGCAGCTATAATGTGGCTTCTAATTAAAATGCTTACTTCTCCCTCATTACGACCTACAATATTGCTTAGCAATCGTTTCCAGGAATTAGAGTCAAGTCCCCCCTTCGTGAAGATGGAATTAGAATGGTAAACAAAGACGGCTTATAAGTTCCCTATCAAAGTTTACAGTTCATGGAAGGACTTGCTCAGGCAGGACCCCCCATGGCGTATTAAGACGATAAAATCTAAGATTGACATTCTTGGCCAATTAATTATAATTGAGGAAAGGTGTTGTTGGTCCAAACTGAAAAATAGTATAGAAAAAATGAAACATCAAAGAGAAGAACTTAGAGTACAGCTTAAGACGGAACAACAGTAGAAACCTTAGAATAGCTTCTGCGTAAACAAGATTTCATCTCATGATATGCTTCCATTATTGTGTGTGTACTTTAGGACAGTGTGCACAGGCTTATTGTATTAGATAAAGTTCCTCTTGTACCCATAATGATTTATAGTGTATAGAAATAAGGAAAACAATAGGTTTCAGTTGGCTTTGCTTTAGAAACCATGTTTTTCACCTCTGTGATCAGAACAGTTAGTTTCCAGATAAATTAATTATAACCTGAAACTATGACTACTACCTGATTGTAATAACAAATATGATTATGCTCGCTAAAATAATGAATATAAAAATCAGACTCTGCAAAATAAAATTGGAAGTTACTTCCAACCTCTGAGTTGTGTCGTTACTGTCTCCCACTCGCCGACGCCCTGACCCACCTTGAGGGGACTCCTGGACTCTGCTGCAACTGGACTGCGGCAGTAACCCATCATAAATTGAAGAGCATCTACGTATGCATTTCTTTTTTTTGAGAAGGGTCTCACTCTGTCACCCAGGCTGGAGGGCAGTGGCGTCATCACAGCTCACTGCAGCCTCACACTCCTGGGCCCACAGGCGCCACCACCGCGCCCGCCTGTACGTTTCTTTTAAACACCTCTCCTAGGAAGCCTTTCTTTGCCAGGCTCTGCTAGAAAGTGAGTAATTTCCTCGTCTCTTTCCCCTCACAGTAATTGTCACAACTAGTATCTAGGCTCGTGTCACTCTGCCTGACGCGTGAAGTTTCCTACCACGCGCGCAGGCGCCAGGGCCTCCGCCACCTGCCGAGCACTGCGTGGTGAGCAAGGCGGACACGCGCCTACACGGGCCGCACCCCGGCGCACCCGGGGAACCGACAGGGGCCCGAGCAGACCGGGGGCGGGGTGGAGCAGACGGGGGCGGAGCGGGGTGTCCGGGCTTGCCGCGGGGCGGACGGGGGACCGACGCACCCGGGAAACACGCACCTGCGGCGGCGGGAGCCGCGGAGCCCGCGGAGGGGACGCGGGGCTGCCTGGGCGACTAAGGAGGCCCCACGCCGCGCGGACGGGCGTTCGCACCCCCCGCGTGGGGTCAGCAGCCGCCCTCGGCAGGGACCGGGATCGGACGACCTGAGCCAGGCGCGTCCGCGACTGGTCGTCGGCGTCGCTCCGGGGCCCGCTCCCGGCCTCCACACGCCGCTCAGGCCGCCAGCCGCGGCCTTTCGCTCCAGCAGCCCCGACCCGACCGGTCTGTATTAGAAGGGCAGAAAAATTGTAAAGAATCACTGTCATTCCCATTACCCAGTAATTAACGTCATTTGGGGGCTGCGGACTATTTCATTCCCGCTAACTTCCCACGCCTCGGGCTCTGCACTGGGTTTGGGCAGCAGGCGAGACCGCACAAAGCTTCGTGGGCTCCAGACTTTTTTTTTTTTTTGCGACGGGGTCTCGCTGTGCTGTCCAGGCGGGTCCCAAATTCCCGCGCTCAAGCGACCCTCGCGAGCAGCGGGACACCGGTGCGAGCCGAGGCGCCCGGCTCCCCGCGCGCGGGCCTGCGCACGCACGTACCCCCCCCCCGGGAAAGACCCCCGCGGCGCCGCCCAGCGCCCCCCGCGCCCCCCAGCCGGCCGCGCCGCGCTCCGCCTCACACGCCACCGCCCTTCCGTTCTTCACTTTGCCGGGACTCAGGCGCGAGCCGGAGGCCGCCCCACGCCGCGGGCTTCCGGCCCGAGCCCTGCCGGCCGCACCTCCGGCGGCCCAACCCGGTGCCCCCCGCCCCGCCCCGCCAAGCCCCGCCAAGCCCCGCCAAGCCCCGCCAAGCCCCGCGATACCTAAACCCACCCACAGATCCGCCGCCCCAACGGCTCCGCCGCCCTGGAACATTCTACATTTCTGCGCACGCGCTCTGCGGCCTCTAGCGTCTCGGTTCCGCCTTTCTTTGACCACGCCCCTGCTCGTCAAGGGCGCTCCCCTCTCCCGCACCCTACCAATCCTCTAATTCAACCTCGCAACAGGCCTCTGATTGGCTAACTCGGGAAGCGAACGCGGCGAAAGGGAGGCGACGATAGGTTGGCAGCCGGCCCGGCTTCCGCGGAAGGTGATTGGCCGGCGCTGCCGCCCAATCGGCGGCCGGCTGTCGGATTCAAATCGGGATCGTTGGGCCTGCGGTCGTTAGGCTCAGTCGAGTCGTTTCCCCGGCCGTGCCCGGACGTGCTGCTGGTCGCGCCCTCTCCGTGCTGTCGCTTCCCGCCCCGCTGCGCGCCGGCAGGATGGCCCACAAGCAGATCTACTACTCGGACAAGTACTTCGACGAGCACTACGAGTACCGGTGGGCGGCCTTCGCGGACCGCGGGCCGGGCGGGCCGGGGATTTGGGCGCGCCGATGCGCGGCCGCGCCTGGCCGGTTGGGCCTTTGTTGGGCCCGCGCCGGGGGCGCAGGTGCCGCGTTTTGTGCCCAGACGGGCGCCGGCGCGACCTGGGAAGCGGCCCGGGCGACGCCGGGTGACGTCGGCCCTGCCCGCTCGCCGGCGCGGTGGCTCGTCCTCCGCGCGGCTCCCGGGACGGGGCCGGGGCTGGGGGAGACCCGCCTCGCCCCGCGCGGCTGTGCGGGTCGCAGCGACGCGACGGGACTCGGCGTCCGTGCCGGACGCTCTCCCGTCAGTGCCCGGGCGTTGGACTTTGACTAGGTTTGCGTTTGGAACGGTCATTTCCGTCTGCAGACTTAGGCAGAGGAACGCGCTCACCGTTTCCCCTTCTGAAGGTGGTGGTGCTAGAAATCACCCCGAGGGGGAATGCCCGAAAAGTGGGCTGCGGGGGGATTCGATGGTGCCTGCTGGCTATGGTGGCTCAGGCGGTCTCGCGTCAGCCCAGGTCTTTACTGGTCGAGGGCGTTATTGAAGGGGTTTCCTTTGCATTTTAGGACCAAATTGACAATTTGAGTGGACTTTGCGCATTTTTTTATGCTAATGTGGAATTTTTGGCTTTTGAGTCCTGAAGCAGGGCACGAGAATGTGGCAAAATCAGTGAAATTAGCAAATCGGACTAGGGGCACTTAAAACTAGCTTTGTCGTACGCGAGCGCCGTGTCCGGGGCGTGGCTGCGGAGACCCGTCGGCCTCCGGCCCTGCGGCGGAGGCGAGAACGTTGCATTCTGGGACAGCGCCGCGACGTGGGGCGTGAGGCCTAGGCCCGCCCTGGCCGGACGGTGGCCGCGGCTTCCATCCGCTGCCCTAGGCGGATTTGAGGAGTGCTGCTTGCGGAAGAAAGGTGGTCAGAAGGAAAACTGAGGATTTCTGTGGGCAGCTTGGCAAATTAGTAATTCCTAGCTAGAAAAATCTGTTTTTCTGGCTGTAGTAAATTCCAAGTACATTATCTTTATATAGTAACTACAAGCCACACAGTTGTAATCATATCATATGTTGGCATAGTGACAAACTGATACCTTATTAACACCTGGAAAACTATCCTGAAACACATCTGGCGCCAAGTGCTTAGGCTAAGGACTTACGGGTCTGTATAAGTTTCTTTTAGGGTATGATATTAAAATTAAGATACTCCTCAGACTCATAGCAGTTGTTCCATTTATTAGTTTTAATATAATCATACAATCTTGAATGATAGGCACTAAACCTAATTTATTAAATGGTTGTATTGGTACTGTGTAGAAGAAAATCCTGTCATCTGAAGTGATTTATTTTAATCCAATATAAATTAGAGCCAGTCTTGATTGACCAAGCCACTCTTTTATGAAACAAGATAGTAATTAATCTCCAGAGATGCTTTTAAAGGGGAAACAATAGCAATAATACACCACTGAGGCATGAGTTTAGGATAGTTTGTGTATAGTGGTGTGGCATGCAATGTAAAATTTCAAAAAAAATTAGTATTTATTTTTCCCAGTGTGCAATTATTTATGTCTTTGTTTTTTCTTTTGTGGTTACAAACTTAATTACCTAGTCTTTTTACTTGAGTTTAGGTTCTTCTGTAAGGGCATAACAGTGGGCGGCCTCTCTTTTTTCCCTCTCCAGTATCTTGGAAGTCCATCTTCACAGGAAACGAACTGAGGGTTTCTCTGGGTGGCTTTACAAATTTGTAATAATTGCACTGTTTTGTACTCCAACTGAAGTAAACATTGGATTTTGGAAAGAATTTTCCCTACGTGTAGTTTGAAAACTATCTTCATGCAGTACCATACAGGTAGAATCCCCGTGTGGGCTTGATGCTACTTAACCATTTTTTCATTATAATCAAACCCGGATGCAGGAGAGCCTGTTTCCATAGTTTATGGAGAAGGTAGGGGTGGTAAATTATATCTAAATAACTTGTTACATTTATGTAGATAATTCTTTCTGTAAAATTGCAAAGGTACAAAGGCATTACATTTCGCTTTGAAACTACTCAACAGTTAATGTAGTGGGTCCAAATAACAGGTTATTTGTAGAGCCTTTAAAGATAGATGTTACCTGCTTTGTGTCCTGGAAGAATGAAAAACAAAATAGTGTTTAAAAAGAAGTTAAATGTTAAAGCAACATTTCAAGAATGAGCACAGTAACTGGTAAGTGTTGCTAAGAATCACCCTATAATTATATATAACTAGAATTAGTGAAAACTCTACTCTGGTAGTAAGCATATGACTTGGTGTTCTCATGTCAATCTAGCAACAAAATAGAATTGTTCCGAGGTTCAGTTTGCCCTGCAAATAATACTAAATTGGTACTTAACTAACCAGCCACAGCTTAAAATTAAAGTTGATGACAGCTTGGTGCTTAAAATGGGTTATGGGTTCAGTTTTACTGTGTGCCAGAAAGTGTGACCAGATTGTACCTCTTTCACCCCCAGCCAGCTGACTCAGAGGTAGATATCCTATACTGTTTAAATAAAAAATTGGGTCAGTGGTTATGGATGGTTTATAAAGTTCTTTTTATGGTAATTAAATAAAAAACTAAGTGGGAAGGGGTGCAGATTTGTATTTAAGAATTTCACAAAGCTATAGTCATACCGTATTCTTGATGGTTTAACATTAAAGGTTATCTCATTTCTTTCTAAGAAACTGAATAAAGTAAGTTTTGGATATAGGTCAGTAGCTTATTGGAAAATATGAGGTCTGTGAGGTTGCACATGTATATGTGGGGTTAATATTTTTTTGTTTTTAATTTTGGACAATATTTTGACAATAATTTTAAAGTATAGAGTAACTTACGGAGTATACAGGACTTGTATCTACTACAAAGCTAGTGTTGTGTTAACTGTAACTTTAGTTAGTTTTTTTTTTTCCCCCCCTTATGTAAAAGTCTGGTAGTCTGGGGCTGGGATGACAGCTCTACAGTTAGGGACCAGGCTCCTTGTTTCTGGTTGTTTCACCATCCTCCATTTATAATCACGTCTGTGTTGTTAGATTGCTGCTCTTGCTCCCTGATCATATCTACAGGAAGGAGAGAAAGAAGAGTTGAGCATGTTCTTTCCCTTTCAGGACACTTTTCATACGTTGTATATTTTCTTCTTATATCTTGTTGGCCATGATTTGGTCAAAAGTGAGTCCTAAATAAAATGTCTTCTGGTTTTGGATTGCACACTTTTAGGTCCCTAATTTGAACATAGGCCATCAAAAATCAGAATTAAAGTTGTGAGTAGTAGTTCTCAAAATTGACACCAAAGGGGATATAACATAGAGTTCCTTTGAAGAACTTTGAGGGTGAAACCCTCAAATTTTAAACATCTTAAAGATTCATATGCAATCATAATTGTGGGAAAGACACAGAACACTAATACTTGGCTGTATCTTTTAACAGGCATGTCATGTTACCCAGAGAACTTTCCAAACAAGTACCCAAAACCCATCTGATGTCTGAAGAGGAGTGGAGGAGACTTGGTGTCCAACAGAGTCTAGGCTGGGTTCATTACATGATTCATGAGCCAGGTAAGTTTTGCTATAGTAAAGTATTAACTGAGTTAAAATAGTAATGGTTATGGTCAGCAAAATTTTGTTAGTGACCTTGACATTCAATGATACTCCAAGGTAATTCTGTGGTAAGTTTGACTGTTTTTTGAAAGAATGATTTCTTAACGCTCTGGAGAGGGTTCCAATTTCATAGTAAACAAAATACCACAGGAGTGAAAGTAATGCATTATTCCATCTGCAAAAACAACTTCAGACGTCAAAAAATAGCTGAAGTATTTTGCCATATTTATAACTAGAATTCCAGTGTATCTACCCCATTATGGTTAAATGAGATAACAGCATATGAACTCAAATGTGCTATCTGTATTATGCATGTATGAATGCCTTATGCTATTATGTGGTATTAACCAAAAGTTTTCCAGATATTAAATAGTAAAATAGACAAACTTTGGAGTTAAATTCTATTTATGGATTATCAGTAAATCTAAAACTATCTAATCCTTTCAACAAAATTTGAAGACATGCCATAGAAGCTGAAGTAGATGGAAATAAAGGTACTTGCTTTTTACGCCTGTTAAAAATAGCATCAGAAACTAAAAGACTCAACTTTCTTGGGGTTGGGTAACATAATCGTAATTAAAATTCTAATGGTCTTTCTCTAGATAATACAAAAGCAACTGAGGAACCTAACTGTAGATTCCTGGGCCCCACCTACTGAAACAATTTATGGGGATGGGCTCCCAGGACCTGCATTTTTGCAAGCTCCTGGTGTTTTTCAATGTGCATTAGTGCGAGATCCAGTAGGTGATTTGACTGAGGTCTCTTTCCCCATAAAGAGATAACTTTTCTCTTTTACTTATTATTATTCCTTTTCTTCAGAGTGGGTAAAACTAAAATATTGGAGGAATGTTCTCATTGTCGGGTTTCCTAGTTTAATGTTGACAGTGACTTGGAAGCAAAATTCATTTAGGCACCTCAAACCAGTTAATAGTGGACTCAATTTAAGTTATTTTAGTTTAGTTGAGAATATGAATTTTTGTTGAGTATATGAAAACTCACCATATTATATTAAGATATAAAACATTTTCTTTCCACAGAACCGCATATTCTTCTCTTTAGACGACCTCTTCCAAAAGATCAACAAAAATGAAGTATACCTGAGATCGTCAATTAAATCTTTTTCAAATTTAATGTATATGTGTATATAAGGTAGTATTCAGTGAATACTTGAAAAATGTACAAATCATTCATCCATACCTGTGCATGAGCTGTATTCTTCACAGCAACAGAGCTCAGTTAATGCAACTGCAAGTAGGTTACTGTAGGGTGTTTAAGATAAAATTTCTTCTAGTCAGTTTTTCTCCTAATATAAGTGCCTGTTTGACTTTACCTGTTACTTTTGTTAAATAAAGTTTGTATGTTGCATTTACCGCCGTTTGAAGTTACCGAGGTATGTTTTCTTATGATTAATTTGTGAGTATTGAGATTGTTTGATTTGTTTTATAATTTTAGCCCTGAGGAAATAAAGAAATAAAATGTTGAATGAGTTTATAGTAGCTTGGTATGATGGAGGTACCATTTAGTTCACTTAGGAAGAAACTAAGAACCAGGGATATGTTTAAACTAGAGCCAAAGTAGATTTTACCACTTTATTTAATTCCTAGAGAATTATTTAGATCTCCAGTTGAACAGAAAAGCCCAACTTAATGCTATCTGGGCCATTTCCACTTGTCTGAGAACTGCCACTAACTTCTAGCAGTCTTGGAAGAAACCCCTTATCCCTGTTTATCCTTTTCTCCATTTCCTAAGTGGGGATGGTGTTTCCTATAGCATTTTTTTTTAAAGTTCAAAAGTACTGTAAAACACCTTCATATGCCATATGTATTTTGCATCTCGTTTAGATTGCCTATTTAGTTAGCTGCTAGGAAAATGTTGAGTTAAATGCAGACACAAGCTAGTTATCTTAGTTGATTGCTATACTAGAGAAACATTTTAAATGAGCAGCCAGTAAACATAAGATCCCTCTGTTTAGAAAGGGTGTCCTTATACATAATGAGCACAATAAGTACTGAAGGTGGTGATGAGCAGCAGCCTAGAATCTACTCCCGATCCCCACTGTTATCACCACAGGACACATCATCTGGAGAGGTCCAGGGTAACAATCCAAGACAAAAATGCCAAAATTAAGTAAACTTCACCACACTCTCAGGGTAAACCCACTATTGCTAAGAGGGAGGGTTGACAGCCACCCCTCAACCTCCAGAACAGATTCCTGCCAGACCCTAGGCTTCTCTTGTGCTGGAGGTTGGGTGTAACCAGGTATGTTTTAGTGAACATGTGGGGCCCTCCTGGACTGAAATGTGGGAAAGAACTGGAACTGCTGACTGCATTTCCTGTGTAAAGTAAATACCTGGTAGGGTTACTCAGCCGGGCCAGAGGAAACCTGTAACTTGCCTCAACCTAATAAACCCTCATCCGGTGAACGGCCTACATTGCTGGCAAACATTTTCTGTTCCTTAAATTCCCTTGCACCTTCCTTTGAGCTTCTGAACAAGAGGGAAGTTCCTCCTCCATCTACTGAAAGCCACTCTGCAGTCTTCCGGGTACCTCTCTCTCTTGGTCAGCTGTCTGTTCTTGCCGCACCTTACACATTTTTCACAGTATTTGGTAAGTTCTCCCCTCTTGTACAGCTTTTTTCCACCCGCACAAATCCATTTCTCGACCATGTCCTAACACATTTTTTAATGTTGGAATGAAACAGCGATTTCCCTAGTTACTTCCAAACCTTAAGTTTCTGGGAATTTAGGACACCAGTAGTCTTGCAGGCTTTCCAGATCTGCAGGACTTACAGGGCATGCAGTTCCCGTAAGCCACCTTATGGAATCTCGGGGAAATGCAGTCGTGGGGGGGGGTCAGTAACGTCCAGCCCTCCCCACCGGTTCCCTTATAGTGAACCTTCAGGTGACTGCTCAGAAATCTCAGCAAGAAGCCTTCCCGTCTAATGCCGGACACGCGGAAACCACAGCCTAATCCTAAACCTAATCGCTGCTGCCTTGGCAGGATGCTTCTCAGACAGCCCAGTACCTCAGGCAGACGTGAGGCTCCCGGAACCGACACTGAGGCCGCAGCCAGAGGACTCTCAGGGGCCACCTCCCCAGTAACCTCCACGTGCGACTCGCGCAGGCCCAGAGCCTACGCTTCGCACTTCCGGCCGGGAGGAGGGCGTGCCCCGTCGCGTTTCTGTGACGCACTTCCTGGCGTCCCCCCCAAAGGCGGAAACACCGCGTCGTCTGTCGGCTCAGCCGACGGGCTGGCTGCTGGCCTGTCCCGGCGCGGCCTCCTCCGAGCCGCCCGCCATGGCGTCGGAGGGGCCGCGGGAGCCCAGAGGCGAGGTAAGGGCCGCCCGGGCCGGCGGGCGCTCCCTCGGCGGCCTCAGCCCGTCGGGCCGGCTCGCCCCGGGGTCCCGGCCTTGCGGTTTCGGGGCTGGCCCGGCGAGTGTGGGCCGGAGGCATGTGACGGCGCGGGAGCGCGCAGTGGGCGGCCGCGGTGCCCGCGCCCCGCCCCGGGCCCGCCTGCGGGCGGTGGTGTGGGGCGGCAGACCCCGCCCACGGATGGGGCCGCGTCTGGGGTGCGGTGCGGCCGAGTCCGGCGGGCGGCGTCCTGTCCTGGCACGCCCCGAGGTCGGGCACGCTGCGGCGCTCTGGGAAGCAGTGGCCTGTTCGAAGCATCCCGAGTTTTCTTGAACGCCCTCTCCGTTCTGCGTCCTCAGCAGTGCCGCTAGCGGAGCCCTGACAGCCGCGTCCGTTAGTTTTAGACTATCAAAAACCATGGTTACAAAGTTCTCAAAGTAAACCTCTTGCTACGTGTCGTAAAAACTTAGGAAAAAATTCACATCTCAAAGGCTCATAGCGATACGATGATTTTTTAGCAAAGCAAGCTCTTGCTTTTTCAATAAAACAAGATGGTGGTTCATGAGTAAAAACCAAGCGTTTTTGTGCAACTTTTTTTGGAGAAATTTAATGGAATAAACTTCCGCAGTGTGTTTTGGGTGCTGTAAACATTCCACGTCTGTATTTGACTCCAGTAATTCTACAGTTCTTAGTTATCCCTAACTGAAGCTGAGAGAGGTAAAATACCCTTATTCCAAATTCAAAATTGTGGAAACGGCAGTTGTGGTCCTAACCATATAATCTGGGTTGAATTTTATTTCCTCTCTAATTGGTTGTCCTTATTTTTCACTGTTATTATTTGGACAACTGGTTTTTCTAACAAAAAAGCATCTGGGAGAAATTGTTAGCAAACGAATTCTTGTCTTTACTAGGCAGAAGTTTTTAAATAACAGCATTGGGATTAGCATTTCCGGGGCTGTTAGAAAGGAATATCTCTCCTTGGATTTTTTGTTTGTTTACTTTTTGGTAGCTCTCGGAATGTTTGTAGCCAAAACCCCATTTTTTTCCCCTCAGGGCATCAAGTTATCAGCAGATGTCAAACCATTTGTCCCTAAATTTGCTGGGCTCAACATGGCGTGGTCAGAGTCTTCAGAAGCGTGCGTCTTCCCCAGCTGTGCAGCCACATACTATCCGTTTGTTCAGGAACCACCAGTGACAGAGTATGTATCTTTCTAAACGTCTTACCTTACCAGGGGGCTTATTTCTTGGATTTAGTGGTGATTAGGCTTTCAGGTATGCTAACGCAGTAAAATTCTGCAGATGGCAAGAGAATGCTCTTCAGCCAAGAAGGGTCTGAGCCGGTAGTAGCACAGCCTAACTGTATCCTGTGCCAAAAACTGGAACTTTTACTCCCCCTTTTTTCCTCCATACTCGTTCTCTTATTTTGGGCAAAAAAAGGGGAGTCTGCGTTGTATTTATTAGTAGGAAATGCAGTTTCAGGGTTCACTTGTTCATACAGTTTAAAAGTATATATGTGTCTAATGAGAGATGAAATGGCAGGAAGGAATGGGGAAGAGGAAAAGGGCAAAGGAAGGACGAAATAAACATGCTCCTTGTTTTTAAGGTTTAACATTTTAAAATCTTGTTCAGGGAAGGGGTGGGGACTATCAACTGTGGCTGCCTCTGTGTATACTTCCTCGGAAATTGTTGGTCTTTGCTTTCAGCCATTTTGCTTTATATATGTTCTATGGAGATAGAGTTTACAAATTTTGGGTTTAAATTCTTCTAAATTTGAATTGAAGGAAGGCTTAAGTTTTTCTTTAAATTTTCTTTTTCCTTCTTAAGATTCATTCTCTAGGTATTTACAAAATGGCTTCCACTTTTAGCTGGATTTAGAAAAACAAGTGTTATTCTTTCACATAATTGTGTAGTTTTATTTATCGATCTATTTTAAGGTCTACATCAGCTTTAGTTCTTATGTAAGAATCCATTTGCTTTATGCTCCTTGGATATGGTTCAAACTTGTTTCCTTTTTGTGTGTGTGCCTGCATGATGTGATTAAAAATAGTTTATACTGCCTATAAATCCTAGAATTACATTTGCAAGAATGACAGTTAGAATGAATAAGAAAATTATTGAGATGTCTGGTGTATTTAGGAACTATTGAAAGTTGTACTTTTTGACAATAGTTTAAATCCTACCTTTATGTGGTGGAATTTGGTATTTGGTAGGAATTTTCAATTTTTCCACTATAATCTCATCCTTTATAAAGGAGAGGTTGGCATGGGTCTCATTTGAGTTGTTCCCTAGCTTGGGTGTCCCCCATTAAAAAATACAAAAATATATCTCACACACTGAGAAGAGCTCAAAGCCATCTGGTACGTGGTATTCTAGTTAGTTATTCAGAATAATGGAAAACATTCATATGGCTAAAGCAACATTTTGACAGTAACATGAGTGGACACTAATCAGAGACTCAAGGATATGTAGTGCTGAATTTAAAAATTAAGCTTAACCCTTTATCCTTTTTTAGCTTTGATTTTTTTTTTTAATTGTTTATCACCAAGAAAAAGATAGGCTTACAGTATTCACTCCTGGCAAGAAAACAATTAAGGATAAAGGAGATAATAAACCAAAGGGTAAGGGTTAGAAAGGTAAAGAGCCTTTAAAGCGGAGATGAAATGATGAGACTTCACATAGTTGAGAATCGATTATCTAGTCAGTTCTAATATAAGTTAAAAATTGCATTGCTACAGTCAGATTATGTATAAATAGAGATCTCTTGCCTCTGTGAAAAAAGGAGTAGAATTTTCTGAAACAAGACTATTTGCTCTTTCTTACTTGTTCCACTACATAGCAACCTAAATCATCTTTGTATGTCACCTTCCTTCATCTTTCCTTAAAGGAGGTATAGTAACCTTTTACAGAATCTGTCCACCTCCAGCACCTTTAACTGCACTTGAAAATACTTCATTTATTCATCTGGAATTAATTATTGAAAGACTACTGTATGGAAAGCACTAGATGCTAAAGGAGGAAAAGACTTCTCATGAGCTGTGCTCCTCTTTCTGTCAGTTTTACAGAGACTTGAGCTGATGGGGATGAAAACAAATGTACCAGTCTCCTCTAAATTTATCTCATAAGACAGGACAAAGAAGTGTCAATGGAAGTCATCTGATATATACCATGTGCTGTGGAAAATACTGATTATTTACTGATGTAACGAACAAATAAAAGCCTGTGCAAACAAAGTTAGTTGTCTGCTCCAAATCATGTCCACAGGTGATGACTTTATTGACTATCATAGTATTAAGTCATTAAATATGAAATGTCTGATTTTGAATCAGAAGTGTAGTTTATTGTATCTCAAACAAGAAGGAGTACAATTAATCACAGTGTGTTCCTAAACTATTGACAGTTTTGCCATCTTAACGGTAGCTTGTTTACACCAGCAGCGAAGAAGCCTGGAGAGCGAGTGGCTATGAAATCGTGAAAGGCATTTTCCACAGCTTGTTGAGAATTGAGTATTTTTCCTTGCAAGAAGTGGTCCAAAGCCTGGAAGAAGTGGTAGGCAGTTGGTGCAAGGTCTGGTGATTATGGTGGATGGCAGAGAGTTTCCAAGTCCAACCTCTGTAGTTTGAGCAGCGTTGTTTGTGGGACATGTGGTCAAGCGTTGTCTTATAAAAGGCTTGGCCTGTCTCTATTGACCGATCTTGGCCGTTTAACCGCAAGCATCCTCATCACTTTTTCCAGTTGGTTGCAGTAGACATCCTCTGTAATCAACTGATCAGGTTTCATGAACCAGTAGTGGATAATACCAGTGCTGGACCACCAAACAGACACCCTTAGCTTTTTTTGATGAATATTCAGTTCTGGACTGTGTTTCGGCATTTTATCTTTATCCAACCATTGTGCCGAATGCTGGTGATTGTCAGAAAGAATCCATTTTTCATCACACATAACAATACTGTGTAAAAACGGTTCGCCTTTATGTCATGACAACACAGAAAGGCAAGCTTTGAGATGATTTCCGATGCTTATTTAATTCACGCGGAACCCATCTATCCAGCTTCTTTGCCTGGCTGATTTGTTTTGAATGGTCCGAAGTTTTTGGAATAGTAACATCGGACCTTGCTGCTAATTCACACATAGGTTGAGATGGATTCGCTTCCACTACAGCTTTTAGCTCGTCATTATCCATCTTGGTCTCAGGTCACCCATGTGGCTCATTTTCAAGATTAAAATCACCAGAATGGAACTTCTCAAACCATCGATGTACTGTGCGTTCATTAGCCACATCCTTCCCAAACACTTTGTTGATATTTAGAGCTGTCTGTGCTGCATTGGTGACAGAACTTGCACCCGAAAATAACATGAATTTTTGACTGATCCATGGTTTCACAAAAATTGCTGTAAAAAGAAATTTGAAAGATAATCACAAGCCACAACGTGAGTTTGAAAGACTGAGGACGTACCTTTACAATAAAAATAAAACAAGAAGTGTCAAAGTGAAATGTCAGAGATATCAACTGTCAAGCTTAGTACTTAAGGACATTGGACATTTCATAACTTAATAACATAGTATATCCATTGTGACAAATTCTATGCAACACATGCATGAGAATGTGTGCATTTTGTTGGGGTATTATTGTATACTTTCACTTCTTTCATGCTTACCACAATCAGTAAGGTTGGCAGAGACATGTAATGTTATTTTTACTCATGAGAAACTGAGGCTAGAAAAGTTTGTCCATACTAATTCAAATAGGTAGTGTCAGAACCAGAATTAGCATTCAATTCTTTTGACCTGAGTTTAATCGTGGTATTCTCCAAAACCACTACTGCTGTTGACAAGAGGTAGCTGAGTGTCAGGATCTTGCAGTATACTGTGGAAATTTCAGAAAGCACTAGTTGATGCTTTTAAGTTAAAACATCAGCTGTGAGAAGAGCTAGCACATAGCCTAGCAGTGTACAGTGTTGCACAGCTGAGCACATGGTTCCAGTCAGTTTGGTGGGTGGAGGAGATTCTGGATCCCCTTGGGGTCCTGGCCTGACTGAAGGGACCATGTGCACAGTGTGTTTGGGAGATAGTAGAGGAATGAGGTTTTGAAATTGTTGGCAGAAGCTGTCAGTACGTCGGAAGCCTACATAGTACAGCTGAGGTTTAGGTTGGTCTGCTGGGTAGGAAATAGGGACCTTTTGGTGGTATTTTGAACGGGGTCATGGTAATCACTACTGAATTCTGGTTATATTTTTAAGTAAGGGGGGTTTGAAGGTTTTTGACCAGGTTCCAGGCACTAGAAATAGCAAAGAAGATGCATGAGAGACCTGCTGAAAGGAAAAACGGCTCCACAATTGTCCATACAGGTTTTGGTGGGAAAGATATTATATAGGTCTCCAGTTGAATACATGGAAAGAATTGTGGGATCATTCATGAGAACAGAAGTTGGAAATGGTGGTTTGGGGACTAAAGAGTAGGTTTGCAATTTATATGTGCTAAACTGGGAAAAAGTGAAATATTAAGTGGAAATGACCTGCTAGTTGGCGACGGAGGCCTGAAGCTGGTGAAGGTTCTGGATAGTTTGTATTTATGTGAAGTTCTGAACAGAATGATGAGAGGCTCCCACTCAGAATGAGTCTGATGGGTGAGGTGGAGAGGTACAGAGGAGACTGCGCTAGGGAAAGAGACAGGAGGGGCCCTGAAGGGTGTGTGAGAACCAGGAGAGGGTGGAGTTCACAGTCCAGGCCTGGGGAGCTTTTCAAGTTATGTGATAGAAGGGCCAGACCTAACCACTGCTGGGAGGGGGAGGAAGAGGCAAGAAGGAGGTCCTGGGAGACCTGGAGGCTGTTGGAGGCAGGTATTGCACAAGAGGTAGGCAGGTTAGCTTTACTGGGGACAGGGTAGGACAGTGCCTGTAAAACTGGTGTGTTGTTCGGGGTCATCTGAGCAGCTGGTGGCATCTGGAATTTTCCAGGCAGGCCATTTCAAGCATCACCAGATGCTGTGAGTTGTCTCTTTGATATTTTGTATTGTGTTCTCTGCATGTTGTTGTGTTTTTACTGGATGGAAATGAAAAATACCCACTTCCCAGAGGAAGAAGGACCAGTGAGGGGACAGAAACCCAAATGACTCATCCAGAGTGGAAAACTAGATTGTGGTAGAGCCAGGACCCCAGCAAGGTCTTCTGACTCATAGGTGAAAATTTTCTGGATGACAGCAGCCTTGAGAACCACCACTGGACCCTGCCCCTCCTTTTTTTTTGCTGTCAACCCATCTTCTTTGCCCATCTTCTCTCATGAAGAACAGATTCTTCACTTCACCTTAAACCTGCCCCCCATTAGATTTTCTGAGCCACAAAGTAAAGCACAGAATTCACAGGAGCATGTAGGCAGTGGACTGAAGCTTTGAATCTCCCTCTTCTCTACAAAGAACTAGTTCTCAGTGCTGTTGGAGCAGCACTAGGCCAGGTGTTCTGGGGGACAGAAAAAGGTCAGTGGAAAAGGTTTTTGATTAGGAATATTTCATTGTTGGAATTAATTGCCTGTAAGTAAAAGATCTTACAAGATCTAAATTTATTACAAAATATGAATTAGCACACAGTGATAACAAGGCAATGTATCATTAAGTACTGGATAGAAGTGAAAGCAGTTAACATTCTCCTTGGTGTGTTACAGGTAGAGCCTGTAGGTAGTGACGCGTTTTCTTATTCATCGTAGGCTTTTACTTGCAGAGATTAGAAATACGATTTCTAGTAAGTGGTGCCTGTGTGCGTATCTCCTGACAACGAACAGTTTGAAGATCATACAGGATGTGTCATAGTTAGGTTTGGATTTTCTTGCCTTTCAACGTACCAGTACACTTTGGTATAGCTCTGGAAATGCACAGAAATATCTGCTGGTGCTTATTTGTGGGAATGAGGAGGTTATGATTTGTGTTTTAACTCGGTTGCTTTGCGTTTTGTCATCGTATCAGCTTTCTTTGGAAAATGGTTGAAATCTCTAGCCTTATACCAAATTTGCTTAAAGAAAAATCGGTGTTAAATAATATTTTGGTTTTGTCTTGTAGCTTGAACAAATTGAGGCAGTAGCAGTTTTCAGAGGTGGCATTTTTCTCGTCAGTAGGGTGTGTAGTTCCTGGCCACAGTGCCTCAAACAGTGCCCCTTCGCGCTCTGACCCTGAATGTCAGCACAGCATGGAATGTTGCGGTGGGCTTGGAGCAGGGAAGGGCTGGAGAAGATTGTCTGCAGGACCCAGAGACCCCTGTAGGGAGGCTCTGCAGGCTGTTGGGCACCCCTCAGCAAAGAGGACAGTCTTCTGGGTCATTTTGGCCAGGTTGCTGAAAGAGAGGCTTTCCCAAATACTTGACAGCTGGAGAGTGAAAGCTACTGGAGCGTCCACTGGCTTGTTGATGTTTCTTACGGACTTATAGCTCATTAATGAAAAAATAGAAACAGGTCAGCATCTTTCTTTGCAAGCTGAGAAACAAACGCTCAAAGGTTTTATTTGGCTTTTAATTAGGGACATTTCAATGCTAAAGTGAATGATATCAAAAATATTAAATACTAGAAAGTTTGAATTAGTTTATTATAAAATATTAAGCTTTTTGGTTTGTAGGATGAAATCTGCAACTAAAATTTACACTTTTATTTAGGCAGAAAATATATACTGAAGATACGGCCTTTGGAGCTTCCACTTTTCCACCTCAATATTTATCTTCAGAGATAACTCTTCATCCATACTCCTATTCTCCCTATACCTTTGACTCTACACAAAATGTTTGCTCAGTGCCTGGCTCCCAGTATGATTATAACCAACCAAGTTGTTACCGAGGTTTTCAAACAGTGAAACCCCGAAATGAGCACATGTGCCCTCTGCCACAAGAAACGAAAGCTCTGTTTAAGGTGAGTAAATGCTATGGTTTCATTGTGCTCTTGAGTTGGTTGCTTTAGCGTTTAAAATATAAAGAATTTTGGTAAATTTTTGCATATTTAAGCATTGCCTATCTTTTTTGTGGTATTTAACCTTTTTAAAAATGATTTCGTCTAATCTTTTTAAAAATGACTGAATTGTGAATACTTAATAATTTGCTATTTTAAACCTTTTTTATAGTGGTGGCTTTCTTATTTCACGTTGCTGTTTAATCTTTCCTGCAGAAAAAAACCTATGATGAGAAAAAAATGTATGATGAGCAAAAGTTAGACGGTAGAAGGGCTGATGGAACTCTGTCATCTGAGATCAGATCAGCTAAAGGTTCACATCATTTGTCTATTCATGCCGAGAATAGTTTGAAATCAGGTAAAAGTAACCAGCTTTATAGTATAATGCCAACCTACCCTGGAAATGTTGCTATTCTCTGTATGGCTGTTTGTGCGGGATTGTTCATTGTGGCTCCTCCAAGAAGGGAGACCTGGAGCCTGACAAAGCTTGAGGGCATCAGACTCCCCTTGCAATTCTGGAGGCCTTTCCTCCCAGGGAGGGGATTACAGTATGGCACCTGTTGCGTTGTGGGCTCTGAAGCTGTCATGACCTTGTCTTGCACATGAAGAACTTGACTGAGGTCACATGGCAAGTAGGTGATGACTGCAATCTTCAAAACATGTCCTTAAATAAAAGCATATTATGGCCATATCCTTTGTACTGCATTTGACCGTATTCACTCCTGGAGTAGCTTCTCTGGTGTTCTGTTGGAAGACTTTTAATAGGTGGGAGAGTCTGACTGTGGTTCCAGTCCCATCCTAAAACCAATCTTGGGCGTTGTGGTTGCTTAGAGGACGCCATTTTGATTTGTGCCATACGCATATCTGCTCTGGGCTTGAAAACTCTCATTCCAGGCTATAGCCGAAAGTTAATGATTCTACATGATGCCTTGGTTTTTTTCCTGTAAATTATTTACTACTGTGGTTGGGTCACAGACATAACCTATTTATGTGCTAAAACCTTTGTAATTGTGTGCTTCCTGGGAATGGTCTGCCAGTTTTTTTCCATGTATAATTTATATTACTTGATATATAAATTTTTCTCTTTCCAAAGACTTAACTCATAAATCCTCTGGTACAAGGAAAGATTAACTGTTAACTGTAGTAACTAGTAACCGTGGGCTTACAGTTAAATGAGGGGCTTCATGGTGCTGCATCCTACCCAGATGATGATCCATTGCTTGTCAGGAGAAAGACAGAAAGAGGTTATGAGTTTCATGCTACCTGCCTCCAGTTTGTTCCAGTAAACTGAAAAATGGAAAGTTATTACTTACAGGAAATTTGTTAAGTCCCTTTGAATTTGCAGAACTCTAAAATGTATTTTAAGAATAATTAAAGGCCAGGTGTGGTGGCTCACTTCTGTAGTCCTGGCATTTTGGAAGGCTAAGGCAGGAGCATTTCTTGGGGCCAGGAGTTTGAGACCAGCCTGGGCAACATAGCAAGACCCCATCTCTAAAAAAAAAAGAATAATTAAAATTCTCAGCTGCACAATCAGGTTAAGGTGACTATTTCATCAGCCTTAGAATTACAGTGATGTGTTGCTTAACGATGGGGATGTGTTCGGAGAAATGCATCCTTAGGCGATATCATCCTCCTGCAAACATAGAGTGTGCTTACACAAACCTAGATAGTATAGCCTACTACACACCTAGTCTGTATGGTATAGCTTATTGCTCCTAGGCTACACACCTCTTCAGCATGTTGCTGTACTGTATACTGTAGGCAGTTGTAACACAGTGGTAAGTATTTATGTATCTAAACATATCTCAACATAGAAAAGGTACAGTGAAAGTACAGTATAAAAGATAAAAAGTGGTATACACCTGTATAGGGTACTTACCATTAATGGAGCTTGCAGGACTGCAGGTTGCTCTGGGTAAGTCCGTGAGTGAGTGGTGAGTGAATGTGAAGGCCTTGGACATTGCTGTGCACTGCTGTAGACTTCAACAACACTGTACACTTAGGCTACACTAAATTTGTTAAAAAGCTTTTTTAATAGTAGATCAACCTTAGTTTAATGCAACTTTTTTACTTTATAAACCTTTTAATTTTTTTAACTTTTGACTTTTGTAATAACAGCTTAAAACACAAACATTGTACAGCCGTATAAAAATTCTTTATATCCTTATTCTATAAACTTTTTTCTATTTAAAAATTTAATTTTTTTTTTTTTTTTTTTTTTTTTTTTTTACTTTTTAAACTTTTTGTTAAAAACTAAGACAAAACCTACACATTAGCCTCGGTCTACACAGGGTCAGGATCATTAATATCACTATCTTCCCCACCTCCACATCTTGTCCCACTGGAAGGTCTTCAGGGGCAATAACATGCATGGAGCTGTCATCTCCTGTGATAACGGTGCCTTCTTCTGGAATACCCTCCTGAAAGACCTGCCTGTAGGTGATGACTGCAAGCTTCAAAACACGTCCTTAAATAAAAGAGGTGTGTAGCCTAGGAGCAATAGACTGTTTTATGGTTAATTTTTTTTTTAATAAGTAGGCATATACTCTAGAATGATGAAAATATAGTATAGTAGATACATAAACCAGTAACATAGTTGTTTATTTCACTGTCAGGCATTATGTACTGTGCATATATGTGCTACAGTTTTATATGACTGGCAGTGAAGTAGGTTTGTTTACACAGCCTGACCACAAACACGTGAATAATGCGTTCATTGCACTGCACTGTTACAAAGGCTATGACATCACTAGGTGGTAGGAATTCTTTAGCTCCATTATAGTACCATTGTATATGCAGTCCATCATTGACTGAAACATCACGGTGAGGTACATGACTTTACTCCTAAAATTTGCAGTACATTTTGGTTTTTCTGCTTGGTGGCCCAACCAGAGTGATTTATACTTCTGGTCATTTATGCTTTACACTTTTGCAAAGAAGATTAACAACACTCGCAAAAGTTAAGATGTTTTGACAAGAATCTGTTGCATCAATAGCAATAGACTTTCTACTCTGCAGTTTAAGCTAAGTACCATCATCAAGTGGTATCTAAATTTTTACCCGTTTTTAATTCTGTAATTACAGATGGTTATCATAAACGAACAGAAAGGAAATCCAGAATCATTGCAAAGGGTGGATCTACCTCCAAACCTGAGTTTGAATTTACCAGGTTGGATTTTCCTGAACTGCAGGGTCCAGAGAACAATAATATGTCAGCAATACAAAAGCAACCCAAGTGGGGACCTGTCCGCTCCACCTCGATGGACATTTCCATTCTAAGAGAAGTGGTAAAACCAGCTGCAGTGTCATCAGAGGTGAGTTGAGGATTGTTCTTTTTCACGCTCTCTCTTTCTCCTCAGTGCATGCCTTTTCAGTTACATTGCTTCAGACACTACACTTTAAATCGTGATGTGGGCTGTGAAGTCCATGGAGCTGGGGAGGAGGGGGAGGGGGAGGCCTTTTATCACGCATGTCGATGACCTTCTCTGCTGTTTGAACTGCTTACGGTGAGGCTGTCATACCTGGTGTAGCTGTTCTTTTAAAAGAGTCACCTAATACACTTCTTTTCATTTGGTAGCTGAAACATATTGTAGTGCCAAGAAGGAAAACGTTCTGGCAGAGTCTAGCTGCTTTGACAGCCCATTCTGAACACACCACTCCTGGCAGTGCATTCTGACAGCACTTTTTCCAATACAGAGAAAAAGACTTTTTAAAAAATGGAATAGTAATATTTAAAACTACATAGTGTAACTTACGAATTTTCCACGCTTTTTATGTACATCTCTATCTTGCTAATCATGCAGCAAATTCAGCAAAAGTTTTTGAGGTAGGTGCTTTCAGTTTGTTGCTTAATCATTTCAAGTTACTCTATATTCAGCATTTGGTCTCAAAAGTTTTAGTTCACCACATTGAGGCATTTTCCTCAAATGGGTTGATTTGAGACTTCCAGGAAAAAATGGTAGTGGGTTAGTAGTCCCTGAAATGGCTTCTGACAAATTTCCACTGAAGCGAGTGGTGGGGTATATGCCGGTAGGAAGGCAGGGAGAAGAAGGATAGCAAAACTGACCTCACCAATTCGCTTACCTCTTGAACTGAGAAAGGGTTTCTGTTTTCTGTCCTTGGACTTCTCTTAGGCGCCTTGGAAAAAGTCAGTGGTAGTGCAGAAGGTACGCCATGGTGTAGCATTTCCTCTGTGGGACCCTCACTATTTTACCACAGCACTTTCCCATTAAAGAGACGTGAAAAGTCAGGCAGACCGATGGTTGTCTAAAAATCACGGTTCCATCAGGCGGATGTGTGCCTGCCTCCTGGGCCCCAGAGTGGCTGTGCGTAGTGGCTGAACAGTCACGGGTGTCCCCATCTTGATCACAGGCAGAGTCTTGTGAGCACCCCACAGAAGTAGTACAGGGTGCTGTGTGAGCCTCAGGGTAGGCGCATAGGATGGGTGGGAGGGTGGCTGATGCTTTTATCGAGGTCGCCTATTACATGTGACTGTTAACATTCTATTATATATTCACACACATTCTTTTGAATTATATGTGGGCTTTTTAAAAAAAATTTTCCTTATAACAGAAACTGTTTTTCCTGATATTAATAGTGTCTATAAACAACAGAAAATATTTAGGAAAAAAGAAAATATAATTGTCTGAAATTGTACAGCCAAGAGAAAACCATGCTTAGCACTTTATCTTTTTTTTTAATGATCTATTATAGGAATTGAAGGGGGTTCCCCTCAATTTGGATTATAAATATGTACAGCCTGGTGTTTGAATTTATAAGAACTTTTTTGGCATTTTTCCCATATCATGAAGTATTTTTTAAAAACAAGTGTTGCATTTGATCTCTCATATTGATAGGTATATTTTATTTAACTATTCGTGAACAGGTAAGCCAGTTCTCTTTTTTTATTGGCCTTGGTGAGTTATATTTACTGAAAGAACAAGCTATGTTTTAATAATTTTATTTTTTTTTACTGGACTCAGATGTAATGAAATGGCAATGGATAAATTTGTGAAGCATAAGAATTTTAAAAATTATTTTAAATCCATTGTGTGCTTAATGGATTCAGACTTGAATTTATTGATTGACTTTTATCTCTGGTCTTGGTCATTTTGAGGACTCTCTTGATACACTCACGTGCCCCCTCCATAAACATACATTTTATGAGTTATGTTCAATATGTGAAGCAGCTTTCTATCTCCATAAAAAGGGGCATGCATTACAGGCTTATGTTTGTTGCCTTTGTGGACACTTTGATGGACTGTTTTGGACTTTGGTATGTGGGCCTAGTGAATGATGGCATTCATACACGAGCACTGCAGCTTTGAGAACTGTGTGGCACATCTGTGCTGACCCGGGAAGTTGTCAGTGGTATATTAAGTTTTTTAAAAAGTTGTACAATATTATGTATGGTGTGATCTCGTTATTGAGAATCCATATAAAAATGATACACAAATGTTTATATTATAGGCAAAGAAGTAGAAGGATATTAAGCTATGGATGGTGGATGATTTTTTTTCCTTTAAGGAGTAAGAGTTGGTAGAAGGAAGTAATTTAACTTTTTACGTTATATATTTACGTATTTTGAATGTTAAATTAGCGTATATTTTGCAGATTTTAAGAATGGCAAGGGAAGATATATTTTACAATTAAATGGTTATTTTCAATTTGAAATAGTAAGAAAATAACTGCTTTGCCTTTTTTTTTTAAATAGACTTTATTTTTTAGAGCAGTTTTAGGTTTACAGCAAAATTGAGAGGAAGGGACAGAGATTTCCCATATATACCCTGCCCCCTGACATGAACAGCCTCCCTCAGTATTAGCATCCTGCATCAGAATGGTCCATTCGTTACAAATAATGAACCTACATTGACATGTCATCATCACCCAAAGTCCATAATTGGCGTTAGGGTTCACTCTTGGTGGTGTATCTTCTGTAGGTTTGGGCATATGTATAATGACATGTATCTACCATTGTAGTATGGTACAGAATAGTTTCACTGCCCTAAAAATCCTCTGTGCTCTGCCTGTTTATCCCTCCCTCCCTGCATCCCCTGCCAACTACTGATCTTTTTATTGTCTCAACAGTTTTGCCTTTTCCAGAATGTCATATAGTTGGAATCATACAGTATGTAGCCTTTTCAGATTGGCTTCTTTTGCTTAGTAATGTGCATTTAAGTTTCATCTAAGTCTTTTCACACTTGATAGCTCATTTCTTTAATAGTGCTCAATAATATTCCATCGTGTGGGTGTCCACGTGTTTATCCATTCATCTACTGAAGGTCATCTGGGACGCTTCTGAGCTGTGGCAGTTACAAATAAAGCTGCTGTAAACATCTGTGTGCAGGTTTTTGTGTGGACATAAGTTTTCAACTCCTTTGGGTAATTACCAAGGTGTTCCATGGCTAGATCACATGGTAAGAGTATGTTTCGTTTTGTAAGAAATTGCTACACTATCTTCCTAAGTGGCTGCACCATTTTTCATTCTCACTGCAACGAATGAGAATTCCTGTTGTGAGTGTTCTAGATTTTGGCCATTCTAACAGGTGTGTAGTAGTATCTCCTTGTTTTAATTTGTACTTCCCTGATGACATCCAATGTATTTGCTTTTTAGGGTGAAATGGTGGTGAAAGGTAATAATCCAGATGAACCTGTCACTGCTAATGCTGCCTCCTGTTCCCCTTGTACAAGAGGTGAGAGTGGCTACAAAACATTATTTTAGAAAATGAGTTGTATATTTTCTAAGTTCTTTTTTCTTTTTAAGACTAGTCAAGTGCAGTAGTGAGAAGAGGGGAAAGAGTAGAACAAGGAGTTCGCTCTGTGACTGTGAGCAATCAATTGAGATAATTCACTACCTTTGGACAAGCCTCCAAGTTCATTTTTAACTTCAGTGCAGTCAAAATGGTTTTGTTTGAAAGCCTTCTTCAAGACAGCTAATGCGTTGTTGGTAACCTAACATTAACGTTAGTTTAGAAAATTAATTGAATGAGATCCCACATCCATGCACAAGGAATGTAAAATAAGAGACAAGAATTCTAAATGAAATATACATCCAGTTAAGTGAGAAATTCTATGAACTCAGAAATGACTCCTTCTTTCAATATTACCTATTCTCAAAAGTTTATGGTCTTAGGACCCCTTAATACCCTTAAGAATTGAGAGCCCCAAAGAGCTTCTGCTTATTTGGGTGAAATCTATCAATATTAGCCCTATTCAAAGTTAAAACAAATTTTTTAAATATTAATTTGCTTAAAATAACAATAATAAATGTATTACATTTTAACATAGCATATTTTATGAAAACCATTTTTCAAAATTAAAACACTATAGTAAGGGGAGAGCAATCTTGCTTTACAGTTGTGCAACTCTTTAACATCTGGCTCCGTAGATCTGCTGTGGCATTTAGCTGCTTCACCGTCCTCATCGTGCAGCCTTCAGGAAAACTCCCCGGTACTCTGGTCAGAGAGAGGGAGAGTGGGGAAGGCAGCCAACTCATTCGTACTCTTGGGAAAACAGATGTGACTTCACGGCCCCTGAAAGGGTCCTGGGAGCCACAGGCCACACTTTGAGGACTGCTGATCTGTCCTGTCCCGGCCAAGAAGTAATATATTCAGGGAGAGTTCAATAGATTCTGCTTTTGAAATTTTTACAGTAGCTCGTCCTAACAGAAGAAATTTTTACAAAGTTATTCCACATTTATGCATAGGGTGTTTTCTTTTACATTTTCATGATTGATATGTATGTGGTTCAGTAAAGATCTGTACTTCAGAGGCTGCTCTGAGGATGTGTAGCTCTGTAGTGATGAGAAGAGTCTGTCTTACCCTTGTGGGTAGCCACTGGCTGCTGACAGGTGTTCACCTACCATGTCCTGATGGATGTCCTTTTGTTTTGTCTGCATATAGAGTTTCATGGGCACCTAAGGAGTAGTGTTGCTGTTCTTATGCCTGTGTTCTAAAAGAAATAAATTACCAGTTATTGTGATAGCTGAAGTCTAGTGATCTTTGACTTCTGATGTTAAAGGTACACATCAAGGTTAGTAGGGCCCAAATTTGATCTTTAGCTTGTTAATTCTGTGTGTTTGCCACGTGGACGTTATTGTGGATTGTTTTTTAACCAAAACTATTGTTTGTCTACCCACCCCCATGCCCCCAAGTTAAAAAACCAGTTTCTAGGAAAATTAACCTTACAAGTTAAAGGGAAAAACATTTAGCATGCATGTTCCAAGAAGAAAAACGAGTTTAGTGACCACTGTGGTTTCCAAGACGATGTTTTGAACGATAGCCTAAATTTAGTTATGCTATGAGCAGTTACCTCATGTAATGCATGTCTGAGTAAGTAAGGAATTTCTATTTTACTGTTGAGATTGTTCAACAATTTTGGTTGTCTTTGAGCAGAGTTATCTTGGACACCAATGGGTTATGTTGTTCGGCAGACATTATCTACAGAACTGTCATCAGCCCCTAAAAATGTTACTTCCATGATAAACTTAAAGACCATTGCTTCATCAGCAGATCCTAAAAATGTTAGTATATCATCCTCTGAAGTTTTATCTTCGGATCCTTCCTACAACAAAGAGAAACACATTGTTCATCCTGCCAAAAAGGTATGTATCACTCAAGACAGATGGTAAGATGGTGATTGCCAGGGACTGGGGGGAGCAGGAAATGAGACATTATTTATTAATGGGGACAGAGTTTCAGTTTTGCAAAAGGAAGAGTTCTGGAGATGGATGGTGGTGATGGTTGCACAACAATGTGAGTGTGCTTAATGCCACTGAAATACACACTTTAAAAATAGTTAAGGTGGTAAATTTTATGTTATATGTGTTCTACTACAGTGAAAATAGATTGGAAAAATAAAGGTATGTATCACATTTTGATTATGTCGATCTGTGCACTGGATCTTCTCTTTTTTTTCTCCCCAGATCCTAACTGTGAAAGTGTTTTGTTCTATACTGTAGTCACGAGTCTGAGTCACTAGTCTAATTGTACTAGCACCTTGAAAAAAGAATAGATTGTCCGTCAAGGCATGCAAGTGATAGCTTTTACATATGAGAGAAAATGTACATGTTAGACCTGTGGTCTTAAAATATCTGTGAACCATTTTGAATTCTTTAAAGAAGATGCGCTGGCTTAAGTTTATACTCTGGTGTATAAAGTTGCTGCCGCTTTTTCCTCCTAGCCTTTAGTTTGTTGAATTTAAATGGCTTTTACCAGTACTAGAGTACTGGTAGCAAAATATGATAATTAAATTCCACATTTTGTGGTCATCTGGTGTACGTTAGTGATTTTTGGTTAGTTGCAATTTATTTATTCACAGCTTTTCAGAATAGATTTTTTCCCCTTAAATAATTTTAAGTTGCATTTTTATCAATTCCAAGATTGAATTCTTTAGGAGCTTTTTTTTAATTGGTATAGATATTGTCATCGATTTTCATTGCATAAGGATATGTTATTCTAGGATGAAATATGGTCATGTTTAGTGCAATGGTTTCTTATCTTTTTGAGTGTGAGGATACTTTTTGATATCCAAAAATGTCATTAGCCCATTCCACATAAGTGGTAGCTATGCATTTATGATCTGTTAGTGACAATTACAGCAAAGGCAGATGTGTGCTTATTCCTCATAGCGTGTGTTTAAGAGACAGTAGTACACGTAGGTGAAAGACCTTCCCTTTTGTGCACACACTGAACTTGGCTCTCTGTGGAGCCCTCCTGCCTGTCTCTGGGGCTCCTCCGGGTGGCTGGGGACAGACTGGACAACAGCCTACTGCCTAGCTGCCAAGTCACTCATCGAGCTGGTTTAACATTCTAAGAGTTAACATTTTTATTTTCCCAGAATCTTTTTAAAAATTTTCTTACATATAGGTATAAGAAAAATTCATTTTAGAAAAATTCTAAAATAAAGATAAGAAAATCACAAGGATCTAGTTATGGAAAAGGTCCTCTCTCCAACCCTTCAGGGAAGCCTGCACTTGTTAGTGCCTCAGGCTCATGAAAATATAAATGAATAGAGAGGGGTTTTTGTTGTTGTTTTTTAAACAAAATACAAACATTACTCTTAACACTTGCCTTTTTCACTTAACAAAATATGGACAGTCCCTCCAGCTCAGTAGATAAACATTCTTTTTAATAGCTGCTGAGGTTTTTACTTCTGAATGGTAAATTCCCACTGAGGATAAAGCATAGCCCAAAACATAAAAAGTTCTTTGCCCTTAAAGAGCCTTCGTTCTGACAGAGAGAGACTAACAATATGCAGACAGATATAGAACACATCACATAGAGATTAGTGCTGTAAAGAGAAAACCAAGCAAAGCCAGAGGATAGAGGGTGAGGGTTAGATAGAGAAGAAGGAGCAGTCCTAGCCTACCCGGATTCCGGGTGAGTGTTCAGTGCACAGGCCCAGGGGCCAAAGCACATTTGACCTGAAGAGGGGCCAAGGGCTGAAGGGCCTGTAGGAGTGATGAGGTCACATTTAGCGGGTCTGGGATGGGCTCAGGCATTTGATTGGAAGGCTCCACGGGTGATTCTGCTGTGCAGACCGGAACCACTGGGCCATGCTGACAGAGACGGCCACATGCACTTACATGGGGAGGTCAAGTTGGAGTCAGTAGGATTGTTAGCAACATAACCTCCTCAAGCTGGAAACTAGGTTCTGTCCAAACCCGCCAGTTTTCAAAAGGATAGGCTTGTTACTACTATTTTAACACATCTGTTTTCCCTTTGGAATTATGCTACTGAATGCTGGCTCTTTAGAAAATGGGGAATGAGGAGCCCACTCTGGATAAAATTGTCATGTGATTATACAACTTTTTATCTTAATTCTGCTGATGCATGGTATTAAACGTTCTATTGAATGCCCTAAACACTGCTGATTTTTTGCTCTGTTTTTTGTTCTAGTGCAAAGCATCACAAGGTGGTGACCTTGAACAAAATGAAGCCTCAAGAAAGAATAAGAAAAAGAAAGAAAAGTCTAAATCAAAATATGAAATCCTGACAGTTCAAGAGCCACCAAGGATTGAAGTACATTTATATTTATTACTCACATTGTGTGATATAATAAACGGGTCTTAATAGAAACACGGGTTCATACTGGTTTCCCAAGTGGACATCTCCACCTTTGTTTTTAGTGATCATTTTCTTAGTACTAGAGAAAACAGTAGTCACCCATTCTCCTCACCCCTTGTTTGGCTTCCCAGCTGTCTCACAGCAGGCACTCAGTGAACGTTTGAATGAATGAATGGTCTGGGGACAAAACTACTTGTATCGGAATTTAATACTTCGTGTGCTATATTACTAATATTTCCCCTCAGTACCTGTTTTTTTCCTTGCTTTAGAATGCTGGCTTTTGCAGGGCCTCCTTTTCTATCCAGAGATCTTGTTATAAAGTGCTTCACTATGGAGAGAAATGTAGAATACCATAGATCCATTGTGGGCCCCAGTCAAGAGAATTTCATGAACTTCCAAACGCCCTTTAATTGTCATCCCATGATACTCCAAGAATGTTGTGTACTCTGAGCAGCCAGCCTGGCTTCTGACTGTTTCTTGTGGGCCTCGTTGTTTTCTTCACATTGCTATACCAGACTCAGGCGGCCTGGCTGCTTGTGCAGGCAGAAGGCTCTCAGAGGCGCTGCCCAGGTGTCCAGCTTAGGGTCAAGCCCAGGGCATTCCCACAAACCTGGGGCAGGGGGTGCAGTTCCCCAGGCTCTTGGAACATCCATTTGAGAATAGCTGGGTTACATGTTTGAAGACCTACTACCATGGCAGAGCATTATTGTTTGGGCCAATGAATAATTCATATTTCTGCCCCATGTTTCCCACATAATTCCTTTTTCTGGAGCACCTAAAATACTGACAAAACGACATAAGATGTTTTAAAATGATTTAAAAATTGTTTTTTAGCAGGCCTGTTGCCTTTGTCTCTATTTACTAGCATGGGTTCAGCACAAATTACATAACACATAAATCTGCTGCATCTAGATCTGATGGTTTCTCTAATGAAAAACACAGTCTTTTGAAGAACAGGTGCTTGAATACTCATGCCAAGGTGGTCCAAGGTCAGCCCTGTAGACCCCTCAAGTGTACCAAGATCCTTGGTGGCACTCTCTCTCTTTTGGGTATGGGTGTATTAGAACTGTGGTCTTTAAATTTAAGTTAAATACAGCAGAAGCTCTTATGTGAGAGTTTCACAGCTATTTTGTGTCACCTTTGAGAACCTTTTTGGGACCTTATTAAAGACAGAAAATATAAGCAAGGAAAAGGTTGCACTTGGCATGTTTGTGTTCTCATGATTAATGAAGAGCTAAAGGGGTGTGTGGTTTGCTTAGGATGCCGAGGAATTTCCCAACCTGGCAGTTGCATCTGAAAGAAGAGACAGAGTAGAGTCACCGAAATTTCAATCTAAACAGCAGCCACAGGTAATTTTTAGATTGAAACCACGATTGCTTTAGGCTTAACTTTCCTTGCTTAACTAAACTCTTGAGAAAAACTGCTTTCCAGGCTTTGTGTACCGAGACAGGTGGTTTTGTTTTGATTCATTCCTTCATGGGAGAACTGCATCCATTGTGTTGAAATAGAATTGCTCTTAGGATAAATGTGTTGTCACTTTGGTAATAAGACTGTTGGTAACTGCAGTTGGTAAGTCAGAAAGGGGGGGACACAAACTGCCTTATGAAATTTTAATTGAAAGACAAAAAGTTGACTCACTTTATTTAGGAAACAGAATTCCTTTGTAAGGCAGTAATGTCTGACAGAAGAAAAATAAGAGAGGCACCAAAATTTTATTCTGTGCAGTTAAAACAGAAGCCAAAGGGGAGGTGATTTCTCCTTGCACCCTCTCACTGCCCTGTAGATTCAGGAGGGAGCTTGTGATTCATAATTTAGATGGGCAACTTCCATACTTTTAGCCATTTATTCTCTAGCATGTTGTCATTTTGCCTTTTAAAGGAGGGAGATTATTTTCACATTTATGAAAAATAAAATTCTAAACCTTTGTGTGAATTAACTTTCAACTCCCATGTTAGATGTGCTTACCTTCCATCGCTGCAGCAGGTCTTCTTGCCTGCCTTCGTTGCACTCGGTGCCGTCCTCTGACAGGAGCCCTCAGCCAGCAGGGTTTTCGGTGTCAGGGAAGAGGACGCTTGACAGGAGAGTGGAGTGGGGGTGCTAAAGCAAATGGGACACCATGCCTTGGGATACACCAGGGGCTTCCTTGTACTGCTTGCTTGTAAGAGATGGGGTCTCACTCTGTCTCCCAAGCTGGCGTGTGCTGGGGTGATTTTAGCTCACTGCACACTCAGCCTCCCGCGTAGCTGGGACTGTTAAGTGCGCCGCCGCTCCTGGCTAACTCCTTGTACAGCTTTTTACACGGCCTCAAACCCGAATCACAGCTATTTCCAGAAGAACTTGTTTCAAGTGTATGAAATTTTGTACTTACATTTAATATTATCTGCTGGGTGTGATTTGGGCTTGTGCAGACTTTCGGCCATATCACTATGATCTCATGGCAGTTTGCTGGTTCGCTGTGGCAGTTAAAGAAAGAAGGGTGCCCATGAAGCAACAGTCCTAACCACGTAGTCTCACACACGGACTTGTAGTCAAAGACTTTATATGAGCCCTGGTGTCTCGTCTATAGATGTACACTGTTAACTCGCAATGGAGATGTAGACAGAAATGTAGGTGATTTAATATAAACCCAGTGTTCTGAAAAAAGAAGGAAATAACCATGGTAATATTGGCAGATAATGTGGGATTGATATTTTTTTCCCATGAATTTTTTTTAATTTTAAGATTTTCATAGTCTCTAAATCTGTTTCATTTTATCTTGAATTATATGAATTTTTTTTTAATGAAAAGCACATTTTGTATAGTATTATAAATAAACATGGTTTTTGAACTTTTTAGGATAATTTTAAAAGCACTGTAAAGAAAAGCCAGCTTCCAGTACAGTTGGATTTGGGGGGAATGCTGACAGCACTGGAGAAGAAGCAGCACTCCCAGCACGCAAAGCAGTCCTCCAAACCAGTGGTGTTCTCAGGTAAAAGTCTTTTCATCTCAGGCAAGTGGTTGAAAGTGTTTTTCAGATAGATTATTTTGTTAATATTTTCTCTTGTAATCAAAAGTTATTTATGTATAATCAAAACAGTGTGGTGCTGAAATAAGCATAGACATAGACCTATGGAATAGAACCGAGAGTCCAGAAATAAACCCATATATTTATAGCCAACTGATTTTTGACAAAGGTGCCAAGTCCATTAAAAGAACAATGAGTAGTCTCTTTAAAAGTGATGCTAGGACATCTGGATTTCCATATGCGAAAAAATAAAACCATACCCCCTACCTTACACCAAAGATAAAAACGAACTCCAGGCCAGGCGTGGTGGCTCAGGCCTGTAATCCTAGTACTTTGGGAGGCTGAAGTGGGAAATCACTTGCGACCAGGAATTTGAGACCAGCCTGGGTAACATATCAAGACCCTGTCTCTACAAAAAATGAAAAAAAGGAAAAATTCGCCAGGCATGATGGCGTATACCTGTAGTCCTAGCTACTTGGAAGGCTGGGCCAAGAGGATCGCTTGAGCCCAGGAATTATAGGTTATAGTAAGCTATGATTGTGCCACTGCTCTCTAGCCCAGGCCACAGAGCCCCCCTCTCCCCCACCCAGAAAAAGAATTGAACTCAAAGTGGATCAGTAAGCTAAATACAAGAGCTAAAACTATAAGACCCTTAGGAAGAAACGGGTAAATCTTCATGATCGTGGATTAGACAGTGGATTTTTAAATGTGGCACCAAAAGCATGGGCAACAAAAGAAACATGAATAAACCTTGGACCTCATTAAAATTAAAAATTTTTGTTTACCAAAGGACATTGTCAAGAAAGCGACAAGTCAACTTACAGAATGGGCAAATCATATATCTGATCAGGGGTTAATATCTAAATATATAAGAACTTCTACAACTCAACAACGAAAAACAATCCAATTAAAAAATGGGCAAAGGACTTGAAAAGACATTCTCCAAAAGAGACATACAAATGGCCAATCTGCACATGAAAAGATGCTCAACATCATTAGTCATCAGGGAGATGCTAATCAGACTATAGTGAAATACCACTTCCCACCTAAAAGCATGACTATAATCAAAAACACATAAAATAACAAATGTTGGTGAGAATGTGGAGTAATTGGAACCCTTGTACACTGCTGGTGGGAACATAAACTGGCAGCCCCTGTGGAAGACAATTTGATGATTCCTCAAAATGCTAATAAATACAGAGTTACCATGTGACCCAGCAATTCCACCCCTCAAAACTAAAAACACTCACACACTTGTGCTCCAGGGCTTATTGCATTATTCACAATAACCAAAAGGTGGAAACAACCCAAATGTTCATCATCAACACATAAATGGCTAAACATTCATGGTATACCCATACAGTGTAATACTCAGCCTTAAAAAAGGAATGAATTCTGATACATTGTACAGTATGAATGAAACTTGAAAACATTGTGCTACATGAAATAGGCCAGACACAGAAACACAAAGACTGTATGATTTCACATACGTGAAATATCTTGAATAGGGAAATTCACAGAAAGCAGATTGGAGGTTACCAAGGGCTGAGGGGAAGAAGAGTGGGGAGTTACTGCTAATGGAGAGGACAAGAGTGTCAGTTTGGGGCATGGAAAAGTCTTGGAGATAGTGGTAATGGTTGCACAATATTGTGAATGTAATTTATGCCACTGAATTGTGCACTTAAAAACAGTTAAAATGATAAATTTTATGTCATTCATTTTACCACAATTTAAAAATTTTTTAATTATTTAAATAAGATTTTAAGAAATAGATCTTAATAAAAGATACGGGGTTTTCCACTTGGTGTAATGACATTGTGTAGCTGAATATCTCCTTATCTTTTTGAGTGCCCTGTGTTCCCCAAGATCTTTACTGTGCGGGTTAGAAAGCTGCATTCCATAGACACGGATTACCTGCCTGTGCACAGGGCACCACTGGGGACAGTGTCGCATCAGCACTGGTGCGGTTGTCTCTTTCCTCTGACACATCTCTTAGAGAAGGATGTTTCTTCCTTTTGAAGCAGTTTTTTCAAAACACTACATTTTTTTTTTTTTAAATAGGTACCCAAGGAAATTGGTAAAGAGGGTTTTGTACTTATATTTGATTGGGTTTTGACTTTTGTCTTTGAAGTTCCTGGTAGTTAGTGAAAAGGGGAAATATGCCAAGTTTTATGGTATTAATCCCAGAAAGGATGAACTTACTCTGTCTTTGGGAGGTGGAATTTTTTGTCTCTTGAAAATTTTCACACATCCAGAAGAAAAGCTAAATAAATTGTACAGTGAACACTTCTTGCACAGGTTCCAGGCACACCTCAGGATTACTGCATGACAGCCGTTTGGGATGGAATCAGGGAGTAGCCAATTTAACAAGCACGTGATAGGTTGTTCTGTTTTGTCTTTGTTTTTAACTTTTTGATTATGGAAAATTTGAAACATAAAAAATAGAATATGATACGCCCATTACCCAGCTCCGTCAGTTGCCAGTCTTGTTGGATCTGTTCTCCTTTTTTCCCCTTAGAGTATTTTAAGGCAACAACTCGTAGGCATCATGTTGTTTCACCTGTAAATACCTCAGTCTCTATCTCTGATAGTGATTTTTTTAAACTCACCCTGCCATCATCTTACCTAATAGTATTAACAATCACTTCTTTTTAAAGAAAAAACAAACTTGTTTTTCTCTATACACGCTCACAAACTTTATTTGTAACACCAAATGTGTGGGGCTTTTTCCCACAACAATTCTTGGAGAGATACCCACTGGGTGTCCTACAACATAACTCAGTTCTGACACTGACTGTTCAGAGTTAATGCAGACTCCACAGGTTAAGGGGTTGATACCATAAAATTGCCCCCCACTTCAGATGCCAGTTGCAAGTCCAGGTTGTCACCTATGCCTCAGACCAACCAGCTATAAATCGGGGTTCCCAGGACCCTCTCTTCAGGTTTGCTAATTTGCTGGAATGGTTTTACGGAACTCTGGAAAGTAGTTTGCTTATTAGAATACTGTTTTTTTATAAAAGTATATGACTCAGAAACAGCCAGGTGGAAGAGGAGTTGCATAGGGTACGGTATGGGGGAGGGTTGTGGAGCTTCCCTGCCCTCTCCAGCCTCACCACCGTTCTGGCATCTCCACGTGTTCACCACCCTAGAACCTCTCCAAACCCTGTTACAGGTTTTTATGGGGGTTCTATTATGTAGGCATGGACTGATTAAATCATTAGCCATTAATGATGGTGCAACCTCCAGCCCTTCTCCCCTCCTCAGAGGTGGGGCTGAAGGTTCCAACCCTCTGTCACTTGGTTGGTTCCCCTGGCAACCAGCTCCCAATCCTTAGGCTATCCCTGCCACCAGTCATCTCATTACCATAAGAAAGACACCACTTTGGTGATGCCAGGGGTTTTATGACCTCTGTGCTGAGAAATGGGGGCAGAGACCAAGTATATATTTCTTGTTACATCACAATGTAGTATCTGGTCTATATCTAAATTTTCTTGATTGTCTCGTCGATTTTGGTAATTTTATTCATGTTAGGATTCGTGGTTTCATACATCGCATGTCAGTAATTGTTATATACACCAAATTCTTATATACACTTTTCCCCTTGGAAAAGTCTGGAAAGTGCTCTGCCAAACTCTGATTTTGAGGAATGTAGCTTCTTGGGGAGTCTGCAGGGAAGTGTTTTGTTGCTTGATGTTCTCACCGTACTTCATAGACGTATTTGGTGTTGAGTAGTTGAAAATTGAGGAGGGGTTGCCACACTCAGTGAAAATAGCTCTCACACTATTAGTATTAAATCATAACGAGAGGGCAGAGTCAACAATGTTTAGGTCACTTCTGGAGGTAGGATTTTTATCATTAGTATGTATTGGAATAGAAAAGGGAGCTAAAGTAGAGACTGGTTTTATACCATTAAGATGTTTTATGCAGTGTTTTATGCAGACTTTTTAGATAGAGTCTACATGAAATAAGCAGCTTAGCAAAGAGGGTTCTAGATCAGAACAGATTTTTGAATAGTTTGAGGTAGTTGGTGAGGCTGGGATTTTGATGGTATTGAGATGACATTTGGCCAGAGATCCCAGGGATGCCCAAATCCTGATGTGCCCATCGTCTTCCCTTCTGAGCTCACTAATGGAACCATCCTTACAAGGAAAAGTTAAAATTAACAGAGTGGAGTTCAGGGTTTTTCATTTTTAGCTGAGCCAGTGCCACACATCCCTATGCAGGGCTTTCTAGCTAGAATACAGCTTAACTCAAAGGCCTTCTAGGGTTTTTTTGTCTATTCCCGAGCCCAAGTCAGGTCTTCCCACCTGGTTGGCCAGTTAATGAGGAGGAGAGGCACGCTTACCAGCAGCATAGGGAACAGACAGTCTTTAAGGTGTGTCTTTTGTAGACAGCAGACAGTCCGATCTTTCTTTATTAATCCAGTCTTACAATCTGCCTTTGAGTGGGGTATTTCGTCCATTTACATTTAATGTAATTGTTCATATGGTTGGATTTATTGTATCTGCTGTTTCGCTATTTTTTCTGTTTGTCTCATGTCATTTGTTCCTTTTTTTCTCCTTTGCTGCCTTTTGTGTTAAATATTTTTGAAGTACCCTTTTGATTCCTTTGTTGATTTTTTTTTTTACTTTAGTTTGAAAAATTATCTTCTTAGTGGTTGCTCCAGGGATTACAATATATATCTTAGTTTATATATTGGAGAAACTTTAATATAGCTCCATTTTTTCCTTCCCCTTTTGTGCTGCTGTTATATGTTACATCTAAATATGGTAAAAACCAAACAATACGGTATTGTAATTATTACTTTATACAGTCATGTCTTTCAAATAAGTTAAGAGAAGAAATGAGGGGGAAAATTTATATTTACCAGTTTTGTATTTATGATTTTTGCTTTTTTTTTTTTTTTTTGAGACAAGAGTCTCACTCTGTTGCCCTGGTTACAGTGCAGTGGCGTCATCACAGCTCACAGCAACATCAAACTCCTGGGCTCAAACCATCCTCCTGCCTCAGCTTCCTGAGTAGCTGGGACTACAGGCATGCGCCATGATGCCTGGCTAACTTTTCTATTTTTAGTAGAGACAAGGTCTCCTCTTGTTCAGGCTGGTCTTGAACTCCTGAGCTCAACCAGTCCTCCTGCCTCAGCCTCCCAGAGTGCTTGGATTACAGGCATGAGCCACTGCCCCCGGCCGATTTTTGCTATTCTTTATTCCTCTGGATTCAGTTGCCATCTGGTGTCCCTTCTGTTAGTATTTCTTCTGAAGGATTTCCTGTAGTTAGTATTGTTGACACAAGCTCTGCTAGCAACAAATTCTCTCAGTCTTTATCTGGGACCATCTTTATTTTGCATTCATTTTTTGAAAGATAGCTGTGTGGGATATAGAATTCTTGGTTTGTCTTTTCTTCAAGTCTTTGAATGTTATTCTACTGCTCTCTGGCCTCTTGTTCCTGATGAGAAGTCAGACATTGTTACTCAGCTTTATGAGATGAGTTTTTCCCTTGCTGTGTTCCATATTTTCTCTCTGTTTGGACCTTTAGCAGTTTGATTATGATGTGTATAGGTGTGGATCTCTATGTTTATCCTACCTGGGGTTGGTTGTGGCTTTTGGCTCTGTAGATTAATGGTTTCATCAGATTTGGGAAGTTTAGGGCCATTATTTTAAAAATTTTTGTCTTTTTCTCTCTCTTTCTGGGACTCCCATTATATTTATTTGTATGCTTGATGTTATCCTATATAGGTCTCTGAGGCTCTGTCCATTTTTTTCAGTATTTTTTGGTATCTTTTCTTTAAGTTGAATCATTTCTATTGATTTATTTTCAACTTCACTGATTTCTCTACCATCAAATCGTCTGCTGGGCCCCTCTTTATAGTTTCTATTTATTGAAATCTGTGTTCAATTCTATTCTAATAGTTGCCTTGACATATTTGGTTTGCTAAGTCCCACATCTGGAGGCACTCAAAGATAGTTTCTGTTAACTGCTTTTTTTAATTGAGTGTGGTTCACCCTTTCTTGTTTTTTTGAATATCTCAAAGTTTTGTGTTGAATACTGAATATTTTGGAGCAACTCTGTATTCTGATTTCTTCCCTTGGAGAGAAGTGATGGTGATTTTTTTTTTTTTAAGTAACTTGTGTGATCTATTAATAAATCTGAAGTCTGTCTTTCCCACAGTGTGCAGGTGCTGATGTCTCTGCTTGGTTATTTTTTTGTTGCTGTTTTTATTTTTTGCCTGCCTTTCCAGGGTCACCCCTATGTCTGCACAGCAGAGATGGGTCAGAGGCTGTGCTCAAGCCCCCACTTTTTGTTGACAGCTATGTGTGAGCTGGGGGTGTAGTCAGTCCTCAGGCTAAGTTCAAGTATGCCTGGTGCTCAGTCTCCCTTGGGTCTGCTTGTGGACTCCACCATTGGCTAGGGTACATGCACGGCTGAAAATTGCTTTTGCTGGGCACCGTGCATGCCCCCTGTGGCAGCCAGGATATGTGGAAAGCCCTGTGGCAAGCTTTCCCTGGACTCCTCCCTATAAGTCCCTGCTGGTCTGCTGGTCCATTGTTTGTCCACATAAGACAGCAACCTTAGGCTGGCTGCACTGCCTCGCCCTCCCTCTTTGCTGAGGTCGCCACTTTAAATGACCACACTCAATCTAGCAAGCCCATTCTGGCAGAGCTAGGGCAAGAAATGGCCTGGGAGGCAGGCAGAGTTGTTTTGGGTGACTTGTGCAAGTTAAACATTCTGCATGGAAGCAGGGAATTGGACAGGTGAGATTTAATGGGCATACCTAATTGACAAAACACCAATTATTTAAAAAACATATTCCAAAATTAAAGGAGGGTGGGTAAAATACATTTGGAAAAATATTGATGGCTGTTGAAGCTGGACAGTGGGCTCATGGGGGTTTGTTGTTTACCGTTCTCCTCTCTTTAGTATATATTTGGAAATTTCCCTAATTAAAAAGTAGGGGGAAAAGTATATAGGAATTAACTATTTCCTTTAAACAGTTACTGAGGTGTGGAATTGAGCAGAACAAGAGTAATCACAGTAATTCATTGACTATGTAGAGGGATTGCTCCCAACTGCCCATGATGGGACTTGGGAAAACCTGATATGTCTGGAAACTCAAGAGACTCAATTGGAAATATTATGGGAATCTTATAAGGGCCTTGAAAGATATTAATAGATAGAAGATACATGTACAAAACCAATATCCAACTTCTGCAAAGGCAGGGCCAACTGAAAACGGTGGTGGAGAGGGACTTACTCACAATAGTGATAGAGAGTACCAACCACCTATCCTGAGTCAAAAAATGAAATCCGCAAAATTAATAGACTTTGCTGAGAAACATAGGAGATTTGATTACATGGATAGGAAGGCTGATCTTCCTAAGTTTTTGATACTTTTTTGGGATCCCATCCAAGAGATACTAAATTTCGTTAGGATCAGTGCCAGTGAAGAGACTGTGTGAGAGACTGTTCGACGGAGATGAGAAGGGTGTGAGGCCAGGCCAGTCAGGTCATGGGGGCTCCTTCAGATGCCCCGAGGCAGCCCCAGGGCAAGCCATGGCCCAAGAGCTGGGCAGGGCCACTGGGAGGTGACCTCGAGGCATTTGTCCCCTGTGTTTCAGTTGGAGCGGTGCCGGTGCTTTCCAAAGAAGTCTCGTCGGGTGAGAAGGGCCGGCGCTTCAGTCAGCTGCAGACACCTCACAACCCCCTGGACTCCAGCGCCCCCCTGATGAAGAAAGGGAAACAGAGAGAGGTCCCCAAGGCCAAGAAGCCAACCTCACTGAAGAAGGTGTGCACACAATTTCACATATCCACAGTCACTTCCTCCAGCTCTTAGAATTTTTAGATTTTAAGGTTTATATTATTTGAATATGTTGTGTCAAGGTGAGTTAATGATTCTCGAACCATCGATCCCGCACCCTCCCAGCCTGACGTGGTGGAGCATGTGATGCAGGGAAGGCTTCGGCTACCTGAGAAAGAAAAAAAATCTTTTTCTTTTTTTTTTTTTTAAGTTTGCGTTGACATGGACAGAAAACCAGGAATGGAGGGGGTTGCATTTTCCTTCTTCACACGTGCCCCCGTCCCACCCTAGTGATTGGAGTCAGTGAATGGGGCACACTTCACGTAGACCTTCCAGTGGACAGTCGCACGAGATCCTTTGGTTAATTCTCACAGCAGCCCTGTGCTGTATGTGCTCAGTTGACCGTTGAGTGGTAGAACTGTCTTCAAGGCCCAGGTCTCTGTCGTGTGTCTGCTCTGCACGCCTAGGAGGAATGTGCTGCTCAAAGCCAGGGTGAGAGTTGGGCCAGTCCCTGAGACTGGGGAGCATGTGGCCACTCTCAGGGCACATAGGCGAATTGCCAACAAGTTGAACTTGGGCAGTTTATTTTGCAGGAGAACTTATTATCTCTTAGGTACGAGCATTTAGATGTTTTAATTGTTGATTTAATTTTTAAGATTATTTTGAAAGAACGGCAAGAGAGAAAGCAGCAACGTCTCCAGGAAAATGCCATGAGCCCAGCTCTCGCCAGTGACAATGGACAAGATGGAGAAAGTGGTGGCGACGACCAGGCCGCTGAGCCGGTGGACCCCTTAGGTACTGACTCCTATTTGCACCTTAAAGAGTACTTCCGATCGGGGCAGCCATGAAAAGGATAAGCTGTGCTAAGCAAACTGTCCGGGACAGTCCTTGCACCTTTATGGTGAAAGGGGGTCAGCTGTTAGAAATCAGGTTGCTGTGGACAGTGTTGCGTGTGTGTCTTGGAGGGCATAAGCACTTGCTCCTGTTGGGCATTGCTGGGGGGCGGATTGCTTTAGTAGCTCCTGCCCAGCGAGTTGCCCAGTGTTCTACTGGTTACTCCCCTGGGGTGGGTGAGAGTTGCAGGTGCTCCCCATCGCTGCCAGCTCATGGGGCACTGTCTTTTGTGTTTGCCATCCTGGTGGGTGTGGTGTACATTTTTAAATTCCTTCACTTGGTGATCTGATAGTTGGCTTGCATTTTGGTGGTCTGTAGAGGTAACCAGGTGGGGAAACTAAAAAATAAACTTGGCCACTGAACTGTATGCTTAAAAATGGTAAATTTTATATATATTTTACCACAATAAAAATTAATAAGTAAGTAAACTGGGGGGAGGCACATATCCAGGCCAATCAGAATGTTGGCGTAACTGTCTCTACCCTTCCCCAGGCATCCCTGTCTGTTTTCATTGCCCTCTGTAAACTTCTCCGCAGTATTGTCTGTGTAGGGTCTGGTCCCATCAGTGAGACTGCCCTGGGCAAGCCCTCAAGTGTGTGCACATGGCCCTGCAGACAACATAGGATGACTTTTTCCTCTGTGAAGGTCCAGGGGGGACAGATGAATCGGTCTCCTCCACTCCTGCAGTCGAGGGCAAGTCAGAAGAGCCACCAGGCATGGAGCTCCAGAGGGACACGGAGGCCAGCCACCTCACTCCCGACCACGCTGCCTTCCCTAAGATCCACAGCCGCAGATTCAGGGAGTGAGTGAGCCCCTGCCTGCCAGGGACTGCGGGGAGGCAGGGGCGCTTAGTTTCGATTTGGCATTGATTGCTCCTACCCTTACAGTGCTGGGTACCATAAACCCGTGTAGTTGGGCCACACTGCACTTCAACCCTCATGGTTGGAAGTGGCCGGGCACCTAGTTATATGTGTTCAGGGAGAGCCTAATTATTGCATCTGTATCTGCTCCTACTGAGGTTTCTGTCCTTCTGATAACGATGGAAGAAGTGCCTTTAGTCCGGGTTTGTGGTTGGGGAAATGAGTAGGGAGGTGATGGCACGTGACGTTTGGGTCCCCTTGGTGGTTTAATTTTTATATAATTTCTTAGGGGCAGGACTCTTTTAACCTTGTTTGCTCACTCTACCTTCTCTCCCTCCTGCTTTTCTTCCAGGGTGATCTTTCCAGGTGTTTGTTTGTTTTCATGATAGGGAGATACACGGGGGAGTGGCTGAGACAGGGACCTGTGGCAAACCATGGCAGAGGACGGGGCGCAGAGATTTTGTTCCTTGTAGTTGGGAGTAGGGGAAGATGCCCCAATATTTACCTTTCATAAAATGGAATCAGCGAGGAATTCTGGTTTTGATTAGTATTACTCTTCACAGTGTGACTTCTTGTCTGATGCTCTCTGTATCTCTGCTCCCTAAGGTTGGTTGGGAGCAGTGCCACAGGGTCACAGCCAGAGTTCCTGACGTTTGATGTTTCTTTCAGTTACTGCAGCCAGATGCTTAGTAAGGAAGTGGACGCTTGTGTTACGGACCTACTCAAAGAACTTGTCCGTTTCCAAGACCGTATGTACCAGAAAGATCCAGTTAAGGCCAAGACCAAACGCCGACTTGTGTTGGGGCTGAGGGAAGTTCTCAAACACCTGAAGCTCAAAAAGTTGAAATGCGTCATCATTTCTCCCAACTGTGAGAAGATACAGTCGAAAGGTAATGGCCCTGTGACGTGTGGGCCCCGTGCACTAGTGCTTAGTACACTGCCCTCATGGCCGGCCACATACCTGGGCAGACTGTGCTGCAGGCCTTGGCACCTCATTTTCTTTTTTGTTTTTGTTTTATAATTGAGTAGTTGTTTCTCAAGTGCATTGACTGCTGAGTGCCTTACTTTCTGTAAAGCAGGAGGGTCATGGGTCTTGCACAGTGGGTTTTCAGCCAGCCCATGCAAGCCTCTGACAGCAGGGTGTGATGTGCTTCCGTCGTGCAGGGTGCTCTGGAACTGAGGATGGTCATTGGTCACACACCACAAAATGCTATGCCTGGCAGCCAAGCAATACCTACCTAGGGCATTTGTCTACTGTACATGTAGTTCTGTCTGTGGTTACCTCATCTGTTCACTCATTACAGAGGTGGGTTTGTCTAAATACTTGGCCATTTTACTTCAGCTGGAAGGTATATTTTGTTTTGTCAGATATGATGTACTAGGCAAGATGACAGTGAACTCTCCTCTGTGACATCTCATTTACCCTGCGCTTGTGCCATCTTGGCTCCCAGAGAACTTGCCTGTCCATGTCATGTCGTCCTCAGGTTGCGTAACAGAAGGACCGATAGGAGCAGGTGCCATTGCTCACGGACACCTGGCCTACGTCTCCGTCTGCGCTGGGATCTCTCACGAGCCCTTCCGTGGCCCCCTTCCTCTCTCCTGCGTGGAAAATTCAGCTTAGCCAGGGTTGTACTTTAAGGTGACGAGTCCAAATCCTGGGGCTGAGCCCTTAGAGATGGTATTTTCCAGCTACCATTTCACACCTGAAGCCTAGAAGTTTCCTGATGTGTCTGAAGCCCCCTCCCTCCAGCCCAGGAGCACCTGGAGCAGCTGGACCTCCATGCCCAGCTCAGCAGCTTGTCCCCGTCCTAGCTCTGTGCAGGTCCAGCGTCAGCATGGACCAGAATATGACAGAGGAGCTCTTAGTGACCCGCCTGTCCGGTGGTATGTCTGGCAGTGCCCAGAGGCCTTTCTGGGTCACCTGAGAGAACAGGCCACATGCTTCCCTGGCTGTTTCTGTCAGCATTGTACATGCACACAGCTAACAGGGTCAAGTCAACTAGGGGCTTACTAAGGGAAAAGTCAGGCCTGAGCTCCCTGCTTTCCCTAGAGACTCTACCTGTCAGCTCTTAGCCAAAGTTGGGGATATTTTCTCCACATCTCCAAGTAAGAGGCTTGTGGGCTACTGCTTAATGTTTTTTTCAGTTTTAAGTATTTGCCAATTTCCCAATACAGGAAATGGGCTTTGCTCTCATTTATCCTAATACGTAGTTCGGCTTATTATTCTTATTTTGTGATATTTGCTTAATTTTCTGTATACTTAACATTAATCAAACCCCATGCCCTCAACCAGCTGCCTCAGTCTCCTCTCAGACAATTGGATGCATCAGGCATTCTGCAGTGTCACCCGCTGAAGAAACCCTCATTCCTGGCTGTCTGTACCTCTGGTGCAGCTGCCACCCTGGGGGTGCCCTTGGCGCCCACCCTGCTCTTGTTGAGGTGTACTATTTATGTACTTCTTGGGGTGTCCCCTTGTTTTGCTGGAGCACATCCTCCAGTGGTTTATGATAAAAAGGTGCACGGGAGGCACGTTTTGGAGATCTTGCTTGAAATGCAGCGTCTCTGATTCTTGGTCCTTTGTCTGTGATCTTTTTTTTTTTTTTTTTTTTAACCCCCCACCGCCCCGGGAGCTTGTTGGAGCTTCCTTGTTCCCAGGGTTCCAGGACGTGAGGCTGTTTGCATCCAGTGCCCTTGGCTCTGGGATGTGGTGCTGAACTTTTGCTTTGAATTCTCTCGTCCATTCCCTGCCAGCTCTTCCTGGAACCGCATCAGTGTTTGGGCTTTCTGGACTGGTGTCCTCTTGGTGGTGGTTCTCTGCTTTCATCTCTTTCTTCTGTTTCCATTTTCTTTCAGGACATCTCAACTATATCTTCTAAACTTGCTATTGAATTTTTCACTTCTGATATTTTTAATTTCTGGAAGCTCTTTTTGTTGCTAAAGATTCCTTTTTTATGACATTGCTGTTGCCTCATGGATGTATTACCTCTCTGAGAATTTTAATGATGCCAAGTTCCCCTCCCTGCATAGCCTCTATTTCCTGCAAGTCGTTTTCTCGGTTTGTTTTGGTCTCTCATGGTGGAGGCTTTGCACACATGTCTGGTGGCCCTTAGTTGTCTGCTCCTATTTAAGAGCTACAATAGAAGCTGACTAGAAATTTGCACACGTGGCTGGCGTTCAAGGCTGTGAGCAGCATTGTAGGGTGGTAGTTCTCAAACTGTAGCCAGCATCAGAATCGCCCAGAGAGCTGGTGGAAACAGATTCCAGAGTTTCTGCTTGAGTAGATCCAGTGGGCCCGAGAGTTTGCATTTCCAGTGGGTTCCCGGGTGATGCTGCTGCTCTGAGTAGTGCATGCTGAGTGGTTCTGCCGTAGGATGCTGTGGTCTGGCTGCTGCTGTGTCAGAAACATCCTGGGGGGCTGTCTCTGTCTCCCCTTAGGCTGGTCACATCCCCAGGGAAGACTTAGCACCTCCTGTTTGGACGGACAGGCCTGGCTCTTGGCCTTTACCCCGCGAGCTTGTCCTCTTGCCACCATTAGAGGTGGTGCGTCATGTCCCGCACACTTGTGCCCTGCCACCAGCCGGCTGTGGCCAACAGGCTGGACACTGACTCGCCTGTACCAGCGTCCACCTAGCTCTCCTGACCCGCACTTCACCCCCATGCTGCCCATCCTGAGCTCTGCGGGATTCTGCGTCCAGGTTTGGCTGTTCTAGGCTTTTCCCCGCTGTTGGCTTAGGTCTGCTAGTTCAGTTGTCCATTTGCATTTCAGCTAGCAAAACTTTGCTGTTGTCTTGCACATTCTCCCCTGGATTCATGTCTTTAAAAAACAAAAATGTGGATATGTATGTACTTGGTCCACGGTCACCCTGCTTTCTTAGAAGCCACCGTTCCACTGCTCCGTCATGCCAGAGCCTGAGGCTAGGTTTTTCCGTGATCAGCATCGTGAGGATTTGTTATGCACTTAAAATGCATTTGTGTAATCATTGGTTCCTACATTTTTTTGCTTTGCGGCATAAGGAACTTGAGTGTATATCTTGTAAACATCTGTCAGTTGGATAAGATAGCCAGCCAATAGCTTGTGGTCATTTTAAACATGAAAATTAGTATTGCAGCCTTGAATTATGTTAAAGTACTGTACTTGCTCAGAGTGGCATTTTACCTCATAATTCTGAACTTTTAAATGTAAATTATTTATCTGAGCCGAGCATCTTGCTTGTTTGACATGAGCTCTCTTTGGTACTTCAGTAAGTCAGCTTTAGAGTGTGCACACTTTCATCTCTTACTACTGACATTGGGTTGGAGGTTGTTTGAGCAAGACAGTCTGGACTTGTACTGTTTGTATTAGGGGGACCCCATGACTCAGCTTATAGTGGTACTCGTGGCTGTGACTGATGACAGTGAAGGGTGCAAAGTAAAAGCAGCAAAGGGAAAAGGCACATGGGGTAAAGTCTGGGGGAGGAAGCCAAGCACAAGCTTCCAAAAGTCTCTCCCAGTGAAGTCACACAGGACACGCTTAGTTCCCCAGCAGTGAGCTGTGACAGCCTGTGGGAAGTGCTGTCTACCAGGCATGCTCATTAGAGACTCAGTGCCAAGGGTTTTACTGGGGGCCAGTCACACAGGCACCCTCTGCCTAGCACATACCAAAGTTCAAGACTCCAGAAGGAAAGCAGGTGTTGAGCATAAACCACAGAGTTTGTACACAGTTGAGGCACAGAGCCACTCTTACCAGTTAGGGTGGTGGGAACCCTCCTGAAATCCAAGTTCAGACCTCAGCCAAGGGCCAGCCTGGCAAGCAGGCCTTCAGAGGACAGTGGCCAGGCCTGTTATGTCAGGTTTTGCCTGCGTGCTGCTCAAATGACATTTATGATTCATTCCTAGGGGCTAGGGTGGACACTGGGCAGAGAGAGACCCTCAAGTGAGAGACACGCATCCGATGTTAGGGGGACTTCATCAGTCTCTCCTGACACGTTGAAAATATTTCATTGTAATTGTACCTAAGGAACACCCTCTCCCCCTACCTCGCCCTGTCTCCCCTTTCTCCCAGCCTGTCCAGAACTGCTATTTTCCTTCAAAATTTATATCCCAGGATAGAAACCTCATCACTGTCCGTGTGTTTCAGGTAAATTGGGGGCAGGGAGTAGGCAGAAATAAGGGCTGTGAGACTTAGAAATTAACGTCCCATCCAACCAGATACAGAATGAGGTCCCAGTTCCCCCAGGGTGGTCGGATGTGCATTGGAGAACTGCCTCTCTTGAAAATGAGATGATCCATATGTAGTTAGGTACCAGGTGACACTTCGACAATTGTAAACAGCTGTCGTTTCCTACAATTGTTTTGTGAGGACGTGTGCATTTCTTACAGGTTAAATACCTGGCGTGAGAGGGCACGTGCAGCCTGTAGGCTTCCTGCCTGCTGAACCGCACTGTCCTGTTCAGTTTTTATCAGCATTTTTCTTATGAGGGAGGGTCAACATCAAGCACTTGGTATTTCCTGGGAACTGTTAGTTTGTGTTTGTTGCCCACTTGTCTTTTGGGATGGTCTTTAGATTGATGTGTAATTTTTTTATAAGTTAGCCCTTTAGATGAGAGTTGCAAAAATTTTTCTGGTTTGTCATTTGGCCATTTTTAAAAAAATCTTTTTGGCCATGTAGAGACTTTAGGTGTTGTATATATTGTTATTTTTTATTATTTTCTTAATTGCATCTAGGTGTTATGTCATTTCTCAGCCTTCCCACTCCGGTGTTATTACAGATTTGTTTTTAAAATTCTGTTTATTTCCTGGTCTTTCCATGTTTTCATTTTTGTATGTTTAGGTAGAATGTGTTTTGGTCCAGCTGGATCTTTCCGGAGGCCTACCCAGTCGTCCAGCATCTTCTCCCCCACTGACTCAAAACGCTTTCTGCACATGCTCAGTTTCCATTACATTTGGGTCATTTCTGGACTCTCCATTCTGTTGATCTGCATCCCCTTGTTTGAGCTATTGTAAGCTTCATAGCAAGCTTTAGTACTTGGAGATGCTAGTCTGACATTTTCTCGTTTCTTTTTTTTCTCAGAGAAATCTTGTCTGTAGTAAGTTACAATATGTTAAAGTTTTAGGTTAATGCAGAGTTGACACTTTATAATTTTGGATCATTCTGTCCAAGAGCATAGATAGATGCCTTTTCATTTGTTCAGATTTTCTATTGTGTTCTTTAATAGCATGTTGAAGTTCTATAAATCTTTTGTTTTTCATAGTATACTCATTCCTACCTCCTGTAATCTTGTGTTGCTATTGTTCGTGGAGTCACGTCTCCGATTGTGCATGCTAACTGGCCACCGTGTGAGTGTATAAAGACTTGGGCCAGGCCCCCTTCCTCCCTTCTCACGCAGTTGGGAGGACTTCTCAGGTGCTGTTGGTTTCCGAGAAGCCAGGAAAGGCCTGCAGGTGTGCTCCCTTCACCTCCTCCCTCTCACTGGCATCTCATGTGGAAGCAGGGTCAGATAGTAGAGCGTGGTGCGCCCTTGGGAGCCAGACCCCTGTGCCCAACTAGAGGGACCATGTGGGGTAAGGAACCTAACCTGTCTGTGCCTCTGGTTTTCCATCTGTAAGTGGGGACACAAGCATCTATCTGCTTTTTGGATTTGGGGGAGGATACAGGGGCTAATATATGTGAAGCAGTTGGTCAGTGGCCTGGATATGGTGAGTATTCAATAATACTAGCTAATATTTAACTTTTCCCATTAGCATAATGGCAGCTGTGTGTTATATTGTGGAAGTATCTCTTCTGGAGAGTTAATTCTTCCACGTGGCTGTGACTTGCTGTCTTGGTGAAATTGGGCAGGAGCTGCTGACTTGAGTTTAAAATCATAAGCAGGCATGTTGCTATCGGTAGAAAAAGCCCTTTGCACCCAGTATCAACACCACACTCCATGTGACGTGTCTCCCTGTCGTTTCTCATTGTCTTTTGGCCAGGTGGGCTGGATGACACTTTGCACACCATTATTGATTACGCCTGTGAACAGAACATCCCCTTTGTGTTTGCTCTCAACCGCAAAGCTCTGGGGCGCAGTTTGAACAAAGCAGTCCCTGTCAGTGTGGTGGGGATCTTCAGCTACGACGGGGCCCAGGTGAGATGAGGGCACAGGCCTCTTCAGTCCCTGCCTATGGGAGAAGGTGGGGGCTGCAGTCTGTGTGCTGCCCCACAGAGCAGCCCCAGCCCCTCTGGTAGGCTGGCGTTGAGCAGATGCTACCATTGAGGCAGAACCTTCTCATAAAACTGGGAGCCTTTGTCTCCTTGACAGCACAGAGTGTCTGGTTTTGAATTTAGCTCTGGGCTTGCTGCTGACATAGAGGCACCTCAGGCAGGCCTGAGAAGTCAGCCCAGCCCACTCTCCCTCTGGGGCAGCATCCCTGGCATCCCCGACAGGTACGGGGGCTGAACGGTCCCGAGTTGCCCCTGCATCCCCGTGGAGGGCACTGTTGTCGACTTTGCAGGGACCCACATCCTCTCAGTAGTCAGGGGGCATCATCTGTGTGCTCTCACTTGTGCCTAAGGACCAGTTCCACAAGATGGTTGAGCTGACGATGGCGGCCCGGCAGGCGTACAAGAGCATGCTGGAGAACATGCAGCGGGAGCTGGCAGGAGAGCCTGGCCCTTCCAGCTCATTCACACAGGGCCCCAGCTGCTCTGTAGAAGATGGCTCCCCAGCCCCCACTGAAAAAGAAGAGCCACACTACAGTGAGTGCTCAACAGAGGGTTTGGTGTCGGGTTCAGTGTCCTCTAAGTTCTCCAGTGCCTTTAATTAGCATCCCCAGGAGAGCAGCTTGGCCATTGACGCTGCAAGACTGGCTGTAACAGGGCCCAGTAAGTCCAGCCAAGACTGGCTATAATCAGGTCTGGTAAGCCCAGGCCATTACCTCTGAGGTATTATCAGACTTTGGAAGTTGTAGGTGCTCGTCAGGGACTATCTTACAATTCAAGTCAGATGTCATCCAAACAGAGGGTGGCCTTAAGGGTAGCTGTACCCAAGACAGGCTTGGAAGGCCGGGTGGGGTTTCTCAAGGTTATGTGCTTTCTGGGGGGTAAATTGAGCCTGGCCCAGCAGGCTGGGGCCAGCGGTGGAGCCCATGGGGCTCCTGAGCTCAGTGAGCTGCTGGGCAGTGGCCACAGCTCGCTCACTCAAGCCGCTGCCCTCTGACCAAAGGAGTTTTGTAACTTGTTGATCTATTTTCTCATTTTAGTTGAAATCTGGAAAAAACATCTGGAAGTGTACAGTCAGTGCACCCTGGAGCTAGACGCATCCTTGGAGGCTTCTACCTCTCAGATGATGAACTTGAATTTATAGGAAGAAAGTTCTTTCCTGTGTGTCTGTGTTTTTTGGGTAAGGAGGGGGAGGTGTGAAAAAGACTTTGGGGCTTTCTATCCTCAGTTCTTCGTTAATCTAATGTATTTTGTATGACTATTGAATTTGGAAACTAACCTGCATGAAAAAGGGCACGTGAAGCAGTGTCTCAGGCCTTCAAAACTGCGGAGCCCATCGAATGGTTGCTTGGATACGCTGGTGGAAACCTTCTCATAAAAGCCTGGTGATACAGCTTTGGCTTTCTGAGACACTGTGGATCTGGAAAATACTGGAAAACATGGTACTTAGAGTACTTGGGCTGCTAAGGAAACAACTTCTCCATTGCAGAACAGCTGAGCCAAGTGAGTGAGTTTGCAGAAAGCTGGTGCTGTGCTCCTGCCGGTGCGGGGCAGGCCACAGACGGCTGCAGGGACACTGCCTCAGAGCAAGAGGGCTGCGTGGAAAGGCCCTTTCTCAGGGGATGTAGCTTTTTGGTTTAAAGATTCTTGGAGGATTTGCTAAAATGAGCCTCAGAAGGAAAACTGGTTTTCTAACCTGTGACTTTTTGACATGAATTATTCCTTTCAGTCTTTATTTTTCAAAGAAACAATGTGTACTGAAGTTCCTAGATTTCAGTTTGATAATCTACAGATGTTTTCTTTTTTAAATGAACATATTCGGAATGTGGTTATCTGTCTTAGAGGGCAGGAGAACTGAGTTTACTTTCATACTTTCCTTGTAAGTAAGAGGGCTTATTTATTTTGAATAAAGAGTAATTATTTAATTTTGTTTCAGACTCTGGTGACCTTAGGTTCATCAGTGGTCTCTGTCTTACTTGACTGTTCCTTTTGGACACTCTGGCCCTGAAGTGAAGGGGGCCGAGCAGAGGTTTCTGCTGTGCCCAGCCCACCTAGGTCTGGAGGTGGCGACTGCTGCAGCCGCGGACCCCGTGCAGACCTGCCACCAACAGGCCCTGGCTGAGTCCTGCCTGCCCCTGCATTCACTTCACCACGGCCAGTTGCAGGAAAGGATTCTTACTGCTTTTTGCTCATCAGGTATTGTTTTGGCTTTGGAAATACAGTTAATTGAGTTCAGTCATGCCAAATATTGCACCTCTGAGAAGTAAGTGGCCTATGACAAACAAACAAAATTGGAAAGAGTCAGAGACGGCATGCTATGGGCGGGACTGGAACCGTGTGAGCAGAGGTTGGTGTATGAAGTACCGTCTGCACCTGGGAAGTGGCTGGCCCACCTGTGGTCACACGGCTGAGAAGACGTCCCTTATTTGCCAGGATCACGGAGCAGTGCAGCTTTATTTTTAACAGAGGGTTTGGTTTTATGGTAGACATGAAAACCGTCATTCCACAGACAGGAAGGAACGTGTCTTTAAGATTAAAGGCTGAGCAGCTTTAGGACAAGTTCACACACACAGTGACAGAGTCCTGGGAGATACAGCTTTAATAATTAGAGACTCAGAAGCAAGTTTAACAAAGCACTCTCATCGGATTCATACCAGTGTGGAGAAAATTCAGCACAGCCCCAGGGAATCTGCATAGTTGACCTGTTTGGCTTTTCTACCTCACAGGAGCTTAGTGTCCCACTGCCGAAGCTGAGCACAGACAGGGTACACACCGAAAGGCATAAACTGCGGTGCCTGAACACAACAGAGCCCAATATTCTGAGGATAGTGAAGAACACAAAGACTCGACAGATGCCCTCGCACATGGCACCCACGGTCACTCGGAGTTTAAGGCAAAGCATTTTTATGTGGAGTTCTCCCCTTCTGTCCCGGCGTGTACCTTCAAGAGTTTGTGGCTAAATCTGAATGTGGGAGGAGTGGCAGGCTTGGCTTGGTTTTCGTCAGTAAAAGCAGCACCTGGCTGGCGCTGGCTGTGTTCACCCTGTCGGCTGTTGCAAGGGGTGGAGGTTGCATCAAGTGCAGTCACTGGGATCTTGCAGAAGTGGCCCTCAGGGTGTGATGACTGTTTCTGGAGGAGCCTGTACCCAACACTGCTGTTTTAGTGTCACCAGAGCTGCTGTTGTAGCCTGTTGGCCATCCTGGTTACTCATTTCTGCCAGACAGGCCCTCCTGTTACACATAAGCATCTCATTTTTTAAAAAGTCCCGGTTCCTGACATGGGCCTGCTCAGGTTCAGCGTTTCGCCACCGCCTAGCCTCCGGGAGGGGCCCGTCAGGCGATGGCCCAGTGGCTGTGTTTAGAGCAGGCTGGGGCAAGACAGCTCATGACCGTGGATGCCTGGTCCTTCTCCAGGGTTGGCTGTGGCTGGTGGCAGCAGGGTCTGGGTCAGGAACTGCCTCCTGGTGGCTACAAGGTGTCCTTGCTACAGCTTTCCTGAAAGAACAACAGTCATTGAATCCTCGACAGAACAGATGGACGTTTCTTGCTCTGCAACCTGATTTCTCCCCTAGACAGTCCCAGGCAGAGTAGCAATGGCCCGAGCCTCTCCTGTTGTGGGGCTAGAGATCCCAACCCCAGGGATGCTTCCCACGTGGGACAGGAAGGCAAGGTGGCAGCCCACTGGCACCAACGCCCAGCTCCTGCGCTTTCAAACAAGCACTCGGGGCAGCCAGCCTGCCCGTGCCAGACGTCCCTGAGAGAGGCGGTTTTGGGGAGAGGGAACTTGCATGTACTAAAACATGAAAGGATCGATTGTAAATGCCCAGCCTTTGGCGGCAACAACTCACGGGCTTGGCAGCCATGTAACCCACGGTGCTCTAAGTCCCGCAATTCGAGCTGTTGCAGAGCCCCACACTGTGGCAGCACATCTGGTGCTGAATCTGACTTCGCCTTCTGGGGCAGCGAAGAAGGCCACGTTGGCAACTTGGGAACCTTGGCAGGACAGCCTCCGCCTCCGTGGGGGAGCCTCTGCCTGCTGCCTCCCAGCCTCGGTGCAGGCCCCTACCAGGGCTCGGCTCAGGAAGCTGTCTTCCCCTGCCCCTCTAGCGGGCACCAGCTGAGGCACCCAGCCGAGAGCCACCCAGGAGGGAACCCCACCAGGTTTCCTGCTCTGGTCAAAGCAGTGACTCACTGAGTGCTCTGTCCAGGGGTGGGGTGGCCATGGGGGCCCATCTAGCCAGATAGCAGGCCCTGCCCATGTGCCCCCCACTGCCTCACTGCAGTCTCCTTAAGGGCCAGGGTCAGGGCCCCTGATCTCCTCCTCCAGCCTCAGTGACAAGGCTTGGGATTCCCCTGAGGCTGCAGGTTTCAAAAAGCAGAATTGCTCTGGGGCTGAGGAGAAGTGAGGCGGGCCCATGACAGGAGAGGCCCTGCTGACCTCAGCCCCCTGGAGCCTGGCTGTGGCCACATACCCACACCTTCCTCCAGCTCTGCATCATCCGGTCGTGCTCCCCAACCACAGCCCTCCAGGCGGCGAGCTCTCTGGTCCACTTCTCCTGGAGGGTTGCTTCTGGAAGACAAGCAAGGCCGAGGGCACGGCTTTACAGGCCTCTGCGGCACCCGTGATGCCGCCTGTCCACCCAGGCCACCGGGTGTGGCGGGTGAGCCCTGGCTCTGGGCCTGTCTGCGGCCCACTGACCTGCGCCCGGAGCCTGGCCCACTGGTGAGGCCCCGCCCCGGGTTGAGCCACAGCAGAGGTGCCTGCTCGGGGCCAGTGTGTGATGCCGGGTGCCAGGCCTCACCTTCCTCCCTGGTGGTGCTTCCAAGCAGCAGTTCCATAGCTGGTACCCAGTGGCAGGTGCCCTCGGACCTCGCATGGTATTCTGTGTCCCTGCCTGGCAGAGGGGCTCACTACCATGCCTGTGGGGAGTTGCGGAGACCCTGGGTCTCGGGGGGATGGGGCCCACAGCTTCCTCCTTTTCCCTGGAGTGAGAGCAGAGGTTGGCTCTCACCAAGGCTGGTGTCATCTCAGGAAGCCAGCATGGCTGTGTTCTGGGGACATTACAGCACTTGCCACTAGCTCTCCACAGCCTCCCATGTGTGCTTTATTGTGGAGTCTGACTCTAACTACTAGTGGGGCTGTCACGATGACACACACCTGACACAGCCATGCATTTTTTTTTTTTTTGTAAACACAAGAATGAAGGTATCTCTTCGCATTATAGGCTCTTGTCACTGATTTCAGAAATCAGTTCTAAAAACACGAGCCCTTTAGACACAAAGCAGAACTGATGCGCCGAACAGGACTAAGTAGAAGCCCCAGTGGTCAGTTCGAGTGCTGGGCACCCACCCAGCCTGCAGCCCAGCCCTCTGGAGGGGAGCGAGTGCTCTTGCAGCAGTCTTTTTAGATTAGAGCCAGTGTCCCACTCTGTCACCCAGGCTGGGGTACACTGGAGCAATGATAGCTCACTACAGCCTTGAACTCCTGGGCTCAAGCATCCCCCTGTACCAGCTGCTTTTTTTTTTTTGGTAGAGATGGAGCCTCGCTGTTTTCCAGGCTGGTCCCAAACTCCTGGCCTCCTCAAGTGCTGGGATTACAGGCATGAGCCACTACATCTGGCCTTGGGGCAATTCCTAACTCAAAAAGGGACCCCTCTGATTTTAACAACACATGGGGGTGAGTGGGGTGGGAGAACCTCACCTTGGTAGAGAATCATTTTATTTCTAAACATGTCTTGCTCCAACACCTTCAAAAAACATTATGGGGGGAAGGGGATAAGAAAATTATTGAACTGCCTTAACTATAATTATGCCTTTTAACTCCCTGCCTCTTTTGTGTCTAGTGTCCTTAGAGTAACTCAGGCACAAAGTTGTCCATATTCAAACTCAGGTCCTGCTCCTTCCTGGCTGGTGAGCTGTGTGACGTCAGGCAAGTCCCTTAACCTTTCTGGGCTTTTGTTACATCATCTATGAAGTGGGGCTGACAGCAGCTCCTACCTCGTGGGATAAGTGAATTAGATGAGGCAGAATATGAATGGGCCGCAGACTGCCCAGTGCCTCGCTGCCTCTGTTCTGACTGCACAGCTGACAGCACTGTTCGCCTAACTCCCGGCGGGATTTCACAATCTGTCACCCTCGCGTGGTGATTCCCTTTCGTCCCGGCAGCAACCCGTGGGACAGAACAGTAGGGCACTTTGCAGAGTGAGGAGAACTGCAGTCCGCGCAGGAGTGAGTGTTCGCAGTTGCTTTTTTTCTCTCCTAAACCTCACTAACACGACAATAAGGGACCCTTTAAAAAAATACATACATAAGCTCGAAAAAGGATGGAATAAGAGAGCAAACAGCAAGAACCTGGAAGTTGGAAAACAGAGAGACGAGCAGAGACTGAGCACACCCAAGAAGGCTGAGTCCGGGGCCAGTGATGGGGAAACCGAGAAACCACCGCACAGAAACGTCCAGCAGTTAAGGCACTGTGCTAAGACGCGCATTGCTTCACAGGCTCTTTATCACCCGGTAGCCCAGCCAAAGGACTGCCTTTCTGTGCTCCCAAAGAAAACTGATGATTTGGGAGAGCACAGGACAAAGGGTCTCTGGGCTGGGCACTGCCAGGGGAGTCTGCGCCGAAAGCAGACAGGTGCACCTGACGTTATGTGCTGGAGGGTGAGGCCCTGCCACTCCAGGCGTGGGCTGCAGCTGGTCAGAAACACTGAACTGCAAGCCCCACCCAGCCCTGCAGAGTGAGAATCTGCATTTTAGCAAGACCCCCAGGGTACTGGGCCATGTTAAAGCAGAGAAGTGCTTGGCTAGGGCAGTGCGCACAGGGGTCACCTGCAGAGGATGTCTGATGGGCAGGGAGGCCCAACACTGATGCTTTGCATTTCTGATGAGCTCCCAGGTGACACTTGTGCTGTCAGCTGCCACACCCTGGGAGAAAGGCCTAGGGACCAGGGATCTTTGTGCCCCTCTCTTAAATGCAGAGGGACAGCCAGGGTCACAAGACCGCTGAGGGAAAGGTCCGACAGAAAGACGGCAAAACGGAAAAGGGCACCTTGGGGAAAGAAGAAAACTGGGAAAAATCCATCAGTGTTCGCAGAGTGAAAAGAAGACACTCATCCATGGAACGACGGGACGCAGGGAAAAGACCAGAATAGAAAGCTCTTAGAGAAAGAAATGTGATAGCAGACATGAAAACACTCAGTAATCATTGAGGCTTGGAGGATAAAACTGAGGAAAACTAAGGAAGATGAGGGAAAAGGTAGATGATACAAGAAATGATGGCAAATTCGAGTAGCGGCCCAATGGCCCCACTTCTTAGAAAGATGATTCCAGAAAGAACAAAGTAAAGTAGAAAATATTGAATATTTAAGAAAATGTCCCAGAATTGAAGGGCAAGGGCTTCCCCATTTAACAGGCCTGACCAAGGCATGGGAAGACCAAGATACCATGAAATTTCACAGTGCTGGACAACGGGAGATCATACAAGCTATCAGAGAAGAAAAGCAGGCCACAGGCAAGGCACCGGGCACCGGGAGACAGTGGGGCAGCCGTCCTCAGGCCAGAATTACGGCCCAGCCAAACCGCCAGTACGTGTAAAGACAGAAAGGATACGCAGGGTCTCGACGTTCACTTCCCACGTGCAGTCTGTGCAGTACTGGAAGACACGCTTCACGAAAACACGCAGGAGTAAGTCAGGAAAGGAGCACTCCAACCTCAAGGGTAAGGACAACCCCGGCACCACTCTGGCTCCTGGAGCAGAGGGCGAGCTGCCCGACGGGACGAGGCCAGAAGGTTTGGGGGAGGCTGACAGGACACAGATGTGGCTGTACAGATGGGGCGATTTAGGCAATGGCAGAGTCTGGTGTTGAATTAACGCTGAGAACCAGCAACGGGACATCAGCGCGATGATCCACCGCGGGGGAAACAGCACGGGACAGGGATCGTAACACCTAGTGGGCTCAGCTGTCCTAATGATGTGAAGACAAATCCCCACACCGGGAAGATGGGATACAGGCAGAGAGTGTGTGCGCGTGTGTTCACACGTGTGTGTGTGGCCTGGCGAGGCAAAGAGTGAAAAGCTAAATCCTCATCTTTCTCAGTGGAAAACCAACAGGTAATCCCAAAACCAAAGTGCCACCGTGCAAGCACGTGCTTCAGAGCACGTTTTATGTTGTATTTACCATTGTAAACAGTGAAAAATCACCTCCTGAAGGGCTGCAGCGGGCGTGGGAATCACTCACCAGGTCTCACCACAGCGACCTGCACCTTCGAGGTCTTGTTCCCTGCCGAGGAGAGGACGGAGCAGCGATACTCGGTGCTCTCCTGGATGGCGTCCCGCAGCCAGCTGAACACATGGGCCCTGCCGTCGGGCAGTGCATGGGTCTGCACGGGCACACAGGTCTCCAGGACTCGCCCATTCTTCTCCCAGACAAAGCGGACATCCGCAGGACCTGGGGCACACAGACCATCTCCACCTCCACGTCCCTGAGTTCCCACGTAAGACCCACAGAAGCTGTGTCACCCAGGTGAGGGGCCCTCTTTTGTCCCAGCTGGACCTGAAGTGATATTAATTCAGTCCCTGGGACTCCATCGGAGCAGGCTTCACCAGTGCCCAGCCTCAGCGCCTGCCCATGGGCTTCCTGCCCTTTGACCTGAGATGCCTTTTCCACAGCACACCGTGTGGGCTGCATCCCCCAGACACATGTAGGCAGTCACAGGCCTGGGACCCCCTTCCTTTCCTGCAGTGCCGTGCCACTGTCTGTTCTACAGCCTTGCAGCATCCCGTCCCACCCTGGCTCTGCGGCCACATGGATGGAGAAGCCCCAAAGACTCTGTGGTTGCCAGGGCCATAGCTCTCTCCCTGCGGCACCAAGAGGCCCAGGGCTTGGCCAGCCATGGGTGGAGGGGCTGGGGTGCTGAGTAGGGACCACGAGGGCCTGTCACCTCCAAATGAGACACAGGGACCTCAGGTAGGGCTTGGTGGGGGGCAGACACCACTGCTGGAGCACTGGGGTCCTGGCTGGGGCCACCGAACATGGCACACCCACCCTGGGCTTCCTGCCTCACTCACATGCAGGCCCAGGGCCCCACGTCTGTGGCTTCTACCCCAAAACCTCTGTTGTTTTCAAACTCTGGGCTTTTCATCTTAATTACTTATAGAAAAATAAAGCCAGGGGCCAACTGCTTCACGCGGTCTTAGCCTGTCTAACCCTTCCAGGGTGGGACTTGGCTGTCTTCAGCTTGTCTGAGGGACAGAAACCAGAAGGGACGAGGCAGGGACAGCAAGCCTCGAGGAGAGCAGGCTGTGCGGCCCACCCTGAGGGCCACCCTCAGACCCCGTGTTCCTTCTGGGGCAGACGGAGTGGGGGCCGTGAAGACCAGTGTGTGGGGAACCCAAGCCAAGTGTGGCAGCGGGTCACCTCCCCAGGCAGGGCCGCCTTCTGCGGCTGTGAAGTCTGTGGGTCTCGGGCTTCATGCCGGGGCTCCGGGGGCTGTGCGGGCACAGGCTCCGCTCCCCATGCCCTGCAGGGAACACAGCCAGGGCAGCTCCACTCTGGTCTGCTTTACTGAGATTCGGCTGCAGAGAGGGCTGAGCCCCTGCCGAGCTCCCACCTGAAAAGGAGCGCGCAGGCCCCGGAGGGCAGGCGAGGGGGCACAGGCGCCCCTCCGTCCCTGTGGCTCCTGGCCTCAGTATGGCTCGGGCCTGGCCATGCGTGTGGCGTGTGTGTAGACACAGTCATGTAAATGCACTGAGAAAGGTCCTAAAATGGCCAGGATGCTGGTGGTGGCTACGTCGGGATGGATGGTTAAATTTGGGGTGGTTTGAATTTTTTTCTTTATACTTTCCTGGAGTTTCCCAATTCAGTACAACAAAGTACTGCTTTTATTATAATTTTAAAAAATGCAATTTTGAAAGAAACGTGCCGTAAGCTCTGATGGAAATTCTGAAAGTTTCCAAGCGTGTTTTACAGGGCTGCCCATCTGGCCCCGGCCTAGTGGACGAGCCCTTGTCGGCATGTTTAGTTTTTGTGCAGAATTTTTTTTATCCTATCACTCTATAATTTGCTCTTCCCACTCAGTGTTTTAAACTCTAGCCACAGATACCATGATCTGTCTGTCTACAAATATGTGTACATACAGATCATACATACCTACATGTATCTAGATGTAGATAAATTTCCTTCCCTTAACTGCTGAATGTCCTTCACAACACCACAGTACGTGAGGCCACTCCCCAGCCGATGGACATCCAGGCAGACTCTCATTTTAAGAGCCACGGTTCTCCTAAGCTGTTTCGATCAAGCAACAAGAAACTTTTCTTTGAACAGACACTGAAGTCAGCTCTAAAAAAGCCCCGTACCCCCCACCCACTAGCGCCGCCCAACGGAGACCTGTGCCAGACCCAACCAGGGGGACTGGACCCGCTAAAGGTCACAGAAGACTCTAGAAGGTTCTCATGACCAAGCCCCTGGGGGTGAGAGACTCTGGATGGTCTGAGCTGGAGCAAATTCATCCCCCAAGCCCCACGGGCGGGGACCGCCAACCGCCAAGTTCCCTGAAGGCCCACACTCCTGGGCGTGGACGCGCCGGCACACGGCCGTCCCCAGCAGCAGTAAGTATCACTTAAGTATTAACATGTACTTCATCATCGTAAGACATTAAAGATGTTAAAGTACTTACGTTCCATTTACCCTTTTTTAAACCATCCAACTCTTTCTGAATGCAGAGGAGAGGAAAGAGAAAAGGAAGGTGAGAGTTGAAGTCCGTCCCCAGGGCCGCTGCCTCTCGGGGAGGGGACAGCAGCGCAGCCAGCCCAAGGCGTCCCCCGGCCTGCTCGGGCCTGCCGGGAGAGCGTCTGCCTTCTCCCGTCTCCCAGCGGGGCCCTCTGAGAGCATCGCTCGATTCTTCCTGGGCCAAGCCCCAGGTCCTCCCGCAACCATCCCTCTGTCACCTCGCGAGCATGGCCAGGTGCGGTGGGGACGCTGCAGTGTCTGAGCAGCTGCCAACATGAGTGTGCCACTCTCCTACCAGCGTCGAGTCAGTGGACACTGGCCCTCGTCTCCCCCTCAAAGGTGGGAAACTGTCCTTCTGGCCAGCAGGGGTCTGCGGTAGAGACCCCTCAGGACAGACACCAACCCCTGACCTGCCTGTCCCCATGCCCTCAACATGACAAGGGCCAGGCTGATCAACCCCCGTGGCCTCAGGCTCCAGCACCTGGCTCCTTCTGGTCCCGGTGGGTTAAAGCTGACTTCTAACATCGCGGTTAAAACACAAAAGGCCATCCCAAATCAAAATAGCCAATGCTACCTAAAGTATGAGGAACCATTATTAGCTTTGACAGTCACATGGGCCTCAACTTGCCACAGAAAGATAGTCCTGGCAGGAATGAAGGTGGCGTCCACAGGGTAGAGGAAGACCCCTTTGGTTAAAAAAATTATACAGATCTATTTCTGTGTGTGCATACGTGAATATACACGTGCATAGTTTGTATATGTATGTATATATGCATCATCATGCATCTCTGCCGGTGCATATTTACGTATGCCAATGCACCATGAGCAGTTACGTGCAGGTGGTGGGGTTATTTTTTGCCTATCTGTATTATTCCAACTGATCCACCAGGAGCACCGGTTCATTAATTCAGAGGAGCAGAGCGTGACCATATGCTAACTCTGTTTCTCCAGCGCTGGACTCCTTTGCCCTCCTTGTCAGTACAGATGCGTCTCGACTTACAATGGGGTCACGTCCCAATAAACACACAGTTATGTTCAAAATATCGTAAGTCGAAAATGCACTGAATATACCCACCTACTGAACCGCACAGCTTAGCCCAGCCTACCTCAAACGTGCTCAGAACACTTACGTCAGCACACGGTCGGGCAACATCAACTAACACAAAGCCTATTTTATACAAAAGTGTCGAATATCTTACGTAATCGACTGAATACTGCACTGAAAGTGAAGAAAAGAATGGTCGCCTGGGTACTTGAAGGACCGTTTCGACAGAACGTGCGTGACTTTCACAGCACGGTGAGTAGGGGACCCTCTGTGTTTCCCTAACTCTCCATAACATGAATGGTTCCCTTTCAAACGAAGTTTGCAGCGTCAATCCAGATTCCAGAACATTCCCTCTCCACGCTCAGGCCTCAGGCCCTGTGAACGCAAGTCCAATGTGCTTGTAGACAGAAAATAACCACCACGCGCTCACACGCACGCGCTGGCGCATGGGGAAGACCAGAGACGAGAGAAGCGGCGGGCCTCGGAATCACCGTGGGCCGAGGGCAGCCCTGGCCGTCAGCGTGTGAGACTCCTGGAGTGTTTTGTCCACAGCAGCGTCCACTGTGAGATGGTCCAGTGAACCCCACCCTGCAGTGTCACGGGCCTGGGACCCCTCGGGGACCCCTGTGTGGGAATGTGGGCGGAGGTGTGACCTGGAAAGGGAGAGGCTTTCAGCCAGAGAGGCAGAAAACCAACACTTCTGCAGAACTGCATCTTGAAAATAAACTCAGTTTTTAGTCCCAGCACCTTCAGGGACCCAGGGGAAGGGCTGGGCCGGACATGCTGCTGTCGCAGACACCAAACACGGCTGAGTACCGACACTCATAAACGCACCCTGGTGCTGGCCCAACATCAGCTCACGGGATGGGTTTAGAAGGAAAAAAGGCAACACGTGCCTTAGTGCGGACTGGTCCGAGGGGGCCGCGGTCATGGCAGGCTGTGCAGGAGGGGCCTCCATGTGGCTGGACCCCGGACCTCTGCAGGGGCCAGGGCAGCAGGGAGAAGGGGCAACTCTTGTTCACTTTCTCCCTTGACGGCACTTGCCCATCAGGAAAAGATGGTTTGCTGGGTGCCAAGGGGTGGCGCGGGTCCTCACAGGCCCAGCTGTGGTCCCGGCGGGCCATCCCCCGGGCGCTGTGTGCTGCAGAGGCAGAGAGGAAGGGGACACTCCTGTGGGGCTGGGGGATGGGGGCTGCAGCCAGAGAGGCCTGGGAGAGGGGCTTCTGGGAACCAGGCCCTCTGCCTCCCCCCCAGCACCTCCAGCGTGCCCTGCTCACCTGCTTGTGTGATGTGTGCATATGTCTGTGTGTGGAGTGTGTGTGTGCGTGCACATCCGGCACGTGAGGGGTGTGGGGTGCGTGGTGTATGTGTGTGGTGTGTGTGTTGCCTGTGTCTGGTGTGTGTGGGGCGTGTTCCAGCACATCACAGCTGACAGCATGGTGAAATGTTACATAATAATCATGAACTTACTAGAGAAATGACACAAGGCTTAGCAAACACAGACACAGGCTAGTGCAGTGCAGCACAGCTATGCCATAGCCGTGGATGTGCTAAAGGCCATTGGCCCTCCCATGAAGGTGCACACGGCGGGCAGGTGGCCACTCTGAGCTGCCCAGGACTCAGGAGAAGCTGGCAAGCGGCTCCCTCGGGCAGCATCCGGCCGTGGAGTCCCTGAGGACCTCACATCTCTGAGCTCAGGGGGCCATGGGGGCTCAGGTCCATGGCCAGCCTTGCCCTCCCAGCTGCCATGCTTAGGGGACACACTGGCTACCTGAGGCTGCTACCCTGTGTCATCTCACCTGGGTGCTGCAGAAGGGATGTTCCTATTGTGACACCCCCAGGCTGCTGGGACTTCCTCTCTCAGGACCTTGCTGTCCCCGCCCCAGGGACAAGGTCGACCTGTGCCAAGGGCATCACTGACCTTCCCATTTCATCCTCTACCCACCTGAGGCGGGACCCACTGTGACAATTCCACTTCCCAGAGGCAAGCACTGGGCAGAGCAGGAACAAAGTCTGTTGAGGGGTGGTGGGGCCCGGGCGGCCCATCTCCCACCCCAGCTCCTGGCACAGGCCCACAGGCACAACCCTGTCCCCTCCACCCACACTGCTGGGCCTCAAGCTCCCTGCCATGTCCCCTGGGAACACAAGCCTCTCCACCTGCCGGGATCCAAAGCAGCTTGCCACCAGCCCCCTCATCAAAACTGCGCCAGCCTGTCCATCGCTGCTCTGTCCCACCACAGGAGACTCTGTGTGTCTGCACGGCCACCTCTCACCTCCACTGCATGCAATGCCCGGCCCTCAGCCCTGGTGTCTGTCCCCTGGCTGCTCCTCCCTCTGCACACACCAGGGGGACGTTCCCCCTGTGTGGACCTACTCCAAGCCCCTCACAGGAAGGGCCTTGGCCCCCGAGGGGCTCTACCTCTCCCGCATGGCTGAGTACACATGGTCACCTTCTGACCCCCGGCTAAGAGCACACTGGGGCAGGTGGGGAAGTCTCCTGGGTGACAGGCAGGCCCCGGGCAGCTGGGCAGGGAGCCAGCACAGGGGCAGGCCCAGTCCCCGAGTGCAAGTCTGACCACCCAACCTCCCCTCCGTCAGCCCTCCCTGGAGGCCAAGACGCCCCCTGAGACACAGGGCCACCCAGCAAAGCTGTGCACGCTAGGAAGTGGCGCAGGGAACTAAGGATGCCACGTATGTCCTCTCTTTAAGTCTCATGTTCTAAAAATACTTTGCTAGGCCTTTAATTAGACAGCCCCGAAACCACTATAACTACCATGAAAACAGCCATTTTAGGAAGGAGAAAAACCCAGGTCAAGGTTCCAAACCAGCCCTGCCCTGGGAGGCAGGGCAGCTGCAGAGAGGGAAGCGGAGGCCCCACCGGTGCTCCATGAGTCACACTGCGATCCCCGCCCCTGGGCCTCACCTGGAATGGCCTCATCTACTCCTTTGTTGGGGGATGGTCCCCAAGGCAGCAGAACACAGAAGAGGGCACCCACTTTCCCCAGAAAAGTCTCTGCCACAGGGAGCACTGTCTGCAGACCCCAACCCAACCCTGGAGCCGATTCTGGGGAAATTCAGAACCATGGCTCCTCTGGGCTCACCACGGGGCCGTGCCTGCCCTGGCCTTGGCCCACCCTGGAAAGGGCCTACGACACCCCTTCCTCTAAGCAGGTCCTTCCCGGGAGGCCTCACAGCCCTCCCAGGGGGGGCCTCAACGGAACAGGGACCGGGAAAGAAAGGGCCCAGATGGGGTCGAACACTTCTGGAGAGAAAGTAGTGCCCACATGAGGAGGAGGGCAGAGGGGACATGGGGCCTCAGTCTCCCCGTTCTGTCCATCCCAAGCCTGCACAGGACTACGCTGCTGCCACAGGCCTCAGACCCTGTGGAGTCGTGAAGGACTCTTCTCACCTGCCTGCCCCAAAGCAAACACCTGGCTGAGGAGCAACACTCAGGTGTGCACGTGGCCACGGCCGCCCAGCAGGGCCTGGTCCACAGCTCCGACAGAAGCGCTAAGGCCACTCGAGCCACCCCGGCGAAGGTCCAGCTCCACAGCGCTCCAGGGTCACGGGCAGCTCCTCCCGTCCACTGCCCATGTCCACTGCCAGACACGCTGGATGCACAGGCACCCCGGGGCGCTCGGAGTGTGACAGGAAACGGGCAGCAGCTTAAAGCTCTCAGGAGCTCCTGGTAGTTTGTTTAGAAGTTCCAAGGAAGGGATGAGCTGGATTTGCTTTCCCTCCTCACTGGTTTCACTCCTACCCCAGGCAAGCTCCAACGTGCCATGTCCTCTGTTTCCGCATCTACAGATCGTGCAGGTGACCATACACGAGACGCCAAGACCACCGGGAGCCGCCTGAAGCCTGGGATATGCCTGACGTGCGCTTCTGCCCGTCCCACCATCTTTCAAGAGTAGACACCCATCTGGGTATTTCCAGTCCAGGGCAAATGCCCGTGTCCCGGGGAGTACCCTAGACCCACATTCTTTTCTGCTTTTAAACATCAGGAAATCAGTCACTAAAACAACTCCCGTTCTGGACGCTCTGAAGTTAATTTTTTTTTTTTAGAGACAGGGTCTCACTGTGTTGCCCAGGCTGGAGTGCAGATCACAGCTCACTGCAGCCTCCAACTCCTGGGCTCAAGTGATCCTCCTGCTTGGCCTCCCAAAGTGCTGGGATTATAGGCACGAGCCACTGCACCTAGCCTGAAGTTAATTTTTTAAAAATTCCCCAATGCCACATATATCACCCTCCAAATTGTTAGCAGAAAGAGAAGCAATCCTATATGCCATGGGGTGGCAAACTGGAGCCTCTAGGCCAAATCTGGCCTGTCAATTTTTGTAAATAAAGTTTTATTGGCACATGGCCCTGCCCACTCATTTGTATCATCTACAGAAGCTTTTATGGCACAACAGCAGAGCTCAGTCGCTGTGATGGAGAGCCCATGGCTCACAAGGCCTCAAACACTTAACATCTGGCTCTTTGCATGAAAAGTTGGCTGACCCCTGCTGTATACTAGGAGTAGCTTCATGCTGCTTACAGTTTCCTTCGGGATTGACCCACAATGACAGCAGGAGATGGCTCGACCCAGGGACACAGCCAGGACAGCCGTGCACGGTAAAGGCAGAGTGAGAAGGCTGGGCCCGACCCACCCTCCGGGAGAAGACAGGGCACAGGCGCACAGAGCGCCTGACTCACCTGTGGCCTGGCAGAAGAGCTGGAAGGTCCCCAGCGCGTGCACCTGTTGTGCCTGGTCACTCAGGAAGGGCTGCAGCAAGGAGACCCGCGAGCTGTCGGGCCCCGAGCCCGAGGCCGGCCAGAGGCTCCGGGGAGAGGAAGGCGAGTGGGGGCCCAGACAGGACAGGGAGGAGGAGCCAGGAGGAGGGAAGGGCTTGGGAGATGAGGCTGTGAGACAGAGAGGACAGAGAAGAGAGGGCACTGAGGAAGGAGTCCAGGAGCACGTCACAGGTGAAGAGGGTGAAACACAGCAGGGAACGGACACGTAGGGACAGAAGAGACAGAGCCAGCCATGCAGGGAGGCCAGATGCACAGCCGCCTCTCCAGCCACAGGTGACAGGGGCTGCGTGGCCTCTGCTAAGGATAACGTCCCGCCCAAATCAAGGGTAGAAGCTTCTCATTTATTCGGGTACTTTCCAAATGTATACAATTCAAAGTAGAAAAATAAAAACAAGGTAAATCTCATAAAACACAAATGTTTACACTAAAACGGTCAAATCATATCATGCTGGAAGACGAGACTGTTCACACAGGCACACGAAACTCCAGAGTTTATTGCTCTTTGCCATGGGAAAAGTCTCCTCTCAACGGTAGTCACACAGCGGGGACACGGAGTGTAGAGTTAACGAACGTTGACACCGTGCCGCCCGTTCACGTCTTCAAGACGGTGGCCGGCGGAGCGGTCAGGAAGAGCAGGCGCACGCGTGGGGGTGCGTGGTCACAGCCCTCGGCCGGCGGCCTGTGCCCGAGGCCCAGCTCCCGTCCCGCGCGGATAGCTCGGTCGGGCCAACCGGGAAGTCGGGGTGGGCAGCGGGTGTGGAGTTGAAGCAAAAAGAGAAAGGGACGTCCAGAGAGCCGGCAGCGTCCGCGAAGGTCTCGACTGGCAGCCGCGGGCGCTGACTGCACCCCCCGGCCTCGCCCAGCGCCCGCCCGGGCCACCCGCCCTCCTCAAACCCGCCTCACGGGCACGGGCAGACTCCTCTTCAAGAGGGCAAAAAGAGAAAGAAGGAAAAAAGCAAAGCCCAGGAAAACAAATCTCTCTGAAAATGATCCTTCCCTTGACGAATAAAGTTTTAAAAAAAAAAGGCGAGTGTGCGCAAGGGGTGGTTTTAGGTCTACGTTTCCAAAAGCAGAAAGAACGCATTTAGCAAAAGCAAGTTTATCCCTGAGAATCTTCAGCAACGTAAGCCATATTTTATCCCAATATAGAAACAAAACCTAGAAGACGTACATCTTCTCCTAAATATTAAAACATCTGCTTCGGTAATTAAAAAAAAAATGACCTAAGACATGAACACAATCAAAGCAACATCCTAAAACAATAATTAAGTGGAAGAAAAGGTTCGTGCCAATCTGGACAACAGGCGATAAGTTACCAATCTGATAAACTAAAATGTCATTTCCAATCTGGAATTAATCATCTTTCAGTGGCTGCTGTGAGGAGGGAAGCCGGAGGGACGGTCTTCTCAGCCGGCGGGAGCCAAGCCGTCTTCCCCCACCCCAGAGAGGGCTCAGGTAAAGCTGTGCCACCACCTGCAGGACTCCTTAAAGCCTCCGACCGACCGTGGGATGTGACGCTTGTCATTTTCCAAAAGGACAAAGAGAAACCAAGTCACAGGCTCAACCCAGGAGAAGACAGACAGAGGACCGAGGCCGGCTGCCCCATGCAGGCTAACCTACGCAGTGCTACACGAGACTTGGCTACCGAACAGGAGGAACACAAAACTCCCCACGCGTGGACGTGTCACAGCCGAGGCACGGGTGGGGACGTGCGGCTGGCCTCAGTCCCCGTCCGCATCTGAGTCCGCGAACTTCAGCTCGCACTTGACGTCGAACGGCTTGTCCCTGGCGGGGAGGTCGTCGATCCTCTGCGAGTCCTCCCTGTCCGTGGGGACTTTGCTGGTGATGGTGTCTTGCTCCGTCTCATAGCCGGTGTCCAGGGCTGGCTTAGGCTGCTCCCCGTTCTGCTGGGAGAAGCTCCCCGGCTCCACCAATGTCTCCTTCAGGCTCTGCTCGCGCTCACAAAAATCCGCCTTGGGCTTCTTCTTCCCGAGCAGCAGGGCGGAGCGGAACTTCAAGCAGTGTGCGGGCAGGTAGCCCTGGTAGCAGTTATAGAAAAAGAGGCAGAGGAAGAGGACAAAGAAGAGGAGGAAGAGGGACATGAGGAGGCGGTTGTCACTGGGCTTGAGGTACATGGTCTTCTCCGAGTGCAGCTGGGGAACCGTGTTGATGACGATCTTTGGTTCGCAGGATGTGCCGGTGGGCGCAGGCCTGGGAGCAGGGGTGACGGCCCTGGGGGAGCTGACCTGCACGGCTGGGGTCGGGGGAGGGGACCCTGGGGTGGACACCACTGACGCTTTTGGCGCAATCCGACTGCCTTCTGTCTGAACAGCCGGCGAGGTGGGCACCGCCAGGGTCCGTGGGACCAGCTTCACCTCCAGGACGTGCTTGGCGACCACCTGGAACACCGTCTTGTTTCTGACCCGCTCCTCTGACAAGCACTGGTACACCCCACTGTCTCCCTCCGACAGGTTGAAGATGAGCAAGTTTTTTCTGCCCACAAGACCGTACTTGGGGCTCTCGGCCTTCAACGCACTGTTCTGGAACTTCCAGAACACCCGGGCCAGGTTGGACTTCTGGGAGCACTTCAGTTCTGCTGTGCCACCGTGCTTGAAAAAATGCTGCCGGTAACTTTCTTTAACTTTATCTGGAACATCAAAATAAATGTGCACAGCATCAACAACCCTGTTTGCTACCTAACTTCTTTAAAAAAGGTTAATACCCGCAAGATGACACAAGAGTTTCACCCACTGGAGCAACACGGACTCTTCCAGAACAACTAAGGAGATGAAGACATGCGTGACCAAAAAGCAAAGAGATGAGCCCTGGATGGCAGCCCACGGGGACAAAGAAACCGGAGGCAGCTCTGAGCAGCAGAAACCCTGTTGCTCACCCCGCATCCCAGGAGAAAGCACGCCAGGCAGGGAGGCTGGGCAGACAGGCCCGTTCCACGTCTGGCGGCACCTGGAGTCGGACGTGAGATGCTTCTGTGAGCAGCTACGAGGAAGGCCAACCTTTCAGCGCACCTCCGCACCCTCCTCCCAAACTTTTCTTAGTCTGACGACAGCTGTCTTGGTGGGATGGGAGGGCACAGAACCCAGGGCATGTCTGCCTTTAGCACCGTGACCTCTAGCAGCTGCCAAGGATGGGACGCCCTGGCCCCATTCCACCCTTCCCCGGGTCACAGCGCTCTTTCCAGATGGCCACAGGCAGGGGGAACCCCGAGGAAATGCCATCCCAGTCCCTCAACTGCCCACGGACTAATCCCTCGGGGGCTCCTCTCTTCCCAGTTGCGGCAGGTCTGGGTTTTGTTTCACGAGCCCCAAGCTGAGCGGAACAGAGGACAGACTTGGAGGGACAGAGCTCCCGGCAAACAGACACAGCCTAAGCGGCACCTAATGCTCTTCTGCAGCGAAAGGCGTGGAGACAGACCACGCAGCCCGCTACCCGGCACGTGACCTCTCTTCCGAGAGGAGAAAGAAAAACAAAACGCACACAGACGCCACAGAACTGAAGCACCGTGGAATGGCTGCGAGACCTCGCTGCTGCCGCAGGAAGGAGGAGGAGCCACTCACCAGGGCACAGGGAGGCGTCGCCACTCATCTCCTGAATCAACCCCCTGCAAGACAACCGGCACACGTTACTCACGCGCACGCACGGGGGCACCGGCACCCAGGCACCCCGCCCCGTACCTGCCGGGGCCCTCGGCCTGGTGCAGGGTGACGCAGGCGGCTGCTGGCAGGCTCCAGGCGCAGTAGGGGTCCCGCGCCAGCACGCAGTCCTCGCAGGTGCCGTGCTTCCCGCAGAAGGCCAGGGGGGCCTGGACCACGCCCGAGTTGGAGCCGGCGTAGACAAACCTCCTGCCCTGCAAGTGTAGACAGAGAGGAGAACCGGCGTTAGGCAACAGTCATGGCCTGGCAAGGCTCTGTGCCTCTTCACCAGCGCACGGGAAACGACGCAGAGCATCTTCTGGGACTGGAGAAAGACCCCGAGGGAGAACCCCAGCAGGCCAGACAGGGCCTGAGGCAACGCAGGTCACCACCTGCGTGATTTTCATGCTGCGTCAGGGCTCACTGGGACTCGCATCCGGATCCCTCCCTCCCGTCCGGGCCCTGCACGCTGGCACAGCGCTTCCCTGCATGTGTTTCTTCTGGGGGAGGAGACTGTTCAGTCCCCCCCACCCGGCCGGGCCCCTACACGGAGGGGGATGCACTAGCCTGACGCTCTCCTTGTCTGTTCTCACTGCGGTTGAGACGTGGGTGACACAGGGCGCAGGGCACCCCTTCCCAAGCCCAAGCACAACCCCCTCCCCCGGCCAGAGCGTGCACGCTGCGGACAGGGGGGCGGGGGGCAGGGGGACAGGGGTCCGTGTCATTGGAGTCTGGATCCAGCAGGGGCCTGGCATAAAGGGGATGCCAGATGCTGCTGTGTGAAGGACAACACACCTTCCCACACGTCTACGTGTGCTTGGAGGAACGCACAGACGGAAGAACGCCTGCCAGGCCCAGCGTGGCCACACCTGAAGGGGAGAGCAGGCCAGACTTCCATCCTCTGGAACGGTCGGCTTGGATGCCACTGGCTTCAGGCCCACCCCCTCAGCACACTGGCACCAGCAGTGCCCGACACAGGCAATCAAACATCAAAAAAAGACTGTTGACTTTTTTTAAACTGAACTCAGCTGGAGGGAGGCACCCCACACTGCACCCACCCGAAGTTCAGGGCACGCAACAGGCCGGCAGGTGGCACAGTAAACCCTCTTTACTCTGCCTGGGAGCATCTGTCCTACCTCAACGTCCCAGAAAAACCTTTTGGTTAACATCACAAAACTCCCAAATTCACATAACTTAGTATTTTAGAGTCCGGTGAAACACAGCCCTCATCCTCAAGGGCACAGTCGGAGTCAACTTCAGAGTCTGGCTGGAGGTCACATCCCTGGCGCTGGCGCTGGCCCAGACCCACGGGCTGCAAAGCGTCTGAAGGCCCCAGGCCACAGACCAGCTGCACGGTGCAGACGCACAGAGAAAGGGACCCGCCACGGATGGAAACTGACGCCATCAAGAGCAGAGGGAACCTGGCCCAGTGCTGGCTCGTCTGCAGCAGTAGGGACTTGGGTAGACGAGGCCACACACCCACCACGTTCCGGAAAAGGACCGGGGGTGACGTCCAGGTCACAGTTCAGGGCACCGCATGGCTTGTGGAGCTGTGGAAACGTTCCCTGGTGGCAAAGCCTATGCCAGGCACCTTCAAAGGGCCAGCTGGGCCCCGCCAGGGACACTTGCAAGGCAGTCTGGACACTCACACAGAGCAGAACTGCTGTCCCTGGGTGGCCAAGGGGAGCCTGCCTGACCCCTCCCCTGGCAACAGGCAGGCAGAGGCTGTGGGGGATGGGGTGGGCTGCGGAGGCCTGTCCCCGTCCCTGGGGTTCCGACCCTCCCCGCCTGCAGGAGGCTGAGCCCCCACCTCCACCTGTGCCAGGCAAGGCTGGCCGGAGCCCTAGTGAAGTGGAGCTGTGACACCAGAACGATGCCTCACGGCTGCCCGTGGCTAAACATCGGAGGGAAGAGGGAAAGAGCAGCCTGCCGCCAGGACAGCCAGCAGTGACCGCTGGAGGCAGGGCCCGCTGGCAGGTACGGACGTGAGCGGGCGGAAGGACAACAGGGTGTTTGCGTAGCTTCAAAGTCCCTCCCTGCCACGTAAGTGGAAATGACCGTGGGGTTTTCACACATGCCCACATGGCACCCCAGGAGGTGGGGCTCACTCCGCCCCCAGCCCCTGCGTGGCCAGACCCCCGGTGCACAGAGCGTGGGAAAAGGCCGTGCTGACTCAGAACTAGCAACAGAGGTCACCGCACCAGCGCTGTGTCATGCAGACACCACGTCCCCAGCTGGTGCCTCTGAGGTGCTCCCCTAAACCCACGACCCCAGGATCCTCAGGAGAAAACACCAGACAGGCCATGGACACCTGACGGGTCCTGTCTAGGAGCGCCAGGCTCACAGGATGCAGGGACAAACTGAGACACGGAAGAGACTTGACGCCCAAATGCAACTGGGGATCCTAGAGCCGAGAAGGTTGTGGGTGGAGGTGTGGGGACCCAGGAGCTGGGCTCCAGGCGACGCGCAGCACCCAGGATGGCACCTCAGCTCAGGTAAATGCACACTGGCTGCGTGAGAAGTTACACCGGCAAAGCGGGTGGGAAGGCTCGAGAACCCTCTGCAGAATACCGTAACGCTTCTGTAAATCTAATTATTTCAAGATAAATAATTTTAAAAAGGCAAAGAAAAACGTAAACTGGGCATCACCAGTGTCAGCAAGGCACACTGAGAGCGAGCCCACCCTGTGCACCCCGCCCCTCGAGGTCTCCCCCCCCGTCTCCCACCTCCCCTTCCTCTGGCCTGGTGACTGTCCCCTCGGCGGCAGCACTTGGGCTCGCACCTTCTGGTTGCGGTCTCCGTATGCATTTGGGGCCTGAGGCACACGACAGGTGACAGTGGACATGACCACAGGCAAACGAGCCACCAAGCTCCTTCCCTATCCTCTGCCGCCCGGTTGCATCCCACTATCAGACAGTGTCCTGGTGAAAACACAGCCACAGCCCCTCCATGGGCTCAGAGACGGCCATCAAAGCGCATCTGCCACATGTGCCGCAACAACTAAAGCAGGGATGGGAAGAGGTATTTGCACACCTGTGTTCACAGCAGCATTATCCACCACAACCAGAAGGTGGGAGTTACCCAGGTGTCCGTCGAGGGGCCAACGGACAAGTAAAATGTGGTCTGTCCGTGCAACGGACATCACAGCCTTTACAGGGAGGAAATTCCGACACATGGTAGAAAAGGCATGAACCTTGGGGACATTACGTTAAGTGAACTAAGCCGGTCACAAAAGGACAAACACGGTGAGATTCCACCTATATGGGGACCTAGAACAGTCACATCCACAGAGACAGAAAGTAAACAGTGGGTTCCAGGGGCTGGGGGAGCAGACGGGGAGTTCGTGTCTAGTGAGTAGAGTTTCTGTTTGGGAAGACGAAAGGGCTCTGGACACGGAGGGTGGGGTTGGCTGCAACCACCCAGTGTGAGCCTCCTTATACCACTGAACTGGACGCTGAAACACGGTTAGGAAGATACATGTCCTGCGACGTGTATTTACTGCAATAAAAAGCAAAGACCCACACTTGCCATTAGGGGAGGGGAGGCGCATGTGGAGGGACAGTGCCCCTCCCCACCGTAGGACACTGGGGAGGAGGGTGCGGTGCTGGCCCCCTCTCTATTCACGGATTGCCCCGGGACAGCCAGTGGGGGGGCGGGGTACAGTCCTTTTACCACTGAACAGCTACTTCCTGCCGCCACGGCTGTGGGATCGGGCACTCCAAATCCACCTGGAGCCCAGCCCAGCCCACGGGAAGCCGTGGAACCCCTCGGCACGCAGGATGCATTCCCGCCTCCCCCAGGCAACCGAGTCCTGTCCCCATGAAGTGGAGGCTCCTGGGGGGACAGGCAAGGTGGGTGGTCCAGCAGGACCAGCAAGCGCTTCCCCAAACCCATCCGCTCTCCCTCATGGGCTCCCTGTCTGACCAGGTGACTGAGTTCCGGCTGAGAGGTGAGCACAGGACTGGCCTGTAATTTCCTCCCTCATAGGACCCCCTTCCCTACTTCCTCTGCCTTTGTGCATCGGTGCCTACGCGCCCTGGAAGCCTCCGCCAGCCTGGGTCCCTGAGTGACCACGTGGAGCGGAGCCTCATTCTGCAGGATGTCCACCCTGGGCGCCCAACCTTTACTCTGACAAGTATCCCGCATCTGAGCACTGTGGCAGCCCCAGAAGGGCATCTGGTCTGCTTCTTTCAACAATGAGGCCGGGGTGGGGCCCGGGGGATGGCCAAAGCTCCCACCCTTCAAATCTCCAGGGCTTCCTGTACGTTCCGGAGACTGAGAGGCAAAACCAGCACAGGTGCCAAGTACCTGGCGGCTCACAACTCACTCAGCCTGTTGCACCTCCTTTCCCTTTCGGAACCCAGGGAGGAAGCACACTGCAGTAGCAGAGAGGAGAGTAACCAGGTGACAGGAGTTTGCTGAAAGTTTGTGGATACAGAGGAGGGGAGAGGATGGAAGATTCTCGAGGGACGTTTGCAATTATGCCCCAGCCTGAGAGGGCAGCTCTGCTCTTGCCTGGCTAGGCAGGGGCCCCTTCCTCTGCCCACTGCCTGGGGACCCCACAGGTGAATGGAGGGCCCCGGCAGCAGCCAGCTGCAAGAGGCAGCCCCCTGACAGGCCAGCGTGGATGTCCACCCACCCCTGCTGAGGGCCGCTCAGGAGCACTGCAGGCCACACCAGACATTCTCAGCCACAGAGACAGGCAGCACAGGGGGACGCAGGCCCTGGCTGATGCACTGAAGCAAGGCTGTAGAAACAGTGCAGGTAGGAGAGGCTGAGTGACAGGCGGGCTGGGCGCTGGGTGCGTGGCAGTCCCAAAGCTAGTGCTGGAAACTGCAAGCATGGCCTAGGGCCCATTAGCTCAGTGGGACACAGTGTGGGGCCCATTAGGCCCAGCTGGGGAGACCCCCAACAAGGAGAGGCAAGCGTCCTCTGCCAGTCACAGGGCTGGGCCCTCCCCAGGCCGGCTGCCTCCCACTAGTGAGCCCTCAGTAGCTGCAGTCCCCAAGCCCCGAGCCGTGGCCCAGTACCAGTCTGTAGCCTATTAGGAACTGGGCCTTGCATCACCACCTGAACTCAACCTACCGCTTCCCTGGCCCCTGTTCATGGAAAAATTGTCTTCCATGAAACCAGGCCCTGGTGCCAAAAATGTTGGGGACCGCCGTACTAGGACATCTCTCAGTGAGGGCCAGCACTTCCTGGCAGCTCTGTCCAGTCCACCTCCTTCTGACAAGGGCTGAGCATCCTGCAGAGCCGAGCCCTGTTCTTAGCACTCCACAAGGCTCACGTAACCCTCATAGCCACCCAGTGATAAGGTGTTGTCATCCCCACTGTACAGATGAGGAAACTGAGGCACACAGAACAAGGCTGGCCTGCTCAGGATCACAGCCACAAACGGTGGAGCTGGGGATTTGGGCCAGCCTGGGCTCTGCTCCTCCATGTTCTGTCCCCAGCTATGACACTTCCCAAGGCCACTGACCTGGGATGGGATAGCAAACTACAGCCTGGAGGCCAAATCCAGCCCCCTGGCCTTTTCTATACCGCTGGCCAACCAAGACTGGGTTTTACAGTTGTAAGTGGTTGGAAAAAACCCAAATAATATCTTGTGATATAGGAAAATTTTAGGAGTTGCAAAGCTCAGTGTCCACAGGCAGTGTCCTCACGTACGCCCTGGCCACATCACCAGGGCTACAGCAGCAGAGTCGAGCAGCTGCGGCCCAGACCTCACAGCCTCAAAGATTCACTCCCTTTCACAGGAAAGGTTTGCCACGCCCATGCAGAAGCAAGCACCCCGTCAAAGCAGAAAGAGCTCCACAGACGGGCCGTGCCATTTCTCTTACGGAGCGTCTACGCTGACGACCCAGCTGCAACATCACGCCCCACTGACGCCATCTGTGATCTCGCCACGCTCAGGGCACAAGACTGTGTTTTCAGAGGGCTCACGCCAAACTCACCACAGCCCATAAACCTGCAGCAACCGCTCACTGACGTTCTGGCAACTTCAAAAAGACAGTTCCATCCCCCCAGGTCTGCCTTCCCTCCTTCCCACGCTTTGGATCCCGCAGCTTACGGAACAGCTACGTGTCAGACCCCACGGTCAGCTCATCTGGGCCAGACAGAGGGCCCTGCCCGGGTGCCTAACTCCAGCTCGGTGCCTCTCGGATCACTGCATCACTGAGGCTCAAAGCCACCAAGCAAGGCAGACACTGGCCCAGCTGCCCAGTCACTTTACCTTCTTCGAGGACAGCAGCAGGGTTTGAACCGGCTCTAAGTCCTGGAAGAGCTGGGTCTCCTCGATGACATGCACGTCATTCTCGAGGCTGACGGCCTTGTGCAGGGCTCCTCGGTCTGCAAGGTCAAAGCCACAGGTCAATGACACGGCCCCAGAAGCAGACGCCAAGGACAATGACCACGGAGGCAAACTTTCTCCCTTCTTTGTTCTCCAGGCCATCCCTCAACAGGAACTTGGAAAGAGATGGTGATTTTGCATAAGAATTGAAAAAGCCTCTGGAAAAATAAACAACTGAAATAAACGATCAGACACTCAAGCGTTATGGGCTATTTCAGTTTCTTTATGAAAAATAATGTTCCACCGTCGACTCCAAAACCACCGTTCTTCAACAGAGTCGACGTGACTGCATCCCACGTGAGGTGGCTCCTGCGTGCCACCGGCCTCTGCGGTGTCGTCCAGGAGGGGCCCAGGCAGGTAGGTGGGGCAGGGCACTAGCAATTTCGGCTGGGAGGCTCCAGAAGCAGGCCATGGCGCCTTGCCAGCTACCGCGGCTCTCGGTCCCCACTCCCTGTTCCAGAAGTGCTCGTTTGAGAGTGCATGAGCCGGGGAGCTGTGCCCATACGGCAAGTCGGGGCACGTCTCAAACCCGGCTCCTCGGCAGGGAGCAGGGATGTGGTCTTCCGCCGGCAGTTAGGACACTCCAGGCTGCCGTGCCCTGCCAGGCCAGCTCTCACACCCGCGCTGCACAGGCGTCACCCACCAGCCCGGCCCAGCCTAGCCCCGGGCCAGCATCTGCACTTCTAACAAGTGTCCAGGTGGCCTGGGGGTCACCAAGACCTGAAAGCCACTAAGCGTGGTGACTTCTCAGAAGTCCTTTCACACTGTAAACAAACCGCTTGGGTCACCTCCAGGGAGACTTCCCATCCACTTGTAAAAGATTATTTGGACTTTCTGATTTTCCCAGCAAAAGACGCAGATATGCTGTGTTGAGCCTTCAGAACCCACCTGTGCTAACAAACATGACGTCATAGATGGTCCCGTCCAGGGCCTGGGTCCTGTCCACCACAATCTGGGTGTAGTTCACATCTTTTTTGATTAGCCTGGGCCTGTTGTCTATCGGCGTCACTGAGTCATCCATCAAAGGGTGGTCTTTGACAAACTGCAGTGTTTTGTCTGGTAAATTCAAAGAGCTGGTGTAGTTGGCCGCCCGTGCTTCACTGTCGATGCACTGCAGGGAACAAAGTCATCTGCTGTTAACATGCATGTCCCCGAACAACCCTGCACGGCACTTCCACACACACCTTGGGACTTCCGTTAGGTGTGAAACTTGGGAACCACATGATGGACTTCTTGAAAGCGGGGTAACAGTGAATAACGGAGGTGGCCTTGCCCCCAGGATCCGAGGACGCTGTTATATCGCATACCCACAAGACAGAACTACGTTTCATGATACACAATCACTGCAGGAATTTTCATCTACTTATAAACGAAAAATACCAAGTTTTTGAAATTGAAAAATAGAACACTTACTTGTAGTTTTTCCATGAGAAGAGAAGAATGCTAAACATTGCTAAAAACAGTCCAATTATAAATAGAATAAAAGACAAAGAGCACACAGGATTTTTTTCTGTCCTAGCTCCCTGATGTGCGTAAACCATAATCTGTGGCCCGAAGCAAACACGTTACTTAACAATGCACAGAAGGAGCAAGGACGTGTTGGGGACAGATGCCCCACAGAGGGAGCTGGCCCTCGGGGAGCTCCGGGGACCAGGACACTCTGCCTAGGCCACAGCCCCGCTGAGGGCCTCGCACATTGCCCCACGAGTGGGCACAGACAAAGCAGCCTAGAAACTCGCACTAATTGCAACATAAAATTCATTATTTTTAGGAGGAAAAAATGTGACTCCTATGGATCAGTGGACAGTAGAGCACATGAGAGTGCAGAGGCCTCTGCCAAGGACTTGTGAGTTCCTCTGTAGGAAACTGAAAATGAAATAAACCCAATCATATTATGCAATGTTAATTTCGCAAAACAGTCCATGCCAGCGGCACAGCCTTCTTGTCTGGGCAGTATGTAGCAATGGCTGTTGCATAACACATGAAAGAGAAGAACACAGAAAGACAGAATGTAGAACACAGAATGTAGAAGAATATATTAATAAAATCCAAGTCCTCACTTATTTTGGGCCCACTGGCTCTCCCAGTCCCCATGGACACCCAGCTCACCATGGAGACGGCCCTGGCACCTGCGGGCTGCAGGGAGGCCTCAGTCTGGCCAGGCACCCAGCCTGTAAGGAGGCCCCAGCACCTGCACCGAGTTTCACGCTCTGGGCCTTGGAGGGGCAGAACGATCACCACCACCCCCAGGCCCTGGGCCCCACTCACCGCTCCAGGCCGTGGCTTGGGCACCGGGCCATTGTAGCGCACCCACTTGGTGTGGGACTGCTCCACCGTGGCGCTCTGCATGTACTTCCCTCGGGAGAAGACCGCCTCCACGGTGGACAGGTTGTAGGCGCACACCGCCGACAGCCCCACGTTGTTCCTGGGCCGGGGAGGGAGGCATCATGACTGCCGGTGGGCAGCGAGAGAGGGAGGGCACAGACCCCCGCCCAGGCACTTACAGCTGCGGGGTGAAGAGTGCATAGAACACGGGCACCCTCAGCCCCGGGGCCCTGAGGACGAAGACGTCCCGCAGCACGTTGAAGACCAGGCTGCTGTCCGGCCGGGAGCAGAGCAGTCTAGCCTTCAGGAAGGAGGTCCACTTCTTCTGCAAGGTCCTCAGGCCACCCTGGTCCCCCTGAAACCCCAGCGACAAGACATGGTGTGAGGAGAGAGGACCCCGTGAGTAGACCCTGAACGCAGGGGTGCAGCCCCTCCCACCCCAGCACAGCACGGCACGGCCCGAGCCAGCCAGGACAGGGGGCGCAGATGATCACGGGCCCCCAGCACTACTTCCAAGCTCCAGCGTGGGTCAGAGAACTTCCCCAGAGTAAAACACAAAACAAAACAGACAAAAACCCTCTCACTGAGAACTCGTTTGATACCAGCCGAAACAGCCATAGCCGCGGGTGCCTGGCATTGGCCCCACAAGCATGGAGGTGAGCCTCCACGCCACGTTTCCGCCTCCGGCCTGGGCTCACGGGACTTGCAGGACGCTTGACCCGCCAACGAACGCACTCTGCACTGGGCGGGCGGGGGGCACTTCTCCCACTGGACGGCACCTGGCCCCGCAGCCCATCCCAGGCGAACGCGTGGACCTGCCTCTCTGAGGGATTACATCCTTCGCTTCCTTCCTACCCAAATCGTCTCTGAAGTGCTTTGGACCTACTAGGTTCTTCATAAACACTCATCAGTGACCCCAGGACTGGGAGACAATTATAAAACACACGTGACTTTTTGTGGTCTGGAGAGAAACACCGAAACTACGAAATCTGAATGTAGAAGAATATGTTAGTAAAATCCAAGTCCTCACTTATTCTGGGCACAATGAAAATGCCCCCTCCTCCTCTCTACTGTGTGATCACAGCCCTTTTTTTTAATAAATGACTTCATTTTCTTTCTTGATGTTTTACCAAAGAGTAATTTCCAGCATGTCTTTGGTCATGTGTCTCATTTGGCTTTCAGGTCTCAGGGAGCAGGTGAAGGGTGCGTGTGCGCCGGGTGGATGGGGGCTGTGCCCAAACGGCGTCTGCCCAGGAGTTCAAACAATTGTGGGCAAAGAAAAGAACAGGATTCAAAGGGAGGACAGACATGCACCTAGGACCTGCAGAGCCTTGGGGGAGGGGAGGCGTGCTGCGCTGTGCTCCCTGGGCCTGCTCACAGAACCCCCCGAGCCAGGGAACAAGTTAAGGTCAAGGCAGGGCTGACCCCAGCTTCCTGGTGGCCGCGCAACTGCAGAAGCAGAGGCGAGCTCGAGCCCCACTGGCCAGCGCTGCCCCAAGGGAGCTTCACACCTACAAGGATCTTGGCCCTACAGTGCCCATCCCACCCGGCCAAGCACCGGCCTGCCCTGCACATCTGCACTTTGCTAAGATGGTCTCCCAGTCTGCAAGACGGGGAGTGTGGCAGCAATGGGTGCGGGGACAGTTGGAGGATTTGGTCAGTGACCCTGGCAGGAGAAGGTCTGGGCAGACGCAAAGCACCCGCTTTCTCCCTTAGCACAGGGTTGTTGAAGGAGAGATGTCAAAAGCACCCACTTTGTGTGCTGCAGGCACGAAATCCTTGTTTCTGCGATGTTCTCACAATCACTACACAAGAAGGGCCATGTAGCAACTGTGTGTCTAACAGTTTCCATGAGGAATGCGTGTCCACTGGCTCCAAGCTGAGCAGCCACCCGTGACAGCAGCTGTTGTGTCTCATGTGGTTTCTTATGGTTTACCCAAGGCCTGTTCCACCTTGTCCCAGAAACTGACACCTGGGCCACCTTAAGATTTCCTCAAATCAACCCCAAAAGCCATTCTCTTATGCTGAGCACTGTGCCTATACTTGGTTATTTTAAAAACATCCTCCCTCCCCCAATATGTACTTCAAACTGTGTTTTGACGAACTTTAGTAACCAGTTCTGTCTCTTTAACCTTAAGCAATCAGTTAATGTTTCACCCTTAGGTTAAGAGAGCCAAAAGTGAAAATTCCAACTCCAACAGAATCTGATGAACACATTTCACAAAAACTTGCTTTTTATAACCCAGGGGAGGTTTGAGGAAGGTACGTCAAAAAACAAATCTCCTAAGAACATCAAGCCAATGGGTCACACACAGGGGGTCCAGCATCCCCTTGGTCTCCAAAAAAGCCACCAGAATCCCCCAGAAAGGAAGGCCTGGCACGCGACAGGCCCATCAAGACTGGCATCGGTGGCACATGGCAATAAAGTCCAAGGGAAAGTCACATTTCAAAGGAAGGTCAGCAGTGACCAATCTTCCAGGCACACCATCGCCACGGCAGAGCCAAGCAGAAGGCAGGATGGAACGGCTCTCACCTTGCACACCCTCGCGATCCGTGGGAGCATCAACCTGAACACAAACTCGTACTCCACAGACACCTCTGTGAAGAAGAAGTAGACCTTGTCATCCTCGCCATCGGCGCCATCTGAGCTTTTTCGGATCACATCAGCAAAGACGAAGCTAGGCTCTGCAGGGAGATGACAACGGATTATCCCTGCACGCAGAGCTGTGTGACTGCCCATTACCCATAGGGTCACCAGGCTGGCCAGCGCTGCCTGGGGGCTTCCCGGCAAGGACGTCTGGAGTGTGCATGTGCCACACCTCAGTCATAAACTCCAGGATCCAGGGACAATGACTGCTCTGAGCCCAAATGGTGCCTGCCCTGCCCTCCCCAGCCTCAGAGAGTTGCCCCCGATGGTGGTTCTGCTACACATCCTGCCCCAGGTCCACCCCGAGAACCCAGACTGGGCCTTCCAACTGGCACGCACTCTGGGCACTTCAGGGAATCAGACCACACCGGCCTCGGAAACCTACCGTAAGACATGCATTTGCTGGTTTTAACATGTGCCTCAAATAAACAAACCAGCAGATTGAGGCGCCCTGAGACTCTAGCTCCTTGGCTGCCCTCCGCCCAGGAGTAGCCTGCTGTCCCCAGTCCGGGCCTCGGGGTCTGCCGCCAGATCAGGAGGCTTCAAAACCCGGGGCTCTGCTGGTTGGCACCCACAAGAAAAGCCACCGTGAGCAGCCGCCAGCCGTCTGCATGCTGGAGTCGGACGCCAGACAGGCACTGTCCGGCAGCGACAAGGCACCCAGATCCCAGCCACCCAGGTGCTGGAGGCTGGGCACAGAGAAGGCGCCCACGTCAGCGCCACTCCACACTCCAGCGTCACGCTGGGAATCACACCGTGGCCCCATCCGATTAGTCTGAGGTCGCCGTTTACCATCAGAGTCTCACTTATCACAAAAGTCTTCCAAATTCATTTGCAGGGAAGGCACAGGATCAGGGATGAGGGGAGAAGCCACCTTAAAACAGCATCTTGTTAGCAGAGAGAAAACAAACAAGACGCCCCTGGACTCTGGCCGTGGATTCTGAGCAGCTCCAGGATCGTCCCCACCGCACAGGGGCTGACACTAGCTCGGGGACCCGCAGGGCTGAGAGAGAGAGGAGAGACCAAACAGGTGCGCGTGCACGAGGAGAGACGCGTCTCCTGCCAGACAACGCTGCTCCTTACCGTTAAGCCAGGGGATCGCATACTCCGTTCTCAGAGGACTGTGGGAGGAATTTCGGGAGATGATGGGTTCGCTTCCCAAAAAATTATACGATGTCCCAGAATAAAGTTCTCCATCTGCAGTGGCCCAGGAGGAAAGAGGGAAAGGAAACCAGCCCCTTAGGCTGTGGCACCAACACAGCGACAAGCGCTCAACATGCTTTTCTTTGTAACCCAATTAAGCCACCTGCCACCAGAGAAAGGGAGGGATGGTCCCCCCGACTTCTGGGGTGCACACTTCCGCTCCTGTGTCTCCTGTTTTTCTTTGATACGGACAGTTTTATCTCCACAGTCAGCTGAGTGTTATGAGTCACTGGGCAATAACTAAAGACGAGCAAGTAATTCCCGCAGGCAGGCGAATGCTAATGAATGCAGCAGCAAGTGCCCCCGTGGGACAGCCACCGGACGCAGAGGTGCAAGACCGTCCTAGGCCGCATGTGGCTGGGCACAGACCTCCCCCGCAAGCGGAAGCATCCACTCAACACGCCTTGGGCCACCCGAATGGTGTGCCCTGGGACGGCCATAAAGTAATGATTTCTGGTGGTGCGAGGTTTGCCTTGTGAACGATGACTCTAAAAGCCCTTGTTAAAGGGTCCTTGCAGAGTTACACGTACCTTTTGTAGGAAAAGCTAATATCAAAACAAAGCCATGAAGACAGTACCGAGAGGGGAGAGGACGGAGCGTCCGCTCTGGCACGCGCCGAGTCCTCGGGGGCGATGGGGCTGAGGGGCAGGACTCACCAACCATGACGGACGTGTGGCTGTGTGCCGGGTCAAAGGGACACCTTCCTTTGCCATCGTCATTTTTGCCCAGAAATTTAAAGGACGTTAAGCTCTACAATTGAATAAAAAGAAAGTGCACCATAAAATGGCTGAATCTCTGTGGGAATAACGTGCCTGTGTACCATCTATTCTACGGATTTGGCATTCTCGGACCACTAAGAGGGCAGAGCAAATGAGTGTCCGGTCCCGTGAATCCCGCCCTCCTGAGCTGTGCCTGGTGTCACTCAGCTTGGGTCTGGACGCTAGCTTGCTTTGACACCTGGCCGAGCTTCTCAAGACCTCGAAGCCTCAGCTTACTCATCTATACAATGGAGCTGGCAATGCTGACGGCTCCGGTGCGGCAAAGCAGCCAGGTCGAGCCATAGGCAGGATGATTAGAAGCCCATGTGCAGAATCTTAGTATCATACAGGTGGCGTTCTAGGCAGTGGGGGAACCAGACAATCCAACAAACAGGTAACAGAAAAACAAAAACAAAAAGAAGCAGAATCCCCACCTCCCTCCCTGCACCAAAATGTATTCCAGGCGGATCAATGATCTGAATATTGACAATCGAACCAAGGTGCTAGAAGAAAGCACAGCAAGCATTTCAATCTTGGGATATCTTCATCTGACAAGAAAGCCCAAACCTAAAGAAGCAAAAAATGCGCAGAGCCAACCACAGAAAGAACTGGGACGCTCTCGTCCAGGGAAACAATGTGACCAAGTTAAATGGTAAGTGGCAAATTGGGGGAAATGCCTACAAAATGACAGATGAGGTGCTTCTGTCCCTGGGCATATGACAAGTATGTACAAACATGTAAGAAAGAGCCTCCCGGCAGAAAAACAGGCAACACCCAGCAAGTGACGGAGGAGGAAGCCCATCTGGACAGCACCAACAGGGAGAGACAAGACAGGGACAGCCTGCCGGGCATCCAGGGAGCACGGCAGTGAGAGCGGCAGCGTCACTCTGCACCTGACAGCCTGCAGCAGCTCAGAAGGATGGCACCGCCCGCAGCGGGAGGGGCACCCACCGCCTCTGCCGCAGGAGGCACCTCAGAAGCAGAGCGGGAGGGCTCAGGGCCAGGCTGGGCTCCCAGCAGGCTGGGTTTGCCAGCACCCCGCACAGGCCGTCCCCTGCGAGGCCAGACAGCACGAACTGGGCGGCAACAGACCCCACTCGATAGGATCCACTTATCACGCTCAAAAGGATGTCTGGGGCTACCGAGGAAACCCGAATGGGGGCTGGAGACCCGATTGCACTGGGGAATTGCCATAGGCTGTCTGGGATGTAATGACGACCTTGGAGTTACACAGGAAAATGTCACTGTTCTTAGAAATGCTTGCGAGGCATTTGGGAGTTACAGGTCATAGTTCAGCCAGCACACGCACGTCACACACAGACACACGTGCACACACACGTTCCCAACTGTGTAATCCAGGTTGCTAGTATACACACGAGTGATCGACTTTTCTGTAGGTGTGACAATTTTTATTAAAAGTATTAGGAAAAATTACAGGTGTAGATTTAAACCAAATATATAACACAATCCCCTGACCTCAACAGCTGACATATCTGTGGATACAAGTTTAAATGACAGCACTTTTAGCTCCCTAGCTTCCTATTAACTAGAGGTTGGCCAGAAAAATCCTCTGATGTACAAAATGTTTCTAGTACGACTGTACTTTTTTTTTTTCACCCTGAAGCAAAAAGAAACATCTGTCTTGAGGACTGGGGGTCTCCCCACCCCAGAAGCACCCTTGCCCCAGATCGACTTTCACTGCCAGCATCTGTGCTGCAGATCTCACCCCAAACTGCGCAAGTACCAGGTTTCCCGAGCAAGTTTCTAATGTGTCCATACTTTGTCTTCGCATTTATCTCTGACTCAAGGTTGGAAAATATTTTTTTAAAATCCCAATTAATTTAGGGTTCAAGCAAACTAAGCTTTTCATTGCAGCATATCTTACATTGGCCAGGTACTCAACTAAATCCAGGGATACTCTGCATCCTCGCAGGTACTTGTTTAAACTCTCCTTCTCCCTCTCTTTGTGATTGTTACCAAATCGCTCATCAGACTATCTGGTTAAAAAGAAATCTCTCCCAGCAGACGCTGAAATCTAATCTTTCTCCATCTGGCTGTGACGCACGGGGAAGGCCCCTCCTGAGGCCCCTCACATGGGGGAGGCACTGGATACACCTGGGCAGGGTCAGGGAAGTGACGCTGTGAGGGGCAGAGGTGGGTCCTGCTTTCCAAGCAGCCTGGCACACTCATCCGTGGCCCCTCGGAGCGGGCGCCCCAGGAGAGCAGTTCAGCAGGAGAGCCTCACACCCACGGCCTGACACCGAATGGTGCCGCCCACGACCAGGGCGCAGACATGCAGAAGTGCCAGCCAAGCACACACGCAATCCAAGCGTGAGTTCTGACTTTCCCACTCGACCCAGACGCCATTGCAGCCAGGCCTTCCTCACTTTCTAGAATGCTCCCCCACCGCATGTCCTGCGCTGGTGGTTACCGGTACCCTGAGCCCTGCCCCGGCCATGGACACTGGGGCCCAGGGGAGCCAAGTGGAACTCGGGCTCCTGACCACAGCCAGGAGAGACTTTCTGGAGGGGCCACGAGTTGCCCCCTCCCACACAGCCGGCCCTGAGACAGTCCTGCTGTTTTGCGGGGTGGAGGCCACTTTGTGCCTGCCTGGAGCCCTCTCTGCTTTAACTGCCGACCAGGCTGGCGTGAACACACGTGATACGGGGACGTGCCCACTGGCCTTACCAGGTGGTCGCAGGCCGGCTGGAACGCGTTCGTCCCGCACACATACAGGGACGTGGCACTCAGCGGCTGCAGAACACGAATGTAGTTGAGGCACTCTGTCTGTGAGGAGGAGGAAAGCACGGTCAACATCTAGCCCGCCCCACACCCGCCCCCACCCACACTCTTCACACCACCCATGTCTGGAGCACAGACCCACGTTCACAAACACCAGCTCCCATGCAGCCCGCTGACCCACAGCCGCGTGTGCATTCTTGGCCCTGCCCTGTCACCTCGACCCCGGGGGCTCCTCTTTACATGCTGGCCCGCCCTGTTCTTGTGCGGCAGGAGGGCCCCTGAGACCCTGATCCCACCCTGGGCAAACTTAAACCTTGAGCTGGCCTGAGTAATTTATCTCTGTGGCGCCCACAAGCCGTCTAGGTGCCTCACAGGGTTTCAGTCCAATCCCTAATGGATACTCAGCAAAGACGTGGCGACTAGAAACAGCAATGAGAACCCACCTCAAATCTTACTGGGGACACCCACCATAATAGAAAGAAATCTATTTTACTCTTGCTGGACACACAGACCATTCGTTTTGCTGCTAGGCCTGCTGAAGCGTCCACTGCACAGAAGTCCTCCACCTTCCGGGACGCACCTCCCGCCCCCCGCTTCCCTCCACACATGCAAGTGGGACAGCTCGGTCCCGACCCCGAGGGGGCAGGTGGCACAAAGAGGGGCCCGGAGCCCAGCTCTGCCTCAGAACAGCCCCAAGGGCGAAAACAAGGACATTGTTTAAGAACCCACTATTTTAGGCTGAAAGTACTTGGATTATACGTGCTGTAGTCTGAAATTAGCTCAGCTCAGGAAAGGTCTCCTTTTGTTATGACTATTTTTAAACTGGCTGGAAGTAATTCACAATTTGACCCCCACGTCCCCCCAAACTGGGAGAGACCCTTTCAGCTGTCGGGCTCCACACAGGGCAGTGCAAAGTGCTGGGGCTAATTTACGTCTAACATGCCCCACGCCCCCCTGCGGGACCTGCGATTATATCCTTGCCGGCTTTTCCCCTCATTTCCTGCAGTGGCTTTGGGTTTAGAGACACTTTGGTGAAAGTATTTCGCGCTTTGCTAAGAAAGTTGAGCAAAAAATCCCTTGGATTTTTTTCTTTTCTTTTTTTTTGGCGGGGGCAGGGGGGATTGTTTTGAAATTAGCCAACAACTGCTGAAATCGCCGTAACTCAGCTGTCTCAACTCAGCTGTCTCGACCACTATCGAGGAAGACTGGGCTCCTGCAGTCTGAGAATCTGCCCAGCACCAGGCAGGGACAAGACAGCTCCGGGGGTGGCAAGGGGAACCCCGGGCCCCAGACAGGAACGAACGCTCAGCCCAGCACTCCCTCAATGCGCCCCACACTGAGGCGCTAAAGGGATGGGCATTTGCCAAAAATCCCAGCAACCCCTCCAAACCTGAGGCCATTCACCAGTGGGCGTCGGAAATTGTTTCCTATAGTCAAAGTTTCAGGGCATTTGGATAAATTCAATTCATATTAACTTCAAAAATTGTTTCTCAAATGCACACACTGTTTGGCACTTGCTGTGAGAGATCCAATTCCGACACTCAGGAACGGGAGGGACAAGCTTCAGATGCACCATGACGACGTACCCCACCCCACCAGCACCAACAGGACCTGAGCAAAATGCCCGGACTTCGTTTCAGAAGTCGCGGCGTTCAGGAGATTAAAACAGCTAAGACATAGTCATGGGGGATTTTTTGTAGCTTAGAAATTACCTGTTTTGATTTGCCCTTTTCTGCACATTTTGCTTTTTTGTCTTCTGAGACCTTCCAATATACCTATGGGAAGAATGAGTCCACTTCAGTGCATATTCTCCTTTTAAGAAGACCTACTAGTATTAAAAAAAAAAAATGCACAGTTTAAAAAGCACACGATGGAGTTTAGAACCTAGAGGTTTCTCCCGAGACGATACATTCGCAGACTGCAAAGGAAGTTCTGAGAGCAGGTGCAGAGGCCCTGCTGTGAACGTGCTCACTGTGATCCTCATCCTGAAACCAGCCGGTTTTTTTTTTTTTTTACAAAGCACTTTCTTTATCTTTCAGAAACTGAATATACACAGCAAGTTTTTTTCGAAAATAATTTCATAGGCAAAGATTAAAAGCGATTTTAATTATACACAAATGGTCACAATTTTGCCTTAAAAAGATTGTCGGGAAATGTACATAAGGCTGCTTGTAAATGTACATCATGTTACTGTTATAATGTGAAGACCAGCTCCCAAGTTCCCATTATTCACGACAAAGAACAGCAAAAACGAAACTATTGAAAGTAGAGAGAATTAAATTATTTGTCAAAAACCTAAACCCTAAGTATTGTCAAACTTCAAAGTGGGTTTTTTTTTTTTCCAATCCATTCAAAAGTGACTCTAGAGCCCATTTAAATAAAAAAAAGTCTCCACATTTGCTCTATCAGAGGGACGGGGGAAGGCCGACCCCTCAAACCTGCGCGTGGGCAGCAGCCGTAAGTGATGGAGACGCAGCTCTCACTCAGGTCAAGAACCCACTTACTCAGGGCCAGGTTCCTGCCGCCTCTTCTTTCAAACCAGGGCGAATTCACAAACAGAAACCAGCAGGAGGCGGGGGCCTTAACCCCTTGCCCTCCAAAGCCCCCATGGGATGGAAAGCAACAGAAGTCGAAAGGGGAAGGCTACAGAGGCTTCTACTTCCCTGCCTCACCTTTCCCAAACTCTCCACCTCCCTGAGTGACATTCCGTAACTGATGCAAAAAAATAACACCACCACATTTTTCTCGGCCCAGATGCTCAGAGGCCCGGAAGCACACAGCACATGAGGGCCGTGAGGAGGGAGCCCCACACGGGGTGTGTTCTAAACCCACTTGGCGGGTCCCTGCAAAGCGCCCGAACAGCAGACACTGCACCAACGGCGTGTATTTTCATAGAAACGAAAGTCCGAATTACCCACAGGAAAGCAGAACAAGGTCCCATTTAAAACGGCAACTTCCTTCAGAAATTAAAATGCAGACGATTTCATCATCAACTTACGTGAAATGTACAAGGACAAGGAAATGGAAACTTCAACGGGCCCTTGATCACGCGTGCAGGGATTTTCACTGGCCCTTGGCTGGGTCCCTTTAGTTTTTTCTTTTCTTTTCAGTTTAAGAGCCCCCTAAGCCTCACCCCCACCCCAAGGGACCACTGTGACGCCATTAATTGACCAGCGTTGCTCTCCCTGAACACCCATGAGGCCAGCACATGCACAGGTGGTCCGCAATGCCCCCAAGGCACGGCGCCAGCCCGCGTGGCCAGCAGGGAGCTCAGAGGAAGCAGACTTACCAGACGCTGGGAGGGCCAGGGGCTGAGTGAGGTGAGACCCAGCATCCTTCTGCTCAAAGTGCCTCACAATGTGAAAGACTTTGTTTGCAAAGGATAACGCTCACTTATGTGTCAAACAGAAATTAAGAAATATGCTAGACCCTAGAGACTAAGAAAAAACCAGATCTGGGGCAGAAAATGTACAACATGAGCTTGGAACAGACTGATTCCAAACAGCAAGAAAACCACCCCAAGCCGCCAGGACTAAGGAGCCAACCGAAGAGGCTGCCACTGGCCAAGGATGAATAGGATTTAACTGAAATGGGTCAAAGCACTAAAATATGTTCAAATCCATGAATTCAGTATGATACTAAAAATCAAACTATCAAAAAACTCACTGTTGCCCTTTAGAGGGGGAACTAACTCATTATCGTTACTCTGAAAACTGGTAGTAAAGGCAAAGACTTCAAGCAACTGTCCTGCCTTTCCCAAAGGAACGGGACCCCTAAGAACCATAAGAGCTGGCGATGGCATTTCCCCTTCACGGGTGATTTCTAGCTCACAAATGAAGGAGCACAGGTAGAACCAGAACACCACGTTGTGTGACCTGTGAGGAGACTGTGTGACCTGCGGGGAGATGTGGATCCAGACCTTGACGTCAGAGGCCGCTGAGGCTGAGGAGGAAGAACACCTGCCTCCACGGCGGAGCCGCCTCCCCCACCGAGTGGGTGACACCCAGCAGAGACATGAGACCGACACCGTGAGGACTCAGGAGCACCACGGGGTATGCAGAGTGTCTTTCTCAGGAAGTAAACTGAGGCTGGCTCCCAGAAATGGAGACTGAACAGACGGGGGTCAGGATTTGCCTCAGCGCCCCTGGAGGCAGAGGACGCAGCGGGGAGGGTTGAAAGCCTGGCCTTGGCCTTGCGGAGGCCTCAACGGGTACCGGGTTCATGATACCACTATCTCTGCTCATAGGCATGTTTGAGATTTTTCCATAATAAAAAGTTCGAAAAGAAAAGAAAAGAGTGTGGTCCCCAAGTGAGCTGCCAGCAGACAGACGGGGCCGTGTGGTCGCAGGCACCGTAAGGAGGCTCTGGGTGACAAGCCCTCGGCCTGCCGTGGGGCCAAGAGAGGCCACTCACTCAAGTGGTTGTGCAGACGCAGGGGAGCGGGACCCAGGGCATACCTCGTGCTGCTTCTCGGAGATGTTGAGCGCGTTCACGGCGAAGACCGCCTCCCGGGCGCCGATGTACAGGGTGTCCGAGTCCTCGCTCAACAGCAAGGCCGAGTAGTTGTAGATGCCCGGCTCACGAAACTGCACCAGACGCACCTCTGCGGGATGCAAGGGGCAGGGGCAGAGGAGGAAAAGGGAGAAGATGGCCGAGGGAGCGTTCTTAAGCCTGCACAAACCCTGGGTGCCTGTCTTGGTTACAGTGAGCACACCTGGCACAGTTGCGTCCGGAGGGCCGTGCACTGCTGCATCGTGCCTTGCTGCAGCAGACGTCAGCCCCAGTTGACACCAGAGCCAGGCGCCCCTGGAGCAGGCCTGCGATGTGGCCGCCAAGTGTGTGTGGGACCCGCTTACAGCCAGAACGCCAGAGCCCTGATCTGGCACCTGACCTCCCTCCCTGCTCCCTTGAGTCCCACCGAGTCCCAAACCCAACACTCCCAGATGCCTCCTGAGTGGGCTCCCACCATCTGCCCACCCAACTCTGGTCTATGTGTCTTTAATCACCCACAGGTTAGGTGCATCAAGAATATAATGATTTAGGATCTTCTTACTTAGGAAAAAGATGTTTTACTTCAAAACCTTTCAAAGAATCAATTTTGGAGAACACATCTGTCAACCCAAGCAATTTTCAGTGATCACCACAAACATACAGAACAGAGAAACAAGTGACACTATTTTGCTGATTAGGTAATTGCCTCAATAGCTACTTAAGAATAGGAGGATTTAACTAATAGATACTTAGGAATAATATAAATGTATCTGCATTATTTTTTAAGGAGCCATTTCTTCTTTTCAACTGTACTAGCACCAATTTGAGCATGTTGAACTTGGCTCTCCACACACCACCAAGAGTCTGCTTTATTGAAGAAGAGTTAGGTGTTAACGCTGTCTGTCTTTCTAATTCGCCAGCATGGAAGAGAGATGCACACACAGGCTGCAGGTCCTCTCTGTGCGTCTCTGGCCTGTAATTCTGCCCAAGGCAGCACTCAGACTTCCCTGCAAGCAACACCTCGCTCAGGACTCAGTTTTTAAGCTCTCCATGCGCCGAATAAGAAAGACCGGGGGTCCAAAGACACATCTCCCAAGAGAGAAAATAACTAGAACAAAAACTAAAGGCAGCAAGTAAAGTAACGGCACAAAGCTCAGCCACACGTGTGATTAGCTGCACTCGCGCAAGTTACTGTTCTTCGCCAGCGCCTGGGGGCAGATGTGGTGGCAGAGCACATCGCAAACAGTACCAGGTACAGGGAGGTAAGCGTCCTTTCCAGGGACTCCAATTCAGACACCAAGCTAGGGGGCCTGAACAAGCCTTGCTGAATGCTACAAGTCATTAAAGCCTCTTTTTAGAGCAGCCACGCAGGCCTGTCTACCCAGACAAAAGTTCCAGGAGCAGAGAATACAGCAGATAAAATACCAGCGTCCCAGCCAGCTGCCTCAGCACCCCAGCAGTGGGGTCCCCACTCCATCCTCGTGCCGTCGGCACCCGCACAAGCTGTAGTGCTCACCTGTGTGCTCCCAGGTGATCCGGGGCATGGGTGCAAATGCTGCTGCCATCTCAAACAGCACCGCAAGGGCTGTGAGCAGCCTCCTGATGGGGACGCACATCCTTATGGGGCAGGGTGGCCACACGCAGCTTTGGAAGCAAAGGTTCAGGGGCCGCAGGAGGCCGGGGCAGGCGTGTTCCCACAGAAGCTGCTCAGCACCCCAGGACCAGGGCTGGCAGCACAGCCTGGAGCTGGTGAGCGGCAGGGTCCCCGAGAATCCGCATTTTCCGGCTCACCAGGTGAGGAGGGGCCACTCTCGCCACTGCAGCGTTAAAGGCCAGTTGGTGCTTCTTTGCGGCCTCAGAAGAAATGCTAGGAGGAAATGAAAAGGAAGTCAGGACACGTGGAGGATGACAGGCCTGCTTCTTGTTGCTCAATGTCCCCTCCGCCCCGCCCTGTCACCTCTCTCGCCACGGAGCCATCTGCTGGGGAACACGCAGGCTGGCTGGGGCGCGGAGGCTCTTAGGAGGGGACAGAGGAGCACAGCCAGGAGCCACCAGGAATCAGTACTTCCTGCTCCCCTCCCCCCACCTGGAGCTCAGGACAGACAGACAGATGGGGACCTATGGGCGGGCTGCGGGGCACCCAGCAGACACGAGCGGCCTGGCGGTCTGCCCAGCTTCCTTCCTGCACGGCTGCTGTGTCCAACTGGTAATGAGACGAAAACGGAGGGAGCGGAACCCGGGTTTCAGTTTCCCTCGGAGACTGTGGCTTCCTAACTCCTGCAGCGCTCAGCGAGGACACAGCCAGAGGGACCCGAGGGCTGCAGAGGGCTAATCGCGTCAGCACACACACGTGCACACGGGCACACAGGGTCAGGGCCCCCAGGGACTGGGCAGTCAGTGTCTTAGTGACACGCGTCCTCTCTCAATGAAAAACCAATCTGGGGGCATGAATAGAGAACGGAGTAAACAGACAGGTAACAAGGTCAGCCTAGGAAAAGGATAGGGGTGAATCTAGGTAGTGGCATGTAGGTGCTCACTTTAAATTCTTTTCAACTTTGCTGCATGTGTAAAAAATCTTACAATAAAATGCTAGAAAATTTTTTAAAAATTTTTTTTAAAAATAAAAGAAATGAAAAGAACAACAAAATTGAGTTGGTTGGAAAACCCTCAAACCGTATAACACAGCAACACTATCCTAGGTGCAGACCCTGGAGAAAGCGTCATACGGTCACCAAAAAACCGTGAAGAACGCTCACAGCCACTTTATTCAGAGCAGCCCCAAAACGGAGACTACCACAGGGTCCATCAACCTGTGAATGGACAAACCAAATGTTTCCACGATAGACGAGCCACAGCCACACCCAAGAACAAGGTGCACCTCACAAAGACAACAGAGAGAGGCAGGCCGAAGCTCCAACACAGCGCTAGGCGGAACGTTCAGACGCTTGCACCACCAACCTGAGGTGCTCAGAAGCACAGAGGGGGTCACCCGGGAGGGCCCAAGGGGTCCAACTCCTTGATCTGAGGCCAGCTGCACCCCTGGGTTCACCGTGAAGAGCCCCGAGCTGGCACCGAACGATTACGCACTTTCACGGTACAGTTCTGTAAGACGTTCACTCAAAACAGCAACTTGGGGTTTCTGGGTCCCTTGCCCCCTCTTCTGCCTAGGACGCCTGCGAGGGTCATGGGACAACTGCTGCCCTGAGCTCTAGGTTCTGACACCCCCCTGTCCCCCAGCATCTCCACACGCCGTCTCCCCACACCCCAGCCAGGTGCCGGGGAACGAAACCTCACTCTGCTCCCAGCCATTCCCACGCGCCACGCCCCCACCTAAAACAAGCACCAGCCACAGGGCCCAACCCGCCCACCTCTACCCCGCCCACGAAGGTGCCCTGCACCGCCTGCAGGCACATGTGCGACCCGCCTCTGCCTGTCCCTCTCCACCACCACACACTCCCCTCCCATCCTGACCTCTCCAACAGCCTCCTACCCGCTTACCTGGCCCCTGTTCCTGCCATCCCTGCTGGAGACAGCTGGCTTCCTGCCCCGGCATCCACGCCCCTCCATTCTCACTAAAAGAATCCTGCGCTTACTTGGGTCGGCAGTGTGCCCAGCTCACTACACCTCCCAGCTTCGCTGGTAGCAGTTCTGGCCAAAGAACTGTAAGCAGAATTTATTAGACGGGAATTCCAGGAAAGTTCCTTAAAGGAGGCTGACTCAGCTAGGAATTACATTTTTGCCCTCAGCTCTTCCTCCTTGCTGCCTGGAACTAGAATTTGATGGCTGGAGCTCTGGCAGCCACCTTGTGAACATGACAGGAGGGTCTCATTCTAAGAACAGCCAAATGGAAACCCACAAGAGCCTGAGACTCTGATAACATAGTGAAGACTTTACACCTGCTTTCTACTGTCTATTGCGGACTTAGTAATAAACTGTTGATCTCTTTAAATTTCTTGTTTTCAGATTTTTGTTATCAACAGATACAATTTCAAACTGATACAACCTCCCCACAATCCATTCGCCACATAGGAGCAGTGGCTACAGTAATGTTCTTACCATAAATCAGATCATGTCACTTCCCCACATGAAATGCCTCAACACACCTTCCCATCACTCAGAATAAAACCCACTTTTTCATCATGGCTGGCGGGGCCACAGACAACCCTGGCTCCAGCCCCATCCAACCTCTCCCCTTTCACGCTCCCTCCATCACACTGTCCTGGCGACACCTGAAGGCCCAGAGCTCGGCCCCTCTGCCTGTTGACACCACTCAGAACATTTCCAAATGTGTCGTGTGAGTCCCCCAGCACGGTCTCATCAATCTACCCGAGAGGCGTGTCCTCTGTATGACTGACCAGTCATTAACAGTGCCTCCCAAAAGCCGCTCCACGCAGACTCCCAAACAGGTAACGGTTCCCACGCAGGCTCCACGTGCAGAAAACGCACTAAATTACAAGTTCAGATTTTCTGAATTCTGGGCACACTGGCAGTTCCTTGCCATAACGGTGTTACTTTTTGTTTGTACGAGAAATAGACCCACCTGGCCTGCAAAGCTGTTATAAGAATTATCTGATTTGTGATTATTTATCAGATAACTCTATCAGAGAATGATATATTAATAATAACTAATCAATCAGCATCTGATAATGATAGTGTCCTCTGCCCTGACAAATATGAAGGGGACCCCAGCTAAGCCTGAATGAAGCAGGCCTGGCCCCGTGGAACCCACACCCTGGGCGAGGGCCGCACGGAAGCAGCAGCCAGGACCCGGCACATGGGAACACCCCACAAATGGCCCAGCTGTCCTTGTCATTCTCGGCCCTCATCGTGTGTGATGACAGACGTGGGGAAGACGGAGACAGGCCTGCGGTGGATGGTTCCACCACACGTGTAACAAGGACACCAGTGCCCCGGCCTGAGTGCTGCAGTTCCAGCCCACTGAAACCAACGAACTGACACCGGCTCCCTCAGGCACACCCAGCCCTGCGCCCAGCCAGTGCCAGGCCACACACAGTGGGGACAAAGCAGAGGTGGCCCTCCCGTGGTGTGTCCCCCAGCTGGGCACAGGTCCGTGTACACAAAAGAAATGGCCATGAACTGTGACAGACGAGAGAAGATGATGCAAGAGAGCAGGCACAGAGAAGGGAAGGCTTCTGTGAGGACGGGCGCAGAGTCTGCAAAGACGAGACGGAAGCCAGCTGCAAGGACAGCCCGGGGCAGACGAGCGGACCAGCAAACCCCGGCACATCCAGGCAAGGGAGTATTACTCAGTGCTAAAACTAAATCAGCTATCAAGCCATGAAAAGACAAGGAGGAACTTTAAATTCTTATTAAAATGAAAGAAGCCAATCTGAGAAAGCCACATACTGTATGATTCCAACTATGGGACACTCTGGAAAAGGCAAAACGTGGAGACACTCAAAAGACCAGTGGTTGTCAGGGGTTGGGGGGCAAGGGATGAACAGACAGAACCCAAGATTTTTAGGGCAGTGAAACCGCTCTGTGATACTATAATAGTGGACACATGTCATTATAAATTTGTCCAAACCCATAGAATGTACAACACCAACAGCAAATGTCAACCGTGGACTTTGGGTGATAAGGTATCGATGTAGGTTCACTGACTGTAACAAAAGCACCACTCTGTGGGGATTCTCATAGCGGGGGAGACCATGTGTTGGGGGAAAGAAAAGGTGCATATGGGAAATCTCTCAGTTTTGCTGTGAACCTAAAACTGCTCTAAAAAATAAATTCTTTTAAAACCAACAATAAACAAACAGCCCCCGGCGGTCCCTGCTAATCACAAAAGTAGCCCATTTGAGGGTCTCTGGGCTGGACACCTGAACAAGGTCAGCATCCACCGGGGGCAATTTCTGGCTATAAGACATGAGGCCCACGGGGCGTGGTTCACATTGGGTCAAATACCCAAAGTTGAGTCTCTATTGGAGGGAAATGGTTTGTAGAGGATCCAGTTCCTTTAACCATCAGAGCCCTTTGGAAACACAAACACCTCCTCTCTAGGTCCCTCAACTGCAGCTAATCCTCTGGGGCGTCCCAGGAACCGTGCTGCGGCTGGGCGCAGAACCCAGAGCTGCGGGAAGAGAGGTTTCCTCTCTGGAAACGGGTGTTCAGAACCCCGAGGTTTATCTCAACTGTCGCCTGAAACCCAGTGAAATGACACTCTAAAAGGACATAAACTGTAAGGATAAAAACGGAGGGAGGTGGCCAAGCACAGTGGCTCACGCCTGTGATCCCAGCACTCTGGGAAGCCGAGGCAGGAGGATTGCTTGAGCTCAGGAGTTCAAGACCAGCCTGAGCAAGAGCGAGACCCCGTCTCTCCAAAAAATACAAAAATTGGGCGGGCGTGGTGGTGGCGCCTGTAGTCCTACTTGGGAGGCTGAGGCGGGAGGACTGTTTGAGCCCAGGAGCTGGAGGTTGCAGTGAGCCATGATGACACCCCTGCATTCTAGCCAGGGTGACAGAGTGAGACCCTGTCCCCCCACCCAACCCCAGCCAAAAACAGGAGGGAGGAGATGACTTTGGAAGCTAGAAAGAAAAACAGGTGAGTAGTAGCCAGTGGTGCGCTGGCAAGCGGGAACAACTGCCCAGCAGGGGTGGGCGGCACGGTGGCTTCTGTGGTGCACACGCTGCTCTCTAGCCCCCAACACGATGTTGCTGAACACAGAGCCAGGGAGAGACGTGCAGGTTTCGCCACACAGACACAACGGGCATGGAACCCCAAGGACACAGGTAACGGTGGAATGCATAACCTAACTAGGAAGTAATGAACCTTAACTATTTCACCTTTATTTTTAATCTAATTTATTTAACTTTAAGCCGACATACATTTCATTTTTAAAGGAGGCTGTGTTTACCACCAGCTCTCTCACACACCACTGCTGCTAACTGAGTTTTCAGAACAAAAGAGTTGAAACTAGAGCCAGGAAGGGAGGCAGTCACGAAGAAACACGACCTGAGAAAACGGAAGCGAGCTTAAAAAGTAGAATTCTGATGAAAGAAATAAAACGTTCCAACGGAGGAGGGCTCCTGAAAGCTGAACCATGCGACAGACACGAGAAGAGAGAAGAAAACTGGAAGGTTGATTCGGCCGGGCCCCGTCTAACCCGCAGGAGCTCCCGAGGACAGCGCAGGGAATGCGGAATTATCCGCACAGGGACAAGAAGAAAATACCCAGGACAGAAGAACTGAGTTTTCAGAACGAAAGCGCCCAGGAACACGACGAACACGAAGAGCCGGCCCACACCAGACCCTGAACTCTGGGGGCCCTGGGAGACGCAGGGAAGACACGGAGCCTTCCCGAAAGCAAGCAGGCCACGCAGAAGTCGCCTCTCCAGAGCGCTGGAAGCCCAGAGCCCGCAAAGCGGGGCGTTAAACGCACGGGAAGATGACATCTCACCTAGATTCTCTGTCCAGTGGAACGATCGACCAGTGTGAGTGCGGCACAGAAACACGCCGCACACCTGCACGTTCTCCAAATTCCTACCTCCCGACATTCTTTCTCAGAAAGCCACTGCAGGATTTGCTCCACCAAGACAAGGGAGCCACGCCCCGGGTCCCCTTCCTCAGGAGAGCAGGAGAGGCCTGCGCGGAGGGGAGGCCCAGGAGCTGGGCGCCCTGGACAGAGGCCTCCAGAGCGGGACGGGTAACTGACAGCGCCTGAGGGTTTGTTCGCAGAGGTAAGAGTTTCACGGCTCTGGCAAAGAGTCTGAGGATGAATTAGTAACAGATACACAGATAAAAAAGTGAAGCAGTTCTTACACCCAGGGGAAGCAGCAGTGGTCCAGGAATGGAGACGCAATCCGAGCGTACTTACGATGCCCAGTTGTGCAGCCCTGACGACAACAGTCACGGTAACTGCGGTGGGAGGGCGGGGGAGGGGAGCAGTGGGCTGGGGAGTGGACAGGAGTCCGAAGAGGGCCACTATCACCTCCCACCACAACACAGCCTCTAAGAGGGAAGTCAGGAAGTACCGGTGTGACCAATTTGAAGGGAAATACCAAAAATGGCTACAATAGTTGAAACTCCATCTCGAGGCAGCAGGAACGGGGCGAAGGGACATGACTGGCAGGTGCTGCTTTCTCTCCTAAGCTGTGTAAGAGCTTTCACCTTAAAGTCACATGCATTAGTCATTTTGATAAAATGAATTAACTTTAAAAAGACATCAACGTTCTGCTTCCTCGCAGCCTGGGAGAGAGCAGCTCAGCGGGTCCAGAAGCAGCGGCCACGACGCGCCGTGGGCAGCCTCCCTTCCAGGGACAGGGGAGAGTGAGTGGTCTGGGAACAGCCTGGGTCCTGCGAGCAGCCACGTTTTGGGGATCAAACACTTGGCAGAAATGGGGCCGGACACAGTGGCCATTCTCTCCCGCCTCAGCTCCCCACCTCCGCACCCCCCACCCCCAAGGCCCTGGAGGCCTCTGCACGTGCTGCTCCCGCTTCCAGAACATCCCCCAGGAGGTGCTGCTGGGCACCCCCGCTCCAGCCGCCTCCCCGACCCCACACTGCAGCCCTCCTGCTCCGTTGTTTTCACAGCACTTGGCACAAGGACCTGAAAATGCCTCCAGGACTCAGTCCCTTCCGAGGCTGGGCAGACCTGGAAACACAAACCTCCCGGTTGGAAGACAGGCCAGAGCTGGAGAAACCAAGGTGAGACACCAACAGTGGAAAGCTGCACAAAACAAAACCTCCAGAACGAACAGAGACGTCAAGTGAATCTTGTGACAGCATTTGTGCCCAAGCGCCCCGGAACGGCTAAGCCCTCCCTGAACGAATGCGCCCAGACAACGCGTCCAGGTGAGTTTCAGCAGGTGCCTCGGTGCAGGCCAGCGGCCCTTCCAGGTGCTTTAAATGATTACTAAGGGCTGCCAGGAGGAACTGCTGATGTGTTCACCCGGGTTGTTCAAACTGGCTATGGGGAAAATAAAAAACCTTTTCCTTAATCACCTTTACCTTGGACCAACCCAGACACCGTTGAGGAGCACAGCGAGCGTTAAGCCCGGCAGGGCAGGGCCACTCACGCCTGGCTCCAGACACCCTGAGGACAGTGACTGGACACCCGGCTTCCTGGCATGGATTTTCATTCAGGCCTGCACCGCATTTTTCTCGTTGGCAGACACTGATTCTAGACGGCCTGCATCAGACCCTGCCTCTCTTCCCAAACAGTCTGTCACACAGTCCACGTGAGTGGGCAAAGGTCAGGAAAGGTCCAAGCCACACACAGCTCCTCCCGGGGAGGAGGAGGGCGGCACGGTTTGCTTTATGACATTGGAAGGGTTTCATCTTTTTTTTCCTTTTTCAATAAGCACGCACTGTTTCATAGGATTTAAAAATTGCTTTAAGCAAAGCACAGACTACACCCACACAGATCTCTGGCCCTGCTTGTTTTTCTAGGAAGAGCAGCCCCATAATCACTGATGGGATGTCCATTAAGGACCTCACTCTAAATATTTAAATTAAAACAACCAGATACAATGCCATTTGCTGGCTTTCTTGAGCATTTCTGAGAAGCAAAGGTATCCCGCTGGGAGCTGAGCCTTATGAACACGCATTTTGCCCTGACATTGAAATTGTCACCCTTCACATTTAGACAGGAGGACTTGATGCAGGAGCCCATTAGAAAGATGGGGTTATGAAATGTCACTCCCCTTACCTACACGTAATTGTGCTACTCACGAGGAGTGTGCCAGCCCACTTTACACGCCAGGAGAATGGAACTCGGGGAGGTTCTGAGCTCCTCACCCCTGGCCTGTCAGTACTTGTCACCCGACGGGTGTGAGGCAAGAGGCCACAGCAGAGAAAATGGGAGTAGCCAGCAACCAGTGTGCACATGTGTCTGTGTGTGTGTACATATATGTGTGTGTGTCTGTGTATACATACACATGTGCATCTGTGTGTGCATGTGCACCTGTATCTCTGAATGTGTACATGTGTGCATGCATGTGCATCTGTGTATGTGTGCATAACTTATGTGTGCCTGTGCATATTTGTCCCTACATGTGTGCATCTATACATGTGTATCTATATGTATGCACGTGTATCTGTGTGCTCATGCATGTATCTGTGTGCATGCACGTGTGCATCTGTGTATACATGTGTACACACATGTGCATCTGCATGTGTGCAACCACATACTGTATATCTCTGTGATGTGTGTGTACACACATCTGTGTCAGCATGTGCATGCATGTATGTGTGTCCATCTGTGTGTGCACATGTGCTACCCTGTTGCAGCACATAAATTCTGATCTAGTGTTGCCTCTCTGATGTGAACAGTGACTGCCAGCCAGGGTCCTGGAAGGCAGGAACCATGGACCAAAATGCCTCTGGGGTCGGTCCAGCCACCCATGCCTCAGCTCCTTCCTAGGATCTGCTGTCTGACAGCAGGGGTGGATCATAGAGGGGACACCAGTCACACTGCACAGAAGGTGTGAGCACTCCTACTAGCAGCAGGATGCGAAACCAACGTTAAAGTGCCCTTGCCAGAGCCCCAGGGTAACTGAAAAGCGATCTTGGGGGACAGCTGTGGACCAGCCGACCTGACACAGGTGGTTGTCACCCACATCTCTGCCCTCACAGCTGATGACCGACTGGGGGAGCACGTTCTGGCTTATTTCTAATCTCGGTGGGTTTGCCAAGACAGGGCAGGTGAAGCTTGATGCCCCTCTGGCCCCTGTGGCCAGGACAGTGGACACGTAGTCACCACGTATTACCTCTGAGCTGGAGTGGGCTGCCAGATGCTGGGGAGCAGAAAGCCCCACAGCCCTCCCCAACCATGCTGGTGCCTGGACATCTGGCAGCTCCTTCCCCGGGCTGCCCTCACCCACCCGCAGTTATGGTGCTGACGTCACCACCTTGCAAACTGTGGAAAAATGGCCTTATCCCACTAGGAATCAGGAATGGGTTTCAGGAGCTCTCTTGGTTGCCAGCTAACAGTCAATTGTTCCAACTTCAGTTTCCCTAGAACTTAAAGCAGCTCTGCAGGGACCCACTCAGCCCTGGAGCCTCATGTAGGGCTGGACACACCCAGCACAGGCGGCAGCCAGGACCACCCCAGAGATGCTCACTTCACCCCCAAGCCACTTCCTCGCAGTGGCAGGAGAGCAGGATGTCTCAGACACGCTCTAACCCTCAGTCACTCCCCAAACCCGAGCTCTTGCTGGTGCGGCATGTGCTGGACGGGAACCCCAGGGAAGGGATAGAGGGTGCAGGCAAGATGCCTGTCAGCAATGTCAACAGGCAAGTGTTACAAAGGATGCAAGCAGAGTGGGGGCAAAAACTGGGCCTTTCAGGGGGAAGCAGGGTCCCTCCAGCAGTGGCCACCATCGTAGAGACGCAGATAGTCACACCACTGAGTGCCATCACTCTACTCTTTGGACTAGGATACAGACAAAGTGCCTCTTTCTGGAGGGCACGGGGCACGTGCATGTGCCCTTGGGCCCAGACAAGCCAGCCCTTGCAAAAATAAGACAATCTTCCGCTGGCCTGACGTTGACCTCCTGCTCCCTCCAGGATGGCCAGCAGTCTCCGGGCTGGGCACTCGCTCCTGGGGACAGTGTGGGTTGTCCTGGGAGGTGGCTGGCCAGCTCCTGGGGACGACTGTGCTAACCCTGTATCCCTGAAGGGACGACTGGTGTCCTGTCTTTCAACGGTGATGCTGTGGTCTGAATGTTTGTGTCCCCCCAAATCCATATGCTGAAATCCTAACCCCCAGTGCGATGGTTTTTGGAGCCTTTGGGAGGCGATGGGGTCATGCGGGTGGGGCCCTCAAGAAAGGGATTAGTGGCCTCATAAAAGAGGCTCCTGCGAGCTCACTCTCCCCTTCGTCCCCCGGAGGACAGAATGAGAAGGCATCATCTACGAACCTGGAAGCCAGTTCACCAGACACCGTACCTGCCAGTGCCCTGATCTTAGACCTCTGAGCCTCAGTAACTGGGAAATACATTTCTGTTGTTTATAAGCCACCCAGTTCATGGTGTTCTGTGTGAGCAGCCTGAGCTGACTGAGACCGTGACTCAGTTCCGGGGCTGCTGGGGCTGTGCGGAGCATGGCGTCAGATACAACACACCTACAGAGATGTTCCCAGGAGGCCAGAGGACACCGTTTACACCGGGAACGCCTCTGAAATGCCATGAAAACTGGTGCTTTAGTCCCCAGTGTTTTACCTGTAGAGTGGGCAAAATTATGTAAAAGATACTGTGTTGAAAAGTTTTGCTTTAATTGGAATTTATTTGCATTCTTACTTTTCCCACACCTTCAGTTTTCCTACCTTCAAATATAACTCCAAGGGTGTTTAACTCCACGAAAGAAGTGTAAATTAAAATAAAATTCCCATTTATTGGCCACAAGGCAGGCTGGAATCTAAGAGACTGCTGCTGGCCAGTGCTGGGGAAGGTGTGGGGTAAGGACTTCTGGGGGTGATCCTGAACTTGCCCAACGTCCCACACACTCCTATCCCCAGCAACTCTCGGAGAGCAATCCCAAAGACAGACCTGGCACGCAAAGCTACATGTGCGAGGGCCGCCCGGCAGTGCTGTGACAGTAAAAGCTGCCAGCCAGGGATGCTCCTCAGGTGGGGGCTGGTTAACAGGCAGGCTAGGAAGACGCCACTGCTGGGAGAGAGACAGGCAGGTCTGCGCAAACCGCCTGTGGGCAGGCCACACACCCTCCTGCACACACCAGAGGCAGCGCAGGGCAATTCATGAGGTACTGCCCACGCTGCGTCACGAGAGGACACGGTGCTCTACATGCAAACACACACATACACACACACAGGGACACACAGACACCAGACACAGACACACACACACCAACATGGACACACATCCAACTGTTAAAAGTGGTTACCTCTGGGGAGGAGAAGGAGAATACCCAGGAAACTCAATTTTTCTCTGTTTTTAAAAAAATGAATTACACTTCTATATTGCTTTGTAAAAAAAAAATTTAATTCTTTAAAACACTAAGTCTCTCTGAAAATTCATGCGTTGGGATACAGAGACAACTGTGTCTCATCTGTGCTACGCTCAAGTCAGTGTGCCCACAGTGGAGCCTCACACCGACGCGTGGAGCAGTGTGCAGTGCCACTTCCTGCACGCTAATCCCTGCCTTGGTTTAGGTGACTATTTCTTGCCATTTCTTTGAACGTTTTGCTTCTACATAAAAAATGAGAAGTGGCTTCTTTTCCCCATATACACTTCATGCTTCTTAGGACAGCAAAGTAAAACACAGCGGGAGAGCCAGCCCTCCTGGGCTCGCACACCAGAATTCTCTTCCTACTTAATACAGCACCGAGTGGATCAAACTGTCCCTGCTTCAATTTCCTTATGCCTAAAGATTCCGAAATATTTTTTTAATAAAGAGATGGACAAAATCCAAGGACAAAAGACAAAAAAAAACCTCAGAAAGAAATACTTATAACACAAGTGCCAATGCTTGGAATTCCTAATAAATAAAGTGATCTAACAAATGTAAGAAAAACAGAATCCTCACCCCAATGGACCAGGTAATTTATTAAAAGTACATGGACATAACCAGCAAATAAGCATAGAAAACGCTAAGTCTCCCTGGCAGTGACACTGTGTTTTCAGCACCGTCCCACGCACAGGGGCCACGGAAGTGTACGCTGACAGCAGGACCTTTTAGAAGCAGGCAGGATCGGTCACCTCACAGGGCCCACTCCTGACACGTGAGTAGTATGGAAAGCATGGAAGTAAGACAGGGGTTTTCCTTTTGTTTTAACAAATCAACCTGGTTATTTCTCTTGCCTCTAAAATTGAAAATACATGGCTTGGAACTGACCAAAATTAAGATTAATCACAAAATGGCCCAAATCCAGGGTAGGGAGACATGGAGAGCCCTCTTCTTACGCCACACTCTATCACTTGCCTCCCCACACCCCCCGGAAGAGAAACGCAAGCTTTCCGGCGCCTACACCAGGGGCTGAGCCCCCACGGCTGCAGAGGCAGGACCAGGCCGGGGCCCCGTGGGGGGAAAGGAGAGCGAGGGACAGAGAAAGAGAACAGGAAAGAAGCAGGGAGCGTGGCAGAGCAGCGTGAGAGGAGGAGGAGGACCAGCCCTGGGCCCAGCACCTGCCTCCCTGCGCTGACCCCAAGGGATGCAGCCTCGTCTGAACCGAATCCCGGCCCCAGAGGACGCGCAGGGACAAAGCACCCAACCACCTGCCGACCTAACTGAAGTTTCTACGGGGTAGCGACACTTCCAAACTGAGCATACAGATGATGAAACAAAGTGATTTTACCTGTCTCTTGTGCCTCTCAAAACTCTCCAGTCTTCTCTACAAAGAAATCTTTTTTCTTTTCTTCAGAAATCTTGGCTCTGAAAATAATGGGAACAAGGATACTCAAGCCCTCCAACTGTCCATCCTCACAAACTCAGCACCACTCCTGGAGAGGCGCTGAAGAAAACTCTCGCAATTTTTTAAAAACTTCTGGACTCCCTGGCAGATGACCCTCCAGCCCGGGGTCAGCTCGGCTCGTTACGTGCCGGAGCGGACGCGAGTGAGGGGCCGGGCCACCGCTCGCCCACGAGCAGAGGGGAAGTACATCTGTCACCAGCGCCACAGCTGGTCCCCAGGCCCTGGCCGCAGCCACTGACTTGCAAATAAGCCATTCAAGCACGACCCACCAGCACACTCTGCACAGAGTCCGTGAGTCAAAGCAGTATCATCTAGCTGTCCCCTCACTTCAGATACGTATGTATCCTTTAAAATTCATCTTCGTAAGGAAAAGAAGGAAAATTCGGAAACACATATAACGTATTTCTAAGAATCAAACAGATGCTCATCTTCCTTTATTTCCGATGGCTGTTTTTAAGCCAAACAGAAAAACGGCCACTGTGGCGTGGCAAGTTTTCCGCAGCATGTCTGTCACCCCTTTACAGTGTGGGACAGGGACCCCTGAGCCAGTGACGTCACTGACAATTGCATCAAGAGAATCAGCGTTGCAAAACCGGAGCGGCACGAGGCCTGAGGACGCTCAGAGGCAGGCTGAGCTGTGACACTGGTCCCCCCTGATTGTAAATGATCCAGGTAATTGTTAATCCTCAGAATCAGACTCCCGCATATTCTGTGGTGGGGAGGGGTTTTCTTGGTTTGTTGTCCTTTCGCTTTCAGAGCTCATACAATCACTGCTCTTTTTCTAAAGCCAGCTGAGAAGGAAGAGGCTCTCCCTGGAAATCCAGGTGACGTCCCTTGGCTCCCTCCTCTTCGGAGGTTCTGCGCACCCCCAGGGAGTGAGACCTCGGACACGGCCATCGGCACACGATGTCCAGTCCCCCGGCCCCTCGACGTCTGACACAGCCTCTGAGCCCTGAGCCCCCACCTGGAGTTAGCAAAGGAGCCACTGGGGCAGTGACCAGAAACGACCAAGATTTACTATGTACCCTCCTCGGCGGAGCTTCCAGAGACTGATTTTGAAATGATGATGATTTATTACTCCCCCTCTCTGGCAACGGCTGCCTCTTACGGCCAATTTTATAAGCAAAAGTATGTCCACATGAGCAGCTATGGGAACGTCCTAGAAAAGGCCACATCCACCCAGGACCCAGATCCACCCAGGACCCCGAATCATTACTTCCCCTTGGGCACAACCACTGAGCGGGCAACGTGGGAAACCCCGCACTACTGCGAGCACCTGCAAAGTACCACATCCACCTGTTCCCAGGGGGCTTTCCGGTCACACGGGCAGGGAGGGGACAGCAGCTGCTGGAGGACCATGCCAAAAGCACTTGAAGGGAAATGAGGAAGGGTCACGCATGAATAAGAAGTTTAGATAAATAATGTGAAAGCCAAGAACTTTAAAACCAAAAAACTTCTCGTCTCCAGATACTAAATAAGCCTTTGTCACTTCAGTAAATAAAAACCCAGAACTGCTCATTCCGTGGTTTGGATAAGACGCATAGTATCACCCTCACCGTAATTTCAGGGCACTGAACAACAGATGACAGCAGGTCTGGGGTCTGGCTCTCAAGAGCCTCAAGTGACTGGAATGTCCAGCATCCCGCTTTGCCACCTCCCAGCCCAGCGTCCCCGTCTAGCCTCCATCGAGCAGCTGCCGCACCAGGTTCCTGAGTAGAGACGCGCACTTCTGGCCACAGGACCCAGTGTCAGGGCCTCAGCATCTTCACCCTTCACCAGCACAATATTTCTTCTTCTTCTTCAGCACGAAACCCACAGTTATAATTAGTTATCACCATAGTAAAGAATGCAAGACACGCACTCTTGCCACCACGTGTCGTGCTGTTTTAACTCCGCACCTCCCAACTCCTCACAACACAGGCAAAAAGAATCACAGGCGCAGTCACAAAATAAAGGCATGAAATCAATCCGGAAAGAGAGAATGTCCCCCCCTCACTCAGGAGGGGCCTGGCCTGCGGTCCCTCCTGCGCACCCCCAACGGTGTGGAGAGCGCGGGTTCCAGTGCCCAGGCCTCAGAGCAGTTATTGATGGCAACGGCACAGAGCCGCAGGCAGCGGCCTCCGTCTAGCCTCCATTCTGCAAACAGGACCTCCCCTCTGAGCGTCTCCCTCAGCAGCAGCCGGGTGTCCTTCAGCACGTGGAGAAGACACAGGCGGGAGGGGCAAGAGCAAGGGGCTCTGCAGTCAGAACCACCCAGCTTCCAGGCCTGGCTCCTCCAAGCTATGTGTTCTTGGGGAAGTTACTGGGCCTCTCTGGGCCTCTGTTTCCTCATCCAGAAAGTGGGCACACTAATAGTACCTACCTCATTTGATTGTGATGAGGATCCACAATTAATCTGTATGCAGAGCTTGAAACAGCATCTGGCACCGAGCAAAGCACTAGGCAGTATCAACTATGACTCTTACCACCTGTGAAATGAAGCCAGCAATACCTGCCCTGCTAAGAAGACTCAGCAAGACATAAAAAACCAGGTTTAGCTGCTAGCACATCTGACCCCCCACCCTGCGGTGACCAGGGTCTCCGCCAGCCTCCTCCTGCATACTCAGGGCTGGGGGCTTGGTGCTGGGGCTTGCCCACGTGCACGTCCACAGATTCCTGGAAGCAAAGATTAGAAACGCTGTGATGGGCAGCGCTACTGTGGTGGTCAGTGGACAGGGAGGAGGCCATGAGCCCCTTCTGCTCAACCTCTTCACCCCAGCCCGGACGCAGGTGCAACAGGGGACCCCCGCTGCAGTTGGCACTCCAGCACACACCCCAGCTGGGTGGGTTTGCACATTACACCATGACGCCACTGAACATCCCTGAGAAGGGCAACCATTGGACAGGCTGGCTACAAAGTGCATGGTGAGGGCTGGGGTGTCACAGGTGCCGAGATGCCACGTCCAGACCCTCTGACTCAGCAGTTCTCTACCAAGAACTCAGTGTGGATACATCCCATGTGTGCAAAATGCCTGGCAGGATGCTATTCAATAGGAAAACTCTGGAGACACCTAGAAGTCCATCAGTGGGTGTGTGTCTACGTGTATGTATATATGCACACGGAGTATGTATGTAATTTTTTTGATATACAAATTGTATTACATCCATTGGTGAAATACTATGCAACTCGTAAAAAGAATAAAGCTGCCATTGATATAATAGGGAGCCCCAGATATCCACTGTTCAGTAAAAAGTAAGACTCCCTCCTGCATGAGGGCTGTGAAAGGTAAAAACAAAGAAATTTTTTAAAAAAGCAAAGTTCGCAACAGTATGTAGTATGTCCCATTTGTGTAGGTAAATGGTATGTGACCATTTGCATGTGTGTGCATGTGTGCACATAAGTTAAAAGGACAATCAGATCACAGTTTAACCATGGACCTACTGGCAGTGGCTGTCCAGAACCTGTGACAGGAGTGTACTTCATTTTTCACAGTTTGGATTCCTTAGAACTTTTTGAATTCTTACCTTAAGCATGTGGTTTTCAAATTGAAATATTTCTAATCTGATATCAAAAGTAAGATATAGTAACTGTAGAAAATTTGAAGAATTCAGAAAAGGCCAGAGAAGAAACCATTACTGACAATTTTAAAAAACAGGTTATAGTGACTACTAAAATAAGCTGCCGTGACTTGCGTCCTCTGAAGTAACTTTACCAAGAGGATTTCATCAAAATGAAAGCTTTCAAGAACAGCAGACAGACTTGACATACACTTCCGGTTGTTCTGACATTTTGTTGGAATTCCTCATTCTAAGAAACTCTGACTCAGTCACTCAGCGCTCACTTCTGGAGGGCATGGTATGTATGCCAGGGTGAACATGTGCCAGGTCAGACACAGATGGCAGAATCCCAGCCCCTGGCCCCCACCTCGGGGACGGCGGGCCACAGCGACTGCACAGGATGGCAGTAGGGCCCTCCGCACTCCAGGACGCAGGAGGTAGGAAAGGCAGGCTGGCAGGCAGGTGCAGCAAGATGGAGACCTGGAGTCCAGGAGAGAGGACGGAGCCTGGGGGGGCAGGTGGGCCTCTGCACACATGGTACCTTGAGTCTCTGCATCCTGTGTCTCTCCTGTGCACCCCCACGCTATTTATTATACAGTGCCCCTCAGCAGCCTGTAGTGGCTAATTAAATACAATAATACGTAAATACGATAAAGTTGGGCATTCCTATTGTTTTCAATTTTCCACTTAAGATTCATTTTTAAAGACCGATTTTAACCACCAGCAAAACTTGACCAAAAAACTTTTCTAGCTGGAATGTTTGAAATGGCATTTAGAGCTTTGGGAACCACACAGAGGACACAGTGGGATGGTCACAGGGTGGACGTGCCATTGTACACTCTGGGGAGCAGAGAAATAGAGGCTCAGGACTTTTACTCATCACTCCGACAGGTCTGCCTCCACCAACTGGGAAATAACCATGCACAACTGCCATGATTTATGTCCATTCGACTCTCTTCTAAATTTTTCCAATTAGTTGAGCTAAAGTGATTTTTGAAAAGCAAATACAATCTATGCCACAAAACACAAGCCGCCTAGCACAAACATTTTTATACTTCTTTCAAGCCAATTAAACACCTTAATTAAGTGCTTTTTTATTCTCCCCCGAACTGGGGAGGCACCATAGTGTGGTGGCTGCAGTGTGGGCTCCAAGGCCAGGCTGCCCCTGTTCAGGTGCTGCCAGTGCTGTCACATCCCAGCTGTGTGACCTGGAACAGGACACTGCCCACCCCAGCACCTCCCTTTCCTGAGCTACTCCCCTCCCTGAGCTACTCCACTGGAAGAAGACAGGACTCAGCCCCGCCTGCAGGGATGACACCGCACAAATGAGGACTTGTAAAGCACACGCACACAAATGGCATATGTATACATCCACACTACAGAAAGGGATGTTAATCAAAATGTTGCAAACAAGCAACACAAAATGGCAGCATCCTCCTGTGATACAGGCAGTGCCCACCCACGTGGGGAAAGGTCCAACGGGAATCCCACGGCCACGCTCCGCCACATCCCAACAGAAGGAAGCGAGAGAGAAGAGGCTGTCTCAGGCCAACATCAACCCCCTGCTGGTTTTGCCTCTGCCCTCTAAAGCCCACGGCCGTGACGCTGCCTTTTACTGCTACCCTCAGCTCGTGAGTCTGGCGCGAGTCTGGCGCGGTTTAAATCCGAGAAGTTTCCTCTGACTTCAAACTCAATCAAGCCCTTTCTTTCAGAACCTACCTCCCCCCCACACACCGATTCCTGAGTGTCCCCTTTTTCTGACCTTCGCCCTATGCCGACGCTCCCTCACCTGTCCTGACCACCCAGCACCCTCTCCCTGCCCTGACCCCACCTCTCCCCACGTCCCCACCCCACCCTGCTTCTGTCAGCCCTCGGCGCTACCCAGCAGCTCACACCAACATCCCTCCCGAGCACCTCCACCTGGTTCCCGCTACCTGTAAGGGAGTCAGTGTCACTTTCCTCCTCCTTAAGGCCCCTTCCCCGGGTCCCCGCACACAGCTGTCACTGTCATGTCCTCACAGTGCTGCTCGTACCATGCTGTTCTCTTGCTCAAAAGCCTCCCGTTTCCCTCCAGGGCTTGCAGAGGAAGGCCCAGCCCACAATCTAGTGTCCCCCGAGGAAGCTCCACAATTTGCTAGACGCTCGCTTTTCCACCCTTTCAGAGAATACTCTGAGGCCCAGCCCAGCCCCCCAATATTCTGATTTAGCAGCTCCCTGGCGAGCCCAGGGTCTGTCTGATTTCAGAGCAGCCCACGTAACTGGCAGCCAGGACTGAGAACCAGCCTGCGCGCCAGACGGCCTGCCTTTCCAGGCCTTGCTGCCTCCACTGCGCACGCCCTGACCACTGTGCACATCCCTGCCTGCGGCCAGTGCCCACCTGCTGCGACCCTGGCCGCCTTCTCTAGCTCAGCTCACAGGCCGGGGGACCACAGACCGGCCCCCTGGGAAACAGGGGCCTCTACCAGGCTTCACTCACTGGGTCTGGGGGTGGGGCAGGGGGTGGGGTGGGGGGAAATGTGAGCAGGAAGAAAAATTAACATCCACCAGAAGGGGAAGGTGAGGAAGTGACCATCCTGCTGGGCCCTCCCGGGGCCAGGCTGAGAGTCCCCTCAGGAAGGGCTGCTCCTGTCTCCCATGTTTGTTAACTCCCTGGGGCGTGCACTTAACTGATCCCAATATTTGACATCCGAACAAATCCTCCCCAGGGTAGACCAAGAGACCTGAGCAACCGGAGCCCATAAGCCTGCTGCCCAACGACGGTGCACAAGTCACGACATTACAACCGTATGGCCCTGCTGGCTGCACATACACCGCACCCCCGCTGCCCAGTGGGCCCCACTGGAGACAGGTTTTATGGCCCTGCTGCCAAGAGGAAAAACAGGCTCATAAAAACGCAATGGTCTAGAGCCTCTTATGAGAGCGAGACTCCCTCCCCGAGCCTGCAGTGGTGCCCAGACCTCTCCAGCAGTGGGCTGGGGAACAGCAGGGCACAACGAGAAAGGCCGGGAAACGCTCTCTGCGGGTTCAGGGTTGCGTGTGACTACAGAGCCACGCTCTCCAGTGGTGCTTTGAGCTGATGCTCCACACGCCCCAAGCCAGCAGTTTCCTCCTCCAGGGATGCCAGGGCACAGACAGGCGCTTCAGAAGTGATGGCTCCTTCTCTTCACCATTTGCTAGTGATGCTTTAAAGCATCACGGAATCTGCTGGAACCATCTGGAACCCTGAGCCGGTTCAGGATTGTGGGCTGCCTGGGGTGGCACCCTGCACCCAGAGGTGTTCCTGCTCCCCTCCAAGTATCCACGGGGGGAATGCTTCAGTTTCAACAGGGGCCAGACCCCCCTCCAGGCTGGGGTCCCCCTGCCCCACTGCCCCTATTCCCTGCCTAGCCGCGAAGGTGACAGGAGGCCTCCCCACCTGCCACGGTGCAGGCACAGCCACAGGGTCAGGCCTAGGAGCCTCGAGACAGGCCTAAGTCCAAGTGGGGATTTCTTTTTTAAGACTCAAAACCACAAAATTCCACTCTCTTTGTTTTCATCTTTAGTGATTCCTTAAAAATACACATCAAAATTACAAAGTTAGGCCAGCGCGACCACAGGTCGTAACCAACATCAAGTTGGTAGGGGCCTGAGTCAACACGAGGCTCCCTCCCCAGGCCATGGCTGTCACCAGCCTCAGCTCGGCGTGGCAAACCCACCAGAGAATCCACGCGCTGCAGCCAAAGGTCCGCGAAGGTCCCAGCTTCGCCTCACTCCTGCCAGGAAACAACATGCGCCATCCCATCATCTGGGGCTGCCAGCTCCCACTGCAGCAGTGACTTTAAACTCTTTCAACCTGTCTCACCACTGTATGCAGACACCACATGCAGGTAGCCCCAACTCTAGCCCACTGGCCCCTAGGTCCTCGGTATCAGGGTAAGCAACTTCAACAGAGCTCGTTATTTTGAGACTCTGCTGCTTCTTAACCATACTCGAACCAAGGCAACCCACATCCCATCAACAGTGGGCCGAGTGATCACCGTGGGTAGTGGCAGGTGTCACTAAAGTGCTAAAAATGAAACAGCAGAGTCAACCACAACACCTAGCTGTGACAGGGAGGAGCAGACACACAGGGCCACATCTGGCCCTAGAAAGACCTACGCCTGTCCCTGGCGGGGATGCATCGGCAATCCCCCTTTGCCACTACGGCACTCGCTGTCCACCTGTTTCCGTGTTGATGGCCAGAATTTCAAATAGTTTCTAGTTTTCAAATAACCAAATGACCCTTTAGCGAAATGTTACGAGAACAGTACTGGGTTAGAGGTTGACTCACTTAATCCAGCGAATTATAATCAATCCCCTAATCTACCCCACAGTAACCCACCCTCCCACAGTTCAAGGGAAATGACATTTCCTCTCCTCCCTTCCAAATGCTTCCAGCTCAAGCGAGGCGGCTCCTCAACACCCTGTCCGGGCGGTCGTAACAGGACAGACAACATAAAAGGAAACAGCCACTCGAGTCCGTCTGACTCCAAATTGCTGCACAAGCTGCAGGAAGGCTGACTGAAGATGGGGTGAGAAGCGGGTATGGTCCAGGTGAGGCAACTCCCTCGGGGAAACACAACCCCTGCCTCCCCCAGACGGCAGGGGCCTGGGGGTGACCACTGCTGTCCTCCCAGCGTGACATGAAGCCCAAGTAGTAATCACTCACTGAAGTGACCAAGCGGACCTCCAATTCCAGGGAGTCACTGTGCAGCCTCCAAATGGGAAAGGACGTCACCAACGTTCCAGAACCCGGTCCTGTTAGCCTGGAATCCCCCACCAGCGGCCCCTCCACGTGGACTTTAGTCGGGCTGACTTCAAAGAGCCAGGGCCTGAGGGGCTGGGGCTGGCAGGGCCTGCACCGGGGACTGTCCTTCCAGAGAGCAGGGTAATTCCACAGTGGGGGTCGGTTCTCCTTTTCCGAGCTGCACATCACCTTCCAGATGATTCAGAATGTGTGAGATATGGCTGGTCACACGTGGGGAGGGGCTGGTGAGTCACCATCGCTGCTGCCCATGCACAGTCATCTTCTAGTTCCAAAGCTCCGGCAGGGGCCTAACTGGCCACTACTCTGTCTCTTTTGGGGCCCAAGAAGGAGGCATGTTTCCTCCTAGGGAACAGGTGTACTCACCACTAGGGACGTGGCAGAAGGACACGTGGATGAGGCAGAGTTGTCTCCCCATTTCAAGCCATGAGCATCAAGCCTCAAAATTCACAGGAACCCAAATCAACTGAAAAATTTAGAAGTTCTAGAACATTCTTACACCAAGATAAGCTGTGCTGCCCTCCCCCACAGCAGCTGCACCTACAGCTGGACCCATGGCCCTGCCGCCCCATCCCTGCCCAAGCACGACAACGAGGTCCCGAAGGAGCCCAGCCCCTGCTCCCAAAGCACAGGCCGCTCGCTTAGCTGGCCTACGGCCAGGCGGCCTGCTAGAGAGAAGCCCGCCTCACGCAGCGCAGACCAGTGCCGGCGCCCTTCATGCCATCTGCCCACAGCACTCCAGGTGTGGGGGAAGGATGCAGGTGGCAGGGCAGAGGGTGGACCCAAACACGGGTCCTGAGGCAGCACCAGCCAGCGGAAGGGGCTCCACACTGAGCAACAGGTGGCCCCCCGTTTCAGGACTCTTTGGTAAGACACGTATGTATTCAAAGCCCGCAGCAAGTCCAATCACCATGCTCCACTTACACGTTTTCTGGTCGTGGGATTTATTCGGCTGGTAGAAAATGATACGCTTTCCTGTACCTATGGAACAGCCCGTTCTACGGACAGCAGCACAGTTAAGGGCTCCCGCCGTGCAGAGAGCCTGCTCAGACTCAAACTAGTGCTGGACCTGCGATCCGCCCGCCAAGAGCCATACGGAAGTCATTCCCTTTTAATACCAACCCGCGGCCCAGACCCTGCCGGGAACATGTGCTGCCACAAGAGACGGGGCTTCAGGCCTTTCCTGGCTGGTCCCCGATGCTGCGACAGGAGGGGCCTCCATGGGCTTGTTTCCGCTCCAGCTCCCGCCTGGCTTCAGAGCGCCCTCTCCTCCTGCCTCTGCACAGAGCCAGAGTGACCACCTGCAGAGGGTGGGATCCTGCGGGTGTACTCTTGCGCCCTGCCCTGTGGGCGGGCCACTGAGGGCTGACCTGAGGCCCGGGCTCAGACGCTGTGGCCATGCTGCTGCCCTCTGACCACAGCTGACCCGTCACAGAAGGATGCGGCCCCAACACTACCCGATTTCCTGGGCAGGCTCTTCCTGACTATCTCAGTGGTCACAAGTTCAGCGTGGCGCCCAGGCCACCGCCAGTTCTGGCTGGCACCTGCTATGGCCCACATGGCTTCTCTCTGGGCCACACATTCGATGGCACCTGGTGCTGCCCAAACGCCATCCCTGCAGGGGAACTTGAGCCTGAGGGACTCAGGCCAGACCCATTAGATGGGCGGAGAGCCAAGTGCCATGTCCCAGCCGCCAGAGAGGGCACCAGGCAGCAGCAGAAGGGAGGAAGACACCCCCCACAGCGGCCGGTGCAATTCTAAGTGCTGCAGACAGCACTCTCTAGATCCTTAGATCCACTAAGGAACTGGCCCCTTCAGCTCAGAGAGGAGGAAACTGAGGCACAGGCAGGGAGCCTGCTCGAGGTCACACAGCAAGGACCAGCTCCCAGCCCCTCTGCCGCTTTTGCACATGGCCAATATGCATGCGGCCGGGCCCACCACTGCCAAGACAGTGCTTTCCCCTGCACCGGGACTATGACCCCCTGCAGGGACCTCAGCCAATCCATCTCTAGGCGTAGGGTGACGGGCATACCCCCAAATGAAATGTCACCCAGAAGAGCAGAAAACAAGATCCCAGTATGGGCTGGCTGCAGGTAAGTACACAGGAAAGAAGACACTTGGTGCTCCTCGTGTCCACCCTTGTCACAGCAGCCAACATAGCGCTTCCCCCAGGCTCTGACCATCTGGGTCCCTCAGGGCTGCTGGAGACCCTCCAGCCACCACAGGCTCTGTGTGACTGCTCCAGAGGTCCAGAATACACAGAGGACGAACACGAGTCCCTGGGGTGGGATCTCCCCTTCCACACTCAATCCTGGCCGTGGCCACAGACCCACGAAGCAGCACGTCCGAGAGTGCACACAGCCAAGCACAGCCCCCTCGCTCCTTCCCCAAATGCCGGTCACCCACAGGGCAGCCCGGGTACAGGCAGTGGACAGAAGCGGCCCTGCATGGGCCTGGCTCTCCCACCCCGGCGGCCACCCCAGCATGCTCCTGCTGCCAGGAAGCCTTTAGTCTTCGCTTCACTCAAAGGGGACAATACCCGAGGGAACATCAACTCCCGGTCACAGCAAGCGCCTTCTCGGGGCTGGGAAGAGGCAATTCAGGTCACCCAGAGACGACGACATGGACACCAACAACAGCTGTGGGTGGTGGCAGCCAGTGCCTGCTGAGCACACGCCACGTTCTAGACACACGCTGACTTCCTACAGGTACCCCTCCTGCAGCTCTGGGACCAGGAGGTCCCTCTTTCACAGATAAGAAAACCAAGGCTTGGAAACTTCCAGAAGCCATACCAGTGTTGGGGGTGGCCAGTGTCTGACACTCAGCATCTGACCCAGGCTCCACCCCCGGCCCCACCACTGACCTGGAAAGGGAAAGCTCCCACCCGGACTCAGAGACAAACCCAGGTGGGCCAAATCCAGTTACTAAGCACACCTGGGCTGAATTGTGCTCACTCAAATCCAGTTTATTATCAAAATCCTAAATTTGCCTCAAGGGAGGAGATCAGTGGGCACTTTACAAAGAACAGGTTCCTGGGCTTTGGCCAGACCCCGGCCGCACGGAACCTCCAGGCCACGGGATGTGAACCCATCCAGGAGGGGCTGCCACCCGCCCGGAAGGCGGGGAGCACGCATTCCACATAAACGCACACCCATGGGCCGTTCACGAGCGCACGCTGTGTGCTTTTTGCCAGCTTTAAGGAAAAAGCCTAAGAAGGAAATTAAACAATTCACAAATGAAGCCCACGTGGTGGCTTGAGTGGCCAGTTACATGATCAGAAGAATGTGGCTGAGGGTTTCTGCTCCGCGTCAAGCTGTGTCAAACGGGGCAGTGTGAAAACTCAAATAACGACAAACCCCAACAAAAACTCTGTAACTGTAAAACCTGTTCCCAAAGTTGCTGCTCTACCCCGACCAGTAGGCAGGTCACAGCCTGGCTGAGGAGGACAGGCCCCAGGTAGGGACGGCAGACCACACTCACAGTGTCCGCAGGTCACAGAAGGTTCTAGAAACGTTTCAGTCACAGGGAGAGGAATTACTGGGAGGTCGGAAGATATCCCACAGAATTTCAGAACCAGAAGGAGGTTTTTAGCAATACCCTCCCAATGTGCAGGCCAGAGACCCCCAGCAGCCCTCTCTCCTCTACTCCAAAAAGCCAGACCATGCTGCCAAATAGCCCCTCACCCACACCCGCGCTGAGGGGCGTGGACCCCCCTGTCCGGGGGGTTCGACACCCCCAGTCTTCAGTGGGAAGAAACCACTGGGACTCCCTCCTCGGGGCCGGCTGCTGCCGGCTGCAGAGCCGCACCCAGGGCAGGAGCCAGTACAGGGGCAGCGGCCAGGCCCGGAGGGCGAACAGCTACATCTCCCAGGCGGGAAGAGGGACCAGCCACGCATGGCTCTGGCTCGCTGGGGAGGGCGGAAACGGGCCTCTGCTGTCCTAGGGGAGTCTGACAGGCACATTCCCTTGGCCTCTGCAATCCCACAAGCTCAAAAGGATGCCAGCCCAAGGATGTGTATCCCACGGCACCTTAACAGTAAAAATCCATCCTCCAAATACGGTTAGGAACTGGTTAAATAAATAATAGCATTATAGCATGCTATGCAAGCAGTGCAAATCGATGTTTCTTGACAAGTACAGATAAACACAATATATTATTAAATGCAAAGAAGAGAAGACAAAACAGCACTTAAGTGCAAGCCTTATTCATGCAAAAAAACCCCAAAAAAACCAATCGTGAACAATCACAGCCAGGGGAAGGGCGTGGCCAGCACGGGGCTCCAGGCTCTCTCCCACGCTGCCCCCTCGTCCTGGCAGCGGCGGCTCCTGCTTTTGCAGGTGAGCTTACCAGGGCGTGCCTGAGACACCCCTGCACACACAGGTGGAGCAACCTCCAGAAGGGACACCAAAGTGCCAGCAGTGCTTAGTTCTGGGAGATGGAATTTTAGGGGCATTTTAAGTATCTTCTTTGGACTTTCCTGTATCTTCTGATATTTTTACTGTACGCATTTTCAGTATTGTTCTTACAATTATGCTGCTTATAAACAACAGCAGTTTCCCCCAGATTTTGATGGTTTCACCCCAGTCACCCCACAGCGAATGGGAGGTGGCCCCGAAATCCCCCAAGCTCATTCCTGTCATCCTCAGGGACACAGTCCCAGCCCCTCCCTCAGGAAGACTGGGATCCACACAACCCGGGCCCGACAGGAGCTCTGGCCATCACCCGCCCTCCTCTCTCGGGTCTGAACCCCACGTGTGCTCCTCTGCTCTGACGCGTTCTCGCCCATCGTTACCCCCACGGGAGTCGCGGCCAGCCCGGGCACCGCAGCCCGCTGCCCTGGGCGAGCTCACCAGCTACGTAACCCTCTGGACTGGGTTTCCGTCTTTAACGGAGCTGGCCTCAAACGGTGCCTGGCTTATCTATGACACCACTCAACACAATAACCGTTAACTACTAATATTAGTAGTAATATTATCAAAATTTACTACTGCAGAATGGCTTGGGATCGCCAAATTGTAGCCCCCCCACCACAGCCTCACCTAACCCTTCCAAGAGCAGCACCCTTAAAAATCAGCTGTCCCAAGTTTGGCATTTTGCTCTTTCTACAGTGACACTTCCCTGGAGAAACTGACGAGGCAGGGCAAGAGCTTGTCCTGGGCATTAAGGAAATCCAACTTGCCCACGCGCCTCCCAAGGCTCCGGTCTCAGCTTGACTCTCGCTTCCTGTCCCTCAGGGCAGCACCAGCTCACCTGGAGAGCACCTGACCACGGCAGTGCCGACTCCCCCAGAGCGACCTACTGCACAATCTGCGCCCAAAATGCTCTCTGACAGAAGACCTGAATTCATGTTCCAAAGCACAAAGACTGAAACGATGCGTGGAGGGTAGAACGAGTGGTCGGGGTTACACAGAGCCAGGCTGCAAAAGCCAGGACAAGGAAGCTCCCCTGCTGGCCACATGTGCACCTGGGGGACAGTACTGCCTTCCCAGGTGCCGACACCGAGGGCCCCAGTCCTCTGCACCCAGACCGCCAGCTACCTACGAGCAAGGCCCAAGGCAGGGCGTGGAGTTGCCACCCACGGCACCTCCCCAGCAGCGGCCCGTGGCCACCAGCTGCCTCGAAATCCTCTTATCGATTTAACACTCTACAAAAGTTAGTAACTGGCATGAGTCAGCCCTGGCAGTCACCGAGGTCGCCATCTCTCAGACAATAGCAAGTCAAAAGGCCCTCTGCAATCTTGCATGTGGTTGCCATCTGGAAGATTAAGTTTTAAGAGGTTGGAGCCTCAGAAGAAATGAAGAACCATTAGAGTCCATAAAGGGAAAGGAAACAGCACAGAGCAATGGCCCCGCAGCCAGGCAGGAGCCTCTGAGTCAGGGGCTCAGAGCTTTTGCCATGCCCTGGTCTACCCACCCTCCACCCAGCACCTGCTGATGTCCACCAGGTGCCAGCCCCATGCCAGGTGCTGGGGTTTGGTGGCAGGCAAACCGCACAACCCCACCGCCCTTGCTCCCATGACACTGACAGTCTAGTCTAGAGGGAAAGACATGTGGATCCACAACCTCACACAAGTACACAGGTGCAAAGTGCATAAAGGCTTTTCACCAACGCTGCATCAAGGCCAGGAGCCGTCGCACTGAGAGCCGGTGACAGGTGGCCTGACCACGGTAGCTCCCTGTGCTGCTCTGGTGGGCTGGTGCACATACCTGGAGAGGCGGACGGGACCCCTGGGAGACTCAGGAGCCGAGATCTGAGGGCAAGAGGCTGTTAACAGGTGTCAAAATTCAGGACAATCATGGCTGCCACGGTAAGGCTCTGAAACACCGCCTGAAGCAGGCGTGGCGGGTGCCCTTCCAGCACTTGTATCCTGACAGCAACACTAAGACCACCCAGCTCTCCGTCGTCCTGTGCCCTGCCTCCAGCACCAGTCACCAGTACAGCGGGGCACACCCTCCGGGGACGTGCAGATTGGAACAGGAGGAGAGGATTAAGTGCTGCAGGCAAATGATGTTTGACAACTACGTGAAAACAAAGGTAAAAAGCAAAAACACCCACCTCATACTCAAGGGGTGGTTGGAACCAAAAACCAGAAAACAAGTGTTGGTGAGGACACAGAGCAACTGGAACTCTCGGGCCTCCATCACCACGGTGTGAGCAAGGGAGCCCCATCAGGAGCGCATGATAGTTGGGAACATGACGGGGCCGGCTCCGGAGCTTGCCAAGTGCCCCGCACATCCTGGGCAAGAGAGTAAAGACCAGCACCTCACGGGGACTCCACACTCGCTGCCAACAGCGGGGCCCAAGTGCCGACGTGTGTCAGCCCTGCTCTGGGGCGTGGATGCAGCAGTGAGCCCCAGGCTGCTGCGGGTCCCCCATGAGCGCAGCCACAGAGACAACCGTGGGCAGCAGACAGAGGGGCTGTCGCCACCACGTGGGGCCATCTCTTTCAAAGGCTCTTGGTGCCAGTGTACCACACCCTGGCTCTGCACCACACACGGGTCACACCACGAAAGCCCCAACCAGAGCTACGCTGCTCCCCTCTGGCCGTCTAACATGAGACACTATGACTAGCTGCGTGAGACCCTGTGCAAATGTGGGCAGAACTCTGTACATAAACCGCACACGACACTTGGCACGCCTGGACTGCCTCCCTCTGCGGGAGACGCTGGCCGACACACAGAGCACGCTATGGAGCGCCGAGAGATGGGCACTGCAGACATGACATCGTCCCCAGCTGTGCATGTTCTAAGACCAGCCAGACCTCAGCCCCAAAGCAGCGGTAACATGTGACAGTCTACCTGGTCAGCTGGTGCCAGCCAAGCCAGCCCGTCCACCCGGCTCCACGAGCCACAGGTGCCTGTACGCCAGCACGCGTGCGGGAAAAAACTGGAGGGAAGGGAGCCAGTGGGCACAGTCCAGGGGCAAGCCAGGCTCCAGGACACTTCTAGAAGGGAGGGCGTCAGCAGAAGGCTGCTGGGCGCCTTCCGGGCTAAGACCCACTCTCCCCACCAAGACCTGCCTGCCACAAACTCCAGGCTGACTCCCAGAAGGCGTCTGAGACCAGCTAGAACACAAATGTGTGTGTATGAGTGACAGTGTGTGTGATATGCGGTGTATGTATATACTAGTGTATGGCTTGCCGTGTGTGTAGTATGTGTGGTGTGTGTGTGTATGTGTGCATTTGGGTGTGTGTGTGTTGTATGTATGTGTATATATATTTGGGGGCATGTGTATGTGGAATGTGCGGTGTGTGTGAAGCATGGTGTGTGGCGTGTCCTGTGACATGTGGTGTATGGTGTGGGGGTGTGTGTATGTGTGGTGTGTATGCATGGGTGTGCTGTGTGTGTGGTGTATGGTGTGGGGGTGTGTGTGTGGTGTGTACGCACGGGTGTGCTGTGTGTGGTGTATGGTGTGCTGTGTGTGGTGTGTATGCACGGGTGTGCTGTGTGTGATGTGTGTGAGGTGCAGTGCGTGTGGGGTCTGTGTGGGGCGTGCGAGCGCGTGTGTACACGTACACTCTGAAATAAACTAAATGGGGATAGGAACGAGGCTGCGCCCAGGGCAGGGGCCGCGCGCTGCAGCCGCAGGTGAGGGAGAAGAGGCCTGACCGCGGCGGCTCTCCCGGCTACAGGTTCCGGGGAAGCGTCTGGTGTGGTCTTCACCCAGAGGCCACGTACGTGGACGATGTCAACACTACCTTTGGCAGAAACGGTAACAATTTTTCTCAGGCTTGTTCTCCCGTTAACCTCCCGCCCGCACGCACCCACACACGCACACGCACTGCGTACGTAATGTCTAACCGTGAGACTCTAATCTCTACCCAGAACCCAGCTCACAGGGTCACGGGTACGGCATCCTGCTGACCCAACCCGGTAAGCAGCGAGGAGGGAAGTGCTGACCTACCGGTCAGACCACTGCATTTCCAGAAAGTGCCACGAACAAGCCAAAAACACCCACCCACGGCGGAAAAAGGGCCCACTGGCCTCACTAACAGAAGGCGAGTCTGCAGCTGCAGGGCTTGAAAAGCTATGCTGCCACGGCGGGGCTGAGACGCTGAATCCCCCCACCCCCAGAACACCTCCGCAGCAAAAGCTGTGCGCCTGAGTCCCAAAGAGGGGCTATTTCCTAAGCGGGCGCAGCAGGGCCGAGGCTGGAGGAGGCTGAGCGGCTGCAGGGCCGGGGCAGGGCAGCGGGGGCAGGGCGGGCAGGCACTAATGGCAACCGCAGTGGCAGCACCCCCTCGGGCCTCAGCGTGCTCCTGCAATTACTACAGTTGACAATGGACAACAGTCCTCAGGCCCCTTGTCTCCTAGAGCACTTTGCGAAGAGGCCCAGGAAAAGCACATGCCTGCCTGTGCCCACAGCGCTCCGCCCAGCGCCTTGAGCATCCTGCACCTGAAACTACCTACCACCCTCAAGAGCACCATTCGCGGCAAGGCTGCAGGGCCTCCGCACAAGCTGGTGTTGCTGGGGACGGTCCACGTCCTGGGCACACCGAACGGGAAACACTGGTTTTCTTTTAAGCCCATTCACACTGCCCTCTCCTTTCTGCACACCCAAGGACAGTGGCCCTAGCCTGGCCCTGAAAGCACAGATGACCCGTGCACAGCACATGCTCCAAAAGGTCCCCAGGGTGCTGGACAAAGGGAGAGCAGCTGAGCCTGGTCTGTGGCCCTTCAGCATCTGGCCAGCTTGGCCTAACAAATGCTGACTGCACCTGCCCCTTCGAAGGGGTGCTCCCTCTCAGTGGAGCTGAGGCTGAGCAGAGCCCCCGCCATACTTCCTGTCCCCTCCTAGGTCCCCTTTTCTTCCTGTCAATAAATCCTACCTGTCCTTTGTGAGTGGGCAGGACTCCCAGCCCCTCCTGAGCTGCCCTCCACGCTAAGGCCACGCAGCGCCTGCAGTCCAGACAGCGCCACGCAAAGCTTGTCCCGGAACAGTAGCGGCTAGGCACACCTCGGCCCCTGAGCCCCACAGCCCCCTGAGTTTGCACAAGCCCTCCAGGCGACTCTTACACACCCAAGTTTGAATACCACTGATCTGTATGATGCAATTTCACCCTAGATTCTACACTTTCTTTGCTGCTCAGTAAAGGTTTAGTTTTCTTTGTCTCTCTAAGTAGTTGTGAAGCTCCTTTAAAGATAAGACCATATCTTAAGGGAGCTGTATTGGTTTCCCATGGCTGCGGCAGAAAGTTACCACAAACTTAACGGCTTAAAACAACAAAAATTTATTATCTCACAGTTCTGGAGGTTAGACATCCCACACAGAGCTGGGCTAAAATCCAGGAGTTCGCTGTGCTCCTTCAGAGGCTCTGGGGAGAATCTGTTTCTTTGCCTGTACTACCTTCTCGAGGCTGCCTCTATTCCCGCGCCTGTGGTCCCTGCCTCCATCTTCAGAATATGCCACTTTGGCATAAGGAATATTTTGAGCTAAAGGCAAGTGATAAACAGCAGACATGCTGCCGCCCAACCAGGTTCATTTGCCTGCTGCCCAGGAGGAAGCCAATGCACTGAGACAGCAGGGTCTGCAGCAGAGAAAGAGTTTAATCTGCATAGCGCTAAGCAGGGAGATGGGAGAAATTTCTCAAATCGCCTTCTTGAGAATTCGGGAGACAGGGTTTTAAAGACACTTTGGCATAGGCAATTGAGTCTGTTAATTGGCTGGGTTTGGGGCAGAACCATAGGGCTGTAGAAATTGTCTTCTTTGCTGCCCAGGTTCTTGGGTGGGGGTCACAAGACCAGTTGAGTCAGTTCCTTGGTATGGGCCGCTGGTCTGGGTGGGTCAGCCCTTCCACTGGAATGCGGACCTGGAAGATACCTTGGCAACTACCCCTAGGTTTCCAAAAGGTGATGTTATCTACGGAAAAAGCGAAGAATCTTTATGACCACCAGCCATGTGGCTCCAGAGTGGCAATTACAGAGAAGCAAACAGGGGGACAGTGGCTAATTATCATCATATTTTTTTAGCTAGGCCTGTGCCTTATTTTTAGCTAGGCCCTCACCACAGTTCTCACCTTGCACCACTTCATCAATTTGTAAAGGCGGTTTCAGACACAGGAAAAGCCTTCTGCCCTCCTCCTTTCTGCCTGAAAGCAGGGCATAAATTTCCCTCTATAAAGGAGACACAAATTTCCATTTGCAAAGGTGCTCCCTCTCCATACTGGGGAGGCTGGAAATGACAAGGAAGTCAGTTTGCCTAACAAACCTTCTTAAACAGCCGTCATCCATCATGTATGTCCTAGTCACCGTCCCACAATTTGCAGCCCCTAGGAGCCCGAGCAGCTTTCCCTGGTCTAGCCACTTCTGCACAATCTATCACATTTTGTTAAAATGTGGCATAAAAATCCTTGAGTCTAACTGCTTCATTGGGTTTTCATTTCTTTTCTGTGATGCCTCATGCACATAAAAATATTAAAGTCTGTATGTCTTTTCTCCTGTTAATCTGTCTTTTGTCAGTTTAATCCACAGGCCCTAGAAACAGACCCTAAGAAGGCAGAGTAAGTTTTTCTTGCCTCCGCCAGCAGGGAGGGTCACGCCTTCTGCCTCTGTCCCTAAGGAACCTCGTGTCACACTTAGGGCCCACCTGGAGAATCCAGGATAATCTTCCCACCTCACCTTTCTTAACTTAATCACATCTGCAAAGTCCCTTTACCACGTAAAAAAAATATATTCGCCCCTTCCAGTGATGGGGAGGTGGGTGTCTTGGGGTTAATCAGCCTCCTGCAGACCCCGGCTCGGTACAGCCACGAACTTTCGAATTGGGCCTTGGTGGGGGCGTGGGGGGAGCCGGTGCGGGAAGGTGCAGGGTGGCAGGCCAGCCAGCCAGGCCCACGGAGAGCAGAGGCCCCGTCTGCAGGGGCGGCTGCACCTTCCAGCCTTTGGGAATGTGGCCCGGGGTGGGCACAACTCCTGATTTCCTTATTTTCCAGAAAAAACACAAGATGTTAAGGTAAAGTCTCCCAATGCTAGGAAGTAATTGATATATTTTTTTTAATGTTTAACCCAATTAAACTTTAATAAAGTCCAAAATAAACCCGTCTGCCTATCTGAGGGCTCTGTTAGCAATGGCCTGAAAGCTCAGAGTGCACCTGGGCAGGGAAGGCCTTGTGGCTGCACCTTCCAAACCAGTGCAAGACAGAAATTCCCCCCCCCCAAGTCAAGATAAAGGCAGCCATAGGTCACATTAATTTTATGGAAAGCTAGTTGAATAAAAATGCAAATGACTGTTAACAGAACCAGGAAAATCACAAGGAGACCAGCACATTCCATGGGAATCTTGACTTGATGAGTCATTCAGATGCAAATTTTACCCCAATTTTGGAAGGATTACAAGCACCCCCATTCACAGCCCCCATTCCTATGTAAATTCTAGTCTGAGGACCTGCCCCCAGCAATCCCAGCATCCTGGCTGCTCTGCCACCCAGTTCTTAGGTTTCCTTCCCTGGGGCTTCTGAGCCGCAGGCAGAGCTTCCGTGTGTTTCTGGCCCCTCCCCCTCCCCCAGCCCCTTGGGTGGCGCAGTCCCCGGCTCTGCCTGCCACTCACTTGGGCCGCGTTAGACAGGGTGCCTGCCCCGCACCTCAACTCACGGCACCCGGCAACACGAGGCCACCCCAGGCCTCTGTCAACAAAGACCCTAAACAGCAGCCACACCTGGGGCTTTGTGCAGAGCAAGTCCCGCAGGCCCCGCCCCCCTGGCCCCCAGGCCGTGCCCGCAAGGCAGCAGGCACAGTGCTCCTGCCAAACAGAGAACCCGTGAGATGGAGAAACAAGGGACAAATGCAACTTAAATAGATAAAAGGAAGGTATGAATGCTCCCAGCCCCCCAGCGTCCACACCTGCCGCGATAGCCCCAGGGAACACTGAATCAGCCGCCCAGGAAGAGGAACCAGGGACAGCCCCAGGCCAAGGGGCCCCCACCCCAAACACAGCTACAGCCACAGCCTCAGCCTCGGCCTCAGACGCTTGCTGACCAGTTACAGACGGACGGACGGGCCTCTCAGACAGTGTCCTGTGCCTCTTCTGCCATCAAAGCCCAGAAGTGCAGAACTCGGGGGTGAACTCTGCAAGACCTACTCTGTTCCTCTGAGGGTGGCCCATCAGGGGCTCTGGCCACCTCCGCGCTGCAAGGGAGGCCTGCCCGCTCCGCCCACTCTCGCTGGCCCCCGGTGGACACCGAGAAACAGGAGGCAAGACCAGTCACCAAGCAGGGAAAAGCCAAGCCCTCCCCCACCCCAGGCCTCACCTTTCCTGGGCCTGTGCTCCCCGACCTCCAGCTGGCCAGCGTGTCCCTGGCCACTGGGGAGGATGGGTACTCAGGACACCATCCAGCCCTCACGCAGGGCCTCTGCCAGCCGGGAACGTCTGTCCTGACCTCGGGAGTTTCAAGGGCTCTGTTATCAGCAGGGGCTCCTCCGGCCACAAGGCGCCCTTCAGCATCTGGGACAAGGCCCTGTGGTGAGCCTTCCCTGAAGGCTGTGGGACAAGTCTGTCCCATTCTCCTCCCTTTAAACAGCAGGGCTGTTCAGCAACGTGGGCCCAATTGTTTTCCTGTGTGGGCTAATTCAGGGCTATGTGGGGCAGGGCCCAGCCTGGCCAAGGGAGGAGGAAGAAGGCTGCCTGGCAGGCTGTTGGGGTGTAGCCCAGGGAGAAGGGGCTCTACAGCCCAGCACCCAAGCTGCGCATGCCAATGTCCACCTAGGCAGGGGCAGGGGTCCCACCAAGGGCCAACCTCCTCAGTGCCCGAGGACCATGCAGGTCCAGCCACCGCTGTGGTCACCCAAGCACCTCAGGGCTCCAGGACAGGATGGGTGAGCTGCTCCGGCTCCCAGGCTCTCCCTGCACAGGGCCACAGGAGTGGGGGCTGGAGGAGAGGGCCCAGAGGGGGCAGGCATGATCAGAATCCCACTGGCCCTGGACAAGTCACTTGGGCCCTCTCAGCACCCAGGTCCAGCTGTGGATACAGGGACCAAAAAGGCAGCTTGGTCAGAGGCAGTGGTGAGGGCAAATTCAGAGGTAACGTGCACAGAGCTGCTAGATACAGCGACACAACATGATGGCCTGCTCCCAGCTGGGCAGACTGACCGCTGGACCAGGAAGCATGTGCCCCAAAAAAGAGGGCCTCTTCTGTTAGGGGCTGTGGGGTGCTGGCTGCTCTGTCTGCCAGCACACCCACCCTGCGGGTGACCTGATACCAGTGGGCATCTCGCAGCATAGTGCAGAGTGGTTTGCCCAGCTCTGGCTGTTTTATTAATATTATTCTGCAGCCCAGGTTTCCCTCCCACAGCGGCAGGCAGCTGCCCTCAGCTTGTAAGGAAGCGAGTTATAGTGAGCATTGCCCAACAGCACCGTGGCTGCCACACCTGATCTTGAATAAGCAAACAACTACAGGACAAGCAGCAGGGCAGGTGCAAGGCTTGCCCTGAGTCTCCGACACTGCAGACTGGCCCTCCAGCCTTCGCACCCACCCCACCCAGCACCGACCCCGACCTCCACTCCTTCCCCAGCAGGCAGCAGCGATAGCAGCTCTCACTGCTGCTGCGGGCCCCAAGAGGGGAGGACACAGTCCTGGGACACAGCCAGGCTCAGTAACTTTGAGCACTGACCCATGTGTGCCATCAGCAAGGGGCGCAGGTTCCAGGTGCTGCCTCTGGTCAAGGGGTACCCAAGAGGGAGGTCTGGCTGACATGTCCAGGTGCTAGAAGGAAGCTGGGAAGGTGATCCCGGCAGGCACAGGTGACGGCCACACCTATTAGGTCTCTGAGCCTTGGAGGTAAGCAAGGCAAGGACAGGCTGCACCCATTTCACAGTCCCAGGAATGCTGTATGGAAGGTTCAGGACCCTGCCCTGGCCCACAGCTCGAGACACAGCCAGGACAGGAACACGCTTGGGCCCCAGGCACCAAGTCTAAAATTCCTTAAACTGAGCAACCAAGGTTCATGCCCAGCCCCAAGGACGAGCCCACCCAACCTGTTAAAACAAACAGTGCCCAGGTAGTGCCGGCACTAAGCTCCTGGCCCTTCTCACTGGTCTCTACCACCCAGCAGGGGTGGAGATGGCAGAGCAATCTCAGCGAGACGCAGACAGCATCGGGAAGAGAAGGAGCAACAAGCGCAGACTCTGCAGAGAACGGCCCAACCCGGGAGCCCTCCTCTTTTGGGGAGCCTTCTGTGACAACACACCCAAGCTTCAAGTTGGGAGACAAGAAATAGGAGAGACAGGATAGCGAAGACCCGGGGCCTCACCTGGTGCTGGCCTTGTGCTTCCGCGAATGCCACGCCCAGGCTGGTAGGAGGACAACTTTCAGAGAAGACACCTGCCTCGTGCGATGGCTGCTTCAAAGACCAAGAAGACTGTGACATGGGAGCTGGGGCAACAGAGATGGGATCGGGCATCAGATAAAATATTAACCCATCACGACACAAGCTGAACAGTATGCCAGTCAAATCCACATTACGAAAACACTTTATTCTGCCTATTTCGCCATTCATGAGAGACAAAGAACGGTTTCTAACGCCAAAGACGTTTCAAGGCAATAAACTGGAGTATGCTTTGTATTCTTTAACTGGAATTGAATATAATTTATGCACTTAAGAACTTTTGTAAACCCTATAACATGCTTTAGATAATTTTAAGACATGTTTATACATTTAGAATATACAAGTTACCTGGTTTACAAAATAGGATTTCTTTCAATACTGTTTACCACTAAGATCTATCTAGTGGCTGAGAGTGGAGACCACCCTGGTCTGTCAATTGCCCAAGAGGGCAATTTAGCCTTGAAGGCAATTTTCTTAAAGCAACAGTAGTATTAAGAGATACACTGGAACTTGGGGAAAAATATTTCTTCTGTAATTAGAGACTTCACCAAAAAAAAAAAAAAATTAAGGTTTTTAATTAGCCAAAGAGAGGCTAATGGTTTCAAACACCAACATTCACCATCCACATAAATAGTGTGGATGCAAAATTTGATTCCATTTCTATCCCAAAGGTGCTAGCTCAGCAAACGACTGACCATCGCAGCCCATGGACCCCAGAGTGCATCGACGGGTCAATCTGATTTATAGTAAAAAAACAAGAATAAGTGTCTATTTTTAAAAGCCTACACTGTATTTTCTCTTTACAAAAAAAATGAGTGAAGAACCCACTGTACAAGTTTTGGCCCAGTGAAAACCGGCCGACCCACAACCAAGCTCACCACATCTTAGTACCAGTTTTAAACATTAATTCACTCTACTTAGCCCAAGGGTGCTGCATAGCGGTTCCACGTCCCTGCACGCCCCCGACCGCCCTCGTCATGGTCAAGAGCGTGCAACAGCTGGGGGCAGCGGCCAAGCCTACGACCACGAGACCGGCCTGCTCACAGTCTCAGCAGTAACAGGCCACACAGAGAACAGAGCTGTGACAAGTAGCTCAATCTCCATCTGAACCCGACCCTCAGCCAGTGAGCCCCCAGGCGGCAGCCCCCTCTGTCCACACCTACCCAGGATGAGCCCTGGAGTCATGCTGGCTTCTCTCCCCTGCAGACCACGCCTCAGTTCCTTCCTGCTCCCGGCCAGCGCTCAGTGACCACACTGCCCTGCCCTGATGCCATGGCAGCCCCTGCGCCCTTCTCCCACCTCGGCCACCCCACCTCTACAAGGCAGCTGCACGAACGTTTCCGAAATCCAGATCTGGTCTTGACACACCTCTGCTGAAGATCCTTCGAGGGCCTTCTTCTGCTTTTTGATTAAAATCCCAACCCTTTACCCCAGATGATGTAGGTCATTGCTTGGCTACCCCCCGCCCCGACCCTAGGCTCGCCCGTCCCATCTGCCCTGACCCCAGGGCCTTCCCTCTGCTTTTCTCCACACCTTGGCCACACAGTGAAGCCCCCGCACCTCCAAAGCAGCCAGGCCCTTCTGGGTAAAGTGCCCCAGTCTGCCAGAAAGGAGGAGGCTGCTTTCCCCTCCGACCTCCCCAGCACCTTGTGCAAAACCTATTCACGCCCCTCTGCAAACACTTCCTAACCACCCATGTGTGCCTGACACCATGCTGAGTGCCAGCAGAGCAAAGTGGGACTGGACCCACCCTCAGGTAACTCATCCAGTGGGCGGGACACCCCAATGGTGTGTGCGCGTGTGTGCACGCGTGACGACAAACTGTGCTAAGTCCCAAGCAGGGAACACGGGGTGCCTAGAGACCTGCAGATCAGCCGGCCCAGTCGGAAGCAGAGCATCGGAGGCAGCCATGCGCTTGACCTGAACAGCAAGGAGTCAGAACTGCCCATGAGCACGCTCCGACTTGACTACTGCAGCAAATCCTTGCCCAAGAAGACAAAGTAGAACGTAACTTAGCTGTTTGTCAGCTCCCAAAGTCGTCTGACCTGCTCACCCAGCCAGGCCTTCTAAGAACAACAAACCACTCCCCCAGGCAAACTGCTCCCTCACCAAACCTCCCCCAGGCTGGCCTCCTGCCCGGTGCTGCTCCCAACCAGGACTCTAAACTATTAGGTCCCCATCCCACTCAGACCTGCTACCACATCAAAAGATCTGCCTTACTAGGCCCCCACACCGTACAGACGCCACCCTGACCCTCCCACACACGTGGGGCGCGGGCAGACGGTGTCTCCCTCACAGCCCCGCGGTGGACAGCCCACCAACGAACTGGGCTCCTCGGGCAGACGAGCGGCGGGTCAGAGGTCCTGGGGCAGGAGAGAGCCCGACACCCTCGGCATCAGCAGGAAGAGGGCCGTGGCCGAAGTGCTGACCGAAAAGAGGCAGCCCTGAGCTCTGGCTGGAGGCGTCCACAGGGCCGGCCACCGTGCCCACCGCCCCACGCCAGGTCATCCCCGGATCCCTGCAGGATCAGAATGCTGCAGGCCACACGGAGCAGGCAGGGGCAGCCTGGAGGCAGCAGGAGGGAGGAGGAACGAGTCCCACCAGACTGTGGCTCCTCCTGGGGTGACGGCTTCCCTTGCCCCGCCTGGGAGCCCTCAGCACCCTCTTTTGTCAGTTCAGCCCCAACACAGTCCAACCACTTTGCTTTCAGCTCCTGGGCCCCAACTAACCCCTCCCACACTCCCACCTCCTACCCCCACCCCCATTAAGGTTTGGCCTCTGATCTGACAGCCCCTCCCTGGGCACCCATCCCACAGCTGTGTTTAACATTCCTCCTTCCCACCAGGCCCTGTTACGTAACACGCCCGAATCTTGCAAGGTTTACAGATGTGTGGGCCAGCAACGGTGAGGCTGGCACTGGCGAGCTCAGTGTGTTACTCACCCACCTGCCTGGCATCGGCACCCAGTGAGCTGCTGCTGTGTTTCCTTCCCTTTGCCCCAGCCCAGACCACATCCTCAGGCCCGAGACACAGTCTGCTGCCCCAGGGTGGCCTGGGTCAAGGTCAGTGGCAAGAGCAATGGGAGGGGCTTAGCTGCCCAAGCCCCACTCCAGCCCCACTGGCCCGCCTGGCAGATGAGGAGGGAGCTGCCTGGTCTTTCCAAGCTTGCCAGTCTCCAGGAGTCTTCTGTGAATTGCAACAGTTCTGCAAGGAGAACACGGACCTCATCTGTCAAGTCACAGGACAACAGGAAGAATGATCAGGACACCAGGCAGCGGCAAAACCTCAAAGGAGATGCTCTGCAGCATGGAGGGGAGAGGGGCAGGCGCAATCTGAAACTGTGCATAAACATGAACCATTTGCCTAGCTAGGGTCACCTTCCTGTACTTGCTAGAAACACAGAGTTCAAGGCAAAATCTGAAATACAAATGAGTTTCACTTCTGCAGGCTCCCAGAAGCTGGCAAAGAATCAGCCCCCACCCCCCCCCCACTGCCACCATAAGCTGTCAGGATACAGGCATTGGAGGCACAGGCTCCTGGTGGGCTTACAACCGGCCCAGCCCTAGGAAAGGCTCAGCACCCTGATAGCACCCATTGTGGCCATACCACCCCATGTCCTTCTCACCCTTTCCCAGGGAGGAAACACCAGACCTGGGCAAACATGAGTCAGCGCTTGGGGCTCCAATTCACGTGTGCCACTGTCATCTGCAAACCCTGTGCCTGGGTTGGCCAAGGACGAGCCCATCATTGCACAGCCTGAGATACTTCAGGGGCCTTTATTGGGGCTAGAGCAACATTCGATGCCCACGAGGACCAGGCTCAACAGCAGGCAGGCCCCCTACAGCCCCGCAGCCCTACAGCATGCCCACACAGCCTCTGCCCCACCTGGGACTCAAGCCACCCAGGAGGAAGGCCGGCTCCTCTCCCCAGGAGGTGACTCACAGCCCACAGCCTGGCCCCGTAGGCCCCCCAGGGGACTTCCCAGGGCTTCATGGATGAGACTTCCCTGGTGGCCGCAGGATCATGACCACACACCCGACACCCTGGCCGAAAGCCAGGTCATGCGCAGCCCTGCAGAAGAATGGGTAGCCAGTGCTCAGTCTGGACTCACCGCAGCCACAGGCCGTGTGGGAAGGTGGATAAAGAACTTGACCATCTTGATGCCCATGGGGGCCCAGCCCCCAACCGACTTCTTGACTTCTCACTGGCCTCCGAGCAGGTGTGGCAGGGTCTGGTTGTTCCTGCAGAGCCTCCAGGTGTCTCACAGACTATGAGCCCTCCCTGCAAAGCACAGCCTGGACCCCACCTGCCCATAACCACCACCAGAGAAGCAGGCCAGGCCAGCCACTGCCGCCAAAGGAGGATCTACTCTGGCCCGACTGCACCTCAGCCCCGCCCCTCCCACACCCAACCCGCACCAGCGGCTTCCTCCTGTCCCAGTGGTTAGTCCTGCATGGGTCAGGCACCCGAAACTCTCTCCACACCTCCATCCGCAGCCGTGGAGGGCAGGGCCATGAGAGGGCAACTGCAGGCCCTGACCTCACCGGGCTCCGCGTGGGAGGGGCCCACCCAGCTTGGGCATCACCATGGGAGCTCAGGCACAGAGCGTGTTCGGGGACTATGAGGCGCCAGCCACCGAAGGGGCCCAGGCAGCAGCACCTCCGACACAGCAACACGCCTGCCCACTGCCCCCACACACACCCAAGTGCCATCATACACACTCAGGGTTATTTTGCGCTTCTTTGTCCCTTGTAGTAGACTGAATAATGGCCCCCGAAGAAACAAGGTTCTAACCCCTGAACCTGTGCGTGTGACTTTATGCAGAAACGGGGTCTCTGCAGATGAGACTGAGGATCTTGAGCTGGGAGGTTATTCTGGGTCATCCAGCGGGCCCTCAACGCATTCTCAAGTGTTCTTACAAGAACCCACACGCCCACCCGCCATGGGCAGAATCAGGGCCCCCACGCCCAGAGGAAACCCACGCTGGGGGCAGGTCCCTGACTCGAGGGGTCTTCTTCTCACTGCCTCCCATGCAATAGACTTGCTTTCCATCTATTGCCCTGGACACTACAGGTTCACTTACTTAACACTCTTTTAGAAACTATACCTCACACAGGCGTAATTATGCACCCACCTGCCGATCTGTTTCCCTTCTCCCCACCTCCACGTCCTTCTCCCTGGGGCCCCTCCACAGCTGCCGCCCACCCGTACCCACCTCTGCCCAGGAGCCAGAGCAGCAGCACAGGTGAGCACACACGCCCAAGAGGAACTCCCCATAACCGTCGTTAAAGGGGCACTTCGTCATACACACACAGCGAGGGGGACTCCTTCTCCAGCTGTCAACACACTCTCTGCAGCTGCCACGGATGGGATCTGGGCACGTGTAAAAGACAACGGGCCAACAGAATAGGATGGAGAATCCCCAAATAGAACCCAGTGCACACGAGAATGTAACAGACCGCAGAGTTCAAGTTCAATTCATCGGTCAAAGGATGGATTACTGACTAATTAGTGCCAGCACACTGGCAGGAAATAAAACTGGAATCCTCCCCCTCCAAACACCTTATTCCATGTGCAAGAACATTCTAGACAAGCTCAAGAGTTTAATTCAAACACACAAAACAATAAAATCCTTCCAGAAAATCAAGAGACAACCCATGTGATCTGCTTAACAAACACCGGTACCCCTGAGACAGAGAAAAGAAAGAGCTAAACTCCACCGTGAAATGATTTAATCTGTGTGGCAAATGATACATTAATACAAGTAATTAGCAAACAATAGAATTGGGAATAAATGTTTTCAAAGCAGGAGAAAGAGGATCAATATTTATAACAAATAAACAGCTCCTACAGACTGGCAAGGAAGATACGAACATCCCAATAGAAACAGGGAGAAAACACACAACGGGCGACTCACAGAAGGACCCAAATGGCTACAGGACATCGAGTGAGGACACTTAACTCACCAGGACTCCAGGAGACACCAAAGTAACAAATCAAAGTAACAAAACTGTCACTCTGCTGCCGCTGCAGACCAGTAAGTCAGAGAGATACCTAATGCCGCCGCCGGGAGAGGAGGCCGGGAGCAGGGTACTCCTTGCACTTATGGGGAGAAGACGAACTGTCAGACCTTTTAGGAAACTAATCCGGCAAGATCTATTCAAATAAAGAGACACACACCCTTTGGCCCACGAGCGCCACTCCCTCAAGTCCGAGCCTCGGAATGACAGCTCTGGAGTGTGGCAAGAGTATTTACGGAAGCACTGTTTATACTGACTATTGTCTTCCCGGGGCAGCTCTAACCCACGACCACAAACTGGGTGGCTTAAAACAGCAGAAATGTATTCTCTCACAGCTCTGGAGGCCAGAAGTCTGAAATCAGTTTCGCTGGACCAAAATCAGAGCATGTCGGCAGAGCCTCCCTCCCTCTGGAGGCCCCAGGGGAGAATCCCCGCCTGGCGTCTTCCAGCTTCGGAGGCTGCAGGCCTCCTTGGTCCGTGGTTCCGTGGTCAGCCAGGGCTCTCCAGGGAAACAGAACCAGCAGGACATGCACAGAGAGACAGGGACTTATCCTGAGGAGCTGGCTCTTGCAGTTGTGGAGGCTCGTGTGCCTGTGTGGAGCACCCAGGAAGAGCCGGTGCTCCCTTCACAGGCACTCGGACGGGGGTGGGGTGGGGGATGGTTCGATCAGGAAGGTGGGTCTCTGTACTATCCAGGCCCTCAATGGGTTGGATGAGGCCTGCCCACACTGGGGAGGGCCACCTGCTTCACTCTTATCCAGAAACACCCTCATAGACACACAAGAGTGATGTTCGTCCACATATCTGGGCATCCTACAGCCCAGTCAAGTGGGCGCACAAAATTCACCCCAAGCCCATCACTCTAGCCCTGCACCCTCTTCACAGGGCCTATTCCTTGTCCCCAAATCTAATCCCCTCTGCCTCCCTCTCAAAAGAACACTGTGAACACATTTAGGGCCACCGGATAATCCAGAATAATCTCCCATCTCGAGATCCTCAACTTAATCTCATCTGCAAAGACCCTATTTCTACATCAAGTCGCACTCACAAGTTCCAGGGGTAGAATCTTGCTTCTTCCGGCGTCATTATTCAGTCTATAGGCACAAAAAAAAGCAAAATAACCCTGAGACTAAGTGAGTGGCTCTGAGTGGGGCCTGATCCAAGGTCGTGGCCCCATCCCTCCCGACATGGCCAAAGAAAACAAGACGCACCATCCTGTGTCCATGACGAACACAACTAGGCCTCTCTGGGGTTACACAGGAGGACAGCGAGGCAAAGGCTGCTTCCCATGACTTCTTCAGGGCTCTGAGGTTTCCTGCACAAAGGCGTAGCCCAATTCTACTAGGTCAAAGGGGTGGGCTGGCCAAGACCCTGGTGGCCACGCCTTTTAAAATGAGGCAGCAGCAAGAGGAGATTAAGGCGTGATGAGGTGTGCCAGGCTTGCCTAGGGGAGGGAGGCACCCCATCCCTGGACCCACCTCCTATTCCCCACACCCACGCCACACCCAGTCAGACAGTGTAACTGTGTCTGGGCCTTGGGTGGGCTCCCTGCCCACGCTCCCCACCCACCATGTCCAGCTCAGAGGCCTCCGCAGGCTCAGCTGGAGGTGCCCCTGTGGGACCAGCGCTGTACCCCAAGACTGCAGGAGAAGACTCTCAAGTACCCGCAAGCCGCCTGTGTCCCCACACCCCCTCCCTTCTGACCCTGCCCCGTGTCCTATTCCCCGCCAGTCTGTCCATCTCACCTCCCACCCCCCAGACCGCCTTTCCCACCACAGCCACTCTGAACCTGACCCTCTCTACTTCTGCATGCCTGCCTTTCTGCTCTCCAATCTCGATGGAGCCCTGAGGGCTGGTCCCAGAAGGCCAGCACAGTACAGGAGCAGGTACCCGCACGTCTCTACCTGACGGATGGATAAACGAGGACATCCCCAGGTGGGCCTGCCCCCTGAGAGAGCTCCACACTCCGGCTCCAGTCAGGATCCACTCCTTGGGCCAGTCCTCAGACATCTCCCCAACTCCAGGCTTAGGGATGCCAGTGGTCTCCTTCCCTCTAATAAGAACCCCAAGCTTCACATGTCCCCAAACTATGCTCCTCCTGAAAGACGCCGCCCAGAGAGCCCAGGCAGAAGCCTAAGCGGAGCCTCTGCCTTTCCACCTGCTCAGGCCGAAACCTCAGGGCATCCTCGCCCCCCCCACACACCCTGCCCCAGATTTAACCTGGCAGCAAGTCCTCTGGCTCCACCTCCAAATATTCGTCCAAGGGAGCCATTCCCCACGGATGCTGCTACACTGTGACCTGCCACCACCCTCTCTCCTGGACTCCCTCGCAGCCTCCTAACTGGGTGCCTGCTCCCACCCCGCCACAGTCCATTCTCCCAGCAGCCGGGGTCCTCTCCAACCCCCTCGGCTCCCACCACAGCTCTCTGTCCACCACCTTTCCTCTCTCGCACTGCCCTCCAGTGCTCCCTGAACTCCCCAGACACGCTCTCACCTGCCTCGCTACCGCCCGCCTCGAGGCCTCTGCACTGCTGTTCCCTGTGCGCGACCCACTCTCCCCACACACAGGCATGTCGCCCACCTGTGCTCCATCAACTGTCCCAACTCCCCTCTGGAACCTGCCCCATCCCCTCCTCTGCTTTATTTCTCCCTTTTTTACCCATTGCCACCTAACCCACTCATATCTGACCTATTGACCTCATTTGGGGTCTGTCTCCCCAACAGCAGAACGCTGTTTCCTCTGCTGAGGCCCCACTGCCCAGGCGTGGGGACCTGGTGCAGGAGCCCAGTGAACTGTGGAGTGACCACCATGCAGGACCTGCCTTCCCCTGGGGGATGTGGGATGGAAACAGGAAGGTGGCATGCCTACCTGGGCCAGCCGGGCCACCCCACACCGGGAACAGGCCACTCTGCGAGCCAAGGCTCCGCCTGCGCTCCGAGGAGCTGCCACCCACACAACTGCAGCACAGTAGCATAAAACCACAAGGCCTGTGCACGTGGATGAGAATGTGCCAGATGCACCCGGGAAGCTATTCAGTGAAAGGCTCATTTCATGGGCCCCACTGGCGAGCATGACAGCATCGCCCACGTGTCCACTCTCTGCAAAGAAAAATGGGCCCTTTGAGGGACATAAATAGTCCAGCCAGATGCGGGGGTGCCTAAGGGTCTTTTTCCAGGACTCCAGCGTGTGCCCTGCAGCTGCATGAACAGCGCCCGTCCACTGGACTCCAGAGGCTGCCAAAGTAAATGCATGTTAGGGCAGGAAAGGGTTACCCGGGGACCCTTCCTCCCACGGGAATGCAGCCTAGGGCTTGTCACAAAGCGTCACTGACCACTGAGTGCAAGCTGAGCATGCCAACCAATGTGTTCAGGGTACAGATATGACGTGGAAAACCAGCCACAAATGCACTGTGTGTTTCTTTACCCACAGAAAACAAGGGAGACAGAAGCTTGGATAACGGGAGGCCTTTCAGGGAGGGGTGTACTCACTGAAGCACAGACCTGGGTGCCTTGTGCAGGAAACACGCCATCTCAGTGGTGAACCGTGTTCCTCTGATAAGGCCCAGCAGGCTACAGTGTAACTGTCTGCAGAAATGCAAAAACAACACCACTTAAAGCTGCCTAAAGACTCTCAAAGCCTAATACAGCTGTTACCAGTCAGCAGCTCCCAACTACTCAGACAGGGCCCTGCCTGGAGGAGAAGTCAAATCCAAGGGCACCCAAGAGCAGTCTACATCAGAGCTGTCCACACACATCCCAGGCGACCTGCATGTGTGATTTCAGTTTTCCTAGAAATCACTGTAAAAGAGTAAAAACAAACAGGTGGTATTCACTTTAGTAATATTTTATCTAACCCAATACATTTCCAAAATACGACAATTCCGCAAATCATTAACAAGGTATTGCAGTTGCTTCCTGTGTGCTAAGTCTTCGTAGTCAGTTGTGGATTTTACACTCGAGGTGCAACTCAGCTCTGACCAGCCGCACCCCCGGTGCTTTGTGCCATGTGTGGGGTCCGGCTACGGTACAGACAGTGCACGTCTGAAGCACAGAGAAGCAGTGCTGTCCACATGGAGCTGATGTGGTGAGCCAGCTCGGATCTGACTGTGCTGAGGACACAGCTTCTGGTCATTATAAAAGGACCCTTGGCCAGTGGCCCACGGCTGGGCCCCTCATATGTGCGTGAGGCCGCTGGATAGTGCTAATAGTCTACACGTCCTGTCCTGTTAAAGTAGCTTTAGGATGCACGCTTTTACACGTACTTCCTCGGCAGTGACCTGCTGCACCTCTAAGACAATGTAGATTGAACGGCTTGTCCTCACAGCCAGGCTTCAGAGATCACAAGCTCAAACTATTCGCCATTAATCAGAGCAGCGGTGCCCGTCGGGGCTGGGGTCCTGGGAGTTCTTCCAGGTGACAGCCTCACAGGGCTGCAGCAGAGGACCAGACAGAACCTCCTGGGCCTCCTAACACTTGCAGAAGTAATTACCGCCCATTGTAGTGTCATTTAATTAAATCTACACTAGTCCTACTCTCAGCTCTGTGAGACGTGGAACTGTACTTGCTAAAAATAAAGCCGCGTCCATCCCACTGCAGGTGAAGCAGCCCTGCCTCTGGAGCGCGGTAGGGGCACATTCGGACTCCAGGGCGGCTGGGCAGCACCTACGCAGTCCGCTTGTTAAGACTGCAGGGTTGTGTTACATTGGAAAAAAAGAGAAAAGCCTAAAACTCAGGCGCTGTCAAAACAACAAAACTCAGAGTCATTCAGTTTCTGCACTCATCCTCTCCCCATAAGCACACGAGAGTGTAAGAGTCTGAAAGGTCTAAGAAAAGAAGCCACAGGCAAGACATAGCATAGGGTCCTGTGGCTCTCCGGCTCCCCCAGACAGACGCCCAAGGGAACATCTCCGGGGCTGAGGAGCCCTCAGACGTGCAGACAGGCAATGGCCCGAGGCTGTGTTCCCAGCCACGCCCAGCAGGCCTGCGGTGGACACCCCCAGCACCCTAGACCAGTCTCAGTGGCCGGGCCTCCCAGAACTGTCTGGTCCCTGCCCTCCCCAGGTGGACACACAGTCCTGATGGTCAGCTTCTTGCAGAAGCCATCCCCTCTCCAGGACCCCACTTCATAGAAACCAGCCCACAGTGGCAACGGGAAGGACAATGCCTGCTTTGTCCCCATGCAAGGACAGCAAAGTTGTTTGTATGGACCACTTCACATTGGGAAAGGTCCCTTAAAAGTTATTTTGCTTCCTCTTCAACACGAGTTCTAGAATATATGTCCTAATCTTCCTAAGTATTTCCTTTTCAAACGACCTTTGGTGAGCAGACTATTTATGATGTGAAAGCTACAGCCAGGGGATATCTCATGCCTCACCCCCAGCAAGACCAGGAGAACTGAGGCACCCCTGGGGTGGCGGGAGTCACACCCAGGCTTCCTAAAGGGGACTCGGGGACTTAAAGATCCTGCTCATTACAACTAAAGTCACATCTGGAAATGTCTTCTAACGCAGACACACCTCTGTAAACCTTTACTCCACGTCTCTGGGACCAGGCAAAGGTGGTGGGACGCTGTTGTCTCCCCGAGCTTGGTGTGGTGATGGGGTCAAACCCCCCCCCCCCACGTTCCCACCCCCTCCTCGGGCCTTGTCTGCACTGGCCCCCAACCAAATCTAACGGAAAGACCCCCTCTGATGGCCTCTTCTCTTCTGGCTCCCTCTGAGAACATAAACAAGCCAGACGCAGGAGAACTGCACAGGTGGCTGCTGAGCTGAGACATCCCTCCTCTAGCTGCCGAGGGCACCTCCGAGGCACAGGGAGAGTGTCGAGCCCTGGTTTCAGGCTGAGGGCAGCACCGTCCTGCCCTCACAGGCACCCACTCTGCAGAGCCCCAGGGAGCCTGCAGTCCTGCACAGCACAGGACGTGCTCCGTGTGGCTCCACAGCCCCTGGCCCCCGGCCAGCCCTCCCCTGTGCCCAGCACGGGCCAGGGAGCCCCCACCCCCACGCCTACAGGTGAGGGAACTGAAGGGTGGGAAGTACCAGCCAAGGCCAGGCGGCTCTGTGAGGCGGGCGCTGGGTCCCAGTGGCTAGCAGGGTGGAGGACAGACACGGCTCACAGCCCTACAAGCAGCTGGGCAGGCCACTTCCCCACGCTATGCCTCAGACGGCCCTCACCAGGTGGACACAGTGCCATAGGGCTGCCTGGACAGGCCAACGCGCCCACCCCATGCCATGTGCGTCTGGGCCCACGAGGACCAGTGCTCCACAGTCACAGACAGCACAGTCCTGCACAGGGCCCCACCCTGCAGACGCAAGGGACAGGAGTGGGAGCAAGGGAGCGGCAGCCCTGAGACGCCCCCCAAGCCACTGCCTCCCTGAACACAGGCATAGGGGGTGTGAGTTTGTGAGACAGGATAGAAGCAACTGACCACCAGCTCCTGCAGATACCTAGGTTGGGGTGACGGACCATCTTCAGAGACCCAGTATGAACTCTGGAGCGTGCCCGTCCGGGCAGGGCACAGCCTCGCAGGCACCTCCCCAACCCAGCCCTGTCCCTCCTTTTCCAGGGAAGCCAGTGCTGACCCTGGGTGCCGGGCTCGAGCTGCAGCCCAGCATCACCTGCCCGGGGCCCTCCCCTGCCCGCTCGAAGCCGTGTATGTCCTCGGCAGCCACATCCCCTAGACGGACCTCGACCACTCCGCCTGGGCTTCTGGAGACAGGCTTTCCTCCCTTGCTCCCCAGGCACACCCACCTGGGCAGGGCACACAACAAACAGACGTCACTACTGACTGACACAGCAGAACACCTGCCGATGCTAAAAAGAGCCACCACTCTCAGGTGCATTTCGTCACTTACCTAGTGATCAGTGTCATCGAACATTTCAGCACACAGTTTCTTCCTACTGTCTGGTGTCAGCAGAATCTGAAACAGTGTTCACAAAAGAGACATGTTAGCAGAATGAACTTTGGACCAGAATCCCTTACAACATACGCACACAAATTCCACTCCAACTGTGCTCAAAGTGCCCCCCCGGGGCGCTGAGAGAACATCATCCTAGACAGCGCTCAGTTACAGGGTGCAGCTTGCCCGGCGGCCGGTGAGACCAGAGGCAGCTTCAGAGCCAAAGGATAAGCGTCAGCAAGAACTGGGGAGGAGGGGCGTCCGCACCTTCCCCCAGCCCCCAGCTGTGCGCGACGTGGCTCTCGTAGGTGCAGCACACAAACGCTGAGCACGCTCAGAGCGCAGAGCGCAGGACGGAGCCTGGCGGCCCAGCCTCGCCCAGGAACAGTGTGACCCACAACAAGCCACAATCAAGAAGGTACTTTAGCCCAAAGCTCCCGATCAGCCCCTGATTTAGACTCATAGGCTAGTACTCAGAATTCCCACTTTTAAGCTTTAAAATGAATTACATTCTGAAAAACCAACATCAGAAGAGGAGGGCGAAGGCGAGGAGGAGGAGGGAGAGAGAAGAGAAGCAGCCAAAAACGTACCAGAATTTGGGAGGGTTTTTAAATAACCTTAAAGCAGGGGGCTTACTAAGCATCACAGGCGAAGGGGACACAAACAGAATGCAAAGGGCACCGGCTGCAGGTGGCAAGTTAAGGGAGGGGTGTTCAATGTCGCTAACGATGAAGGAAACACAAACTAAAGCAAGACGGCCACTTCCACCTGTCAGACAGGCTCTGACTTAGAAGGATGCGCCACCGCAGGAGACGCAGGACCGCCCAGCTGTGACGCTCGGGATGCCTCTGCGGCCACGCTGCCACTCAGACACAAAGCTTCTCCAGCAAAGCCATGGGAACAGCCTCAGTCCAGCAGCCACTGCCCAGACAGTAAACACGCAGTTTGTCCAAACGCCAAATCCCGTGCAGCTGCTACAAAGAATGAACTAGGACGTCGCCTTTCATGGAACAGACCTGCCCAAGACAGAATGGGGAGGCAGACCACGCCAGGGTAGACCGGGGCCACGTGGTGCCCTTCCACGCAGGAACGAACAGCTACACAGGAAACGCAGGTGTCTGGACGACGGTCAAGAGGGCGCTGACAGGCTTTCACGCTGTGGAGCGGTCTGTGGGTTGGAGGGCAACTCAATCGCTGTGTTTACACACTCTGTACTGGTGGCGTTTTACCCTGCACACGCTGCAACAGACATGTGCCACTGTCCCCCACTTAGCAGTTCCCACTTGTCTTTAGGGAAACCCCAACCTGCCAACTCCACAGAGGAAGGCCAATGCATGGCTGGTCACGTGGCTCCCCTCCTGAGCCCACCTAGAGGACACATCTGCTACACACACGCTACACACACGCTACACACACATTACACACTCATACACACACACCCCCATGCAGGCACACACACATACGTACACGCACACCATACATATACACACGCCACACTCACAAACATACACACCAAAACACACATATACACACTCACATACAAAAACATGCATGCACACTTGTACATATACACCTATATGCACACTCATATACATGCACACATATATATGCCCACACACATACACGCACACATATTCAAACACACACATACACACACTGTGCATGTGTGTGGTCCTTTTCACTTCGCAAAGGGGTACGCAGCCCAGCATCCCCACACACTCACACGCCAGTGAAGGAACCACCTCCCAACTCCTCAGCGACTCCCAGGGATTGGTTCTGAGTCATCACTACTTCCCAGAGACCCCACATGCCTCTGGCTGGTTCCCACAGCGGATCCTGCAGCAGAACCCCCGGCAGGGGTGTGCATGCGAGAGCTCTGGGCCCCAGTCAGGGCTCGAGAACATTCATTTCTAATGGTTTCGGTTTTTTTTTTTTAAGAGACAGGGTCTCCCTCTGTCACCCAGGCTAGAGTGCAGTGGTGTCATCATAGGTCCCTGTAGCCTCAAACTCCTGGGCTCAAGCGATCCTCCTGCTTCAGCTTCCTGAGTAGCTGGGACTACAGGTATGCACCACCACACTCAGCTCATTTTTAAATTTTTTATAGAGATGGGGGTCTCACTATGTTGCCCAGGCTGGTCTCGAACTCCTGGCCTCAAGTGATCCTCCTGCCTCAGCCTCCCAAAGTGCTGGGATTACAGGCGTAAGCCACCACGCCTGGCCTTTAACAGGTTTTTGGGTGCTGCTGCTGGTTCAGGGCCACACTGTGAGAAGCATTGTCCCAGTGAATAGCATTTGGTCACAGGGACAGCTTCAGGGAGTCAGGGAATAGATGAGGCTCGCCCATCCATCTGTGAATGCCTTTTGCTCCTCTTACAAGGCAAGCTGCCTCCAAAGTCCCAGGAACTCCTAAGGCTACAACGAAGCAAACAACTGGAGAAGGTAACTTCAGGGAGTGAGAGACACTGCTGAAAACAGAAGGCCAATGTGAGAAAGCGCCTGCAGCTGTGTGCGGGGGGGTCTAACTAGCACCCCAGGGGCCCGTCCTCCTGGAGGGATGAGCATCCCCCTGCAGCATCCTGCTCTGCCCTCGTCCAGCCCTGGCTCCCAAAGGGCACTGCCCCTCCTCCTCCCGCAGGCCTTGGGGGCTGCCCGTGTGCGGCAGGCACCTTCCTCTGTTACTGCGCAGCTCACGTGCCACCTCCCGAGAATCAGGGACCAAAGTCCCCAGCACGTGGGAAAGGCCCACACACCGGGGGGCCTGGGCTAAGATTTCAGGGCCTGGCTGAAGCAAGGGAGCCTAGGCCAGCAACAGTCAACCACGGTGCCGTGCCCCATCCTGTGCAAAACTCTGGCTGACAACTGTGACGACACTGATTTTACCCAAGCCCTGTGCTCCTAGAAAGTGGTGACAGGTAAGAAACCCCCTACCCTCTGTGTTCCAGAAACAGCCACTGCAAAAAAGCCCCTCCCCACAGGACTGAGCTACAGCTTACCATGCCCCCGTCCACCTAGGATGAGGCCAGACACAGAAACCCACCGATTCCCACTCTGTGCCTCACGGTGACCAGTGACAACAAAATGCTCATAACCAGACCCTGGTACACTTCTGTCCCCCTGGCCCTGACCTCCCGGGCCCACCTGAGCCAGCGCAGCCCCTCCTGAGAACAGGCATCCTCTGATCCCACCGCCTGTCCCAGTTCACAGCCTGGTTCTTCTCAGCCTGGTCTATGCCTTCCTGCCAAAGAGAAGCCCATTTGGCCCAATCCCTGAGATGCCTGTGGTCCCATGGCCAGAGTGCGGACAGGCCCACGCCCCTATGCCATAGTCCTTTCTAAAAAAGTCTCTTCTGACCAAGTCCGGATTTGTTTTTCATTTGACAACTGATTACAAATGACTCAAAGCTCCAAAATGCATCACACACCTGTGCAACAGTGCTGGACACACAGGTAAGAGTTTTGATTTCTGCTTCCTGCAAAACCGGTACTCACAGGTTTAAATGAGGTCCCACCAGTTCAGGGGCTCAGCTCAGGAGAGTGTCTGAGGCACCCAGCTGCTCCTGGGGGCCGGGGAGCAGGGACAGAGGGGAGACGTGACCCTCTCCCAGACACGAGGCATCTTACACGCCCTGGAGAAGCCGTCCCCTCAAACATGGAGCTCCGCACACGGTGCTGTGCTGAAGCCACCTCCCTGCAGCAGCCCAACAGGGGTCAGCAGGGCCAGCTGGACATGACCCAGGACAGAGAGGGCTCCCAGGACGGGCAACCCCCACCACCTATGCACACATTCATGCTTAGGGCTCCGCTGGACTAGGCAGTGCTCTTGTGAATGCCCAAGAGTCTTTTCTAAAATTACTAAAACTGAACATGTGGAAGAAAATGTGCATTTCACTGGCAATCAGAAAAATGCAGATTAAAACAAGATGCCACCATCCCGCTGCAAAATCAACAGAGAAAACAATGACGAGGCTCAGTGGTGGTAACGAGGTGTGTGCCCCTCCCCATTGGCAATGGGAAGACTGTTCTAGAAAGCAGCATGTCAGGGACAACAGGAACCTCACAGGGTCAGTCCTAGCTGTGGGCAATGACAGAAACAGGGACAGGTAATCACAACAAAACCAAAATGTCCCTGGAGAGAGGAGTAAGTAAATAAAGTATATAAAGTACCAGATTGGATCCAAATCGTGGATATACATCATTCCGATACATGACCTTGAGAAACGGATGCAGTTCTGAGCCATAACTTAAATAACTGGGGAGACAACAGTGACCCCCTACCTCCCAGGACAAGTGTGGACACACCAATAAACCTGTCAGAATAAACCTCCCCTGGGAGAGAGTGGATGGATAGAAATCATGGTGTCCTGGCATCATAAACCCGGAGTCCTGGGACCCCGGGTCCTGGGGCCCATGTGTGTTTCTTAAATAACAAATGAGTTAATGGATAGTTTTAAGAAGTCTAGGATGAGTTTTACCAACCCGCTTTCCCTAGTGGCTCATTAAACTTGGTTTGGGTTAAGAAGGGGAATTCTCAAACTTTGCGGAATCCCAAAACTCGGAGTGTGGTGCTGCAATCGCCCAGGGCAGTCTGCACACCCAAAAGGAAATGCTCAGAAATCGCGCAGTGCCACCGCTTTACAAATCCTTAAAACTCGATTTCTCACACGTGTAGATGTTGGGACACCTGGCTAACTGCAGCCCAAAACTTAGATGTGATGCTATTATAATGCACAGTAACCACGATCACTGCCCGTGTGCTAACCTACGGCACAAAGCCCCAAAAAGCTGCGTCCTGCAGAGACGCGGACTGCCAGGGAAGGGGTTGCCAACACTCCGCCCCGTAATGACTTTGCCGTGAGCGGCCACGGGCAGCTGGCTGGTAAAACAGGAAATGTGTTTTCGCTGCGGCACCCTCACATAAGGAGAGCTGTGTTTTCTTTACAAAACAGATGTTTTGCTGGCTTTTTTTTTTAAGATGATGGAACGTTTTCAAGTTGAAGGAGTAAAAGTGCCCCAATAGCTGTCTACAGGAAACAACCAACGCCCACTGCTCAAAACAACAAGAAGCCACGACACCTCGTATTTAAAGATGTCCTTGGTCATTTACCAAAAGCAGGAACAGAACAACCCACTTCTGGCTTGAAAATCTACTTGCAGCTCACACCATGATCTTCTGCATGAACACGGATCCTCTGCACAGGCGGGGCCGGCGCCCAAATGCCGAGTCTGCCCAACAGGGCTGCTCAGGGCGTTCCACGGTCAGGTGCTGACCTCTCTCTCTGTGAGCCAGATCACGGCCACCCTTTGTTGCTGCTGGTTTTTCATTTTTTGCAGGGGACTAGAGCTGGGCACTAAACTATTAGTTAGCACCAACCAGTCTCAGAAGCAGATTCCACAGCAAGGTCTCTGTGTCGTGTTTCAAAAACCAAATGAAGCCAATTACAGCAAAGGGCTCAACTTCAACTCTTGTGATCACTGGGCTGCTTTCTTTGCTTTCTACCTCCGACACGGGCTTCAGGGTTCTACAGGTATTTCTTAAATTTCAGAACCAGAATGCCAATCAAAAACGGAGGATGTCACTTACATCCCCCAGGGAAAACTGCCCCAAACGGGCTCACAAACTGCACTGTGAGCCGGTTCCTTCCTCTCTTCTCCCGGATGCATGACATGCGCAGGTGACCAATTATGGTTTTTTAAAATCATATTGGAGATACAAAATTAAAAAGTATAAATGGAAATTGAATTATTTCATCAAGACGCTAACTGTGAGAGAAGAGAAAAAGGAATAACTGGAAATCCCGCTTCCCACCTGGGTTTCGGAGGCCCTCAGGGGCAAGCCAACCACAGGCAGGTCTAGCACATTCCCAGGCTAGCGGCAGGACGCCTCCAGGCTGACTCCGGCCACTTCCCCAATACCCGGAATCTGGAAGGGAAAAGATGGACATTCAGTGAGGAGACACCTCCAATGTGGGGCACAACACCCCAGCTGGGGGGAGCAGGCACAGGGAACAAAGGAGAAGCCAGGGACACAGGGAACAGAGCTCAAAAACCTGCGCCAGAATGAGCCCCGCCCCCCATTTGCCTCTACCCCCCACCCCCCGACCCCGCCGAGGGAAACAGGCTGCCACGCAGGCGGCCACGGAGTCAGCCACCGGAGAGCAGAGCATTACGAAAACCCACACCCTCGTTTTTCAGGTCTCTTAGGGAACTGGGAAGCAGGGCGTCCTCGGCCCCCGGGACAGTCCTGGATGAGTCTGGCCATTGCCACGGGGGGGCAGCGAGCAGCCTAGGCCAGGGTCCTGCTCCCTGCTCAGCTCACACTGAAAACCGTAACACAGGCTTGCAGGCTCCAAATTACATTGCATTTCTTTCTTCCTTTGGACGCATCTCTTGTTTCGGCGCTATGCCTCCTCCACACCTGTGAGCACCTTGCGTGCCTCACACGGCACCAAGCACACGATACTTAATAAATACTCATGGACCAGCTCGGCAGGGGCAAAGAGCACCCGCCCAGGACGAAGGCTCATTTCAAGACATCGCTCAAGAGCCCCCCATTCTGGCTCAGACCCACAGACGAAACTGGGAAAATCCACCCGGGGAATGCTCCTCCCGCCCTCCACAACCGGACGCCCACTTTAAAAAGAGCCCTGATTCCACGACACCCGTGGGGAACAGACGACAGGGCCTGCGCCCCCTGGACGCCAGCACCACCCATCCGGCGAGAACGCTGCTGGCTCAGCCGAGGGGTGACGGCTGTTAAAGGGTCACTTTAAAAAATGCCCTTGTGATAAAATATTATTTAACTCATTACTCGTGACATGTTACAACCCCTTCAAAGGAGAAATCAAAGAGTCACAAAATGATGTGGAGTTGGCTGAGGAAGGGGGGCCGGGGGGTGGCTGCTTAATGGATAGGGGGTTTCCTCGTGGGACGCTGAAAATGTCTTGGAGCTACAAAGAGATTGCAGAACACTGAGAATACTAAACACCACAGAATTGTCCAGTTAAATATGGTTAACTTTACTTTATGTGAATTTCACCTCATCAAAAAAATGATATGGAGTAAAGGAATATTGAAACGAATTTCCAAGGGACACAAACCAGCTTTTTCCATGGAGGGGGAGTCAACGGCCTCTCCGCTGGGCTGACCCATTTGCACGTCCGTGGACAAGGATTATTTGCACTGCCACCCTTACCTGCTAGTTACCTACCACCCACCGCAACTGTACAAAGACAGGGGAGCCCCAACACTCCATTCAAAGGCTGTGAAAGAGAGGAGGGGTGGCGATTTAGGAGGCATCGAGGTTCAGGACCAAGTGATGGTTTGGAAGGGGTAAGTGTGGAAATGGTGTCAGTAAGGACACCTGCGTTTCTTGAGGAAGGGGCAAGGTGGAGGGCTGGGGCATGAGAAGACAGCCACCACCTGACAGAGTGGGAAACCGAGGTCGCAGAGGTGTGGCGGTGGCCTGGAGGCATGGGGGCAGCGAGCCAGGCTGTAAGTAGCACCTCCGCTGGCTGGCGGCTTTCGCAGCACCAAGGGACTAGACACGTAAAATGCTAAACGATGCAAACGAAAAAAATTTCCCCTGATTTAAACAAAAAGTAGGGCAATTGCTTAAATCTGAGTTCCCATAGCAGTGATGTGTATTCATTTTCAGAAATGCCTTTTCTTTCTGCCCATCTGAAATTGTTCCTGGGGCTCCTCCAGTGTCTCTAAGAGCCCCTAAGTCAGAGAGGGGCTGCCTTGGGGCGTTCCCTTCTTTGAGCAAACCCACAGCCCTAGGGAGCCACAGAGGGCTCGCCCCAGTGTCCACACCTACCGCACACTATGTGAGCACACGCGTGACCACCCTTCACAGGCTACACATGTACCCAAGGGCCACTCGGGACTTCAGCAACACTTCTGTGCAGAACACACACGGTGCGGTGTCAAGGGAACACGCAGCCTCTGTCTGCACAAGGCCATGTTCGAGAAAATTCACTCACGGACACGCAGGAACTAACTCTCAAAGCAGAGCCAGCTGCACTTTTTCACTACACTTAGCACACACCAAGTACAATAATTACTACCCGGACCAAAAAAGTGTACATATCACCTGCAGTCCTGCACGGCCTGTTTCCAGTGAGTTCTGTCCTCGTGTGCAGCCAGGGAGGCAGCTGTCGGCTCACCTGCATTCACGGCTGAGTGCACATGACGACGACAGGTAAGAGCTCGGTGTCAACTACTGGAACCTTCTCCAAGGATGCTGTTCCACCTCCACAGCACCTTTGTTACTATATAACTAGAAGGTTCTAAGCCACCAATTCCAGAAGGCAGGGCCCCTTAGAGGGTTTTGTTACTCTTTTACTAGCAATCAGAGCAGAAACTAAAATATCATCAACATTCTGGAAAGAATTATTAACCTGCAGCATTCACAACACTACGTGTGAAAACTAACTGGAGTTTTCCCCCTTGTTGTTAATGCTGAAGAGTTTCCACGACCAGAGTGGGCACTCCTTTCCCAGCCCACGCGTAACGCCTGCCTCCTTCCCGGCAGCGGCGTGGACACAGATGCGGGACCCTCCCCCTGGTACGGGCACACGCCTGCCCCTCTGCTCATGTCCTCACGTCCCCAGCCGCCCAGCTTGTGACACCGCAGAACCAGGATGAACTCATGAAAACACACACATCTGACATCCCCAGCGGGTCCCCACACCACAGCATTCTTAAAGCTCTTGGCCATTCAGTTCCTACAATTCAGCGCCAAAGGAGACCAGGATTATGTGCTCCAAAAGGATACACAGAGTGGAGGAATTGATTTTCATTTCCTCCTTCGATTTACCCATACTTCTGACAGTCAATAAGTGTCATTTGTATAATAAGGGGTGACATCACACTTGAGAAAGTCACAATTCTTATAAATTGTTGTAAGGATATGACCACAGTAGAGTCAGGCAAGGCTAGCAGGTGGCTCATCCCACAGCCTCAGGCCTGGAGAGCAGCCCGCCCTGCTGCCAAGGTTGGAGCCACAGTGCGTCACTGGGACTGTCTTGCCTAACCAGGCATTTACGCCCACGACACACATCCCTGCAGCGACGCTGGACGCACAGCCTGCAGCAGAAAGAGGACAGCCTGAGCTGTCACAGAACAATTATGTGGACAGCAGCCAAACAAAACCATTTTCAAGAAAACACTAAGAAACTAGGATGGTCACAGGGTAGGGCCTGGTCACCCAAAGGACTCCCAATCATTGAGAAAACTCAGCGTCCCAGGATGGCTTCAGGGGCCATGCAGCACCATGCTTCGCTCTACCTGCAACAGGCACACCCAAACCCTTTGCATCTGCAAAACCTATTTTCCTTTCATTGCTCAGAAATTATTCTATTTTAAAGCCCAGCATGACACAGATTTTTTAATTAAATGAAGCAAAATTCATCTTGCTTGAAGAATTACTGAAAAACTGTGACCCTTTCCCTCACATAAGAAGATGCTACACTATCAGAGTCAGGAACCCAAATCCACAACGTCCATCAATGAAAAAAGTCTACTTTACAACTTAAGATGAAAGCAGACAAATGATCATATAGAAGGACACGCTGTCAACTATCTTAATCCTCAACCCACCAAGTAAAAAGCAACAGCAAAGCAATCTCTGCTTAAACACAGCACTAACCACACCTCCCCACTTAGCCTCATTTTGCCTGGGTTTTTTAAGTAGGCTAACTTGTGGCCTTTATTGGAAATAGACAAAAACATAAATAAATCAGTGCCTCTTAACATACCACTCAGAATAGTCGCCTCAAACGCCACAATAAAGGGGTGAAAATCTCATCCGCTCCCTAGGTAGTGGCTGCAGGTTTCTTCTCACTATGGTATAAAGCCAGCCGGATTCCCCCAGTGCGTAACTACTCCCGGGCAGCAACCTGAAACTTCAGGAGATATTAAAGTCCTGCAGGTCACTGAGGTGCCTCCTATTAACTTACCACCCCAGGGCTTCAAAGCCTTAACGTCCCTCCTAAAGCACCTCGTTTGCTACTCCCCAGGGAGTACCACATAAACCAGGGATCCAGCCCAGTGAGGGTTTGGCAATACCTACAGACTACAGTGGTGATTAGACTGCTTCTAAACAAAGGCTGCATTTAAAACACTAGGTCTGAGGTCCCCAAAGTGTTAATACAGTCCCGATTCCCAATATCAGGAGAGAAAGAAGTGTTCTCACCAAAGACCCCACAGACATTAAAAGGGAACACTGCAAAAAACTATGCACAAAAGGTCAACAGCTTAGAGGAAATGATCAAATTTCTCAGTAACTACAAACTACCAAAACTCACCCAAGACGAAATAAATACCTAAACAATACTATAAATACTAAAGAAATCAAATATGCAGTTTAAAACCTTCTGAAAAAGACATCTGAAAAGGCCCAGATACTTTTCCTGGCAAATTCTACCAAACATCTAAGGAAGAAATAATAGCAATTATACATAATCTCTTCCAGAAAACAGAGGAGGAAGAAACATTTCCCAACTTAAGCGAGGCCAGCACTACCCTGATAGCAAAGCCAGACAAAGGCAGTACAAGACGATTATAGGCCAATATCCCTCGTGAACAGACACAAAAATCCTCAACAAAATATCAGCAAACTGAATCCAGCAATATATAAAAACAATGCACCACTAACAAATGGAGTTTATTCCAGAATGCAAGGCTGGTTCATTATTTAAAAATCAATAGATGCAACCTACCGTATTAACAGAAGAAGAAAAAACCATGCATACCCATATATGGAGAAAAAGCATTTGAAAAAAATCTGACATCCATTCATGACAAAAACTCTCAGCAAACCAGGACTAGAAGGGGACTCTCTCCACCTGACAAAGGTGTCAATGAAAAACTCACCGCTAACAACATACTCAACGGTGGGAGACCAAATGCTTCCACCTAAAATCGGGAACCAGGCAGGAACGTGCTCTCTCACTACTTCTCAAGGTCGTGCTGGAAGGCCTGGCTGGTGAAACGGCAGGAGAGAGACATTAAAGGCACACAGATTGGAAAGGACAAAATAAAATGGCCCATTCACAGACAACATGATCGCCTCTGCAGAAAATTTCAAGGAATGTTTTTTTGTACAGAATAGCTCTTAGAACTAGTAAGTGAGCTCAGCAAAGTCAGAGGGTACAAGGTCAATGACATAATATTATTCATATTTCTATGTACTCTATCAACATTTGGTAAATTGGTAAACTGAACTTCATCCAAATTAAAATGTTTGGCTCTGTGAAAGATACCATTAAGAGAATTAAAAGACAAGCTACAGACTGGAAGACAGTATTTCAAATCACATATCTGACAAAGACCTTGTATTTGGAATATATAAATAATTCTGTATGACATGCACAGAAAAAAAAAAGAATATATAAAGAAGTCTTAAAACTCAACAGCAAGAAAATAATGCAATTAAATTATGAGCAAGACTTGAACAGATACTTCACCAAAGAGGACATGCAGATGGAAACTAGCACATGAAAAGATGTTTTCTATCATTAGCCATTAGGAAATATAAATTAAAACCATGAGATACAACGCACACGTATTAGAATGGCTTTAAAAAAAACTAACAATACCAGGTGTCGGTGAAGACACACAGCAATGATGCTGGTGAGAATGGAAAATGGCATGCCTGCTCTGGAAAAGATTGTGGCAGTCTTTTATAAAGTAGAACACGCACTGACCACACGGCCCAGCAATCCTACTCCTGGACGTTTGTCCCAGGGAAAACAGTGACAGTGAGTAGACGAAGCCAACTGCACAAGAACACTGCGTGGTTCCACTATGCGACCTTCTTGAAACGGTGAACTGCAGGGACAAGGAGTAGACGTGCAGCTGTGGGTGGCTGGGGCGGGGGAGGGTGTGAATACACAGGGAAGGGGCAGGGGAGGCCTACTGGGGAGGAGGAAGGAACTTCTCTGTCTCCTAACTGCAGTGGTGCTCACACAATCTACACGTGTTCTTTAAAACTCATAGAACTGTACACCAAAATAATCATTTACTGTATATTAATTTAAAAATAAAGGAAAAGGAAAAAGGAACAAAATGTACCAATTTGAGTGAAATGTCTTTTGTAAATACCTTCCTTTTTAGCCAGACACAAAAGGACAAATACTGTATGATTCCACTCGTATAAGGTCCCTAGAAGTCAAAGTCACAGAGGCAAAAAGGAGGATGGGGCTTGCCAGGGGCTGGGGAGGTGACTTGGGGAGTTTGTGTTTAATGAGGACAGAGTTTCAGTTGGGGAAGATGGAAAAGCCCTAGGCTGGGCACGATGGCCACGCCTGTAATCCCAGCACTTTGGGAGGTGAGGCAGGAGGATCCCTTGAGGCCAGGAGTTCAAGACCAACCTGAGCAAGAGTAAGACCCTGTCTCCACCAAAAAAATAAAATAAAATAAGAAAAATTAGCTGGGCCTGATGGCGCACACCTGTAGTCCTAGCTACTTGGGAGGCTGAGGCAGGAGGATCGCTTGAGCCCAGGAGTTTGAGGCTCGAGGCTGCAGTGAGCTATGATCACGCCACTGCACTCCAACCTGGGTGACAGAGCAACACTTTGTCTCTTTACAAAAAAAAAAAAAGAAAAAAAGCTCTGGAGACGAATGGTGGTAATGGTTGCACAACAATGTGAATGTTACGCATATTTTACCACAATTTAAAAAAACCTTGTTTTTCCATCAGAAAAGATTTATAAAATTGTATTTGTATAAAGATAAAACAAAAAAGGAAGTCCAAAAGGCAAAAAGCTGTTGACAACTTGCTATGAGTCACACCAGACTTTCACTATGCTTACCCCGCACTCACTCAGGTCCTCTCTGGGCACCGCCCGGAGGAGCGGGGCAGAGAGAAGGGGCACCGCACCCCCAGCAGTGCTGTGGGTCCCCCGGGCACACTGCGTGGTCCCATCCCCCAGTGGAGGAGCTCCAGCCACTCACCCTGCAGACACAGGGCACCAGGTTCCGAGCTCGAGTCCCCCCCCACCAACTCCAGTTTCGAAGAAACCTCACTCCAGTGAGATCCAAACGCAAACTTCTGCTTCTAGACACATGGCACCAATAAACTCCGGCGACAAACACAGTCTGACCCGTTTACCCAGCCCCGCGCGTTGCAAGCATTTCAGCAGAAATTAACCTTCCTTTAAACTCTGTGGCTGAGTTTAGAAATCACTAGCATCTTAATCCAAATAAGAACAAAGATTATGCTGGACAAACACAATGTAAACAGGTCCGTTGTGAGCCACGTTCCTTTGTATACAGGAATGGAAGAACCCAGTAAACAATCTACATAAACTTCACTTAAACTGGTTTCTCTTTCTCTGTCTGGTTAGAAGCACCAAACTTACTTGCAGTACCCAACCGCACTTCAGAACCTGTGTGCTATTTTTTTTTTAAATGTCTACACTTCATTATCTTGTTCAAGTCTCACCATTCCAAGAACATCCCGGCCGAGGACAAGGGCTAAAACAAGGAATATTATCAAGCGACTGTCCCCCAAGCCTCTTGTGTCTGACAGACACGTGTCCCTCAAGGAAGAGAAAACAGCTGGGCAGAGTCTTCACTGCACCACGTGCTCCTCCTGGCCCAACCTTCAGGCTGGGGTTGAGGCTGCAGAGCCTGGTCTCACGTCTGTGACTAGCTGGCCCCCGCGACAGGGTCCCCGCTATGGAGGCCCCAGCAGCCCCACACGGGAAAGTCACAAAAGCACTTCTGAGAACAGCAGCCCTGGCCTTAGAACCTGAGGCTGCCCCCTGACACCGTGGTCACCAGGCCCCTCCTCCTGTCCAGCTCTGGCCCACCCAGGAGTCTCTCCCCAGCGGGAAAGGGTTGAGGTGCAGGACAAGGACCACAGTGACCTTGAGCCTGTCCTGGGCTGCCCAGAAAGATGCGGCTTTCTGAGAAATGGTGACACCGAGGCTTGGCAGGACGACCGAAGCCTGGGAGCAGCGGCACTGAGGCCCACACCCTCACACACCTGGGAGTGAGGATGGGCCCCTCGGGTCCCCAGTTCCTAGCGGTGTCACCTCTGAGCCTCAGCCAGCGGGAAACAGGGCACAGGACACACACCACTGCTGGTCCCAGAACAAATGCCCGCTCCCACCACACTGTCCAAGAGTCCTCCCAGGCCCCGTGACAAGCTCCACTCACCCGTCATCCACTTGTTCACCTCCAACATCGCATCTGATGGAAAAGGAAGAGACGAGCCCCCCGCCCCACAACCCTGGAGGCCCTGTGCCTCCACGCTCACCTATGCACCTGCCAGGTGGCCCCTTTCCAGACCAGGCCAGGCCCGCGCCCACCACCAGGCTGTGGTGCTTCTGCTTCTCCGTGATTATTTACCGCCACACGCACAGGATGGCACAAAGTTCTGATAAGAGCATGCCAGGCGCATGGGAGGCCAAGGTCAGCAGACTCCCAAAGGGGCGGGAAATGAGGACAAGACCACAACTTGCACAATCATTTTTTTTCCAGAAAAAGAAAATATCAGGGAGGCAGAGCTCCAGGGCTTTCTGCTAATGTGCCTAAGTGCTGCTGCCACGTACTGTCGGGAAAATGAAGCAGTTTGTGGAGGGAGGATGACAGGAATCATCCCAGAGGCGCCTGAGGTGTTGCTCCTGCCCAAACGCAGGGCTGGCGGGGACCGCAAGGAAGCAACCGTCCCACGAAGCGAGGACAGTTGAGGAGTGAGCTCTGCTCGCAAAAGACCCCGGGAGCTCCTGGCGGCGATCAGAATGCGAGAAACATCAACCTTTGTCCACCCCATGTTCTGGGGACGAATTACAAGCCCTGACTGCTTGGGGACAGGCTTCCCCTTCTTCTTACACACCCCAGCAAGATCACACACTTTACCTACAGCCCACGCGTGTTTACAGTACACAGCCCAAACAGGGCCCAGGCACCCGGGAGCGCTGACATGCATGATGGCTAATGTCACGCGTCAACTTGGCTGGGCCACAGCACCCACATATTTGGTCAAACATCATTCCTGATGCTTCTGTGAAGGTATTTTTTGAATGTGATCAACACTTAAAGCAGAGACTTTGGGCAAAGCAGACGACCCTCCATACTGGAGTGGGCCTGAGCCAGTCAGTTGAAGGCCTGAGCTCCCCCGAGGAGGAGGGAATTCTGCTTCCAGACTGCCTCTGACTCTTCTCCGGGTCTCCAGCCTGCTGGTCCACCCTGCAGATTTTGGACTTGTACCTCCACAATCACATGAGCAAATTCCTTATAATGAAACTCCCTTTCTCTCTCACCATACACACATGCACACGTACACACACACACACACACCCCTTGCTGGTTCTGTTTCACCGGAGGACCCTGACTCAACCAGGGACAGAGTGAAGTCACCACACCTGGCTTCCTGGACGCCCCCTAGCCTCCTACCCCCCACTTCAGAGCAGAACCTGACTGTGGAGGGAAGCCTCTGTGAGCACACAGCACCCCACACGGGGCACCAACAAAAAGCCATGGCTGTGAACGATCTGGGCACACGCACAGCATCCAGCCAGGACATTTGGCTGAATTGTCCAGGGATAGGAGAGCTGACACAGCTGACGCCAGAGAAACAGGTTGCACGACTGTGGCACCATGTCAAATTCTCACCCAGGGGCTATCATTCTAGACAGGCTAGAGGCACCAGTGTAGAGTAGGGGCGAGTTTTCTCTTTTGGCTAAAAATACAATTAAGCCTTCTGGAAAATAAGTTCAGTGGGCTTCCTACTGAGAAGAGACCCCTAAATTCAGGAAAGCCTTTCAGAATGCAGACTCCAGCTTGCTGGGCACTGCTATTCTGGAACATGCATGCACACATATGCAGGAAGGCACTCACACACACACATGCACACATATACATGTTTGTACACAAGCGCACACACAAACACACATGCACATATGTATGCACACACGTGCACATGCACACTAACATACACACACACCTACTAAAAACACCACTGGGCTCCGCCATTCATCGGGGCCCTTACACGTCCTGCTGACCAATGCTGGACCAAGTGTGATACACACCAAGAAAAGTGGGCAAGGGTGCAGCAGACTGGAGAGACTTCCACCAAGGGGCTGAGGGCCACACAGCCCTCATAGAGCCAGGCCCAGCCTCCTGGCGGGACACAGGACATGCACATCCATGACAGTGGTGAGCAAATAAAGCAGGCTGCACACCTCTGCATGGTGTAACCACAGCTTGGGAAAACACCACCCCTATGAGCATGTCGTGCGTGTGTGTATCTGAAAATGGCAGAGAAAAAACTCAGAAAAGCAGGTTGTTCATGGCATTTACCCAGCACAAAGAGGAAGCTTTTACTCTTTGCTTTTGTCGTTTTCTGAACAATAAAAACACCATTAAAATAAAGGAAAAGTTAGTCAGCACATCTTACTTCCTCTTCACACTAAAGATTCAACAAGGATTTTTGCAGAAACACTCCTTAAAAGCAAAGTCCCCACCAACAGAGAGAAAAACTCACATTGAAATAAAGATAGAAGCCACCTTTCCTGTTTCCCCTCTGAGTCAACATGAAGTTATTTTACAAAGCAGCAAGTTTCCACTGTACTCTCTTGTTTCTACAGCCTCCCCAGAATGCAAAAAGCAGCCATGATTTCCATTTTCCTGCTGATAAAGCCCTGCTGAAATAAATCCTGGCGAAGGTGAATGCCTGCCAGCCCCATCCCCGCCCACCAAGCGGGGCCTCCGGTCCAACCCCACGCAGTATGTCCAACCCCACGCAGTATGTCAACTGCCTTCTCCTGTGCTATAGCAGACTGAAGCGACACAGCCCCCCAGGACCTGGGGATGTGACCTTATCTGTAAAACTTGAGAATTCTGAGATGAGATCTTCCTAGAGTATCTGGGTAGGTCCTAAATACAGTGACAAGTGTAAAAGACACACACAGAAGAGAAGACAAAGACACCACGTGTGGACGGAGGAGAGACTGGAGTGATGCAGCCACAAGCCAAGGAATGCCAGGTGCCACAGAGACGAGAAGAGGCAGGAAGGACCCTCCCCGGAGCCTCTGGGGGGAGCACGGCTCTGCAGATGCCTTGATTTTGACGTCTGGCCTCCAGAACAGGGAGAATAAACTTCTGCTGTTGTAAGCCATCCAGCTGGTGACGCTTCCATTACGGCAGCCACAAGGGACTCATCCCCGTGCCCCAAGCCCCTGTGATTCTATGAGAAGAGAGCACGTTTCCTTCATGCTTAGTTTACAGGGAAGACAGGACCCCCCCCCCAATACACATACCATGAAAATGTGTGGGATGAAATGAAACATGTCATCGTCACTGCACCCTTGTCAGGGGTCTCCTCCCTGTTCACACCCCACTCTCCCACCCAGCACCTGCGTCCTAGGTCATCCCCCCCCCAGGGCCTTCCCTTTCCTTGGGGAGCCACCACTTCTGTTCCGGTCACTACTGCTGTGAAACACATTACGCCGAACTCAGCAGCCTATAAAATGTTACTACACTCATGATTCTGCGGGTGAGGAGCCCCACAGCTGGCGTCAGCTCATCTGCTCCAACGTCCGAGGACACCCAAGGCTGGGCTGCTCGATGACCAGGGGCTGCAGTCACCGGAAGGCTTGTCCCCTCACACGTGAGAGCCGTGAGCAGGGTGGACCAGACACTAGGACTGCCCCGTGGAGCCCCCACGGCCCGCTGTGGAACCTGGGCTTCCTCTCAGCACGGCTGCCACAGGGCTGACTCCTTCCCTGGTGTCTCAGACTCCCAGAGCAAGCCTCCCACTGAACGGTGGGGAAGCCACACTGGACGTCACTTAGCCTTATGCCCACCACCTTCTGCTGACCGAAGAGCCAGGAGGCCACCCAGCTCCAACGGGAGGGGACAGACACCTCACGTCTCAGTAAAAGCAACAGCAAGATTTGCCATCGTGGTTTAAAAATGGACCCAGCTTTTCTCCTGGCCCTGCGACCAGCTGTTTCCTGCTTGTTCTGAGTCCCAGCTTAGTTCCTCACCTCAACCTCCCACCCCCGGCCGGCCCTGCTGGACGGCCCTGCACCCACATGCCCTCCTTCCGCTGGAAGTAACACACCTGTCCGCTCTCCTCTGGCTCCCGACCTGTGTCCCAGAGCCTGGGGCACGCTGGGCACACACTGCACGCCTGCTGAGGAGTGGACAGCAGCAGACGGAGCGATGGGCCCGGGCAGCAAGAGGCAGAACCGTGAGCTGGGAGGCACCCCATCAGCAAGGACAGGGAGTGTCCCACCCGGGCTGGCAGAGTGGGCGGGACACAGAGGGTGCAGCTGGAGAGACACCTCTGCCCACAGGGCGCTGGCAGCAGGGGGTGGGGACGGTTCAGGGGCCCTTCTCAAAGGCAGAGGGTTCAGAGCAGGGCTGGAGACAGGGTGCCAGCGCGAGGTCTGAGATGAGACTAAACCGCAGGCCCCACTGCTACAGACGGAGGCAAGCACCTGCCCCAGGAAGCGGAGCCACAACAAGTGGAGGGCCCCCGGTGTCCTGAAAGGAGAACAAAGGACTAAAACACAGCCTGTGTGCAAGGATGTTCAGAAGCCTCATCCGTCACGGCCCTGCACAGGAAACCCAGCAGCCAGCACATATGTATGTGGCACACGGGGATACGCGTGACTGTGGAGGACACACACAACAGAAGACTCAGTGGCAAGGCAAGAGGAGAAAGGCCCTGGGTGAGCCCGAGCCGAGTGTCACAGACGGGTGCTGAGTGCCACACAAGGACGAGCAGCAAAATCCAAGGTGCACAAAGTCAAACCAGCCAAAATTAAGCTCTGCTGGGGTAAGTGGGGGAGTGGTGACCGGGGGCCCGGGGGCCACGATGCCCTGCACCTGGTTCTGGGCATCACACGCTGGCTCCATTTGTGAAAAGTCAGCAGGTACACTGAGGCTAGGTGCGCGTCACAGTAAATGCCACACACACCTCACTGCGGGAGGAAGGCAGAGACGGGAAGATGAAAGCAGGCGCCAGCAAGAGGGTCTCGCCGCCACTGCTGCTGCTGCTACCTTACGGTGGACGACCTTCCCTCGATCCCGACAGGGGAAAGGAAGCAGGGAGGGGGCTGATGGCCAGCGGGTAAGGGGACCCACTGCAGAGCAGTGGGCGACAGGGGCAGAGGGGAGACCCAGCCACCCGAGGAAGACGGCAGCAAGAAGCTGGTTGGGGACCCTGACTGCAACCAGGTCACGCTGGCCACGGCACTCCGGGTGCTCACTGCCCACTGGCTGGCCCTGTGTCCTGCTGCCCTCCCGGGACACATCCATAGAGAACGTGCACCAGCAAGGACCAGCGAGCGGGCCACACCCAGGTCACCCTGCCAGGTGGAGGACGACCAGGTGGCCACAGTCTCAGGCCATGAAATCCACTCTTCACGTCAGCTCTGCCTTGGAAGCATCAAAATGCAAAGAACAACACAAGCCACACCAGGAAGGCACTGCACGAGCATCAGCAACAGCTCTGAGCCCACTGGGAAGCCTCCATGCCCTTCTCAGCCCGGCACAGCTGAAGGCCTGCCAAGCTCAAGACAATCACTGCGGACAATGTCTTCTGTGAAGCAGAAGCTGTGCTTGGCCTCCTCAAGCAACAAAGAACGGCCCCCTGGCCCAGCACTCTGGGGGGATGACACCAGCAGGGACAGACTGGTGGCTCAACACAGTTTATGAATGGGGCTGTGTTTGGAAAAGTGTTTTTCCATCTTTAGCAACTACAGCGTAAGTGCTAAAAAAGGCTTCAGAGCAGTCCTGACACAATACATCTCAGCAGAAGTCTCCGGATGACACCGCACTTAGCGTAGCGAAGGCTGCTGTGGCCTGTGCGTTGTCCCTGCTGGGAAGGGGGTGGGGGAGAGAGCGCCTCTGCGTTCCCCGTGCTCCTTCCTCCTGACAGTGAGACGTCTGTGCTAAGCTGTCTCTCCCTCCTGCAGAAATAAATGTGCTAATTATAAATGACACTCTCTTCCAGTTGAAATAAAACCTGCACCCACCGGCTCGTGGGGTCACAGAGCGGTTACCGTGTAAATAAATGGGGATCTGGATCTCCCCGAAGGCTTGCTTCTAGGCCCTTCAGTGACTGGTATCTATTTTAAAAAGCACGTCCTCACCACCTCCTGGGTTTGCCAAGCTGGTGAAACCCAAGCCCAGCTCCGACCGCGCTCTTGTGGATGAAACGTGAAGATGGCAGGTCCCCACAGAGAGACCCCAGCCTCCCACAACGTCACAGGAGGTGGTCGCTGCTTCCAGGCGAGGCCCCAGGGAACTGGGCAGCTTTGCAGGACTCCACATTTGAAACCCAAGCCACTGCCCTCGGTTTTCAAAGACAGGCCAGATATCCAATTCCGCCTGTTCAAGAGCTTTGCTCTGACCCAGTTTCCCTGCCCTGTTGTTACCAGGCGTGCGGCCCAACATTGGGCCCTGGGGCGGGCACACAGCTCGGGCACTGTGCTGAAGGCTCCAAGGCACGCCTGGCCCCAGAGACCCTGCGGATGAGCCCGACTTAGTCCACGGTCAAAAGTCAGCCAACGTGGGAAATAAGATAACAATACATAGCATACACATATTGACTTAATGCTAAAATTTTTAAATGTCCATGCAGTCACTCATAAAGCCACATGGGGGTATTTTTCAATCTGGAGATTTCACATTCAGTTTTCAATAAAATGCAATGAATAAACGTATCAGAAGGCATCACATACAGTTCAGAGTGATTGTGAGGAAATTTTTATTTTAGTGGTATGTGTGCGTAAGTGTGTGCCTGTGCACTGCCTCACAATATAAAATGTGTGTAGGTTATTAGGTCACTGTCAGGGTCTAGAAGCAACCAGGCATAAGACACCTACACAGCCAGGCTTCCTGATTGTCTTGAAGTTTTAATATTTCTAATTAAAATGTTTTAGCAATATCATACATGCACTGAACCTCTCTGAAGCTTGGTCTCAAACATGACACTGAATTCCACATGCATCCCAGTTCAAACGTTGCCAAGAAGGGATATTATAGGAGTCGTCTCATCTAATAATCCTTCTGCGCCCCAGGAACCACTGAGGGCCAAGTTGACTCTGCTTATGAAGAAGGCAGGCCCCGCAGAGGCTGCACACACAGGTGCCAGGCATGGGAGGGCTTCCTGGCTGTCCCAGGAACCGGAGCCCAGGAGAGGACAGACACAGCCGCCCCCCCAACCCTGCAGCCCACCTCCCCAGAGTGGCACCCAGCACCCACATACTCCTGCTCCACCTGCTGCCCGCGCCGCATCTGGGGGAGCAAGCGCAGGCACCCACGCGCTTTAGTAGCAGAACAAGCTGCGAACACCCACCTGCTTTTTGAACAAGGCACGTATAACAAGTCTAGGAAAAGCATGTAGGGACTCTCAACACACATGGTGTGTGCATGTCGTGGGGTGTGTGGTGTGTATGGGTGTGTGCGGTGTGTCCGAGTGGTATGGGGAGGTGTGTATTCTGTGGGAGAGGTGTGTATAGTGTATGGTGCGTGTGCACTGGGTGTGTGGTGTGGGGGGGCGTTTGTGTGTAGTGTGTGTGGTGTGTATGTGTGTGTGTGATTGAAAATTATGTTTTTCAACATTTTTCTCTGTATTTCTCCTTTACGATTTCCATAACAAGAATTACTGCAGACAATCAGGGAAATGAAGACAAACACCAAGGAGGAAGCAAAAGCCACATCACCAACTAAACATCTGACTACCACTTAGGACACAGCCTAGTGCTTTCCGGCAACTGTAAGTTCTTCCTGTGCACACTGCTTCATGAACTGCTCTCAGCACGTGAGCGTTCTGTTGACACCCACCTCATCGAGCACACCTCGCACTGGTATTTCTAGAGATCCACTAACGTTACTACTATAGCACCTCACACTAACCATTTCTGTCAGGAGCTGCGCAGATTGTATCTGGATTTTCTATTTATAAACACTGAGAAACACCCTTTTCAATAAATGCTTTTTCACATTCACGATTCTCCATGATAAACTAAATTTCTAGTTCATGCGGACTCCAATGGCCAAAGGGTACCCGCATCTTTAAAATCTTTAAAACGCTCTGACCGACGGGCACCCCACAGTGCGTGCTTTAAATGCTGCAATGGAGCTTCGGATCACAACTCCTGGGCTCAAACCACTTCCTGCCTGAGTGGCCCCGAGAATAAGTGTCTTACTCTCTCTGTCCCCAGTGTCCTCAGCTGTAAACAGGGGGACGACCTGAACCAGCCTCCAAGGCTGTGGTCAGGCTTCCACGAGGTGGGTGGAAAGCACTTGGCATATCACTTACGACAAGGCCACCGTGAACGCCATCACAGCACTCTTGTGCCATAACTGCCTCCCCCGTCTCCACCTTCCCTTCCCACTGCATCACCCAGAAGTGCCAGCGTCTCCCTAGACATACCGCTTTAATCACTGCTCAAACACCTGCACGACTTCACGGAGTGACAGATGCAAGACCCAAGCCCACCAACTGTACAATTCCATTAATACGACGTTCTGGAAAAGCCTATAGGGTCGGAAAACAGATCCGTGGTTGCCAAGGCTGGAGGAAAGGAACTCACTACAAAGGGGCACAGGAGAATTTTGGGCATGATGAAAATTTCCCATACCTTGATTTTGTGATGGCTGCATGCCTCTGTGCCGACAACCCAAAACAGGCGACTGAGGCTGAAATCTCAATCAATGGAGGTTCATTAAGCCAAAATTTGAGGACACACCTGGGAAAAACACAAACCACAGAGGGATCTGTGGATCTGTGACTGCTTTTCCGAAGGGGCATTTGGGCACTCAACACTCAAGGGGAGAGGGCACAGAGAAGGGAGTGGGCCGTGGGCAGACGGGTACATGCTTGTGAGGCCCGGAAATCTACACGTGACCCAAAACAAGGTGAAATGTTCGAAGAGAAGGAAGGAGCAAAGGGAGTTTCGATTATGTAGACGTCCCTAGGTAGGCAGAAGAATGACTGATCCCATCTTGTCTCTGTTCCACACCCAGGAAGATAAACTTGCAACCAACATTATTAGCCCAAATTGAACAGACTTTAGCCCAGAGACATGAAGTTGCAATTTGCACGTCCTCCTCTATGGGAGGCAGCAAGGAAGTTCCTCGGGAATGATCCGTGGAGGCAGTCCTTGCAGGTGCCCGAGGCCCATCACCCTTCCTGGGGACCTGGCTGACGCACAGCGTTAGTATCAGCTGTTCGTGGGCGCCCCAGCAGCCAGAGCGCAGGCCGCTGATGCCAGTGACAGGGAGGGGAACGGCTCTAAATACAGAGGAAGCTCCGCCCTTGCAGCCACTCACCTCCTGCTGTGCACGCCCCTTCCTAACTTTCATGGACACAATTTGGGGGGTGTGGAGTTCTGTGGCCAGCCCCTAACGGGCCACGGACCAATATTGGTCTGGGGCCCCAGGGGTTGGGGACCACAGGCATAAGGAGTTGGGGGGGAGGCCCTGAGATTTTTATTTTCCTTTATAATGCATTTACCAAAACTCACAGAATGGTACATTTAACAGGGTGGATTCTACTGTATATAAATTATACCTCAATAAGTCACATAAATTACCAGAACTGGCTCAAGCAGAAATAGAAAATCTTGGCCAGGCACAGTGGCCCACGCCTGTCTGGGAGGCTGAGGTGGGAGGATCACCGGAACCCAGGAGCTCAAGGTTGCAGCGAGCTGTAGCTGTGCCACTGCACTCCAGCCTGGGCAACAGAGCCCAGACCCTGTCTCTAAAAAACAAACAAACAAAATCTGAATAATCCTATGTTAAGGAATCGAATTCATAATTAAGAGCCTCCCCGTGAAGAAAACCCCAGACCCAGATAGCTTTCATAGTAAATTCTATCAGACATTTAAGAAAAAAAAAAAAATACCAATCCTACACAAACTCTTTAAAAATAATAATAAATGAAGAGGAAACATTTCCCAAATCATTGTGTGGGGCCAGCATTACTCTTGATACCAAAACCAAAGTTATTACAAGAAAACAATATCCCTCATGAATATAGATACAAATATCCTTAAAATTTCAGCAAATCAAATCCAGCAATACATAAAAGGGATAATACATCATGACCAAGTGGGATCTATGCCAGAAATGCAAGGGTGATTTAACATTCAAACGTTAATCAGTGTAATTCATCTATTTACAAACAAAAAAGGAAAAACCATATGATCATCTCAAAAGATACAGAAAAAGGATATGAGGAAATTCAACATCCATTCATGATTAACAAATCTCAGCAAATTAGAAAACTTCTTTGACCTCATAAAAGGCATTCACATAAAATCTTCACCTAACATCATACTTAATTAAAAAAACATTAAATTCTTCCTTCCTAGGATTGAAAACAGGCAAGAATTTCCACTTTTAACACTTCTGTTAAAAATTGTACTGAAAGTCCTAGATAGGGAAATAGAAAAAGTAAAAAGCATTCTAGCTGGAAAAAAAGAAGTAAAGTGGTCTTTATTCATAATCATCGGAAGTATCTATGTGGAAGATCTCAAGGTACTACAAAAAAAGCTCCTCTAATAAGTGACTTTGGAAAGTTCACAGGATAAACAAAAAATATAAAAAATCAAGTATATTTCCATACACTAGCAATAAACAATTGGAAAGTAAAATTTTAAAAATCTATTTACAAAAACATTCAAAACAGGAAATTCTTATAAATCAATTTGATAAAACATGTATAAGACCTGTACTCAAACTACAAAACACTGCTAAAAGAAATTAAGGAAAATGAAAATAGATAGAGAGATATTCCATGTCCCTTGGTCAAGAGACTCAAAATTGTTATGTCAATTTTCCCCAAATTGATCTAAGGAGTTGACAACCTCAGTCAAAATTCAAGCAGGCTTTTTGTAGAAATCGACAAATTGATTTTAAGTATATATGAAAATGCAAAGGATCTAGAATTGACAATACGATTTTGAAAATGAAGCAAAATTGTCACACTACCTGACTTCAAGAGTTACTACAAAGCAAGTCATCAAGCACTGGGAATGATCCGTAATGGAATGAGCCATAATGGAACAGAACAGAATCCGAAACAAAGCCACAAAGACATGGCCAATTACTTTACAAACATGGTGCCAAGATAAGTCAATGGAAAGAACAGGCTATTTTTTTATTTCCAAACAAATGGTGCTGGAACAATTGGATAGCCACATGCAAAATAATCAACCTCAATCCTTGGCTCTTTCCAGTGAAAAATTAACTCAAAATGGATAATAGATCCAGAAAAGAAGCTACAACTATAACATTTTCAGAAGAAAATATAGGAGAAAATCTTTATGACTATGGGTTAGGCAAAGATTTCTTAAGTAGAACACAAACAGCGCAAACCATTAAAACAACTGATAAACTGGACTTACTCAGAACTAAAAAGTCTGCCCACTGAATAATATAATTAATAAAATTAAAAGGCAAGCTACAGACTGAGAGAAAATATTTGCAATACAAATATCTGACAAAAGAGTAGAATCCAGAATACATAAGGAACTCTTACAACTCAAATATAAGACAAATAACCCGACTAAAAAGTGAAAAAAAAAATTGAACAGATATTTCACAAAAGAATATACACAAATAGCCAATAAGAACATGATAAAATACTCAACTAAAACCTCAATGATAACAGCACCACAACGTTCCCACTAGAATAGCTAAAATTAAATAGACTGACAACAGCAAGTGCTGGCACGGATGTGAACCAACTGCAGCTCTCATACATCAGTAGTGGGAATGTAAACTGATACAGCCGCTTTCGAAATCAGTTTGCCAGGTTTTTGAGAAGTTACACATACTCGCCATAAAACCCTGCACTTCCACTTGTAGGTAGCTACCCACGAGAAATGAAGACATATGTCCACACTAAGATTTGCCTATGAATGCACAGAGTGCTTTTTTATATCATTTTTTATTGTGATAAAATACTCATAAGATAAAATTTACCATTTTAAATTGTACAGTTCTGTGGCATTTGTACATTCACAATGTATACGACCACCACCACTACCGAGTTCCAGAACACGTCCACCACCTCAAGCAAACCCCACACATGTTAAGTCACACCCCACCCCCCATCTGCCCAGCCCTTGGCAACCACTAATGTGCTTTCTGCCCTAAGGATCTGCCTATTCTGAGCATTTCACGTACATGGAGGCCTACAACGCGTGGTCTTTCTGCCTGGCTACCTTCCCCTGGCGTAACATCGTCAAGGTTCATCCGCACGGCCGCATGTATCAGTGCTTCGTTTATTTTCACGGCTGAATAATATTCAGCGTGTGACGTGTGCGTGCTCCACATCGTACTTACTCGCTCACCCACTGACGAACGTCTGGGGTGTCTTCTGGCGGTTGCGAATAGCGCTACCACGAGCAGTCGCGGGCAAGTTCTTAAGTCCCTGCTTGCAATTCTTCTACGTATACACCTAGGAGTGGAATTGCCGGGTCGTACGGTAACTCTACGTTGCACTTTGAGGCATCTCCAAACCATTTTCCAAAACAACTACACCACTTCACATTTCCATCAGCAGCGTATGAGGGTTCCAATTTTTCCAAATCCTCACCAACACTTGCGATTTTCCTTTTTTTTAATTAAAGCCATTTTAGTGGGGTGTGAGGTGGTTTTGATTTGCATTTCCCTAATGACTAACAATGCTGAACACCTATTCACATGCTTGTTGGGCATTGGTATATCTTCTTTGGCGACACACCTACCTGTATTTTAGCTGGTTGGTTGTCTTTCCGTTGTTGAGTTTTAGTTCACAGCACTCTTACTCACAATAACCCAGAAGAGGAAACAACCCGAACGCCCACCAACAGGTGAATGAATAAACCATGATACATGCACACGACGAAATACCATTCAGCAATAAAAAGACGAGAAGTACCGAAACATACAGCTACACGTAAGCGCCTCAGAGCGCAGGGTGAAAGAAGCTGACGTGAAAGGGTATATACAGACGGCCCCGGATTTACAACGGTTCAACTTACAATTTTTTGACTTTACAGTGGTGTAAGAGCAATACGAATTCAGTATAAACCGTACTCCGAGGACCCATACGACCATTCTGTTTTTCACTTTCAGTATTCAATAAATTACATGATATTCAACACTTTGTTATAAAATAGGCTTTGTGTTAGACGACTTTGCCCCACTGTAGGCTAATGTAACATAATGTAATGCTCTGAGCACATTTGAGGTAGGCCAGGCTAAGCTGCGAGGTTAGGATATTTTCAACTTAACGATGGGTTTATTGGGAATGTGACCTCATCGTAAGTCGAGGAGCAACTGTAAATGTTTCCACTCTGAAACTCTTGAACAAACAAATCTAATCTATAATAATCTAATCTAAGCAGATCAGTGATTGCCAGGAGGGGGGTTGGGGCACCAAAGTGCAGGAGGGAATTTCGAGCCCCTGGGGCTGCACTCAGAGGTGGCTTTCAGGAGCCAGCCTGGGCCCAGCAGAGTGACAGCAAGTGAACAAAAACCCTGGGGGGAACGAGCTTGGGGGGGGGCCAGAAGCCGCCCCCACCCACTGGGGGCTCCTCTTCTCCACCTCACAGCTCCCTCCTGCCTAGCTCTGTCCTTCCCTTCAGGATGCAAACCCTAAAAACAGGCCTCTCCCAGCCCACGTGCCCATGAGCCCCCCAACTCCTCCACATCTCTTCACAGCAAAAGTCTTGAAAAGGTTATCAGCTCCTGCTGTCCCAAGTTCTCCTCCTTCCTCCTCTCGGAATCCCCCTCCGCTGCTTCGGCCTGGCCCACTGCTCGCGGGCTGCTCGCCAAGTCACTGGTGACCTCGTGTAACCGAACTCTAACTCGAGGTCGTCCTCCGCCCTCACCTGCGTGGTCTCGCCAATCCCCTTCCCTCCTCATGCTCCCTGCACGTGGCCTCCAGGACCCCCCCAGGGTTTTCGCCTACCTCACTCTGCACCTTCTTGGTCCCTTGTCCCAGAATCAGTCCCCGGCCTCTCCTATTCTCCATCTACCCCGATGCCCTGGGGGTCCCAGCTTCCAGCTTTCAAAACGTCCCCTCTATGCTGACAAGTGCCAGGTTTAGAGTCGCAACCCGACTGCGGCGCCCCTGACCTCCAGACTCGTTTATCCACCCACTCCTGCCCAGTGATGTCCCTCTGGCTGTCCCGTGAGAGCCATGCAGTCCCCCTGGACCCCCAGACTGCACCCCGCAGACATCCTGTGTTGGGGTGACAGTATCTCCACCCTCCTGTTGCCTGAGCCAAAAACCTGGGGCCGTCCCGGACTCCTCTGTTGCTCCGACAGTCCTCATCGGCTCCATCTTCACAAAATGGGGCTGTCGCACCATCCGAACCAGGCGGCCCACCTCGCGCTGCCCACCGCCCTTCTGCCGCTGCTGTCGTGCCCGAGCGTCCCACGGGCCACCTGACTCCAGAACCGCGGTGCCGTGCCACCTCCCCATACACCAGATACTCCTCCGGCCTGTTACTCCTCCCTCTCCCCCCACTCGACAAAGAGGGCAGGGCCTTCACAGGCACTCAGGAAACACTGTCTGGGGCAATCAGCGAGACGCCACCACGTAGACAAAGTTGAGAGTTGAAAGGGCCTTTAAAGGTAACCAGTTCCTTCACATCAAGAACCCAGGACGTGGGACTTCACCTCCCAGGGAGGGAGCAGCCGGCCCAACCACACGGCTCTTGGTGCGGGAGCCCCAAGGCCCCTCGCGAGGAGGGGGACGAGGAGGGGGACGTAAGGGAGCCAGTCTGATTCGAAAGGGGAAACAGGACGCCACTCACCCGCGGGACAGCGCTGGGCCGGGCGCGAAGGCAGCACGAGGACGAGCACAGGCCGCCACCCCTGCCACCCTTGCAGACGTGCCCGGGCTCGGGGCCGCGCCACCGCCTCGCTGCAGCGCCAGGCTGTGCCCTCCCCACGCCCGGAATACACTGGTCAACAACAACAAAGCTCCCCCACGCACAGTGAGGAGGCGGTGAGGCCAAGCGCATGCCTACTTACTGTCCTCCATGCGAAATCAAAACACACCCAGATCAAAGGGCCAAACACCCCAACTCTAGATCACACCAAATCATATTCCGGCCGTTCAAGCCACTCTAATTTCTTGCAATAGGTTAGGAAAACACAAAAAGAAAATTATCATTCTAGGCAACTTCTACTTTTTACTTTGCAGACTTCTATGCCGTATGTACCATTTTTATGCTTTTTTGTTATCATAACTTTGGGTTACTTAACATGTCCTCTTCTAAATGTAAAGAGAAAACAAAGGCACCCCTGAAAACACGTGGACCGAGCCACAGGTACAGGTTAGCCAGCAGCAGCCAGGTGGGACCCGCTCAGACCAGGCTCTGGAACAGACTCTGCCTTCCTTTCTGTACCGAGTCTCCCGGCTGGCTCTTCTGTCACTGGATTTTACTGTTATTTAATCTTCAGGGTCTTCGTCTCGTCTCCTCCGTCACTGAGGATAGGATACCGATTTCTATCTTTTCATGGCCCACAAAGCACACATTCAGAGGGTCGATAACTATTGATTCATTGATTGTCTCATGTAAGCCAATTCATTCGTTATTAAGTTGTGTAGGAACATGAATTTCTATTCAAATTCTATTTAAAGTGCCTAAGGATATTATATTACTTAATGGAGATCCCTTTTTAGAAATTAATTTTATAATTAGAAAAATAATTCCTTCGTAACAGAAACAAACCATACAGAAAAGAGGGCAAAAGTATAGGTCCCCCCTGCTCTTCCCCTCCTCCGCCCTTCCTTCCCTTGCCAGCTACTGTGGAGCCTGCTTTCTCAGGGCTGCATCCCCACAGCCTGGGGCAGCTCCATAATGACCCCTGAACACAAGGCACGTGTCCCTCCAGATGGGTTTTCATGTGTAAGCACCTACACATGTATTTGCGTGTAAATGGGACCTTTCTATACTTTCTACACTAAGGAGTGATGTTTTCACTTAATATATTGGCACATCTTTTAAAATAAACCTTTGCACTGTTTCATGAGATAATGCATCCAATGGCATGTTTTGGGGAAGAATTGGGGTTCTTAGATTATTATTAACTTTCTATTATGGAGAATTTCAAGTACACAGAAGTGGCCAGAACCGAATAATGAACCCAGGCACTCTCACCCGGGCCCCAAACTGTCCACTCACAGACGATCCCTACACAGACTCCCTCCCACACTGTCCCCCCCCACACTAATCTGAGGCAGCTCCCAAATACCTTATCACTTCATCTATGAACACTCAGTATCTATCACTAAATAGTAAAAATCATTTTAACATAACACCATTGATGTGATTAAGGAATTCTTTAAAATCATTTACTCAACAAATGTCCAGCTGCCTCATAAATAGCATAATTTTGAGAGGAGTGATTCTTGGATCAAATGCTGATCTGACTGGGAGCTCTGGGTCAGGCTTTGCCCAAAGCTCACAATCTCAGGGTGCTACTTAGAAACCCAGGGGAGGGGTGCAGTCACTTTCACGGGCAGCATCTGAGACTTCTGGACCAAGTAACAGGACCCCGCCTGCCTCCCCCACCCCAGGCCCATACAGGCTCTGTAGGAAGGTGGTTGTGGGGTTCTGCACCCTCAGACTGTTGTCAACGCCCCGGGAGCAGCAGAAGGATGCTGGTGGCCCCTGGCACAGCATCCCCAGGTAAATGCCATGCACTCAGGGAGGGTCAGGCAAGCTGGAAAGAGAATTAAAGCAGCCCATTTGCGTATCCCAGAGATCACTTTAATTGGCCTGCTGAAAAGCCCCACCCCAGCTTCCAGGGAAGGCCATGGGCACACCCTCTCAACCTGACTGAATCAGCAGATATTTCCTGCTAACAAATCTCCACTTTCCTGGGTCACCTCTCAATGGCAGAGTTATGCCGAGTCCCTAGCAAACCTCTCCCTGTCGCATTCCAGGGAGCCTGCCCTACCGGCCCAGCTCTCAGGGGACAGCCCCGGGCCCTGGGTGGCAATGGCACGGCGAAGCTGCACCAGCTGCACCTGCCAAGCACAGGGTGGGCAGAGCCAAAGGGAGAGAGGAGCCTCCCCGGGGCCTCTGCCACCTCCCTTCTCACCCTCCAGTCTTCCTCTGGAATTGTCCAAGTTCAAGAGAGAAACAACTGCCCCAGTAGGGAACTGCAGGCAGTCTCTCTCAGCAACACCTGTGACAGTCAGCCAATGACACAGTCATTTCTATATTTTTACTCAGCCAGTTTCACCCCCACAGGCACCCTGCATGCCTGGATGGTTAACAGGTCGCCACTGTCATTCCCAGAAGAGCCTGGGACCTGGGGACCTGGACACACAGGGAGCCCCAGTAGGGGGTACTCTGAGCCACTGCACCTTCCCAAGTGTTCTTTTAACCAAGCAAGTTCTTAACATGTAGCAGGAAGGTCACCGTAAATTGCAAAACAATCAGGGAAAGAACTCCCTTCCAGAGCCAGCAGGGGCCAGGTAGGCCTAATCCAGGGACTGTGGGGACCCCCCAGGGGCAGAGGGGGGAGAGGACATGGGTCCCAGCTCCAGCCCCAGGAGCTGTGGCTCCAGGGAGTCAGGAGTGGGGTCTGCTGCCACCCTCCTGGACCCACCCATCCCTCCCTCCCCACCACAAATGGAACCCAGAGGGAGAGGTAAGAGCCCTCGGCAGGCTTCCTCCAGAAGCACAGAAGATGGAGAAAGCCATTGATCTTTGCAACGCATTATTGATTTTGCTGTTGTACTGGCACCAGCGGATGTTCCCTCCCTCTTCACTCAAAGGCGGCCATTAGCGTGAACTCCCAAGCATCTGCCTAGACACACCCGCCTGGTGTGAGGAAGGCGGCTCCAGATGACATCTACCTCAGACAGTCCACTCGGAGTGAACTGCCCACAAGTGGATGATGTCACCAAGGACATCTCCCCAGCCCCAGACCCCCTGGACAGTTAGTGCAACATGGCCGCTGGCCTTGCACCGCAAATCTCAGCCCAGGGTGGGCAGTACCCCAGCCACTCAGGGAGGGGTCTGTGCAAGGCTGCATTTTCAGCAGATTGTGTGTGCTAGTCAGGAGGGTGGGCTGGTTAGGAATCGGGAGAGAGAGGAACTCAATGGCTCTATTTCAGAGTGCAGACAGGCAGGCAGACAGGCAGAAAAGCCTGTCATGGGGATGCAGAACCCCGGCTCCCATGCCAGCTTGAGATCTTGCAACACCGTGCAAGGGAAGGACCCCAGGGCTGCCCTGGTGCCAGACATGTGTTTTTATTTCTCTATTTGTTTTGCTTGCTGCCTGTACTCCAGACACTTTTATCAGTCTGAAGGGCTGGCCTTCAGGGAAGGCAGTCCTTGCCCACAGAAACAGCCGGTGTGTCCCTCACCCTCCCATCCTATCCTGCCTGGCAGATCAAGCCTGCTTTCTTCTTCTTCCGGCGGTCAGTCACCAAGACATGATATGCACGGACACCAACCGTCAAAATGACAATCAGGGCATTATCATTTCGACCAGAACCCTGCCCCTGCACTGGCCAAAGCTGTCCACTTCTGGGACACAGTAAACATTCCCAAATAACCTCGCCTGGGCAGCCAGCAGGCAGGCCCCACGCCTGGGGCACATATGAGGTGACAGGCCACAGGTGTCACTTCACCCCCTGAAAAGGAAACTTCCGTTCAGTGGCGCCTGGTGGATTTGAAAAGGCTCAGAACAGCGGGGTGAGATGCTTGGCCACAGGCCCCAGGTCCAGCTTGGCCTTCAGGGGCCTGGCCACCCACGAGCCTGGGATGTGCTCAACACAGGGACGTTTTCAAAACAAAAGCAAAGCAACTTCACATGGCAAACGCTGCAGAACGCAGGGCCCGGCCCTCAGCCCTCCATAACAGGCCTCATTTTAAGCGAACTGCCCACCTACAGACTCCCACTCACCCACCCACCCACTCCCCAAAATACCAGATCAGAAAACAAAAACGACAACCGCGAACTCAGCTCTCCTTTACATGTTTTTACTGGCAAAGCCCCAGTAGAGCCAGCCCCTTGCAGCTCACCAGGCGGCTGCAACAGGTGCAGCCCGAGCTAAGGCTTGTGGTTCTCCTGGGCTGCTCCAGAATGATGCAGCCAAAACTCTAAAGGAAACCGAGGCCTGCAGCACTCACAGCCAAGGCGGTGGACGGCCCGACTGCCGCGGCCCGACCTGCCCCACCTGTCTGAGTGCGCGGCGCCAGGTCCAGCGCACTGGGGCGGCGGCCTCTGCGCCCAAAATAGAAGCCCGCGGGGGCCCGGCCGGAGCCCGCTGGCCGGAGCCCGGCCTGACCTGACCCAGCGGGGCCTGAGCGGGCGAGCCGGGGCGCGGTGGGGCCTGGCCGAGCGCGCCGCCCCCGCCCCGGCCCGGGTCTGCTGCGCGTCCCGCGCCCCCGCGTCCGCAGTAGCCACCTGCGCGCAGGGGCCGGGGAGGAAACCAGGCAGGCGAGGAAGCCGGGGAGGGATGGGGAGGAGCCCGGGGCGTCCGCGGTAGGGCCCGGGAAGGTGGCTCCCGGAGGCGTCCCCGGAGAGGTGCGGGGAGGGATCGCGGAGGAGTCCAAGGGGGCTGGGGGTCGCAGAAGGGGGCTCCGGGTGGAGTCCGCGGAGGGGCCGGGGGTGCGCAGAAGGGGCTCCGCGGACGCGCCGGGCCGCCCCCCACCCCACCGCGAGCACCTGCCCGGCCCGCTCGCCGTCCCTCCCGCGCCTGCCCCGCCGCTTACCTGGAGCGCGCGTCCTGCCCGCGGCGGCGCCCGGCCCGGCGAGCCCGGGCGCCAGGAATGGCGGCGGCGGCGGGGACGGGGCGGCAGGCAGGCTCGGCGGCGCGGGATGCTGCGGCGCGCGAGGGCGCGGAGGCCGGCGCGGGGACTGAGGGCGCGGGGCGGGCGCGCAGGCCCCTCCCCCGCTCCTCCCTTCCCGCCTCCTCCCCCTCCCCCTCCTGCTCTTCCCTTCCCTGGCCCCGCCCCTTTCTTCCTCCTGCCTCCTCCTCCCGCCGCCCCGCTCCCCTCCTCCGCCCCTCCCCCAGCCTCGCTTTCCCTCCTCCCCCCTCCTTCACCTTCCCAACCCTCTTCCTGCCCCTGGCTTTCCTCCCCTCCCCACTTTTCCTACCCTTTTTTCTCCCCACCGCCTACCTCCCCCCCTCCCCCCGGGCTCCAGGAGCAGAGCCTGGAGGCTGCCCCTGCCCTGGCCTGGCCGGGCAACCCCATTCCACACAACCTCCTAATGGGCCAGCTTGCCCCTTCCGGGGGCCTGACGCACGGCACCCTTTCCAGGAATCCCCAAATACCCAAGGTTTCCAGCACCCCAGGCCCTGGAGCCAGCTCCGCTGGAGACCTGACCTGCCATGTGGGCAAAGCGTGCAGGCACCCAGGACACTTGGCTGCTGACTAGGTGAGAACATCCCAACCAGGCCTCTCCCGTCTCCCCAGGGTGAGGTGGGCAGGCACCTCTTCCAGTCTTGGTTTTTCCGCACCCCCCGTGCCAACCCTTTGCTAAATGTCCCTTTCCACTCTAGATGGCAAAGGGTCCCCCAGGGCAGCCCCTGGGGAGACACATTTGTGACTAATCCATGGGTTAGGGGAGCTGGGGGCCCTCAAAGATGGTATTGCTCCATCCAGGCCACCTCCCTTCTGCCCAGAGGGAGAAGTGACGGGCCAACGCAGTGACTGGCCAGGCCCACAGGCCAGTCCCAAGAAGGGGACGCAGTTCCTGATAGAACCAGCCAGGATTCGCTCAAATGTGAGGAGCCCCTCTAGCTCCCTGGACTACAGATTGCCCTTGGGGGGCAGGGGCAGGGCCCTGCTGACCACTAGTGCTGAGAGCCAGAGTTTACAAATGAAGCAGTTCCTAAACGATCAAAGGCCCCTGAGCCACAGAGTTCCCTATTGGGGTTCTGAGAACAGGGCTTGTGCCTAGCAAAGATGAAGATGGCAAAGCTGGTGCCAAGTGAGGTGGGGTGGGGAGCTCACCCCATTTTCCCTCTGCTGTGTGGTGGTCATGCGCCTGCCCGTGAGGAGTTTGGGCCTGGAATCTGATAGACTCCAGTTCCCTTTTGTCTCCGCCCCCTGCCCTGGCCTGGGCTGGGCCAAGCCCTGGTTCCCGAGACCAAGATGTGCCCTGCCACCCCATTCCGAGGTAGCCCGGCCTCAGCTCCCTGTCCTCCCGAACGTGAGGACAGGGTGGCCATCTGCAAAAGCTGTGGGCGCACAGGGGGAGAATGGCCAGTGAAGCTGCAGCTCTGCGAGCTCGGCGTTCAGTACTGGCGACTATTACAGGAAACAACATAGAGGAGATGCCTTTTCCAAGCTCTTTTCCAATTGCAGGAGTCCATGAATCCATGTTCCACATCCCATTTGGATTAAAATGTAACAGAAACGGATTAGGGCAGGGCTGATTTAACAGCATCCTATGCCCTGAGGAGGGATACGGCCTTAGGATCTATAAATGCAAGTGTTGCCCAGACTCTACCCTGTTCCTCACCAGTCGGGCACATCTAGAACATCATGCCCTTGGCTGGTGTCTGAGGCAGCCACCGGCATGCCATGGGAGGGAAGTTGACACACCGGAGCTTCAGCCTGGAAAATCGATCGATGTGTGGAGCACAAGACGGCAGAACCCAAATATTTGCAAAACTGTCCAGGGAAGAAGGATTACCCTGTGGGGTAATGAAGGGCAGAATGAGGACAGATGGTGGAAATTAGATGAGAAAGTGGATTTCTGCCCGCTGTGAGCGCTTTCTGACAGGTCTCCCTGCCAAGGAGCCAGCGGCCCCTGCAGGAGAATGCCCTTGAGGGCCAGCGTCTAGACAGGCCTGGGGCCACCTCAGGATCGTGTCTGGAGGGGACCTGCAGCAGAGGAGGGACTGACTGTTAGACTCACCAGCTCTGAACCTGGTAAGGGCAGCCCAGGACAGAAAGGAGACTTAGCACAGCTGTCCTGGAGCCCACACTTCTGGCTTCATGACCTTCGAGAATCCTAAATCTCTCTAGCCTGTACAAGGGGGGATAGGAGAGAATTAAATGAAACCTCCAAAAAACTGCTTTCCCTGTTCCCTTCTCTCAAGCATAATTGCCCAGGACCACCAAAGTGACCTGGTTTCTCTTTTTGTTGCTGCTGTTGTTGTTTTACATTTTATCGTGGAACATTTCAAACATACATGTAAGAATAGCAAAGTGGACCCCAACCTTGCTTCACATCTGGCCCACTCACTTTCCCCTCCTATCTTAACTTCAAGCACATGAAAGCGTCGTATTGACCGATGTGTCTTCGTCTTTCCCCCCAAATGCCGAGTGTTTGCATACTGAGGTCATGTTTTGTGAAGATTCTCTGCATTTCCCCACCAGAATGTTGACATCCTCTGTATGGGGATGAGCACAGTAACTGAATAACGTTTAAATCCCGTATGAGAAAGAAACTTAACTGTGGCAGCTTACGTGACACAAGCAATACTCAGCTTCAGACATCGCCTGGGTGGGTGTGGGGAGAGACACGGGTTCCTCTGCTTCTGCATCGCAGCGTGTGAGGGACGTATGCGTGTGGTGGGCTGGGGGCAGTTTCCAGATCGTCCCAGTGGGGACCATTTAAGCAACAGAGGAAGGAACTGTCTTCAGAAAGAGCTTGCCTGTTGCTCTTCACTTGTAGCTGCAGGTAGAGTGTCCAGCTAAGCCTAGCGAGGTTGGCACAGTGAGTGGAGAAATGGGACCTTCTGGGGGGCTGCCAGAACCTTCCAGGGGAAATCTGGGGAGATGGCCTTTGAGTGTGACTACAAGGTGCTCTGCAGAGGCATGGATGTGACGGCACCTCCACTATTACTGGGCAGTGGCAGCTGGTACAATGCCAGGACTGCCACCCCCATCCAGTCATCCCTGTCCCTCCCCCCGCCCCAGAAAAGGATGCCAGGAGTGTGTCACCCAGGCCTGCCTTCCTGGCCAGCATCTTCCAGATAAAGGGTCCTCCCTGGTCAGTCTCCACCAGGCACCCTCACTGTCAGAGTCTTGCAGCTGGAAGAGGGAAGCCACCAAGGATTCTGAGGGCTCTGAGGCCTCTGGGTGCCCTCAGCACTCTCCTGTGTCCTTGCTGTTACTGTGACCCCCGCAGGGCGTGCACGGCTCTTTTCCTAAAAGCTGCATTTGGAAATTTGGGGTCACACTGGCAGCAGCATATAAATGAAGGCCTTGCTGAGATGCTATCATTGTTCTGTGCTCCCTGCACAGTGTTTCAGCTGTCAAACCTCTAAGTACTAACTAAATCTGGCGAAGGGGTATAATCTAGTCCTCATGCACACTCTCATTGCAGCATTTCCTGTGTCACTGAGCCCACAGCATGGCTTATCAAGCCATCCTTTGTCATACTGATGGAGGGTAAATATTCCAGAGAAAGAGCCCCAGGGTTGTCAGCAGAACTGGACGCTGGTGTGCCACCCTGTCTGGCCATTGGTGTAATCAGCGCAGGTGCCTGCCCGAATGACCCGCCCCAGTGATACCTTTCTGACCTGCCGCCAACTGCCAAAACCTGAGGACCTTCCTGCACCCTGGCTTATTGGCAGACACCTCACAAGTTAGGTTTCTGCCCAGTAATCATTTCCTCCCGCTCCCACCACGCACCCCAGGCAGGGCTACATGCCCCCACCCACTCTGTGCTTATGATGTCACCTTGCACGTCTCTTCTTTGGAGCCCACATTGGCTTCCATTGTTTGTTCATATTTTTCTTTCTTCTCTGGTCTACGTTTTGAGCTTCTACAGACTGGTGAAGTCCATGGACCTCTTTTCAGAATAATGCATTTAAATGTGTAAAGTCAAATACGGGATTAGAAAAGAAACCAATTATACTGAAATCCAATTACCAAAATATTTTAAAATGTGATCCATTTGCTTCTTTTCTACACATTGAATAATACAGTCTAGCAGCAGGTTTGATGACTGGTAGTTTCAAAGTCGTGATAAGCTATCCAGTATTTTAAGGTCTGTGACAAGTGAGATGTGATGTGACAATTGCCGTGATTTCTACCGGGAACGAGGCCACACATGCTGCTGATATGGCTGTGTCTGCTGCCTGCATAGATACTTGAAGGAAATGCTTCATTTCAGTTCGAGGTTAGTGGGAAAAAATTCATTCTTTTCTTCCATCCAGTCCATCTGGATGGACCCTCCAAAGTCTATCAGATTAAGAATTACTATTTTAAAAGAAAGGGACCTTGTATCCCCAGCATCTCATACAATGCTTGTATTAAAATATAAAATTGCCCTCAAACAGGTTTATTGCATTAAGAAAGGAGCCAGGACTCTTGGTTGCAAGTGGCAGAAATTCAGCTCAAACTATTGGCTCACCTACATCTAAAGGTGCTGCAGGTGCCGTTAGATCCAGGGGCTCCGATGCTGTTGTTAGGTCTTCCTCTGCCCTCCTCCCCAGTCTCTCTGTCCCTCTTTCTCTCTGATTAGCTCTGGTTCTATTTGGGTGTTGGTTCCATTGTCCCCTGCCATAAGGCTGCTGGCAGCCAAACTCTAAGATGATGACAAAACTCTCTCTCTCCATGTTGCAAGTCTATGGAAGGACTTGGTTGCCTGTATGGAATCTCACACCAAGCCTGTGGACCCATAATTCCAGGCAGGGATGAGGAACCACGACCGGTCAGACCTGGGCCACATGCCTATGCCTGTGGCAATGGTCCAGAATCTCACAGAACCACAGGACTGGGTGGGGAGCAGTTCCCTAATGGACAGATGGGTGCTGAGAAGACAAAAACAACACATGCCTGGGTGTGTTAGAGCCAGGGGCAAGCGAGCAATCACCGTGTGTTCCTTTGGGTGCAGGGTCCCTGCTGTAATAAAGAGCCACCTACAGCGGTTCGACTGAGACAGAAGCTTATTTACTTCTTGTGTAACATTGCCAAAGGTAGACAGGCAGACCAGGATCGGTAGGCAGCTTTGCCATCCCCCACCTGGATGTGACCGTCCATCCAGCTGGAAAGAGGAAGAGTATGACCAATAGATCCCATAGGTCAGGGACGGCATGATCGTTAGATTGCAGACCAATACCAGGAAGTGGCACACGTCACTTCTGTTATGTACCATTGACCGGAACTTAGGCATGGACCCACATGTAGCTGCAAGGAAGGTTTGGAAACGTAGTTGCTAACTGAATGACTATGTAACCAGTGAAAAGTCCATTATATTAAGAAAGGGAAAAATAGATATTAATAGACAATTAGGAGACTGCCATACACACTCTAGTATAACTAGTGCTATTATACATGTAAGTGGAAAACTGCCCACACACTAGAATATCTAAAATTGAAAATAACAAGTGTTGGCAAGGACATGGAGCAACTAGAATTCTCATACATTGTTGATGGGAGTGTAAAATGGTACAGCTACTTTGGAAAAATACAGAGCAGAACTACTAAAGCTAAATATAGATATGCCATATAACCCAGCAATTCCTCTTCTGGGTATAATGCACAAAAGTAAGTGCATATGTTCACCAAAAGACGTGTACAAGAATGCTCCTGGCAGCTTCATTTGTTATGACTCCAAACTAGAAACAATCCAAGTGTCCATCAATAGTAGAACGGCAAATAAATTGTGGTGTATTCTCACAGTGGAATACTACTCAGCAATGACAGAGAATGAACACCACGCAGCAAAATGGGTGAATCTCTTCGACATAATTCTGAGTAAAAGAAGTCAGACAGACACAAAAGAGCTCATACCATACAATTCTGCCATATACAATTCTAGAACAGGCAGACATAATGAAGTCATGTATGTCAGAATAGCAGTTACTCTCGTGTGGGTTCTGACTTAGAGAAGGCACAGTTTGAGGCTGGAAATGTTGGGTATCTTGGGGTGGTGGCTACCTGAGAGTATAGATATGTCAAAATTCACTGAGTTCTGCACTTTGTGTGCAAATTTGTGTAACTTATCCCTCCATTGAAAAATACAAAAGTGCAAAAAGTAAAGGAAAGTGTAAGTATTAAAAATGTTGGTGAGCTCAGCTTTCAACAGAGGCCTGCTTCGGGTTGGGAGAGCCCCCCTCTTCACCACTGTATGTCAAACATACCAAAATCCTACTAGAGCATTCCTGATGGGCAGATGCTGCCTGCAGGCTGAGTTCTGTCCCCAACAACACCAGGGCTTGAGTTTCCCAATAGAAATATGCAGGGCAGGTTGTGCTGTCCTTGTTCTACAGGGGAGAAAACAGGGTCAGGTCAGTTAAGTTATTCTTCACTGGCTATGCCCTTTCTGAGAAGGATTTTGACCCCGGTGTTTGGACTTCGCAGTAGAGTCTCTCTACGCACACTTTATATGTTTTTCACAACTTCCAGGGTGCAGTAAGAGGCTACCATCGGTGCCGTGTGCAGACATGTCAGGGGCTCTGTACAAACACAGACCATGTTGCCGACCAGGCTTCGTGGGAGCCCCCTGCCCTGGCAACTGCCGGCCAGCCCCACAGACAGGCCGACGGTTCACACCTGCCTCTGCCACCAGGTTACTTGTTGGCAGGGAAGGTGCCTTGGACCTGGGGATGGGCAAACTCAATGACTCTGATTCTCCTTCAGTTATTCAGGGATTCGAGAGTATGAAGAATTGAATGCTTTAGAGAGAAACGTCAAGGGCCTCCTTGCCATTCTTATGTCGGTGTGGTTTTCTCTGTTCAGTGTCTGTGACCCTCAGCCATCTGGCTACCAGACGGCCTTCATCTCCGGCATCACTGAGCTTAGCTTACTGTGTTCCGTGAGTCTCTCTCTGCACCTGCCTTCTTCATTCAGGATCCTTGCTCACATTTGATCAGAGGCACTTACTGAGCACTGAGTATTCTTGTGCTGTTTATTTCCCTGTTGTGGTAAAGAAATCGTAGGCTTTGAATGCAAACACACACCCACAGACGACGATAGTTCTTACCTGGTTAGGATTCAGTTTTGAAAAGTTATTGTATGGAGTAGCCTAGTTGAAAGATTTTGCTCAAAGAACTCTGGACTTGCTAGCAGAGGGAAAAAACATGTTCAAATCAGGCCACTGTGCAGGCATGACCAAACACTCAGATCCGCTGCCTTCCTGACCTCGCCAGTGGGCCCCTTCCTTGGGGACCTGGACAGCCCCTTTCAAGGCCAGCACTCATGCTTGCTTGCAAAGCACTCAGCTGTTACTTTATTCAACAGAACCCAAATCGTTTTGAAAGGGAGTATGTTTGCAAAGATTGAGTTTTAACCAAAATAAAGGTATAGTTTCTATGATTGAGGCATAATACAAGAGGCATATATACAATCTTATAAATAAGATATTAATTAGAAAGAAACAATAGTGAAAACCTCAGTTTCAACAGAAAGCACTCTACAACGTGGAAGTTTATCTATTTATGTTTTAAAATTATTATGTAAACATCAAAAGTAGTCAAAAAGAAAAAACAGAAGAAAACAAAATAAAAGGTGACAACATTTGTTCCTCCCCCACTTCTGGGACAATCAGTCTTAGTGCTTTGATACTTTTCATTCCAGGACTTACTCCCCTGAAATATGTGAATATGCATGTACTCTTTTAAACGGCCCGGTATCAGCGTTGCTCGCTCCGTATCTCCTGTCTCTCCCCCTTCTCATCTCTCTGTTATTTATTTTAAAAGTGGGAATGTATAATTTAAATTTCATTCTGCAATCTCAGGGACACCCTTCAGTATGCCTATGTGCAGCTCTACTTCATTCTTTTTAAAATAATTTTAAACACGTGCACAGGTAAAAAAAATCAATCCAACAGTAGAGAAGTACATTTAAAAAATATTCCCCACCCTACTTCCTATTCCAACCCCCAGAGAAACCATTTTTTGATTCTGGCAATTACATCTGGAACTCTAAAATAAGGTACTTATATCTCTACTTCCTGATTTATCAGCATTGGATAGTAGCTAACAGCTTCTTGGGATGAGAAACGAGGATTTAGCACCCAGTTGGCCCCACATCTCCTGTTCCCGTCTAAATTTTTTAAAACATTTATATAGTCACCCCTCAGTATATGTGGGGAGGATGATCCCAGGACCCCGAGTGTACCAAGATCCGTGCATACTCACGTCCTGCAGTCGGCCCTGCAGAACCTGCATGTTCGATACTCAGGTGTCCCATCTAGCGAATACCGTGTATTTGATCCCCACTTGGTTGAGAAAAATCCACATATAAGTGGACCCATGCACTTCAAATCCATGTTGTTCAAGGGTCAATCGTGCTATGATTAGGTTTTTTATTGGTTGCCTATATGTTGTCAAATACTAAGCCTGAGGGCTTATTTTCCTCACTCACTACAGGCAGTTTCATTTCACTGCCCGCTGTATTAGTGATCTCCAGAGAACAGAGCCGACAGGTGATGTATGTCTACACCTGTCTGTCTGTCTGTCTATCTAGAGAGAGAGATGTGTTATGAGGGATTGGCTTACGTGATTGTGGAGACAGAGAAGTCCCACGATCTGCCTCCTGCCGGCGGGAGACCCAGGAAAGCCAGGGGTGTAATTCATTTGCGTCTGAATACCTGAGAACCCGGGACGCAACAGGGTCAATCCCAGTCCAAGGGCAGGAGAAGACCCGTGTCCCAAGTCAAGTAGGCAGACGGGAAGGGCACAAGTCCTCTCTTCTTTCTCTTTTGGTTCTATTCAGCGGCCCTCGATGGGTTGGATGAAGCCCACCCACAGTGGGGAGGGCCGTCTGCTTTATTGAGTCCACGAGTCAAATGCTCGTCTCATGCGGAGACACCTCACAGGTGCAGCCAGGAAGGACGTTTGATCTGGGCACCCCTCAGCCCAGTCAAGGGGACACGTCGAATTACCCGCTAAGTAGGACGAGAAGCAAATGCCCTCTTAGTCCTGCCCCTCCGCCCCCTGTTCACCTCCCTCTTCCCCTCATCCGTTTGTCAAGGCATTATTTTTTACATTTTCAATTTTCTGTATTGTAATACGTATAGATTGATTTAAAAAACAGAACAACCCCAGAGAGTGTTTTTGTGATATTAATTCCACAACCGTCATTCCCTGCAGAACGAGTGGTGTCACTGAACTAGTCCCAGGGAAGGCAGTGGCGTCCTGAGTCACTGACTCAGTGCCCCCTGAGGAGACTGCTCCTACCGCCAAGAACGAGCAGACTCTCTGTTCTTACCATTCGTCAGTTTCCCCAAAATCATTCGCTGGACCATAGCTTTGCTGTTTTCATGTTTGTTTTCCTGGGATTTCTAACGCATTTTCCTTCTTCGCAAATACCTCCACCATCACGCTGAGGGCTTCTGTTCTGTCGGGCTGATGCTGTTTGTTCCTCGTCACCCCGTTTCTCATTGAAGACATGCCTCTCAGAGCTGACGGCCTCCTCACTGCGTCCCCGACACAGGGGCAGGACCCCGAGGCCTGCCCTTCTCCTGTCCCCTCCAGACTTCCTCTCCTGGCTGGATCCCTGGTCCCTGGACCATGTCTTGCCTCTCTTAGCTACTCCCGCGTCTTGCTGGCGCACGTCCCCCAGCGGCCCTGACAAGGTGCTCGGGCCACGTAGAATTCCAGGTCGGCGGTTCGCTTCGCTCTGCTTCTCTCCCTGCCAGTGCTGCTGCTGGGACGCCCATGGCCATTCTGGTCCTCGGACCTTTGCTGGTGACCTGCTGTTCTCTCTGGATCTTTTGGAACCTTCCCTTTGTCCCTGGTGTTGTGAAGGGTCGTGATACACCTTGTGAATGATTTCCTGTTCTCTGGTTTTTTCTTTCTGTAACTCCTGTCGTTCAGATGTTGGTCTTCATGAATCGATCCTTTAGTTTTCTAGCTTAGTTCTTAGCTGTGATCTGTCTTTTGGTCTTTCTGTTCAACCCTTAGATTCCCTCCACTCCTCCTTCTAATCCTTCCGCCACCTTTTTTATTTCTGCTGTCTGAACTTTAATTTCCATCAGGTTTTTTTGTTGTTGTCATTCTCAAAAGTTTTCTTATTTGTAGTATCTTATTTGGATTTCATGGTAACAACATCATCTCTTTCCTCTGAGGATCTTGATTTTAGTTTTTTGGAAAATTTTTTAATTCTCTGTGGTTTTCTGTATTTCCTCTGAGTTCCCTCTCCTGGATGGATTGACTTGTTTGTTTCTCCCTTTCAGCTGTGGGGCCTCCTTCGTGGTGACCTTGGGCTGCACACTCAAGACCAAGCAGGAGCCACCGAGTACCGACTGGTCATTGGTAACGTCACTGCAGAATGCTTGAGTAGGGACCAGATAATTCTTTGGGACCTTAACTTTCTATATCAATAAATCTCTCCATGGCTGTGTTTTTTTCCGCTGGGAAAGAGCTCTCCGATCTCCGGCGTGCAGAGGGCTGGCGGGGGGTGGGAATTGGCCTGTCTGCCCCGTTCTCAGGCTGAGCTGGGGCCAGGGCTGGAGGATTTCCTTGTCCACCGTGATGGACTTTTCCTTCCAGGCTCCTGTTCTCCCCCGTCCCTGGCAGAAGACAACAGCCCACACCAGCTGCACAGAGTCAGGAGTGGATGAGGAAGTCTGCTTGCTGCGTAGATTTGCACCCTGCTTTCCCCTTTTTGGTCTCCACCTCGTCTCCACCTTCAGAGGCCTCCGATTCCTGAGAATTTCCTGGGTTCTGTCTGAGATCGTTGTCATGCCTGACTTCCGCCCTGCAGGCTCTTAGCTCTCTCCGGCCTGCTAAGTCAGAACCACAAAATTTTGTTGAAATTTTTTAACTGCTGTCATCTCTTCTCCCATCCTCCTAATCGCTCATTTCACCCCCCGCAATTTACTATGAAAATTTCCAAACAGACAGAGCGTTGCAAGAATTGGAGGGTGAGCACTTGGATACCGACCACTCATTCCATCACTGCTAGTGTGTTGCCACACTTGCTTTATCGCATGTCTGTTCATCTGGCCGTCTGCGCATCCAGCCATTAATTCATCTCATTTTTAAAAACACATCCCAACTGCAGACATCAGCGTACGTGCCCTTAAAGGCTTAACATTTTAAATAGTAGTTGGTTCTTTTTATGGTTTCAATACCTTCTCTGACGTCTAAGGAAATGAGTCAGAACTTCCACGACGTTCTCTTCTGTTCCTCGCGTTAACAAGGTTTTCTTCATGGCCAGCTGTTCTGCCTGTTCAGCTAGTTCTTCTCTCTCATTGTGAGTTCTCCCAACTGTCTGGTAATTCTTGGTTGTCTGCTCATTTTTAAGAACGAAGACCTGAATTGACTAATTTAGGTGGCTAAATTAGCATAGCTTGACCTATGCTGTGGTCTGAATGTGTCCCCCCAAATTTGTATGTTGAAACTTAGTTGCCAGTGTGATGGTATTAAGAGGTATGGCCTTTAAGAGGTGGTTAAGTCATGAGGGCCAAGCCCTCGCGGATGGGATTAGGGCCCTGACAAACAGGCGTGACCGAGTGGGTTCACTCCCTCCCATCTCTGCCCTGTGAGGACACCGTGTTCATCCCTTTTGCCTCCGTCTTCTGCCATATGAGGACACCCCAAAAAGACGCCATCTTGGAAGCAAAGAGAGCAGCCCTCACCAGACAGGGATCCTGCCAGCTCCTTGATCTTGAACTTCCCAGCCTCCAGAGCTGTGAGAAGAAATTTCTATTATTTATAAATTACCTACTCTCAGGTGTTTTGTTATAGCAGCACAAATAGTCTAGGACAACCTCCCTCTGCCTTTGAGCTTAGGTCTGTTTCACCATGGGGAATGACTACTGGACCTAATTGTATGCGGGAGCATTGTGCAGGTTGAGGACTGTGGGTCCGGTGCAGGTGTGGGGGGTGGTGGGGGGCTGGCTCTTAGGCTGGTCACTGCCAGGTTGTAGAATGGGGGTGATTTGGTGGACTGCTATGGAGTCGCCTTAGCTAAGCTTCCCCACGTTATTCAGGGCTAGCATGGATCATGCTGTTTGGAAGGCAGAAGTGAAGGACAGAAATGTTCCTTTTATGCTTGGAAGGTGAGGGCAGGCCCAGCAAATGCTGCTGCAGCTCACACGTCCTGGCTGGTCTACTGGCTTACCCGGCTGGGGTGGGCAGTGGCCAGGCCTGCAGCTGCCCCAGCAACAACCAGATCCTCCCTCAGCCTCTCTGTCCCCTGGGCCAGGTGGGTAATTCACTCTGAGATGAGGTGTCCCCTTATCCTGCAGGATATTCACATTGAGGTTGGCTGCTTGGAGGCTGGGAGCACACACTGTGGTCCAGCCCATCGTGGGGTCCGGTTGCACACACCCCTCACATGTCTCTCCCCTTCCCCATGCTGCCCCTGGGCTTCCAAGACAGCAGCCTGCCACGGCTCGGAGTCATGGTGGACATCGCACCTCATGGTCTGTGTCCCTGATGGAGCCCATGCCAGCCCCATGCACCCACTAGAGCAACCAGACCACTTGGGAAGTTTAAAACCTTTTTTAAAAGAGGGATACTTCTATATATTTTCTTGTTTTCCATGTGTTCTTCTTTAGACATAATATGGATAGTCTTACTCCTGTTGTGTTTATAACTAAGTAAATTAAATGTACCTAATACTACTGAATGACTGAAACCATTTGCGTGCCAGGGAAACTGGAGATCTATTTACTTAGTTATAACCCTCCATCATAGTTTAAAAATAAGAGTCTCGGGCTCCAAGCTCGTCCAAGTCCGGAGACACAGCCTCTGTTGGGAGACTCTCTCCCTGCGCACCTGGGTGCAGCTCGACTCCTTCCTCCTTCTAGCCTCAGTCCAGGTCCTGGAGCCACAAGCACAGAAACAAAGCATTTGCCTGAGAGTCTTCAAGGGTTTAGGGTGCTCCCTACATCCCTTCATTTATGGGTTAGCAGGACAATTACCTCACTGCAGACCCCCCTAATGATGACTAAAGACACTTTTTTATTCCAACTGAGCGCTTCCTGTGGGCCATGCACTGGGTTAAACACTATTTAAATATTCAAATTTTATCAGGCCGCATTGAAAGTATACGACAAGGATCGAAAACAAATCCAGCAAACACCCATTTGAGGGAGAGATTGCTGGTGCAGCGAAGCCCCTGCAGCCCGGCCAGCTTGCTCCGCTCACTCTCCCGGCAGCACTACAGCACCGCGAGGTTGTTCCTTAGTCTCTCTTGTCGCTGTGTCGTTGTAACCACACACGTATGTGCCCTGAGCCACTCACCTGCATTATTTTATAGGTTTTCACCTATACAATAACCATACAGAAATGGTTAATATGCCTAATGCAAAGATTCCTTGAAAATCTCAAGGTTGCAACAGCACACGGTCTCCTAGAAGGACAGCACAGCCTTTGAAATAGGTGGTTTTTCTATTTCAGAATTAATTTTCTATACCCTTTTATAGGAGTTTTCTTTTTTCTCCCCAATCTGCGTTTGAGCCTCTTCTGACCTATAGTAAATCTCCCTGTTTTGATATTATCTTCTCTGGCTGTGTGTGGCTTCTTCTAATTATTGTTCATCAAACCTATTTCTCAGCATTATGTCAAAATCAGATGGTTGTTTTTTCCATCTGTTGCCACAATCTGTTCAAACCATCACATTCAGTGAACTCGCAGGAAATTGTATCAGCCAAAAAGAGGAACAAATGTGCTGCAGCCAGACTTAACATGGACAGGGTTCTCGGTATGGAATGCTGCATTTGAAATCTTCTTATATTAATAATGTCATGTTTGGAAAAATGGCTATTTTCTCTGGTGCTGGTGGTGGGTAACACAAAAGCAACGGTGAGACACAAGCAGAAAACTCCCACGATGTCCTTGCCCCATAATACAACAATATTTCTTAAAGAACCTCTCCATCCCCAGCCCTTTCCTCTTCAACCACAAAGATTCTCAGCTCAGAGAGAAAATGGAAGTCCTTATATTACTTTTCAAAGGCTATAAATGAGTTGGAAGGAAAAGTCCTGTTCTTGAAAGCGTTTTACGTGAGCAGAGTGGGCTCGTTCCATGTTGAGCTGCTCCTGTTGCACAGAAAGCTGCCGTTCCTTCTTCATTAAGTAAAGTGGTTTGCAAAGCCCCGGTGTCTTCATCGTGTGCTAATGGCATCAGAGCCGAGGGGCCATTGGCAGCACAAGGTCAGGAGAGTGAAGCAAAGCCCGGGGAAAAGGGGGCTATAGTGGCAAAGCCTACTATATTTTTTATTACGGGCGCAATGTCTCTATTCACTGCAGCAGACACAGAATGCAGCAAAAGATTGCTCTGGAACAAACCCAGTTGAGAGAGAAAGACAGAAGCCAACCATCTAAATGTGTTTTCCAGGAGAGACAAAGGGTGGGCCCCCAGCATGGGATCGCTCACTGGCCTCACCCTGGGTGTCCCCATTTCTGTTTGCCCCCCACTTCGGTCCTGGAGGCTGAGAGGATCCCAGGATGCTACCACATGTGGTGTTGTCCCCTCTGTCAATGACAGCTTGAAATAATTTATTGCTTTGCCTTTCAGAGCAGAAAATAGATTCATTGGTGGTTTGTAAAAAGCTCACTTTTCTATAGCTAAGTTATTCGGGTGTTTTACACTTTTATTTTCATTGTGCAGTTGTCACCTCTCGCTTTCATTTAATCGTGCGACCCGGCAGCTAGCCACATCACAGGATGTCCCTCTGTTCTTCCCGCCCCTCCCCCTAGAACATCCAGAGGCACCTGCTGCTCATAAAGTGGCTGATGAGCAGTGGGCCCCATGGTGGGATGAGGGGCCATAGCTGCCCTGCAAACGGTTTGCTGCTTGTGCTGCTTGTGACTTACTCCTTCTGGTTATCATGATGCAAAATCCTGGATCTGGAAGAACATTTCCTCCGCATCCCTCCTGCCCTCGGCGCAGAGTGGGGCTGAGAAAGCTTGGCAGGAGCCTCCCAGGGGACCCTTCTGCCCAGGCGGCTCAGGGCCAGTGGGCCGTGGAGTCGGTCTCAAGGGTGGAACCAGCTTTGGAGCAGCGAATTTTATGGGCGCCAGTAAGGCCTCTCCCCACCATGGTGCCTGACATTCCACCGTGATAAACTCATTTCCTTAGGGCTCAGGTCTTTAGTGGTGTTGGTACTTCTAAGAGTGTCTGCACTTGAACCTTACCACCTCTCTCCTCGGACATAGGTGGTGGCCAGATCTGAGAAGGAGAATGCCAGGGAGCAGGGGAGGGTGACAGGTGTCCCAGGAACACCTGGGGAAGGGGGGTGGCTGGACAGAGGGCAGTGAGCACCCAGGCCTCCTGTCTGTGGTGTGCATTTTAGCCGTCTCTCCCCACTGCCAGCCCGTGAGGGGCTATGGGAGAGTGGGGTCTGGGGTGGGGGCTGGCCCAGGCTCACTACTCGGCTCCAGGTCTTCATCTCCTCCTTCATCCCTGCCTCGGGCTGCTCTTGGCTTCTCTGGGCCAAACCCAAGAAGAGACTTTGACGCTGCAGGGATGAGAGGCAGTGGGGTGAGCAGATGAGGTAGGGGCTGTGGTGGGGGGGAGGACCAGGGAGCAAGCTAAGCGCCAGCTGTGCTGTGGGCCTGGGCTCCATCTAGAACTATCCTGTCCTCAGGAACCTCCAGTGCTGGAAAGTCCAGGCGTTGAGGCTAAGCCTTGGGTAAGGAATTGTGCCTCCTGGCCGTTCCTGCTAGAATGCATACTTGTTATCTCGGTATATTTTCCAAACTTTTCAGCCAGTTTTTCTTTTTAAACAAACAAGAGCATATGTGTATACCAACATCTAAAACGAGCAAAAGTAGACCGTCCCCATGAACAGAGAGTTGGGGGCCTTTGTCCTGGGCAGGAGCACCTACCCACACACCTCGCAGGGCTGCCGTCTGTGGCCTCGTGTGCCTGTCGCCCCTGTGGGGCTACAGATGCATCACCGTGGTAACAGACCATCTCCAAGATGCTGAAGGTGTGCTGACATCCATCAGGGGCTTGAGCCTCTGTGCCGCCCAGGAAAGGGCGCGGCAAACTGCCTCTCACAGGCTTGGAGGATGGAGGGATGGAGGTACCTTCTGCATCCGAGATACCAGCCCCTGGGGACAAACGTCTTTTTGCCCTTGACAGCACTAAATGCTGCCTGTTTCTGACGAGAGTATAATTGGTGTTTGCGTATCTGCTGTGACAAAATGCTAGACCTCTGGAAGGTGATTGTGACTCTCAGCTTAGAAGACTGCAAGGAAGGATGGTGACCCCAGGGAGGGTGACAGGTGAGTCCCTGGCACATCTGTCCCCAGGGCAAGGCATGGCCACCCCTTCCCCCCACCCCTGTTGTCTATAGATGGCACAACCTGGGACCAGAGTGAGACCTTTGACCGAGAACTTGCGCCATTTTTGTGCTTTGTTGAGTCTCAGCAATGCTTAACCCAAGTCCTATCTAGGGAGGGGAGAAGAGGGGCCCCCCGGATTGTCAAATATACAGAAATAATTGAGAGCCCTTGGGGGTGAAATCAGCCTTAGGTCCATTTTGGAAGCAATTGGCCTTCTTGGAAACTGTGGCCTCAGGGGTGCTGAGAAGTGTGATCAGAACAGGAACTTGGGCCAGGAATTGGTTTTGTTCCCTTCACCAGACCTTGGCAGGCTTGGCCCGGTGGTCTGCAGCTGGCTTGGAAGCAAACTCTGGAAGTCCCCAGCCTCCTGGACGAGAATCTCCTGTCCTCGTGAGGGGACAGTCCAGTCTTCATGCACCCAGGGCGTGTCCCAGGAAAGCCCCCAGGACAGGGCATGAGAAGCAAAAGGAGGTTTTCAGACTGCCGCAGCCAAGAGCACAACCCAAGGGGTGCTCGGTGACTTTCAAGCCTCCCTCCCGCCGGGCCTTTGTTCTTGGAGGTCTGAGCCACCGACTAAGAAGTCTGAGCCTTCGGAAGCCACCGTGCTGGGGGACGCCCACACTGCAAGGAGAGGCCAAGTGGAGGGCTCCATCCAACAGCCCCTGGGCTCCCAGCTGGCAGCCAGGTGGTGAGTCACCTGGATGGCCAGTCTGGTGGAGCCTTCCGATGGCTCCCGCCCCAACTGACATCTGACTGTCACTACATAAGACCCACCCAGGAACTCACTCAGCTGAGTCCTCCAGTTACATTCACCTGTAAAACTGGGAAGTGTCGTGTGATACAATGGTGGTGTTTTAAGCTACTAGCGTGGAGTAATTTCTAACACATGCATTAGGCTGTGCACGTCCCCAGGGCTATGTGCAGGCTCAGAAAAGACCCAAGAAGGCCCTGCACTGTCACCCCTGGCTGCCTTGAGGCCCTATGCCAGCAGGAAGTGAAGGCTAAAGCAGAGCTGGCAACTAAGTGGCCGGCTGGGTGTCGAAGGTGTACCCGACACACCCACAGGGCCTTCTGCAAAGACTGGGAGACTTATTGGTGTCAGGCTGTATTAGCCAAGATTCTCCAGAGGAACAGGTTCTGTTTCAGGTTCTGTTCCTCTGGAGATGTGTGATGTGAAATTCTCCTCAAGGTCCAAAAAAATCCAAAGCTTGTGAAACTCATAGACTCGGTGAGTAAAATTTTTGTCTAGCTCCAGAGACTGAACATACAACGAGCTCGGAGCTCCTGGAGATCTTCCTGCAGCTGGTTGATCACCCAGGCCTTGGCTTGCCTTCCTGTCCTCCTGCCTCTGGCCCTGGGTCCACCCCCCGACAGTCCTCACACCAGTTTCGAGGCAGTCAACGAATCAGCAAGCTCCTGTTGAGTAGCTACTGGGTAGAAATTCATCAGATCATTTTTCTTTATGTTACTACATCTCCAAAAGAATAGGGTAAGGGCTTGAGATGTCAGGGCGGGTAATGGGGTAAGGGATGAAATGTTGGGCTACGATGAGCTTTATTGCTCACTTATTCATGTTCTTCCTTTCTCTAATTCCAAATGTAATTGAGATTTGACCTTATTTAGAAACTCCAAACACAGGCCCTGCCTGAAGTAGGAAGCCAGTCAACTATCTGGAACCCTCCTACCCCCAATCACACTCATAGAAGACGCCGTCCTTTTCCTACCCAATGGCTTTTCCCGTTTCCTTTCCTGCTCTCGATCTCAGAGAAGGCAGGCTTCCCGAGTCCCCGGGTTTACACCAGCTGTGGCAGTCCCCTTTCTTTTGCCACTGGTTATCCTAGGGGGTGGCATGGAACTCTTTTCTGCACATGGAGAAGTCAGCTGGAGGATCCTGGGGCCCTTTCCCCACTGCTTCCTTCCAGTTTGGGATGCTGATTTGATACCTGGAGCTCTGGTAACTATTTTGTAACCAGGAGGTGAGTAGCATGTGGATAAGAAGCCCTAGTGCTGAGCGTGGAAATTGAAGGGCAGGACTTACCTGGCTCAGATGGCGTCACTGAGCGATGGCACTAGCTCTGACTCTCCACGTCCAGACCACTTCAGTGACACCACTAAGTGTCAGGGTTGTTTAAGATCCTCTGAGATGGGTGTTCTCATATTTGTAGCCAAAACCACTTCTTTGGAAATAATTTTACAAAATTTCAGGCTGAGTAGGTGTTATTTCATACAGACATATTTATTCTTTTTCAACCAACCTAAATCCATGTGGTTTTCATTCCTTTCCCTGAAGATCTTGTCTGTCAGGCCAGGTGGAGGGTGTCACCTCCACGCGGGTCTCAGGCAGAAAGATTGGAAGTTGAAAGCTGCCTGCTGGGCTCTGTGAGCTGCGGAGGGCCAGGCAGCAGAGGGAAGGGTATGTTCTGTCCTCTCATTTTTGGGCTCCATCTGGCAGCCAAGAGCAGAAAGGTGGTGGTGGGGGGCTTGTGAATGGTCAACATCTTGGGGCTTGGAAAGATACCTCCTCCTCTCCCTGCAGCTCCCTGGGCTGGCTGGGAGGGTGGGCAGTGTGGTGTTTTTAAAACGTTTGCAAATTCTTTGGCATTCCTTTGGCCAAGAAGTGCAGTCTGCGCTGCCTCCCCTTGAACCTGTGCAAGCCTTCACGTGAGTTCTGAGGCTGTGGCCACTGCCCTTGGGACACTTGCTCTGGGGGCCTCCGTGTACAAAGGCTGGATTCTGAGGACGCCAAGTAGAGAAACCACGTGGAAGGATCAGAGAAAGAAAGAGAGAGACAGAGACAGAAAAAGAGAGAGATGGGGGGGAGAGGGAGACAGAATGAGAAGGGGAGAGCACTGTTCCTGCTGTTCAGTCTTCCCCAACCCAGGGGCTGCACCGTGAGTGGAGGGGTCATTGAGGCAGCCCTGGCCCCAGCCTCGGTCCTGGCTGCAGCTGCCTGAGAGAACACCACGCTGAGCCCAGCCGGGCAGAGAGGACGCCGGGCAGGGGTCAGATTTGTCCTGGGAAAGGAGAAGCCGCCTTTTCTGTCTGGAGCTCAGGCTGATTGGGCTACTGCTGTCTACGTGGTCATCTGGAGTCACGAGAGGAAGAAAATAGCACCATTTGGGTGGGATCCAAAGTCTGGCCATCCAACCCCAACAGCGTGTGTTTGTGAGACGTGCAGGTGCCTCACGTCTGGACTTTCCGCCTGTGCTCCCCAAAACCTCCACATGAGCTACTGTTTTAGTAAAATGAGTTTAAGCAGTTTCCTTAACATCAGCAAAAGCCATGATGCATTTAGGAAGCTAGATTCTCTTTTCGCCTGGGAGGAAGAAGCCAGAACCCCCTGAAACTCAGCGCACGTGGCTGGCATGGCCTCTTGGCCAGCAGTGCCACCTTCCTTCCTGGCACAGGTCTCACTGCCATGGGGGAGTCAGGAAGGGGAAGGACAGAGACACAGAGAAGGGAGAAAGGCCAGGTGTTGGGGGTGGCAAGACTGGGGAGGAACACTGCCAGAGGCGTAAGTTGTCACTTGTGTTTTGGAAAAGTGTCCCTCCTCAGTGGACCTGCTGCTCAGGGCCCCACGGGTGTTGGAGGGGTGTGTTTTCCCATTTGCCCCACGGAGTGGTGACTTCAAAGCTGCGGTGTGAATGTCCCTGTGGAGAGTGGGTCGTTGGGCGTTTGTTTGTCTGGGAGGACCCCGCTCCAGCCCTGAAGCGGCAGACGCGTGACTTACTGATGACTCAGGCCCGCAGCATGTCTGGGCTCCTGTGGCGTCTCCTTTGGCGGACACATTTACCTTCACGATTTATGGTCTGTGGTTTCTGAGGAGACTGAAAGACAAAAGCAGAAGCGGCTGGTTCCAAAGGTTTAACCATTTCTCCCCTTTCTCGGGCTCATGACTTCACAAGTCCAGGAGAGAGCAGAGAACGCGGGCAGGGAGCCGGGACGCGGTTCCGCGACTGTGGGGGCCCCCAGGGCAGAGCGGCAGGGAGACTCAGGCCAGCCCAGGCCCTCCCTGAGCCCGGTGGGAGCAGCGGGGCTCCCCGACCCTGCCAGTTTGAATTGTGTGTCGAAGCCCTCGACTCGGACTCGGTGATTCCACTCAGGTAACATCTGGAGTTTTCAACCAAGAAGAAAAACTAAAATTTTGCTGTTCCAAAACCTTCCGCAAAATTCCTTGAATATATATATATATATATATATATTTGTATGGATGTACTACTTGAATTTTATATAAAATATTATATATTAATATGTTTTGACCCAATAATTTCATTTTCATCCACCTAGGTCGTCCCTCCAGAGAGAATATAAAAGGAAAACAAATCAGAAGACCCATTTGAGGGCTTTTACCCTCGTCACAAACTCCAGGGACAGAGATTGGAACCTAGTAAGAGCCTGGGGGAAAACCGTCAACTCTTAATTTTCCAACTTTGAGGAAATCCTTCACCAATCCCTGGTGGCCTCCTGTTTCATCTTCCAACTTCTCAGCCTGTATTCAAGGGCGCCTGAGTGGAGCTTGGCTGCGCCATTGCGGGCCCCTCCCCTCCTCGGCAGTCCTGAGCGGTTCCTTCTCCCAGAGGGGCCCTGGGTCTCCCCAGGCGCCGGCCGGCCTCACTCCCCTCCATCTGGGATGTTCTCCTCCAATCTCCACTGGTTGAAACTCCACCTATCACGGTGATGCCCTCTTGGGAGGCATTTTGGCAACTTATATATCACAATTTTATAGGTGCAGACCCGTTAGCTGAGACTTTCTATGAGTCGTTCCCACGTTAACATACAGGAGTGCAAGATCCACGTGAGAACTATAGTGGCATGTTGTCTATAATGGCAGAAAATAACGAAGGCCATCGCTGTGTCCATCAACAGGGACAAGTTAAGTACAGCATGGCACCATCACACAAGATACATATGGCTTTAAAGAGAAGGGTAGATATGGCCTGCTATGCTTTGGATACAGTTTGTTTGTCCCCACTAAATCTGCCACCCAGTGTGGTGGTGCTGGAGGTGGGGCCTGGTGGGAGGTGTTTGGTTCAGTGGATGGATCCCTCCTGAATGACTTGGCACCATTTTTGTGGTAGTGAGCAAGTTCTTGCTCTCAGGAAACTGGATTGGTTATTGGAGGAATGGATTAGTTCCCACGAGAGTGGGTTGTTATAAAACCAGGACTACCCTCAGGTTCGGTACCCCTCCCATGAGCATGCTTCCCCTTTGACCTTCTCTGCCGTGTTTTGACAAAGCACAAAAGCGCTCAGCAGAAGGTGCCATGCATGTACAGCCTGCAGAACCATGAGCCAAATACACCTCTTTTCTTCCTAAATTATCCAGCTTCAGGTATTCCTTTATGGCAACACAAAATGGACTAAGACATGCCCAGGCATGGGAAGATGCCTGTATTAGTATTGATCAATATATAACAATATTACTGCAAGCTTAGCAGCTTGAAGCAACTCACATTTATTGGCTCACAGTTTCTGTGCATAAGGAGTCTGGGTATGGCTTAGCTGGGTCCTCTACAATCAAGATGTTGGCTGGGGCTGCAGTCTCATCTGAGGCTTGACTGAGGAAGGACCTGCTTCCTCACTCACATGGCTGTTGGCAACATTCAGTTCCCCATGTGCTGTGGGGCTGAGGGTCTTGGTTTCCTGCTGGCTGTTGGCCAGAGGCTTCCCTCAGTTCCTTGACACAGGGGCCTTCTGCAGTGGCCACTTGCTTCCTCAAAGCCAGCTAGAGAGTGTGTCTTCCAGCAAGACTGATGTTATAATCTTATCTGACATAATCATGTACAATCACATCACCTCTGTCACATTCTATTGTTTAGAAACAAGTCCCAGGCTCTGTCCACATCCCAAGGGAAGGGATTATGCAAGAAAGTGGACATCAGGAGGTGGGTATCACAGGGCCACTCCACATTGTCATCACAACACCCAAAATATATTTTTAATTGTATAAAAGCAAGTGAATCAGAACACAGCAGAGATGGGTAGCTGACCACCAAAGATGTTACAGCACTGAGTTATCACTGGGAAGCGGCTCCCAGCCAGGACCCCACTCCTCAGCACCCACTGACTGCAATCCAAGAAGGGCCAAGTGTCTGGTTCTCATGGGTGGAATGTGAGCCACTGTGGTCCAGAGGGTCAAGAAGTGGACATGACCTTGCCACAGTCTCTTTTGCCATCTGCCCATTGAATTGAAGAGAGCCAGCATTGAAGATGTAGAGCTGCCAAGTCAGAGGAGTATGGGCCCATGAATCCCTGAGCAGAGGAGAATTGCCCAATAGGGACACCCACGTGGATGGTGATGTGCCCAGAAAATAAACTTTCATTTTGTTTAGGTGTGCCAGTTAGGCTTTAATTACTACAGCAGCTAGTGTACCTTACATAATACATATAGTTTAGTATTATCCAATTAAAAATCTGTGTATGGGGTGTATGTATGTATGTATGTATGTATGTTGCAATATGAACTTTTAATTCTCTTCATTGGGTAGCCAGAATTCTTCAATATGTGTCTGTATAACAAACTACTCCAAAACTTAGACTCATAAACAATGAGCATTTATGATCTCTCACAGTTGCTGTGGATCAGGAGTTTGGGAGCAATTAGCTGGGTGGTTGGGGCTGCCATCTCATCTGAAGGCTTGACTGAGGCTGGGCTTCCCAAATGGCTCCCTTCCATGGCTGGGCAGTTGGTGCTGCTTGTGGGCATAAGGTGTGCAGACTTCTCCGCAAAGCCGCTTGAGCATCTCATGGCAGAGAGAACAAGACAGAAGACTTAATGTCTTTTATGAATGTCTTTTATGGAAGTCATGCACAGTCATATTTGTAACCTCCCATTGGTGATACAGGTTGGCCCTATTTGGTGTGGGAGGGGACCATGCAGAACGGGAGGAGGGAGAGGCTGGCTACCACTGGGACGGCAGGATAGGAAAACACCCTGATGTGAGTCTCAGGGCGGGGCGTGAAAGCCAAGGAGTTTAGGCAAAATAAACAAAGTAAAGGAGGAGGCTCAGCTGCTGTTGATGACAGCAGTGATGCGGGCTTTTGCCCACAGGGAGAGGAGCCATGAGGAGCACGGCAGGAGGGCTGAGGAGGTCAGCGAGGTTGTAGGGGGACGTTTTGTGGATGTGGCCGTAGGTGAGCCTCACGGCTGCTCAGCAAAGACCAGAGACAGTGTTGCAGAAGGAGGAGCCTGGCACAGAGAGCCCGCAGACCACCGAGCGATTCGGGAATTGACCCTCCCTTCGTTTGGAGCGAGCAGAGCCGAAGTCAACGGCGTGTTTGTGACGAGGACATTGGGGTATCGCCCTCAAGTACGCGGGACGAGAATGAGGCTGCTCTCTCCTTTGACTTGTACCTGGTTTGAGTGGCCGTCCTCCAGGTGGCAGAGATCTGGGGGCTGCCCCCGGCTGTGGTTCACACACCCTTGGGGGTGGGGTCAGAGAAAACGTCAGCATTTCTATTTCCATTTTTGTCTAAAAAATACAAACCTTGGCCTCTGTTGATGCTGAATGTGCACACCTGTCCTCAGGCAGCACCTGTTTGCTTCCCAAGTCCTGTGACTATGCTCACCCTCACGGAAGGGACAGATGGCTTAAAAAGACTCCCACCAAGAGACCACAGAACACAGACTGTATTAACCATCTCCCAGGCCGTGGGGCAACAGCAGGACTGAGCTGGCATCACCTACAGATCTCACTGGAGCCCCGCACATGACAAGAGCAAGAAAATTGAAAGAAGGGCCTGACACACAGCCTCGTCCTGGCAGACCTCGCCCGGGTGCGCTGCTCAAGGAGTACTGGCTAGTGTGGTGGTCAGCCAGCATTTACAACTTTTATTATTTTCATTTTTAATTGACACATAATAGTTGTACATATTTATGGGATAAATGTGATGTTTGGATACATGTATACGTTGTGTAGTGATCAAATCAGGGAAGTTAGCATATCTGTCACCTCAGACCTTCATCATTGTCACAAAGTGGTGGGAACATTCATGTTCCCCTCTTCTGGCTATTTTGAGATATACAAGACCTTTACCATCCTCTAGAGTCGCCCTACTGTGCAACAGAACGCCAGAACCATCCTTCCTTTCTAACTGTAACTTTGTTTCATTTTATTTTATTTTTATTTCAAAGTATTACGGGGGGGGGGGTACAGATGTTTTGGTTACATAATTTGCTTTTGTACAGTTTAAGTCAAAGTTGTAGTGTGCCCATCACCCAGACAGTGTGCACTGTACCCCTAGGTATGAATTTACCCATCCCCCCTCCCCCCTGCTTGATTTCCGTGTAGTTCGACTTCCTTATATGCCCATAGGTGTTGATTGATCAGTTCCAATTTAGTGGTGAGTACATGTGGTGTTTGTTTTTCCGTTCTTGAGATACTTCACTTAGAGGAATGGGCTCCAGTTCCTCTCTAATTGTAACTTTGTACCCGTTGACCAACCTCTCCCCATCCCCTCCTCCCGCGCTCCCTCCCCAGCCCCTGGTGGCCACTATTATCCTCTCCAATTCTGTGAATGCGATGTTTTCCAGCTCCCACGTGTGAGTGAGATCACGCAGTATTAATTTGTCCTTCTGTGCTTGGTTTGTTTCACTTAACGTAATGTCCTCCAGGTTCACCCATGTTGCTGCAAAGGGCAGGATTTCCTTCTTTTTTATGGCTAATTAGGATTCCATTGTGTATGTATACCACATTTTCTCGTCTGCTGATGGGCACTTAGGTTGATTCTATATCTTGGCTATTGTGAATAATTAAGCAAGTATTTTTAGCAGAACATTTAAAAATATTCTTTCAGCTTTATCGCATCCTTTAAAGGTTATTTTTTAAATTTTCTGCAAAGTTCTTTATTCATGAATTAACAGTCTTACCCTTTGCCTATTATTCCCAGAGCAAAAATATAGAAGTTTGTTCACGTATTGATAGTAATAAAGCTGAATTCTCTTTAAGAGATGGATGAATTAAAAGGCAAAAGCTCATATATAACGTTTTGGTTATACTGTGAGTCTCGTGAGAAGCTGGGAGACAACTGCATTAACTCCCCAGGATACAGAACTCAGTCTTACAATTTCTTGGGCACGATACTCTCAAACCTTTTCCTCAAAGATTAAATTTTGAAAATGACCACGTGATTGTGAGAAGAGGTTCGTCCACCAATGGACTTACCCGCTATTTCCTCCTTATTGTGAGTTGCATGGCATAACAAAGCAGACGCAAAGAGGCGTACAATCAATTCTCAAGGTATTAAGTCAAAAAGGTCAGAGCTTCCACAGCATGGCAGCAGCTTTGCAGACGCCCACGTCATGATAGTTGAAATAACAAAGCCCAGCAAAGGTTGAAGCCAAAAGTGCCAAAAGGGCTGCCTTGGCAACCTTCTGTACTTCATCCCCATGAACATAGTCAGTAACAACTTGTCCGAGGCCCCAGTGACTATGGGAGTAAGGGCAGCGGCCAGGGAGTAGTCTGTCACAGAACAAGGATTCAAACAAGCAGGTGGAAGCGGGCCCAGGAGCAAAACACTGATAACCCTCTCACAAGTTCGGTGGAGAGACGCAGCCTTGGAACCAGAATGGCGGGTCAGTGGCAGGTATATGTGCTGCGCTCCACACCCTCCTGGGCTAGCTTGGTCCTGGAGAAATGCTAAGACATGAGCAGGCCTGACACTGGGGTTCAGAGGAACAGAGCTCGGCCTCCTTGGACACCCCAGAGGAAGCTCAGCGTCCAGAGAAACTCCATATCTCTCTGGAGGGATCTAAAAGTTTTTGTGTATATTTTGTGATGTATATAATACATGGAGTAGTTACATATATATATATAAAATAAATACAAACACATGTATGTTGACATTTTTTCACTGACAGTGGTGCAGTTCAGAAGACAAGATGCCCTGCAGGGGGTGGTCATTCTGTCTCCCAGTGTCAGGTTGTATGGCCATGTGGACAGCTGTTCAGTGTCTTGCTGGCCACTGAGGCAATTACACTTTTCTGCCCCCTCCAGAGCGTAGGTTGAGGGCAGCTCGAGATGCGGCCAGCAAGGCCACTCCTGTGTCCCTGGGGACCTGAAGGCCAGCTCTGTGTTCTTTTCTGCACTGGAGAGGTTGTCCTGGAGAGTTTGATTTTTGTCTGCTAATCTCTTTGGTTAGTGGTGTTTGTGGAACGGAAGTTTTTCACCGGCAGGGAACACAATGAAAAACTTCCTACAGTAACTATCTCTTAAAAAATTTCTCCTGCTAGGAATGGGACTGAGCAGGAAATCCGTGAAACAGGAAAAGCAACTCCAGGAGCCCCTGGGCAGGTCGATGATCCTGGCTGGGAGCCATTCTTCCCTCGTGGGTCCAGGCTGCTTCTACTGTCAGAGCATGAATGACAAAAATGCATGTACACCGCACCAGCAGTTCAACCCCACTCATCTCTGGGGCCATATTTCCTGCTGGACATGGCAGGCTTAGGTGTCTGGACATGCCTGGGTTAAGTTGAGTCAGAAGAAGAATCATCCTCCAATTAGCTCTGGGGCAGTGCCCTCCCCAAGTGTCCGGAGTCCATCCGTGTGACTCTGGGGCCCGGGGTGCCTGCAGGCATCGTGAACTGCTTCCACCCCCCCATGCTTGGGATGTGGCAGGACCTGGTGCCCAGGAAGAGTGGTTGTTCCTGGGGTGGGCGCCCAGCCTCTCTATCAAGTGCTGTCTCTTACCTGGAGCTTCAGCAGGTTTTCCACGGTGGTGCAGATGGCCTGAGAGTGGCCAGGATTCGGGGCCTCTGCATCTCCATGGCTTGGCCCCAGCCAGTAACCAGCATAGGTGTCCTAGCCCCTAAGTGGCCACCTGCTCTAAATGCGGTGGGAGCACACATCAATTGCAACAGGATTGGCAGACCTAGGACAAAAATTTCAGGGATATGTTTACACTAAAGTTTATTTGCTGTGTACCTGAAATCTGAATTTAACTGGGCCGTCTATATTTTATCCAACAACGCTAATGACAAGGGCTTTGAATCTGGATTCTGCCATCTGATGGCCTGAGAGCTGTCTGACCTCCCTGAGACCCAGTTTTGCAGTCTGTAAAACAGAAAGGATGATGCCATCCCCCTGAGCTGTCATCACGGCAACACGCGAGATGTGTGAGAACCTTCCAGCTGAGCGGCGGGGGTCCACCTGCCTCCTGTCCTGGGCGGGGAGTACGACTGCCCATCTCCATGGGCGAGGAGGGAAGCGGGGTGGCATAAGGATGGCTTGCAACGGTGCTAGTAATGAAGGTTACCATTTATAATTGCAAGTCCTGACTAGGGTTTTCCGTTCACACAACAGCCCCTGGGTAAGTTCTGGGTGCTGTCCACTTTGTCATTGCCACCATGAGCTCTCCAGCCTAAAAGGTCCTGGGAGTGCCAGTTTGTCAAAAGTTACCGTGCGACCAGAGCTGCTTTAGCACCCCCAGGAGGTGGCTCCGTCCCACACCACACTGCGTGGGGTGGGACTGCCATGCGTTGGGCGGACTATGGCTCCATGACCGGCAGTCCACGATGGCGTGAAGCCTTGCTCAGAGCCAGCCACGTCCTGAGCGCTTTTTTTTACACTCCTGGTGTAAGTGACATCATGTCATCTTCATTCCCGGGAGCCCAGTGGGGCAAGGCAAGTCATGGCTTCACAGTCAGCGTGTGGCAGTGCCGGCTCCAACGAGGCTAAGGCTGGCAGACTCCAGTGTGTGCTGCAAGCCTCAGCCTGACTAGTTAGCAGGAGACATCGCTGCTGGTCAGGAGGTTGAGGATTTATCCTGGGAAATACCTTAAGGCCAATTTCCCCAGAACTTTCCAGTTGCCATGGTGATAGAATAGGGGTGGTATTTCAGGTGGTTGACAAGTCACGGAGTCTGATGCTATCACAGGCGCAACATGCTCTAGGCTGGTGTCTTCTGATTCAGCGACCATATGTGGCTTGGAACCCTGGGAGGGTGGGCTCGAAGAGAAGGTCATTCTGGGGGTGGAAAGGATCCCAGGGCCCATGCACACAGCCCCTGCCTCGGAGATGTGCCGGTCAAACCCGGGTCTCTCCCAGTGTGTGTAACGGGATGACAGTGATACTTCCAGGTGGCAGTTTGTGATGATTAGAGATGAGATTGATGTTATTGCAGTGCAAACTAGGTCATCCAGGAACAGCAGCCGTTGTTTTAATGAAAAATCCACACAATTTATGGTGGCTAAGAGGTTGAAAGATAGCCTCGGGGGGCAGAGTAAGGCCTTGGAACTGATCCAATCCAGACATTCTTAACAGTTGCCGTGGGCTCACCTGCACGTTATACCTTTGGAACTATTTATAAGAATGCTTTCTACCAGCTAACTGGGTCTCATTTTCCCTTATTTGTAATGCCATAGCTATATCATTTTTTGTTTCTAGCTCTCCTCTTTAATGGTTTCAGGAACTCAATTTCCTAATTTTCATTAGGTGATTGTCTTATGATTAATAATGTTTATCCATTGTGGTTTAATGATTTAAAAAGTAATTTTTATCAATTAGAAAATAAGAAACTTGTAAAGAAATGATCATAACGTCTCATGATTTCCATCCAGGTGTCGGATGCCGGATCCCAGATATCACCACCACCGCCCAGGGATACGAAAAGCTGCGTTTCCTGCTCATGTGGGAAGCGGGGGCACAGCCCCAGCATGTGTGCGTGGGGGATGGCAAGGGTGGACTCTACTGAGGATTGGATGTCTGACGTGAGGTGGGGCTTGATTAGGACCATGTCATGGTCTGGTTGAAGGAACAGCAGGGCGAAAGGTTTGAGGTGACCAATTCCTGGAATCCTGGGGTGCAAACTGTTCGTGGATGTTTTCCATTGAAGAGTTGATGGGTCTTTCGGGAAGTTCCTGTCGTAAATAATCAAGCTGCATGCTTGGGCCAGAGTCCCCTGGAATAGTGGAGTGACGCTAGTGATGCCAACAGTGGGAGAGCCAAGCCCTGCTGATGTAGATTGTGCGTGTGCATGTGTGGTGTGTGTGTATGCGTGTGCGTGCATGGTGGGGGCAGATGGTTCTGGTTCTCACAGGACATATATGAACATATGTTAACATAATAATTTTGCATATGTTAGCTCAGGTTATAATTCATGATAGTTTAAATGGACAGCACTAAAAATAGCGTTGGAGATTGAAAAGCATCGCTTTCTTCATGCTATGCTCCTGCTGAAACAACTCCAGGGTATACATGTGTGTCTTCACATGTATGGTGATGTGTGAGACTGTGCGGACTATGTGTGGGGCTGTGTGTGTGTGTGTGTGTAGAACCCTGTGTATCTGAGTTTTATTTGGGTTGTGGGTAGAAATAAGTGCAGAATGCTTAATCAAGACAGTGAGTTTTAATTTTCTATTTAGATGAAAAATTGCAATCCTTACTTTGTTAGGCAAAGGGAAACATGATAAACGTCTCAATTTCTGTCAAACTGTTGTTACATTGTGCACAGTTGTCATGTTTCTTGTCAGGCACATTTTGGTTCCTGGGGAGTTTTTGGGAGTTCTGGCCGCGTCCCACCCCGCCCTCGGGTAGAGATGCGCTCTTGGTGCCCCCGGCACCAGGCGCCCACGAGCCCCAGGGACTCCTCCTCCCAGCCCTGTGCACACCCACACACGCGGCCGGGGCGCAAATGGCCGGCACGTGGGGGGGAGACCATGGGTCGGAAGAGACACCGATTGCCCTCAGCACAAGGGAACAGAAGTCCCTGAAGGAGGCCACCACCTCCTGGGGCTGAGGATGCTGTGACGTGGGGGACTTCAGAGAACCCACACACAGAGGCAGGCTCCCGAGGAGGTCTGGGATGCAGAGCGCGGGTGGGGCGCTCAGGAAGATGCCACCAGGCCCCCCAAAGGGGGCCTTGGTGCGTGTGTAGTAAGGAGAAGGAGCTTGGTTTGAAGAGGAATCTGTATATAATTTTTCGAGACACCATGTTTTGTCCAAGTTGGTGTTACAATTTCAGAAAAAGGAACAAAAATATCACAAGCAAAACAAAGCAAACTACTCGGTGGTCGGGGTGAAGTCCTGAGGGCATGGTGTGATTGTGTCAGGCAGAGGGCTGCTCCACGAGATGGGCCTCAGAGTGAACAACCAGGAAAGAAGTATTTCCAGAATTGGAGATCAGCTGAATAACTTATGGCACATCCATGTCAAGTGGATTTAAAATCACGGGCATTTGAAATAACATTGGAGAAAAAGACCTAATGGCGTCTGTGATAATACGTGAACATGGAGAAGGTGAAACACACACACGCACCCTCACGCGTGGAGGTGTGTCCGTGTGTGGAGAAGAGACAGGAGGGAAGTGGACAAAATTGCTGGAAATGGTCAGATGTGGCAGGTGGCAACACAAGTTTTCTTTTCTTTCTCTCTCTTCTTTCCCTTTCATTTTTGCTTCTTTTATTTGTCTTTTGCTTTTTTCACAATAAACATATTATGTGTATAACACACACACATGTATGTGTATATGTATGTTTTAAATCAGGAATACGGTCTGAGAAAAGAGGTTAGGAGACTTCTACCGCGTGCTGGCTTTGGCAGCCAGTCCCGGGGCTGCGTCTGTCATCTCGGTTTGTACGACGGTTCCCTGAAACACTGGTAACCATTCCTGTCGGTGTGTGGGTTGAGGTTCAGGAATGGAGCTGTCCCACCTGCTGTCCTGGCCTGCCCTGGGCTGGTCTCGCTGCCCCCCAGCGGGAGGGTCCCTTCCGAGCCCGGCCTGCCCGACCCCCCGGCGGAGGCTGTGCGGGCTGTGCCTCCCCACGCGGGCTTCAGGGGCTCAGGGAGCCCCTGCAGAGAAATCGGTACGTGACCGGGCAGGCTTTCCGTGCGGGAGGGAGGAGGGCCACCGGGCCTTGGTGTCCGGGGGCTGTTCCTGGTGAGGTCCCAAACCAGGAAGACCAGGAAAACGCTGCATAAAGACGCTACTCTGCCTGGGGCAGGACAAGCCTCTGCAGAGTCCTGAGCCATAATCCAGACACTCCCTTTGCTTCCTGTATTCAGAGCAAAAGAGAAGCCCAGAGACGTCTGTTGTAAATACGTAGCATTTGTGATGAGACCAGAAAGACACACGCTGTTGGGTTACGCATGACGACAAATTCCTCCAGGCTCTTACCCTGGGCCGCCTCATCTTTATTACGGGCTCATCATGTTGAGGAAAAAACAAATACCATTCCTGCTCTTCTAAAAGCACACAAGTATGCTTCTATGCCCCGTGTCATTTATAATCTGTGGGAGGAAAGAGAACTCGGGCACACATTTTCACCTGGCACCTAAAATAGCAGGCGCCGTGTCTAGGATGAAAGCCGGCTCCCAGCACACCTGGTCAGAGTGTTCCACACGGACGCCTGCTTTTACCTTCATCTGTGAATCCCACAGTTAGTAGTGACGTCCCAGAGCCCTCTACAGAGTGATGGTTACAAGAGATGTGGCCGTTTGGAACCAAGTGAGCCTTTCCTGTTAGATTCAGCTGACTGTGAGCACCAGGGTGCACAGGGCCTTGTGGGAGCAGCTGCAGGGGCCCCAACCGGAGCATCCCCTCCCCTGCCTCGGAGTGGGCCCCAGGGGGGCAAGGTGCCTTGATAACCACCAGTTGTCAAGTTGGGGGTGTTTGTTGGTCAGCTGACTCCTGCTGCTGTCTTGCGCCTCAGGGCCGTGCCTTCTCTCCCAGAAGCAGGAATCTTAAGTATTCCAGTCTCACCTCAGGGGACCCTTTCCTAAGCATAGCAGGTGTGCAGAACCACCTCAGCTGCCCTGCTCCCTGTACACACGCCTCCTTTCAAAGCAATCCCCACCCCACGGCCACGTGTAGCTGTCTACTGGGCTCAGGCTGTAGGCACAGTGACCCGGGTCTCTCCTGGCTTAATATGAATACAAAGCACCTATGTTGTACTGACCTTCTGACAATAGCAGGAGACAGGAGCAGAACGTCACCTGCAAAATAAGGTAAAACAGTGTCCTGAGAGCCGCAGGCAAGTCTGTGGCATTGCCTTCCCCATCCCCGGGGGGGAATGGTGAGCTTCGTGGGCAGAGCTGGGTGTTGTCTCTTTTCAGTCTCTTGGTAAATTCCTGATCTTCTGCCGTCTTCTGATTCCACATCTGTAAATGGTGATGCTGCTGTATGTACTGCACAGAGGGTTCGGGCACTGTGTGGGCCTATGTCCAGTGAGGTCCTTTCTGGGAGGGACATTTGCTGGTGCAGACTCTCCAGCTTGTGCTCGGTGGTCCCTTCCACATTCCAAAGGGTGAGAGCAACATCCCAGGAAGGGGCCCTCAGTGCCAGGAAAGCCTGAGGGATGGGGTACTGCGGTGAGGAGCTGCAGTCAGAGGTGGCTGAGTGAGCTGGTGGGGACTACTTTGGGCTCAGTTCCTCAGTTCAGCAACAGGGGTGCTCCCTTGTGTGTCTGTGGGGAGCCCGGGCCCAGCGTTTGCAGGGGGGTGATGGTGCGGGGGACGAGGGCTTCCTCGGGTGGGCAGAGATGGGACCACCCCCTGTCTGCAGGTCATACCAGAGGAGAGGCTCTGTGGCAACAAGGCCTTTGCAGGGTTCTCAGGGCCTCATGGCTGCTGAGGTTGAAGTGGGCTATTGAGCAAGGGGGACATTCACCTGGGGATGAAAGTCGGGTGGGTGCGGCGGGGCGGCACCTGCCCGTCCTGGTCCCCTCCCTCCCTCCTTCCCCGCTGCCTGTCCTTGCGCTCATGGACTGCAGGGGTGGGTGCCATGGGGACTGAGGATGGTTGGACAGCACGTGTGGGGGGCCACGGGGAAATGCTGTGCTGGTCTCTAGCCCTCGCAGGCCTGAGCAGCTCACTCCAATGAGCCCCTGCTGCCCTCTCAGTGAACCAGAAAGAATGATGTCTTGGAAGGAAGGGCAGTGCCACACAGCGCCCGCCCAGGCTGGGACCTGGGTCACAGTTCCTCTCCCTCCTCCTTCCTCTTCCAGGGGTCAGTGCAACCCCTTGCCACCATGCTTCCCTTAGAGCACAGAACTGCACACCCAGGGTGTGCACACGTGTGCGTGTGTGTGTGCCTGCATGTGCTATGTGCCTGTGTGTTTGTGCACGTGAGTATGCATGTGTGCATATGTGAGCCCATGTCCACATGTGCCTGTATGTGTGCGTGTGTATGTGTATGCCTTTATGTATGCCTGTGTGTGTGCGTGTACCTGTGTATGCGTGCTCACATGTGTGTGTGTCGGGGGAGAGCTTGTATTATTATTTTCTACTTTTTTTTATTATTTTTTTTATTTCAGAATATTATGAGGGTACAACACTTTGATTACATATATTGCCTGTGCACTGCCCAAGTCAGAGCTACAATTGTGGACATCCCCCAAACTGTGCACCCCACACCCATTAGGTGACAGTTTTCCCATCCCCTCCATCCCCTCCCGCCTGCCCGACACCTGATGAATATTATTGCCACGTGTGACATAAGCACTGATCAGTTAGTACCAATTTGATGGTGAATACCAGTGGTGCTTATTTTTCCATTCCTGTGACACTTCCCTTTGAAGAATGGGCTCCAGCACCATCCAGATGTGTTAATTCACCATTGTTTTTTATTGCTGAGTAGTGCTCCGTCGTATACTGCAGAGCTTGTATTATCATTCTCCTTTTGCTTTGAAAACATAACCATCGTGTCCTCATACCTTCCAGGCAACTGCAGCCCCAGGCATCACACCTGGAGGGTGTCCCCTACCCCAGCCCTGCCTACAGGGGCTGGCTTCCCTGGACTTTCCCTGGGGCCGCCGGAGTCCTCCCGGACATGAACAGCTTGGCCCACCTGCCCCTGGGCATCCTGTACTTGGTGTTTGACCCCCTGAGTTGATTTGTCCAGGTTTTTAAAAAACTAGTGTTTATTTTCACCAAGGTAACGGATGCGCTGAGCTGAAAAAGCCAAACAGAACCAGAGTCCTGGGAGGAGAACAAGCAGAGCCCTGGCCCTTTCCTGCAGTCTGATTTCTCCTGAGAATGAACCACACGACCGACACCCTCAGGGCAACAGAGGGCGGCCACCAAGCTTCACGTGGCCTGTCTCTGAGTCTGTCCCGGGGCCCGGTGTCCCCTCTGTGTCTGACTCGCCCACCCAACACCACGCTGTGAGAGTCACCCGGGTGCTCATGTGCATAACTGAGTTCATCCCTTCTTATTGCCACATAGGATTCCATGTGTGTGTGTATGCCACATGTGTAATATAAACATCAAATAAATAAGTATGATAATATATCCATGTATTATATAATGCATAATGTAATGATATAGCTATGCAATATACAATATATATCAGGCATATCATATATATTCTATATAATATATAATTTATTCATGTATTTCTTGCACATAATTTATACACATAGCCAATATATAATTAGTGATATATAATTTATCTAATATATTATTATACTCAATTATACATTTATATATATTTTATCCATTCCACTGTTGATGGACATTTGAATTGTTTCAGTTTGTAGCTATTATGAATGGTGTCACTCTGGATAGTCTCATACAAGTCTTTTGGGGAATGTGACCACATTTCTATGAGGTACGCACCTAGGAGTGGAATAGGTGGGCCATAAAGTATGCATATGCTCAGCTTTAGCAGATATGGCCAGAGAGCTTTCCAGAGCGGTTGTGCCAATTTACGTTTCTGCCAGGAATATGAGAGAATTCCAGCTGCTCCAAATCCTCACCAATAGTTAGCATTATCAGTCTTTTTCATTTTAACTGCCTGGTAGGTGAGTAGTTATATTGCATTGTGTTTTTATTTTGCACCTCCATAATTATTAATGAGAATGAGCATATCTTCATTTGCTTGATGGTCATTGAGTTATCCCATTTTACGGAGTGTCCATCTGTATTCATCAGGGTTCTCCAGAGAAACAGAACCAAGGAGGGAGATATCTATCTATCTATATAAAGAGATGTATTACGAGGAATTGGCTCATGTGATGATGGGGGCTGAGAAGCTCCGCAATCTGCCGTCTTCGAGCTGGAGACTCAGGAAAGCCAGTGTTGTACTTTGACAGCCTGAGAGCTCAGAGTCCAGCCTGAGTCTGAAGGCCTGGGACCCGGAAGCCCCAAGGGCAGGAGAAACAGCTCAGACAGCCAGGCAGAGTGAATTCAACCCTGCACCTTTTTGTTGTATTCAGGGAGGGATGCTGCCCTCCCGCATGGGGGATGGCCATCCACTTTAACTCGGTCCACCAATTCAGATGCTAATCTCCTCTGGGCACACCCTCACAGACACTCCAGGAAATAATGTCTAATCAGATATCTGGGCACCCAGGGCCCAGTCAAGTTGCCACATAAAATTAATCATCACACTATCCAGATATTTTGCCCATTTTTCTGTTGGGTTGTCTGTCCTTTTCTTATCAATTTGTAGGGTTCTTTGTATATTTGGATACAAGTCCTTTCTTGGGCATAGGTAGGTGTGTTACTTTCAGTCCTTTATGCTTGTTTTAGGGGTATTTGGGGAGGTAGCCAATGATTATCCTACAACACTTAACTAGAAGTCTGTCCTACCCCTCTAAGACTTTGAAAGCCGCTCCTCATGCTTGCCAACCTTGACAAAGCAGAGGGAGAGGCCAGGAGCTCCTGCCTGGGGGTAGAGTCGTCTTTCTTCTCTTGCGGTAGGTCGTTACCCTTTTCCGTCTCTCACTGTGCAGGGGCTGACTGCTGCTTGTGCTCCTGGAGCTCATCTCCCCAGACACCCAAAGGCTTCCTGCCCGCACAACAGACTGCACTGGAAGCCAGAGTCTCAGCATGAACGTGAGCCGGGAGTTCAGGAACGCCCTGCTATGCAGCGAGATAAGAGGGAGGTCAATTACTTACATTCTTAGAACAAACAGCTCATTTCAAAGGATCACTGATTTGTTACTTTATTTATTTTTATATAGCCCAGGGTGTGATGCTGTTGGTGCTTCACCCTGAGTCCCCGTGATTCACTGAATTCCGGGCTACAGCGGGTGGACAGCGTTGCAGCTCTAGTGCCTGCAGCTCTCTGCTTGAGAGCTTTTCCTGCCCCCAGGGGAGGTCCCCTGCAGGCCGCTGTGACACAGAAGTGCAGGGGATTTAGTGACACACCTCATCACCCACAAGGGCAATTCTGTGGTGTTCTCCGTGCAGCTCCTCACAGCGTGTGTGGTGGGACTGAGGCCAGCTGCCCACGGTGACCTGCCCACGAATGACCTCTGTGTCTGTTCACCCTTCCCTGCCTCAGGCCCCCAGTCTTTCACTCCTGCCTCCTGGAAGCATCTTCCAAAAAAAGTACCAGCATCTACCTTGGCCTCAGGGCCTACTTTTGAAAGAACCTAGACTAAGACACCTGCCTCATTCCAGGAAGGATTTAAGGCAGTTCACAAAATATGTGTAACATATAATTTGTCATGAGGTGATAGAGAGAAAACCCCGGATTTGTGTTTTGGTATCCTTCTCCCCAATTACAGCTATAAATGGCCATCGCTTCCCCAGTGTCTATAAAAATGTGTGAATGCATGTGTGTGATAGTACAGAATTTTCAAAAATTCAGCTGAAAAGCTCTTTTAGTATTAAGATGGGGACAGAAGGCTTGACTGGCCCGGTCTGATGTGTGTGTCCCCAGTGTGTTTGGTGATGGGGAGAGAAATGGGCACAAATCCATCCCAAGTGGAAAGGCAATTCTGCTGTTGGTATAAGCCTTAGGGCCCCAGGAGCAAGACAGTGCTGGACCATGCTCCCCGATGTCTGTGACAGCCACTTTCTCCATCCCGAAAGCACAGCTGAGGATGCTCACCGAGCCTGTGAGGTGAGGCCTTTGATAGGGTGAGCCAGCCAGGCTCCCAGCACACCTGGCACGTTAGCCTATTGCCTGAGATGGGAGAAGGGACGGGCCAGGGCACCCCTCACCAACGCAGCAGGGACCACCACAGCCGGCAGGGACAGAGCCTAGCCTGATCCCACCCCACCCCATCTTCAGACCTCCACAGATCACCCTCACCCCAAATACTCGTGCTCCGGCCACTGCCTGGCTTAGTGCGCACCGGAGAGCACCCAGGTGAGTCTGGACCCTGGAGAACACATCCAGCGTGTATATTTAAGGAGATTTTACAGGTGATGCCCCGTCCCAGTGATATGTAGTAGTGGTTAACAATTTTTGTTGAATAAATGAATGAACAAATGAATGAATCAATGAATAAATACATCTCGGCCATCAGCCCAGATTATATACATTTACTAATGTACACTTATATTTACTAATTAAACATATTTACTCATTTATATTTACTAATTAAACTCTATTATCTCTTTACATGGGGGTATTTTTCCCCCATAACAGACCCTCGATATTTAAAACATTATGACTTTCTGACAACATTAGACTAGGTAATTCAATTCAATTCTTCTGCTAAAGAGAAGTGGAAAAGCTGGAAAAAATATTTTTTGAAGTTAGTTTGAAAGCATCAGAGAGCTAGCCTGGAAGTGAGGAATTCCAAGACACAGATGCAAGAGGAGACAGAAATTCGAAGACACGGGCCTGAAATTCGGGTCACGTTTGCCATGGAGGTGGCTGAAGAGTCTAGCAGTGCATTTGACATCCTGGAGGGATGTGGGGGAAAGTCGGGGGGCCAGAGCCCGGGGGGTTCCCAGGGTGATCTCCTGTACTTTGGACTGGAACCCCGAAAGTCTCCACCCTTGGAGTAATAGTGAAGCAGAGGCAAAGACAAAACAAAGCGGAACAAAAGAAAACAAGCAAAAGCCCATCTTGAACAGACCATAGCCTGGTGCTGAGACGTCTCAGGGCTCAGAAATTCTCAGTTTTTGAAGACAGAGTTAAGTATTTCCAGATCGCTGGTTGGCCAGGAGCCTCACAGAGGTCAAAATCTTTTGGGCCTCAAGTTATTTGCACATATAATTTCAAATACAACGTCTGGTAAACAGATTTAGTCAGGCGCAGGAAGGGATGAGACAACATTAGTAAGAAAAGCAGAAACAGGCAGCGATGGAAAGAGACGCACAGGCGAGCCAGAGGCCGGGGTGAGAACGGGCACCCCGGGCCTCCGCCGAGGGCAGCCGGGGCGTCGCAGAGCCAGCGGTGCGCCCCACACGAAACACAGGGATCAAACAGCGCGGTCTGCTTGCCATTCCCTCCCGTCCCTTGCGCTGCCACCGCGGTCCCATACTCCGGTGCTGCTGCGAGCTTCTGTCGGGGTTTATTTTATTTTCCCTTTTTCACCTTCTCTGTTCTCCGCCTTTATTTTTCTTTCTCCCTTTTTTAGCCTTCTTCTTTCTTTCTGTCTCATCCTTGTCTCCCTCCCCTTTTTTCTCCGTCTTAGTACGTCAGTCTCCTCTCCCTTCTCCCCTGTAATCTGAGCCAATCCCGTCACCGCAGCTGCTGCTGTTGCAAGATGTCACTGGCCTGGCAAGTCCCCAGGTATTCGCATGGAGCATCAGCTCTCAGATTATCTACCCCGGGATAGATTATTGCATATTTGTTTTTAACTCTTCTCTAGTATATTTCCTATCTGATTTTCTAAGTAGATTTCAGTATCTCCAAGTGTGATGTTGCTGTCCATATTTAGGGAGTGCCTCCTTGAGTATCATTTCAGTTCTGATCAATGGGCAGTTCCTTTTCCATGTCTGTATTCCTGTTAAAACATAGATTTTTAAATAGATAATAATCACTTTAAGTAGCACCTTATAATTTGCACATTCCTTCTGCCATTTGAACTTCACAAGCGTGCTGTGACACAGGTGTTATTACCCAGTTTACAGGTGAGAAAGGCGAGGCTTGTACGTATGAAGAGACTGTGCTCGGGCTGCCCCACTGCTCGGTGGGGGAGTGGGGTGGAAAGCCCAGTGTCTGGGCCCCGATCTGTCTCTCTGCAGTCTTTATGGTTGACGAGGAAGAAAAGTCCAAGCTTCAGGGAATCAGGCTGACCCCAGGCTGTAACTCTAACTCACCCACCCGGAACAAGGCTAGTTCCCACCCAGAACAAGCATTTGCAAACAAAACGAAACAAAAAAAAAGACATTGCGAAAAAGACTCTCAGGACCTGTAGTTTTAAAGTAGACTTATTGTCACGTTCTTTTGTGAAGATAGGATTAATGTACTGGTGATTGTTTCGTTATTGCCTGGGTGAGGGAAGCTGATTTGCAGAGTGTACTGGTTCTGTGGTGTAGATACTCCCGCCGTGGATGATCTCAAGCCACCAAGGTAAGGTCACTGAACATTCCCAGAGCAGGGAAGAGATGCCCGGCAGCACCGTTATATAGTATTCCTACCATGCAGATGTAATAGATGTAAATATTACCAAGAACATAGATATTCGTAAAATGAATAGGAAGCAATGAGTTTCGAGTATTTATTACCTTTGTTTTTAATACGATGCATTTAATTCTAAGTTTGTATAGTTTAATTTTTAACAATGGCTGTGTTTAATAATCAGCTTGTGAGAGTACTAAAAATTCAACAATTGGCTCTTGTAAACTAGTATGTGCTGGCTGGCTCCGGCACACTACTGGACACGATGCTCATAATAAGCATATATGGGAGAAGAGACCAGGTCACAAAATTCTACACTAATCCAATAGGTCAGAGTTTATAATTTAGACGGTTTCTGCTGTTACACACTAAGTAGAACTGTAAAGATCGGTTTGTCCAGCTGGGCAATGGCTCGAGGGGAATTGCTCAGGAAGGTGTTCCCAGGGTGTGCGTCCCTGGTCTGGAGTTACTGAGCTTCAGGCAGTAATTGCACCTTCTGCCAGCTTCAGCCCCACAGAGAGACTGTGACCTGTCTCCCTCATTAGGGGAGTAAAATTGTGCCCCTGGGAGGACGTGAGAATAAAGAAAATAGAAACAGAAATCAGAATCAGAACAGTGAGCATGAAAAATCCACAGTATCGACACTTCTGTAAATATTTACTTTGCATGTACTGGTTATGTTTGTCATCATTACAATGCTGAGTAGAAGTGTTTTACCTGCTGTTTAAACTGTTTAAAACATTCAAGAACAACTAATATATTAGTTTTGCACTTTTAATGAACTGTTTAGAAGAGTTTGAGTTTGCAATCAATGTTTCAAATTTTAGGGACATCTGGCTGAATTTAGAACATTTTTGACTTGCCAGCTGCAAGAGTAGTGTGTGCTCAGAGTGGCGGCTCAGCTCGCTCTGGTTCCCAGACCGGCAGCAGCGTGACCTCAGGGCTCGTTAGACACCCACGTTGTCAGGCTCCACCCCAGACCTGCCACGTCAGACCCTCGGAGGGAGGCTGGGCAAGTGTGTCTTACGAGCCTCCAGGGGTTTTCCAAGCGTGAGCGTGAGGACGAGGCTTCCTGGGGGAATGTTAATCGCTTAACGTAAGTGAACGGGATGCTAGATGACGTGCAGAGTCCTGGGCAGTTCTCTCAAGGTGCAGACCTTTTGCACCTTAGGAAACCTACCAGCGCTCGTCGGGAGCTTTCCCACCAGACCTTGCTCTCCAGCCCATGAGACACTTCCTCCCGTCTGTTTTAAAGGCCAAGATGAAGCAACCAAACACCGAAGCTGTTTGCTCTCTAGGGCTGGGAAAGGGGGCTCCGGGGTTGAAATCTGCCCTGTGAGGGCGTCCAGTACCAGGAGGACTGACCCGACGCTCACTTCTGTTTGTTCCAAGTTTCCCTCCCCTCGTTCTGAGCAAAACACCAGGTCCTTGTGCTTCCTCATCACGTTTGCAAGGTGCAAAGCAGTTGCTACAAAGTCAGTGGGTCAGCTTGTGTGTGGGGTGTGTGTGTGGTGTGTGTGTGGTGTGGTGTGTGTGAATGTGTGGGGTACATGTGGTATGTGTTTGGTGTGGTGTGTGTGGTGTGTGGCACATGTGGTTTGTGTGTGATGTGTGTGGTATCTATAATGTGTATATAATGTGTGCAGTGTGTGTGGTGTGGTGTGTATGGTATGTGGTGTGTGTGGTGTATGTGATGTGTATGTGTGTAGTGTGGGGTGTGTGTTGTATGGGGTGGGGTGTGTGTGGTTTGTGGTGTATGTGTGTGGTACATGGTGTGGTATGTTTGTGTATGTGGTGTGGTGTGTGTATATGGTATGTGTGATGCATGCGATACGTGTGTGTGGTGTGAGTGTGGTGTGTGCATATGGTGTGATGTGTGTATAGTGTAAGGAATGTGTGTGGTGTGTGGTGTGTGGTGTGTGTGTGTGTGTGGTGTGTGGAGTGTGTGGTGTGTGGTGTATGTGGTATGTCCTACGTGTGTGGTGTGAGTTTGGTGTGTGTGGTGTGTGATGCGGATGTGTAGTGTGTGTGGTGTCATGCGTGTTGTGTGTGATGTGTGTGTGGTGTGTGTGGTGTGAGTTTGGTGTGATGCATGTGTGTGGTATGTGTGTGTGGTGGTGTGAGCTGTGTGTGTGTGTGGTGTGTGTGTGGTGTGATGGTGTGTGGTGTGAGTGGGAGTGTGTGGTGTGGTGTGATGCTGTGTGTGTGTGTGTGTGTGTGCTGTGTGGTGTGTGTGTGTGTTGTGTGTGTGGGGTGGGTGTGATGCTGTGTGGTGTGGTGTGGTGTGTGTGTGGTGGGGTGTGCTGTGTTGTGGTGGGGGTGTGTGGGAGTTGGGTGTGGGGGGGTGTGGGGGGAGGGGCTGAATTTCCTCACAGCCCGTGGAGTGATGGTGGGAGCCAGAGTCGAGTGGATTGGAGAAAACGGGGAAACAGGAGCTGTCTTGCGTCTCAGGCAGTGGACGCAGGCTCTTTACGGCAGCCTGGGTTACTTTTCAGGCCTCTTCCTTCCTCAGTAGCCACGCATGCTGATCCTCACGTCTCTCCCCGGCACACCGGCTCTGTTCCTTCGCTTTCCCTGTTTTCGGATGGAAAGAATATTATAAACAAATTCAAGCTAAGGCAAAAACCGATGCTTTCTGGGAAGCTTCCTCTTTTGGGGAGACGGCTCTCTCACCGAGAGGAGGCTTCTGCCTTTGGTCTGGTGGCAGAGCCCTTCCCTCCGGCACGAGGCGGCCTTGCTGAGTTCTGCGACCCACCCTGCATTTGGTGTGGTCAGAGCCCCCAGCCACTGCCGACTCCCTCTGCTCCCGAGGCTGGGTCAGAACAGGTGTGTGCGTGGAACGTGTGTCAGCTGAGGACGTCCCCAAGGAAACAGGAGGCACCGGGCCGAGAAGCTCGCTGGCTCTCTGGGCTTAGGTTGGGCTGCACTGGAAGACTTTCTTCTGGGTGTCGCCCGTGTTAGCATCATTCTTACTGATTTCTATGTATAAACATCAAAGACATCGACCCTGTCACATTTGTAGCAAACATATATTTCTGGCTTGTCCTTTATCTTCTAGCCTTACTTGATTTTTTTTGGTATATGGAGAAATGTAAACCTCTTCTGTAGTCAAATATCAGCATATCTTTTCCTTCATGGCTTTTTTCCATTGCTTTTGTACTTAAAGAGCCTTTTCCCAGCGTTAGAATTAGTTACCTATTAACCATTTTTTCTTCATCTGATAGTTTTTATGGTTTGGCTAATATAAAACTTAGTTTATTTTAGTGTGTACAATATGAGTCAGAATTTAAGTTGATTTCTCTCTCCTAAATAGTCAATATCCTCAACACTATTTGCCGAATAATCCATTCCTTATTCCTTTGTGTTTTCTACTTCTTTTCTTCAAAAGCAGCTTTATTGAGTTATAATTTATATACCACAAAATACACCCATTTATCTGTACAATTCAATACATTTTAGTAAATATATGGAGTTATACGACCATCACCACAATCCAGTTTTAGAACATTCCCATCACCCGCCAAAACGTAGCCTGGGACCATTTGCTGTCAGTTCACCCTCCACCCCGCACCCAGCCCAGGCATCACGGATCTGCGTTCTGTCTCCGCAGATTAGCTTTTTCTGGACATTTCGTATCAATGTGCTATGTGTTCTTTTGCACCTGGCTTCTTTCACGTAGATAACGTTTTTGAGGTTCAGTCTTGTTGTAGCGTATGTCAGTAGCTTTATTCCTTTTTATTATTGAATAATATTCTGTTGTGTGGATATGACAGATTTGACTTATCCATTCACCAGTTGATGAACATGTGGATTGTTTCCACCTTTTGACTATTATGAATAATATGAATAATATTGCCATGAACATGCATGTAAAAATCTTTGTGTGGATGAATGTTTTTATTTGTCTGGGGTGGATTCTTAGGAGTGAAATTCCTGGGTCATATGATAAGTTTATATTTAACTTTTAAAAGAAACTACCAAACTGTTTCCCAAAGTGGCTGCATTATTTTATATTCCCATCAGTGACGTATGAAGGTTCCAGCTATTCTACACCCTCACCAACACTTGTTATTATATGTCTTTTAAAAAAATTACATGTTTCTTTTTTATATTTTAAATTGTAATAGATGCCAGTCATTTTCAGGGTTGTACTTTAAAAGGAACTATGATTTCAATTTATTCTATAGCATGGGAACTGTAAACAGCTGTTTCCCTACTTTATATGCTCCTATCTCAGGTCTTAGTAACTTCCTCTAAAGCTTATTTCCCCTAAAATATAAAGGGAAATTAAATATTTATTTTCCATCCCCTGCTCAATGCCTAAAAAACAACTTGAACTCAGAGCCAAGTAAATTTTGGCTTTGTTCTTGGAACCTCGTGGTTGCTTACTTCTTTGGTCTTTGGAGATGTTGGCAACATCATGGAATCGCTGTTGAGTCCTTGCAACTCCTTGCTCTAGAAGCCTGAAAAGTCCTTTTGGACATGCAGGGCTGAGCAAGGCTTTTCTCTGTGTTAGTCATTCAGGGGGTTTTTCACTGAGCACTTTGCTCTGTGACTTTTTACCCTTCCTTTGGAGCTACTTCCAGCTACTTCCAGCTACTTCCAGGGATGAGACATCTGGCTCCCCAAACAAGAAGCACTCAAATCAGTTCCTAGAAAGCTGGTCTCGACGCAGAGATGCAGGGTGTCCGGCTGATCCACCGAGCTGGCCATTCCCAGCTCTTTTGCTTCTGCTCAGCACCCTTTGGCTTGCTTGGTCACAGTGTCCTTGAAAACACTGGGTTTTCCCACTGTGCACAGTGGAATTTTTCATTCTGTGTTGTTCCTTCTCCATGGAGTATTTTGCCACCTGACTGGAAGACTTAGACACGAGGGCAAGGAACTCCTTGGTCAGATGACTGTCCCAGTCACTGTTTCTTGCTGAGCTATCTCTCCAGGACACTTAGGTGTCCCGCTGTGCTCTGCACAGTGCAGGGTGGAGCAGTTGGGAGAAGGCACATTTAACTTCACGCACTGAAGCTCATTCCTGCGAAGTCCTTGCAGAGACCAGGCAGACAGGCATGAATGGGGCAAGAGGTTTTTAACTACAGGTGCGTGCAGCCTTTCCCAAGTGTGGTAGGATGGCCCGGACAGACGACATGGTCTCTTCCTGAAGCTCCTGCAGGGTGGGCTTGGGGACTGTTGGGAATTTTGTAGCATATGCACAATCTTTTCCTTTTTTTTGTAAATACAGCTCACAAATCATTACCATCCATTTCAAAAAATGAATTCACTTACTCTGTTCTAGTGGATTTTAAAAATAATTAAATATTTATATAGGTATTTTTACTTCCTTCTATTGTGAAATATGATACACATTCATAAAATCTCAGAAAATGTATAAGCTATGGCTTAATTAATTATAAATCAAACCTCCGAGTAAACACCACTCAGTTTGAGAAAGGGCACGTGGCCAGCCTCTGAGAGCCCCGCCGGCCTCAGTGCTCCCTGCTGATCAGGTCCTCGTGCCCCTTGGGGCAGCGCAATCCTCCTGGTAACCCTTAGCTCTTCACGCTCTCAGCACCATCGCCTTACGCTGTCGTTCAGTTTTGCCTGTTTTTGCTTTTTTAATGGTGTCTTTTGATGTACAGAATTCTTAATTTCAACGCAGTAAAGATTTCTCAGTATTTGCTTTGATGGTTAATGTTTTTTATGTCCAGTTTAAGAAGTCTTTGCCAACCCCAAGGTCTCAAGGATTTCCTACGTTACCTTGTAATAGATTCTCAGTGCACCTGGGGTTGTGTGAGGCAGAGGTCGAGGGGCATGTCTGACCATGATGTCTCTGTAGGTCTCCTTGGCAAGACCCCACTACTCTGCAGAACCATCTTCCTGAAATCAAGGGTCATATTTGTGTGATGTCATTCTGGGCTTTCTAGTCTGTTCCATTGGTCAGTTTTTTTAATCCTTGTGCTAATAGTGCATTGGCTTAATTCTGAGCCTTTATCACAAATCTTGATATCCGCTAGAACAAGTCCTTCAACCTTCCACAATGTCCTGGCTCTTCATTTGCATGAATTTTAGAATTAGGTTGTCAGTTGCTAAGTTTCACACATACACACACACACATGTTGGAAATTTAATTGGAATCACAATGAATTTATAGATCAATTTCTAGAGAATTGACATCTTTATAATATTGAATTTTTCAACCCACAAACATGATATATATCTCTCCATTGGTTTAAATCTCCTTTATATTTCTTAATGTTTTATAATTTGCTATATAGGTTCTTTCACATCTTTTGTCAAATTCATTCCCAGGCATTTGATATTTTTGGTGTAATCATAAATGATATATTTAACAATGACTTATTGCTAGTATGCAGACAGCTAACTGATTTTTGAATTTTGATCTTTACCCAGCAAACTTGCTATACTCACTTTTTAATTCTAACAATTTTCCTGTAGATTCTTTTGGGTTTTCATCCTAGACAATCATACTGTTCATGAGATTGTTTTATTTTTTCCTTTCTGATCCTTGTACCCTTTATTCCTTTTTTTTGCGTTTCTTCGGCCATGAGCTTCTGCACTACACTGATCAGCAGTGCCGAGAGTGGCGTATGATTTCTTCCCAGTCCCGGAGGGAAACTTTCAACGTTTCACCATTAAGTGGATGTTTGTGGTTACCTTTTACCAGAGGACTTGTTCTATTCCTAGTTTTCTAAATTTTTGAAAAAATCGTGAATAGACAGAATTTTATCAAGTACTTTTCTGCATTTATTGGGATGATTTTATATGATTTTTAAAAATCCTTTATCTTGCTAATGTGGCAATATATTTTGATTTTTGAATATTTAACAGCTTTGCATTCTTGGAATAAGTTCAATTTAGTTGTGATGTGTTATCCTTGTTTTATATATTGCTGGATTTGGATTGCTAATGTGTCGTTTTGGATTTTTGTGCCTTTATTCATAGGAGAGATCAGCCTGCAATTTCCTTTCTCCTAATGTCCTCTTTGGGTGCAGGGACCATGATTATGCAGGCCTTGTAAACTGCGTTGGGAACAGTTTCTTCTTTTACCGTTTTCTGGAAGAATTTCTTTCTTAAGCTTGGTAGAATTCACCAGTGAAACTAACTGGGTCGGGAGTCTTCTTTGTGGGAAGGTTTTGGATTATGGATTTTATTTCTTTAAAAGGTTGAGGGCTACTTGTATATTCCATTTTCCTGTGTATCAGTTTTGGTAGATTTGTTTTTTCCTGGGACTGTGTCTGTTGTCTATATAATTTAATATTCACTGTCAAGAGAGCTGTCAAGACCCTTTCACCAACTTCTCACTGGCTGTGGGCTGGAGGCCCGGGGGGCCAGGGGGCCTTCTCCAGGGACAGTCCACAGCACCTGATTCTGCAGGGCCACCGGAGAGGGAGTCTTACACACACTGTGCCCTGATCCCAGAGAGAGGTCACCTTTGCCATACTCTGTCAGTTAGATAAAGGAAAGGGGATTATACAAGCCCTGGGTCCTCTCCCCTTGAAAACAGCCAGCGGGGGCCACAACCCCAGGAGTCACCCTGGCTGCCTCTCTCCAATCCGTCAGTAAGTCTTGTTCCCCAACTCCAAAATGTGTCCTGGACCCGTCCTTCCCCCACCGCCCCCTCCCTCCGCCCTCATCTTTGCCTGGACGCTGCAGGAGGCCCCCTGCTCCCCGCCCCCGAACCCAGGCTCTAGAGAAGCCAGGGATCCCCGAGAAACCCGCGTCAAACCACACCATTCTCCTGCCCGAACCCCGCGCCGGCCTTCACTGCCTCTCGCCGAGCCGGAAACCGGATCCAAGGCGGCCTCTCCCCTGGCCTCCTCCCTGCCTCCTGCCTCCTGCCTCCCACTTCCCGGACAGACCCTGCTGCCCCAGGGACCTCGGCCAGCTCTTTCCTCCCCCGCCCGCCACGCCTGAGCTCCACGGAGGTGCCACCGTCCAGTCCTCTCAACGATGCACCGCTCCTTCACAACTTTCTGCCTGGGCGGCCTCGTCTGTCTTTGTCACTCTGCGCCCCGGGCCCTAGAGCAGTCCCTGCAGCACCACGCCGTCCACGCTCAGTGAAGAGAGGAGGTGAGCTTTCCTAGAAGGAAAGGCAGAGACACCCGCACAGGTAGGACAAGTGCCCATGAATTTGCTCCATGACCTCTCCGGGCTGGACATTACAGATTCCTTTATTTTGAGGTCAAATATGTTTGGCTCAGTGGCTCTGGGCCCTCCAGGGCTGCCACAGGCCCCTTCGGGGTTTTACAGAAACCCCAGGGCCTGGCAATTTGGGGCAGGGTCTCTGTCCCCACTCCTCCGGGCTGCTGCTACTGGCGCTCCCCACCAGGCGGGCTGAGCCCTGGGATGTGGGCACCCCTCGGGCATGTCACCGCTGCCCGTGTCAAGCTTTCTGGGTGCGCCAACCTCTGCCCCACCCTGGGCACAGCAACACCTTCTCCCTTCCCTCTGGGACCTGCTGCTCCTCCCTCCCCGGCGTGGGTTTGAATCTTTACAAAACAGTTGGCGGGCTGGTGGCACATGCCTCTCCTCTCTCTGCCTCAGTTTCCTTCTCTGTAAGACAAGGACCCTAACACCATGTTGCAGGTTGTGGGAGGATTAAATAAGGAAATACACTTGAAGTGTTTAGATTAAAGCGTGGGGCCTAAGATAGGCTCAGTGAATGTTAGTTAAAATGAAACAAAACAGCAAGGAAACAACTGTGCAGACAGACACCATTAAGACAAGCTGCCCTGGAGGGACGTTGATGGGTGGGTCAGAGGTGGCCTGGGGTTGGTGGGTTGGTGGTGGTCCTGGAAGGATGGATGGGGTTTGTGTAAAGGACTGAGGGCAGAGGGCTCCAGGGCCAGGGGTCGGTCTAGCATCCCCACCCCAGGAAGCCCAGTGGGAGGCAGGTGGACGTGGGGTGTTGTCCAAGTGTAGAAGGGGTGGCCAGTTGGCACAGGGCCTTCTGAGTCTATAGAGGGGATGCGTTCCCCCAGGTCAGACCCCTGTTGTGATGATCTGTGTGACACCCAGCATTTCCCCACTTTGTCCTGCCACGTGGGCAAGCTGCGCTACTCGTGGGTTGCAAGGGCACCAGGGCATGGAATCACAACCTGTTCTCCACCTGGGCTGTTTCCAGTTTGGGGCTACTGTGAATAACGGTGCCGTGAGCTTTTTAGTACAAGTCTGTGTGTGTGTGTGTGTGTGTATGCGTGTTTTCACTTCTCTTGGGTAAAGACCTAGGAGTGGGATTTCTTAATCCGATGATGAGCAATGTTTACTTGTGTAAGAAATTACTGGAACGGTTTCTGAGAGAAATGACCATTTCCCATTCCTGCTAACAATGTATGAGAGTTTTGCGCATACTCTGCAAACCCACCAACACTTTGTGTTGTCAGCCATTCACATCTTGGCCTCTCCAGTGGGTGTGTAGTGGTGTCTTGATGTGATTTAAATTTGCATTTTCCTGACGACAAATTGTGCTGTTCAAATCTTTTGTCCATTTGAAAAATTTGGTATCTTTCTATTAGAGTTGGAGAATTTCTTTATATGTTCTTGATACCTGTCCCTTGTCATATACAGTTGATCCTCAGTTATGGATTCCATATTTCCAAATTTGCCTACTTGATAAAATTTATTTGTAACCCCCAAATCAATACTGTTGGCACTTTTGTAGTCATTCGTGGACATGCACCGAGCCATGAAAATGTGAATCATCTGACATGTACACGTCCCCAGCTGAGGCTGGACAAGGTGACTCTCTGCCTTCGTATTTCAGCTGTCATACAGAAAACCAGTATCCTTTTCACGGTCTATTTAGTGTCACATCTTTCACATTTTTGTGCATTTTGTTGGGATTTTATAGTTTGTAATAGCCAAAGCATAATGCTGACATGCTGTGTGATGTTCCTAAGTGCAAGAGGCTGTGATGTGCCTCATGGAGAAAATATGCATGTTAGACGCTTCGTTCAGGTGTGAGCTATAGGCTGTGCTGTTAGCTGTGAGCTCAAAGTGAATGAATCAGCAAGGAAGACTAAATAAAGTGTCCTTAAATAGAAACACACATAAAACAGGGTTATGTATTGATCAGTTGATGAAAATGTTATCACCAGAGGCTCACAAGAACCTTATTTCCCCTAAGAACAATGGTTCAGTGTTCACTAAATTGGTGTTTGAGGCACTTTATAGACCATAACTACCAGAAATAATGAGACTCAACTGTTGCAAATGTTTTCTCTCAGTAGGTGGCTGCCTGCTCATTTTCTTAGTGATGTCTTTTAATGAACAGTAATTTTACATTTTGATGAAGGCTAATTTACCAATTTTTTCTTTTGTGGTTTTGCTTTTTCCTGTCTAAGAAGACTTTGTCTACACCAAAATAATGAAGATAGTCTGTGTTCTCCTCTGGAAATTTTATAGCTTTAGTTTTTATTTTGGGTTTATAATTCATCCCATACTTATCTCTGCGTATGTGCGAGGCAGTGATCAAAATTCATTTTTTCCCATGGATATCTGTTCACATTGAGGCAACTCCCCCCGACATCCTATCATTTCACCTGAATGTAGTTCAGTATGTTTCTGTCTTAGTCAATTTGGGCTGCTATAACAAAATGCCGTACACTGGGTGGCTTAAACAACAAAAATTTATTTTTCACAGTTCTAGAACCTGAGAAGTCCAAGACCAAGGTGTTGGCAGATCTGGTGTCTGGTGAGGGCCTGCTTCCTGGTGTACAGACGGCGCCTTCTTGCTGTGTCCTCACAGGGTGGAGAGTAGAGAGCTAGCTGGCTCTCTGGGGCCTCTTTTATAAGGACACTGATTCTATTCATGAGGACTCCACCCTCATGACCTAGTCACCCCCCAAAGGCCCCACTTCCTAATACCATCACATTGAGGGTTAGGGTTTCAACATATGACCTTAGCGGGTGGGCACAAACATTCAAACCATTGCTCTGACATGCAAGGACATAAGATTCAGTGGAGTGCAGCCTTATTAAAGGCCTGTGATCACAGCCTGCCCTCGGCAGAGACTTGCCCTGGCCTGTGCTAGTAACAGTCAAACCTCACTCACCATGTTACTCCCTCACTGCACTCACTCTTTGGGGAGGGCTGGGCTGGCAACATCCTTCAATCCACAGGCAGCCTCAGCAGGTTTTCTCTACCTGAGTTGGTTATCTCTGGGCCCTCCCCTGTCCTTGGGGTAAATCCCAGACGACACAGGCACCAAATAGTCAACACATTGTTCAAGTCACAGCTTCAGCTACTCTGAGTTTAGAATTGAGGAGCGCTGCCTTTACCAGGTGTTAATACTCCTATAATACTTGTGTTGTTTAAATCAGCCTGTAAACTCATTCATTTATCCAACAAATACTTATTTATCTCCTAATCTGTCCCAGGTACTGCCCTGGTTCTGGGTGTTGTCCAAGACAGGTGAGACACCTGCCATCCCGGAGATTCCATTTTTGTGAGGGAAAGGCACACTAAGCAATGAGCGATATGAGTCACTATTTAAGTTACAACGATGCTGTCATCATTAAAGTGCTTTTTGAAAGATAAGTATAGGGGCCACGAGATTGTTCTGCGAGGGGATTTGACCTCATCTGGGAAGGCAGTGAGACAGTGAATTCTGAATTCTAAAGGGAGGAGAGGAATTAGTCAGATGAAGCGTGTGTGGGGAATGGGGCACAGAGGTGGGACTCCTGGTGGAGGCAACAGCGTGTACAAAGGCCCTGAGGTGGAAGGGACTCTGGGACAACAGGAATGACTGAAGGGTGGTGGTGGGGGGGAACATTGTGGGAGGTGAGGCTGGAAAGACTGCTGTGCCTTTAGGGTCATTTAAAAGTCATGCTTTTATTTTTAGATTCAGCAGAACTTTCTGCACTGAGAGACAAGCTGTATATCAATAGCATTCAGCATGGTAGCCGTCAGCCGCATGTAGCTACTGAGCCCTTGCAATGTGGCTAGCATGACTGAGGAACTGAATTGTAATTTTTAATTAAATAAAATTTCAATAGCACGTACAACTTGTGGCTGCCCAGTTGGACCTCATAGCTTTAGAGCAAGGGCAAGCCACCAAGAATGTAGAGTAGGCTGAAGAGAACATCAGATTTGTGCTTGTTACTGTTATTTGTTACTCACTCCCGCTCCATGTGGGCAGTGTAAGGACCCGTGGAAATGTCATCTTGGCTGTCCTGGGGGTAAAGTGGTTTTCTGGCCTCAGTGTGCAGAGCCTGTGGAGAGTGCTGGGTGGATCCTGGAGCCCTTGGGGAGTTAGAGTAGACGTGGCCTCTGACCGTGGGCAGGGGAGGGGCTGTGACTATGAGCAGGATGAGGTGGGCCGTCCCCTGTCCCCTGCGGAGGGGGCACTCGGTGCCCAGGTGGACCAGGCTGTCCAGGTGTGCAGCTGCAGGGCTCCAGGGAAAGAGCTGGGCTGCCGAGATTTCTAAGAAAGCTAGGAAGGGACTCAGCTGTGACACATCAGTATGAAAATGCAACATGAACATTAAAAAAAAGTGCCAGTAGGGCGGGGACCGAGATACCGCTTCCCGGGACAGTGCGCGGGAACCCGCAGGCCGGCACTGCGCCACTAGAAGTCAGCGGGACTGGGCCCAGGAGTTTATCGGAGAGCGGGACACGCCCTTAGAGGCTGCTACCAACTGCCGCTGCGGCTGGCGGAGAAAAACTGCGCTCCCGGCGCGATCGGAGCCCGGCTGTGCGCCAGACTGGCGGCGGCCGCCATCTTTACAGCCGCCCGCGCGGAGCCGTGAGCCGCGTCTCTAGCCCCGCCCCGGCCCGGCCCGGGGCTCTTCTGCTGGGGCGAGACAGGCTTTGCCTGTGGTGGCCAGGGACAGCTGCATCCGTGGGTTCCAGGGGGGACGAGATCCCGGAACTGTAGCGGCGGGACCTTTGGTATTGAAAACAGTTGGCAGCTGTCCATCTGGTCCGCTATCCCGGCTTTGGCCTCCGACAAGTCCGCTACGTGCTGGTCCTAGTGCCCGCCCTTCAGGTCCCAGCCCTCCTGGATCCCAGAGATCGTCATTTTGAAGGTTGCTGGCTATAGTGGACTCATTTGGTATAACTGCTGGTTCTCATGACAACCAAATACCTCAAGAGCCACAGGCTGAACCAGAGCAGCTCCCCATAATCCTGCCCACTTCAATAGGGAATTACGCGCCATCCAAGAGCGCTTCCAGCGGCCACTACTCCCCCCTCCCCGTGGGAACATCCCCCCGGTGGAGACTGCTGGGGATAGAGACGGCCACCCGCCTCGCCTTGAGGTCTAGTGGTGGAAAAGGGGTGCACAATTGGAGATCCCCCTATCAACCAGTATCACGCGGAGACACACATCAGAAGGGCAGCCACACGTGACTAGATGAGCAACCTCTGAGCTGTGTAGAATTTTCCCAACTCAGCTCTCACACTGCAGCCAAAGGAAATTGTGTTTCTACCGGAACCTCAGGAGGAGCAGGGTCAAAGTAACCCCTAAGAGCTACAAGGCCCCTCCCAAAGCACAGGGCTTTCGCATACCCCAACTGGGGAATCAGAGTCTGCCACGGACATAACAGAATACCTAGCTAATAGGGAGCGGAGGACTCATATCCTCAAGTACAATCCATTAGCTCAGAGCCCAAGCTGGGAGGTCATTCTCACCACACTCCACTGGGAAGAGGAGAAGACCACAGGTCAGAGTTAACTCAAGATCCAACAAACTTGCTAAAATACACCTAAGGCAATACAGGCCACTACTTCTCTCCCTGGCTTTGCCAAGGAACAATAATTGTGGGCCTGGTGACAGGGCCATAAACTAGCTCTAACACCCCCAGCTCTCGACCAAGAGGCCAGATGAGAAAAAACCAGCGAAAGAACTCAGGGAACATGAAAAATCAGAGTGAAAAGTCACCCCCAAAAGAAATTATCAGTTCTCAGCAATGGATACCAACCCAAATGAAATGGGTAGAATGTCAGAAGAGGAATTTCGTTTATGGATTATAAGAAAGCTCAATGAAATTCAAGAGAAAATTGAATCCCAGCACAAAGAAACCACAAGAAAAATGCAAGAAATGAATGAAAAATTCTCTAAAGAAATAGAAATATTACGGAAAAATCAAATAGAAATCCTAGAAATGAAAGAAGCATTCAAGGATCTACAAAACACAGTGGAAAGCCTTAAGAATAGGCTGGACCATGCAGAGGAAAGAATTTCAGAGCTAGAAGACAGCTCCTATGTGCTAAATAAATCAGTCGAAGAGAAAGAACACAAAAACAAGAGGCAGGAAAAAAGCATACAAGAAATGTGGGATTATGTAAAGAGGCCAAACATAAGGATCATAGGTATCCCTGAGGGAGAGGAAGAAAATTCGCAAGGGCTGGAAAATTTATTTGAAGGAATAATAGAGGAAAATTTCCATGGCTTAGCCAGAAATCTCGACATCGAAGTACAAGAAGCACACAGGACTCCTGGGAGAGTCAACATGAAAAGGCATTCACCACGCCACATAATTATTAGACTGACCAAAGTAAACACAAAAGAGGCACTCCTCAGAGCTGTAAGACGAAAAAAGGAGGTAACCTACAAAGGGAAACCGATCAGATTAACTGCAGATTTCTCAGCTGAAACCTTACAAGCCAGAAGGGAATGGGGAGACATCATCAATCTCCTAAAACAAAACAAAGGCCAACCCAGAATTCTGTATCCTGCCAAACTAAGCTTCTTATATGAGGGAAAAATAAAGACCTTTCCAGATAAGCAATCACTGATAGAATTTGCGAAATCCAGACCAGCCTTGCAAGAAATGCTTAGACCTGCATTATACACTAAACAGAGCAACAGACACCCACCTATGTAAAACTATGCAAAAGCTAAAACCCCAGAAACCAGATTCCACAATGATGCAAGAGGTAAAACAAAAGATACCACCCAACAGAACAATCAGAAATTTACCCCAAATATCAATTCTCTCAATAAATGTAAATGGCTTGAACTGCCCATTGAAGAGACATAGGCTGGCTGAATGGATTAAAAAATACAAACCAAGTATCTGTTGTCTTCAGGAAACACACCTTACACACAAAGACGCATTCAGACTTAAGGTGAAAGGATGGAATACAATTTTTCAGGCTAATGGAAACCAAAAGAAATCCGGAGTAGCCATTCTCATTTCAGATGACATAAACTTTAAAGCAATAAAAGTAAAGAAGGACAAAAATGGACACTATATAGTGATGAAGGGAAAAATCTCACAAGAGGATTTAACAATCCTAAACATTTGTGCACCCAACACAGGAGCACCCAGGTACATAAAGCAAATGCTGCTAGATCTAGACAACATAATAAGCAGGAATGCCATAATTGCAGGGGACTTCAACACCCCACTGATGGAACTGGACAGATCCTCCAAACAAAAAACAAATAGAGAAATAAAAGACCTAAACAGGACTATAGAACATTTGGGCCTAACAGATATCTACAGAACACTCCACCCAAATAACACTGAATATACATTCTTCTCATCAGCTCATGGAACTTTCTCTAAAATTGACCACATCCTAGGCCACAAAACAGATCTAAACAAATTCAAAAAATAGAAATCATACCATGTATCTTTTCAGACCACAGCGGAATAAAATTAGATATCAATTCCAACAGAAACTCACATCTTCCTCCAAAAACTTGGAAACTAAACAATCTATTGCTGAAAGATTATTGGGTCAAGGAGGAGATTCAAAATGAAATCAAAAGATTCTTCGAACTAAACGATAATGGGGACACAAGTTATCAAAATCTGTGGGATACAGCACAAGCAGTCCTGAGAGGAAAACTTATCGCCCTAAATTCCCACATCCAAAAGACAGAAAAGTCACAAATCAGTAAACTAATGAATCATCTTAAGGAAATGGAAAAGGAAGAGCAAAGCAATCCTAAAACCAGCAGAAGAAAAGAAATAACCAAAATTAGAGCAGAATTAAATGAAATCGAGAACAAAAGAACAATACAGAAGATCAATGAAATGAAAAGCTGGTTCTTCGAAAAGATAAACAAAATAGGCCACTTGCCAGGTTGACCAGAAGCAGAAAGGAAAGGACTCTAATAAGCTCAATTAGAAATGAAAAAGGAGAAGTCACAACTGATACCATGGAAATACAAAACATCATCTTTGAATACTACAAAAATCTCTATGCCCACAAACACGAAAACGTGGAGGAAATGGACAAATTCTTAGAAACACACTACCTCCCTAGGCTCAACCAGGAAGAAACAGAATTTCTAAACAGACCAATATCAAGCACCGAAATTGAAGCAGTAATTAAAAATCTACCCACAAAAAAAGTCCCGGACCAGATGGGTTCACACCTGAATTCTACCAAGCCTACAAAGAAGAACTGGTGCCTATACTGCAGAAATTATTTGAAAATATCCAGAAGGATGGAATCCTCCCAAACTCATTCTACGAAGCCAGTATCACCTTGATACCAAAGCCAGGAAAGGACACAACAAAAAAAGAAAACTACAGACCAATATCCCTTATGAATATAGATGCAAAAATTCTCAATAAAATCCTTGCAAACCGAATTCAAATGTACATCAAAAAAATAATCCATCATGATCAGGTGGGCTTCATTCCCGAGATGCAGGGATGGTTCAACATGCACAAATCTATAAATGTAATTCACCATATAAATAAAAGCAAGAACAAAGATTATATGATCCTTTCAATAGATGCAGAAAAGGCTTTTGACAAAATCCAGCACCCTTTTATGATAAGAACTCTTAACAATATAGGCATAGATGGCTCATTCCTAGAAACTATTAAAGCCATATACGATAAACCCACAGCCAGTATCATACTGAATGGGGAAAAATTGAAGGCATTCCCCCTTAAAACTGGCACCAGACAAGGGTGTCCACTATCTCCACTTCTTTTCAACATAGTGCTGGAAGTCCTGGCCACAGCAATTAGACAAGACAGAGGAATCAGGGGCGTCCAGATGGGGGCAGAAGAGGTCAAACTTTCACTATTCGCAGACGATATGATATTATACATAGAAAACCCCAAATATTCAACCAAGAGGTTACTGGAATTGATAAATGAATTCAGCAAAGTCTCAGGATACAAAATTAATACACACAAATCCATAGCCTTCATATATGCTAATAACAATCAAGCCGAGAAACAAATTAAAGATGCTATACCTTTCGCAATAGCAACAAAGAAAATTAAATATTTAGGAATATATCTAACTAAGGAGGTCAAAGACCTATATAGAGAGAATTATGAAACACTGAGAAAGGAAATTGCAGAGGATGTAAATAGATGGAAAGCCCTACCATGCTCTTGGATAGGCAGAGTCAACATAGTAAAAATGGCTTTGCTACCTAAATTAATTTACAGAATCAATGCAATCCCTATCAAAATACCAACATCATTTTTTGCCAATCTAGAAAAAATAATTCTACGCTTCGTGTGGAACCAGAGAAGACCCCGTCTAGCCAAAGCAATCTTAAGCAAAAAGAACAAATTGGGAGGCATCTGTCTACCAGACTTCAAACTATACTACAAGGCTATAGTAACCAAAACTGCATGATATTGGCACAAGAACAGACACATAGACCAATGGAACAGGACTGAGAACCCAAATATAAAATCAACCTCATACAGTCACCTGATCTTTGACAAATTCCAGAAAAACGTACAATGGGGAAAAGAATCCCTATTCAACAAATGGTGCTGGGAAAACGGGATGGCCATATGTAGAAGACTGAAAGTGGACCCACACCTCTCACCTCTCACAAAAATCAATTCACAATGGATAACAGATCTAAACCTAAGACATGAAACCATAAGAATTCTCGAAGAAAACGTTGGAAAAACTCTTATGGACATTGGCCTAGGCAAAGAATTTATGAAGAAGACCCCCAAAGCAATCACAACAGCAACAAAAATAAATACATGGGACCTGATCAAATTGAAAAGCTTCTGCACAGCCAAGGAAACTATCACTAGAGTGAACAGACAACCTACAGAATGGGAGAAAATATTTGCATGCTACACATCTGATAAAGGGCTGATAACCAGAATCTATACAGAACTTAGGAAAATCAACAAGAAAAAATCAAACAACCCTATTAAAAAATGGGCAAAGGACATGAACAAAAACTTTTCCAAAGAAGACAGAATGATGGCCAGCAAACATATAAAAAAGTGCTCAACTTCTCTAATCATCAGGGAAATGCAAATCAAAACCACAATGAGATATCACTTAACTCCAGTGAGATTGGCTCATATCAAAAAATCCCCAAATAACAAATGTTGGCGGGGATGTGGACAGATAGGAACACTCATACACTGCTGGTGGGACTGCAAATTAGTACAACCTCTATGGAAAAGAATATGGAGATACCTCAAAGAATTAAAAATAGAATTACCATTTGACCCAGCAATCCCACTACTGGGTATTTATCCAAAAGAAAAAAAGACATTTTATAATAAAGACATCTGCTCTCGAATGTTCATAGCAGCACAATTCACAATTGCAAAGTTGTGGAAACAACCCAGGTGCCCATCAATACACGAGTGGATCAATAAAATGTGGTATATGTATACCATGGAGTATAACTCAGCAATAAGGAACAATAGTGAATTAACACATCTGGTATTATCCTGGTCGGAGCTAGAACCCATTCTTCGAAGCGAAGTGTCACAGGATTGGAAAAACAAGCATCACTGGTACTCACCATCAAACTGGTACTAACTGATGAACACTTACATCACACAGGGCAATAACATTCATCTGAGGGTGGGCGGGCGGGAGGGGGGTGGAAGGGATGGGAAAAACTCTCACTGAATGGATGTGGGGAGCACAGTTTGGGAGACGACCACGATTGTGGCTCTGACACGGGCAGAACAGGGGCAATGTGTATGGACAAAGTGTTGTACCCCCATGATATTCTGAAATTTAAAAAAAAAAAAAAAAGTGCCCAGTAAAGCCCAAACTTCCCTTCTATTTTCTGGATTCCTGTACATTGGCAATGTGCTCACATAGTTGAAAATCAGGTGTATAGGCTCTATTTGATGCTCTTATTTTTTTTTTATTTCAGAAATATTATGGGAGTACACGTTTTGGTTATGTCATTTGCTTTTGTACAGTTTGAGTCAAAGTTATAAGTGTGCCCTTCACTCATAGTGTACGTTATACCCGTTAGGTGTGAATTTACCCATCCCTTCCTTCCCCCTCCCACCTACTTGATTTCCATTGAGTTTTACTTCCATATGTGCACATAATTGTTGATTAATTAGTTTCAATTTAGTATTGAGTACATGTGGTGTTTGTCTTTCCATTCTTGTGATACTTCACTGAGAGGAATGGTCTCCAATTCCATCCAGGTTGTTACAAAAGATACTAGATTACCATTTTTTATGGCCGAGTAATACTCCATGGTGTACATATCACCCATTTTATTAATCCACTCATGTATTGATGGACTCTTGGGTTGTTTCCACATCTTTGCAATTGTGAATTGTGCTGCTATAAACATTCTAGTGCAGGTGTCTTTTTTACAAAATGTCTTTTTTTCCTTTGGGTAAATACCCAATGGCAGATCTACTTGTAGTTCTTTGAGGAATCTCCATACTATTTTCCATAGAGGTTGTACTAGTTTGCAGTCCCACCAGCAGTGTATGAGTGTTCCTTTCTCACTGCATCCTCACCAGCGTCTGTTGTTTTGGGACTTTTTGATAAGAGCCATTCTCACTGGAGTTAGGTGATAGCTCATTGTGGTTTTGATTTGCATTTCCCTGATGATTAGAGACATTGAGCATTTTTTCATGTGTTTGCTGGCCATTAGTCTATCTTCCTTTGAAAAGCTTCTGTCCATGTCTTTTGCTCACTTTTTTTATAAGGTTGTTTGATTTTTTATTGCTGATTTGCTTGAGTTCTTTGTAGATTCCGGTTATCAGCCCTTTATTGGATATATAGCATACAAATATTTTCTCCCATTCTGTACGTTGTCTATTCACTCTATTGATTATGTCCTTGGCTGTGCAGAAGCTTTTTAATTTGATCAGGTCCCATTTATTTATTTTTGTTGCTGCTCTGATTGCTTTTGGGGTCTTCATAAATTCTTTGCCTAGGTTGTGTCTCTAAGAGTTTTTCCAACATTTTCTTATAGAATTCTTATAGTTTCATGTCTTAAGTTTAAGTCTGTTATCCATTGTGCGTTGATTTTTGTGAGAGGTGAGAGGTGTGGATCTAGTGTCAGTCTTCTACATGTGGCTATCCAATTTTCCCAGCACCATTTATTGATCAGGGATTCTTTTCCCCAGTGTATGTTTTTTTCTGCTTTGTCAAATATCAGATGGCAATATGAGGATGGTTTCATATCTGGGTTCCACATTCTGATCCAAAGTTCTATGTCTTTGTTTCTGTGCCAGTACCATGCTGTTTTGGTTACTAAAGTCTTGTAGTATAGCTTGAAGTCTGGTAAAATGATGCCTCATAATTTGTTCCTATTATATAAGGTTGCCTTGGTTATTTGGGGTCTTTTCTGGTTCCAAAACAAGCATAGAACTATTTTTTCTACATCTGCGAAAAACGACATTGGTATTTTAATGGAGATTGCATTGAATCTGTACATCACTTTGGGTAGTATATACATTTTAACAATGTCGATTCTGCCAATCCATGAGCATGATATGTTTTTCCATCTGTTTATATACTCTGCAATTTCTTTCCTCAGTGTTTCATAGTTCTCCCTATAGAGATCTTTCACCTCCTTGGTTAAATGTATTCCTAGGTATTTTATTTTCTTTGTTGGTATTGTGAAAGGTATTGTGTCTTTGATTTGATTCTCAGCTTGACTGTTGTTAGTGTACATGAAAGCTACTGATTTGTGTATATTGATTTTGTAACCTGAGACTTTGCTCAATTTATTTATCAATTCCAGGAGTCTCTTTGTTGAATCTTTGGGGTTTTCTAGGTATATCATATCATCAGCAACGAGCGATAGTTTGACTTCTTCTTTCCCCATTTGGATACTCTTGATTTCCTTCTCTTGTCTGATTGCTCTGGCTAGGACTTCCAGCACTATGTTGAATAGAAGTGGTGATAGTGGGAAACCTTGTCTGGTTCCAGTTCTAAGCTGGAATGCTTTCAATTTTTCCCTGATGTTGGCTGTGGGTTTGTTGGATATGGCTTTTATCATTTTGAGGTATGACCCACCTATGCCTATTTTGTTAAGTGTTCTTATCATAAAAGGGTGCTGAATTTTGTCAAATGCTTTTTCTGTATCTATTGAGAGGATCATATGGTCTTTGTTTTTGCTTCTATTACATTGCAAATCTATAAATTACATTTATAGATTTGTGTATGTTCAACCATCCTTTCATCTCTGGGATGAAGCCCACTTGGTCATGATGAATTATTTTTTTGATGTGCAACTGAATATGGTTTACTAAGATTTTACTGAGAATTTTTACATCTATATTCATAAGGGATGTGGTCTGTAGTTTTCTTTGCTTGTTGTGTCTTTTCCTGGCTTTGATATCATGGTGATACTGGCTGCATAGAATGAGTTGGGGAGGATTCCTTCCTTCTCAATGTTATGGAACAATTTCTGCAGTGTAGGTACTAGTTCTTCTTTGTAGGTTTGGTAAAATTTGGGTGTGAAACCATCTGGTCTGGGACTTTTTTTTTGGAAGGTTTTTTATTGCTGCTTCAATTGTGGTGCTTGAATGGTCTGTTCAGGAGTTCTATTTCTTCCTGATTAAGCCTAGGGAGGCTTACAAGAATTGTTTACAAGAATTTGTCCATTTCCTCCATATTTTCAAGTTAATGAGCATAGAGATTTTTATAGTATTCAGAGATGACGTTTTGTATTTCCATGGTATCAGTTGTGATTTCTCCTTTTTCATTTCTGAGTGAGCTTGTTAGAGTCCTTTCTTTTCTGTTTCTGGTTAATCTAGCAAGAGGCCTGCCAATTTTGTTTATCTTTTCAGTGAACCAACTTTTTGTTTTATTAATCTTCTGTATAGTTCCTTTGTTCTTGATTTCATTGAGTTCTGCTCTGATCTTGGTTGTTTCTTTTCTTCTGCTGGGTTTGGGATTTGTTTACTCTTCCTTTTTCAGTTCCCTGAGATGATTCATTAGATTTTTGATTTGTGATCTTTCTGTCTTTTGGATGTGGGCATTTAAGGCTGTTACCTGAGAGTTTTCCTGTCAAGTCTGCTTTTGCTGTATCCCACAGATTTTGTTACCTTGTGTCCCCATTATCATTTAGTTCAAAGAATCTTTTGATTTCCATCTTTATCTCCTCCTTGACCCAACTAACATTCAGCAATAGGTTGTTTAGTTTCCATGACTTTGTGTAAGGATGAGTGTTTCTGTTGGAATTGATTTCTAATTTTATTCCACTGTGGTCTGAGAAGATACATGGTATAATTTCTATTTTTAAAAATTTGTTGAGATCTGTTTTTGTGGCCTAGGATGTGATCAATCTTAGAGAATGTTCCATGAGCTGATGAGAAGAACGTATATTCAGTAGTTTTGGGGTAGAATATTCTGTAAATTTCTGTTAGGCCCATTTGTTCTAGAATTCTGTTTAAGTCCATTTTTTCTTTGTTTATTTTCTGTTTGGAGGATCTGTCCCCAGCTATTATAGTGCTGCTGTTTACCATTTTGTTTAGATCAAGTAGGGTTTGCTTTATTAATCTGGGTGCACCAGTGTTAGGTACATAAATATTTAGAACTGTCATGTCTTTTTATTGAATTGTTCCCTTCACCATTATATAATGATAATCTTTGTCTTTCTTTACTTTTGTTGATTTGAAGTCTATGTTATCGGATATGAGAATGGCTACCCCAGCTTTCTTTTGGTTTCCGTTTGCATGGAATATTGTTTTCCATCCCTTCACCTTGAGTCTGAATGAGTCCTTGTGGGTTAGGTGTGTTTCCTGGAGACAGCAGATACTTGGCTTGTATTTTTTTACACATTCAGCCAGCCTGTGTCTCTTCAGTGGGGCACTCAAGCGATTCACATTTATTGAAAGAATTGATATGTATGGTGGATTTCTGTTCATCCTGTTGGGTAGACCCTTATTGCTTTGTTTTACCTCTTGAGCCATTGTGGTATCTGGGCTTTGAACTTTAGCTTTTGGGTGATTTTACACTGATGGGTGTCTACTGTGCTGATGCAGGTCTGAGTACTTCCTGCAGAGCAGGTGTGGTCTTCGCAAATTCCCTCAGCGATTGCTTGTCTGAGAAAGTCTTTATTTTTCCCTCATATAAGAAATTTAGTTATGTGGGATACAAAATTCTAGGCTGGCCATTATTCCATTTTAGAAGACTGAGGATGGGTCTCCAATCCCTTCTGGCTTGTAAGGCCTCAGTTGAGAAGTCTGCAGTTAGTCTGATGGATTTTCCTTTGTAAGTTACTTGCTGTTTTTACCTTACTGCTCATCAGGACTGCATCTTTCATGTTTACTTTGACCAGCCTAATGACTATGTGTGTGACTATTTGATGCTCTTAGAAAAATCAGAACCAAAACTCTTGACTTGTGAATGGACACATTTCCACATATTGAATAGTCCACATAAGTGTCACTTTAGTGTGATGTTTCTGAAACTCATCCATATTGTGTGTATCGCTAATCTGTTCAGTTTTCCTGCCAAGTCGTCTTTCCTTGTAGGGATGTACTGCAATTTGTTTATCCATTTACTGATGTATGAACATTTGGGTTGTTTCCATGTTTTTGATGGTTGTAAATAAATGCTTTTAAAAGTGGATAGTTTAAGTTTAGAAAAATAAAGGTGCTTATTATTTTCAGAAAAAGTAAATTATGCTTGCTGTAGTACACATGGAAAATAGAGAAAAGTATAAAAAGCAAAAAATTTTATAGTCCCATAGCTCAATTTTAACCCACTAGGATATTTTGCTGTAGTTCTTCCCAAACTATTCAATGTATGTATATATAAAATTGTCAAAATTGGGATCATACCACAAAGGCAATTTTGATTCCTACTTTTATAAAGAACACAAGTATTTTCCCAGTTCTTAGACTTTTGTGGAAATGTTTTTAGCTGTCACTTTTTTCATCAATAGTTGTCAGAGCTATTGCTCTTTGTTGCCTGAAGGACTCTTTAGTGCCCGAAACACTCATGGTTCCAAAAGCTTGATCCTGGAATGTTTCTGTTTTGTGCAGTGGAAAGTGCCTAAGTCTTTAATTACAGAATCCAGCTCCATCATTCAACAAGCATTTGTGAGCCCTGCCCTCTCTGATGCAGGGGGCACAGGGCCCATCTCCAGTGGCCAAGCCTGCAAGGGTCGGGCCCAGAGTCGCACCTTCCTCCCAGCCCGGCTCCCAGTGCTGTCCCCCACACAGTGACCATGCGGAAGTGGCTCTGTTAACCCTCCTCGGAAAGACTTCCTCTCCTTGGCTTTCTGGCCTCCTCCTTTCCTGATGAAATTCAGTATCTCCAGGCCCTTAAGTTGGTCAGCCTCAAGTGTTGACATACAGCAAAGCTCTCATCCCTTCCAACATTGCAGGACTCTGGAGAGTTAAAGAGAAATTTGTAAAGGGCTTTGAGAGGCAGATGCAGGCTTTAAAAAAGACTGGGTATGACTTGGGTGTCATAGTTACACAAGTCCTTAAGGCCACAGTTATCACCTTAATAAATTGTCTCTTCCACTTCACTAAATTCTGTTTTGCTCCCTAGAAAGGAGGCAAAGCTAAAGATTAACCACACTATGGTCTGCCCACAATATTTAAATTCCAAATTAATTTACTCATATTTTTGATGGCCTCTTCTGGGACAATTTCTTTCCTCTGTTTGTTACTTGCTTAAAGGTAGTTACAATAACCAACATTTTTAAAAAGCATGAAAATGTTATTTATAAAGCTAAACAGAACAGTCAGGGACTCTGCCACCTCTCCAGTGAAATCCTGTTGTTTATTACCAGCTGTGTTACATTATTCATGGGCCTGCTGCCTTTCTTTTAATATATGTAATTAGGTTCTTATTTCTTCAAAAAGTGAATAGTTTATTAGAAGTGTTATATATTTGTTGTCTAACTTGTCTTCTGACATTGCTCAGTCCTGATTCAATGTATGTTGGCCACATTACATCTTGATTTAGATAGGGATGTTGGGGGCAAGCATTGGAGATGACAAGATGTGGCAATCAGAGTATTAGTTCAATGAGACGTCAATATCCCAAGGGCAGGACCACTGCCCACACCCGGCCCCTTAACACATCTTTTCTCATGCACAGAGAGGCCTCTGGCAGAAGAGCCTCCGGCCTATCGCAGGCAGCCCTGGCCCCCCCGGAGTGCTGGGTGTCCCCACAGGACTCTGTCCTTGACAGGCACCAGGGCTCTGCCCCACACAGCACCTCCTGGGTGATGGATCACACAGGGAACGGTGTGACAGGGGTGCTCAGAAGCCTTTTCTTTAATCCTCCCTATAAGAATTTTGAAAAATCATGTACTGCATTGTATATTATAAAATTAACAACTAAAAAATTTCATCATAAGCTTAAATAGTTACAAAGAATGTAATTTCCAGTATAGAGTAAATCTTATGATTTGACTCTCATCAGCTTCCCTTTAGAAATCCATAAAATTAATAGTCAGGAATTTTACATCATTAATATTCTTCTTGAACTCATATTTCTGTCTTGATTTTCCCACAAAATTGTGTCCTAATGTATTTTTTTAATCCTTGGAAGCTATAGTGGGTCTAATTGTGTCTCCCCAAAAGATATGCCCAAGCCCTAGAGCCTGATACCTGTGAATGTGACCTTATTTGTAAATAGGGTCTTTGCAGATCTATTAATAATTAAGTTAAGCATCTCAAGATGAGATCATCCTGGATTAGGGTGGGCCCTAAGTCCGATACCTGGTGTCTTTATATTAATAAGAGACAAGGGAGGGAGATTTGGGAAACAGATGCACACACTGAGGGAAGATGGCCATATCGAGACGGAGGCAGAGAATGGAGTGATGTGGCCACAGCCATGGGGTGCCGGGGCCACCAGAAGCTGGAAGGGGCAGGAAGGACCCTCCCTTAGAGGGAGCGTGGTCCCACTGACACCTTGATTTCAGACTTTTGGCCTCCAGTACTGTGAGAGAATAAATTTCTGTTGTCTTAAGCCACAAACTTTGTGGTAATTTGGCATGGCAGCCTCCATCTTCCAGCACAGGAACATAGGCAATACTTCAGTATAAAGAGAATAAAATTCCTCATGATCGTAAGTTCCAAAGTTAAATATGTGTGTGTGTATATATATATATATATATTTTTTTTTTCCTTCTGGATTGAGTTGGCAGTACAATTATTAGAGCAAAACAATAACAAACCTATCACAAATTTGGATAAATAATTTTAAATACAAAAGGTAAAGTTTTATTGGAAATTAATCCTTTTGAGATGGATGGTGCTTTTTCTTGTTCAATTACTTCAGATATCTGTGGCAGAATAGCACTTACTGCTGAGGGATGGTAGAGTTTACCATCGCTTGTAACCTTGTTTTGGATATCTGTCTCTATGTGTCCCTGTCTGTACCTCCGTGTCCCTCTCTGTCTGTCTAACTCTACACCTTGGAGAAACATTGTTCACAAAAATAAGTACTTGTGGATGGAAGTAGTTTGGACTCCTTCTGTGACATGCCACATAAACATACATAGTGATCTCTCATCAAAAAGTAATTTTAATGATCTCCCAACGATAACTCTCTCAGTCTGCCTTCAAGTTGTTCAGAGCAAAGAACTTGAAAGCAGCTGAGTGGAAAAAGAATTTTATACCCTGAATAGCCATTTACTTTCTTTATAGTATTTAGTTTCTTTTTCATGTTTCAATTTCCTCTTTTGTCTCTCTCCTCAACTTACCTTATATTCTGGATCTAGCAGTCCCAAGATCTGCAGTCTGGGGGAGGCTGATCCTGCCGCTTGCTGTCTGTGGGCTCCCGCGTGTGGGGTCCATGGATTGCCTGCTTTGTGATTTTGGATTGTGAACTCATATTTGGTGGGGCTGGCACTCTCTGGGGCCTGGACTGTGGTGCCTCCTTCCAGAGGGGCTGTAAGTTTGCTTCTGTCACGTTCCCTGGTACCATCAAGCCAGGGACACTCATTCCTTGGTCTAAGGTTTCCTGGATCATGTGGAGAGTACACGTGCAAAGGCCAAACCCACATTAAGACTTGAGACTAAAACTTCACACAGGAGAATATTTCTCCCCTCAGAGCTGGGGTCAGGAAAGACATGTTTGCTTACCGTCACCCTTTAGCAGTGGGTGAATTTTTCTATTAATAGTATCTTCTGCCACTGAGTGTGTAGCCTTTGTAGGGTCCTGGGCTTTATATGGTGGTCCCAACCATGATTCTCCAACATCTGTGGGCCAAGTCCTTGCTCTGTTCCCACACGGCCATTAAAACTTGGGCCTCCCCTGAACTTCAGCTCCACATCCCTTTACCCTTCCTTGGGCAAGAGAAGTGGCTGTCCCCACTCTAACCACAGGACCTCAGCCAGCCAGTCTGATTCTTTTTCAGAAATTTGCACCTGGAGCTGAGACACACAAAAATGGAGAGGGCTGAGAAGTAAGCCATCCTGCAGAAGTTCCGAAGAGCTGGCTGGCGTGGCCCTGCTGCTGGGGCCCAAGCTTCTCAAGGCCTAGCTGCCCAGCTACTCCATTACGATGATCTATTGAACAGTCTTCCGATATTTTTTGTTTGTTCTAAGTTCACCAGATTCAGTTTCCCTAGCTTGCAACTAAAGAGCCATATGTGCTCTTCCTGCTCGGCAGCATCTTCCCCCAGGGGAGGTATTAGGGAGGCAATGACTCTCGAGGTGGCTCTTGGCCAGCTCCAACTACAAGGGGGGCTGGCAGGAGACGGGCCTGCAGAAGTCTGGTGTTCACCACGTCTGACGACCCGCACAGAAATGCAGGATGCGTAGATCAATACATAAACACCAAAGTAAAAGTACATTCCCTTTTATTTTCTAAACAAACTGAACTATATAAAAAATTGTGTGTTGAGTGATGAAATCAGTAGTGTAAATCATTCAGCAGAACATTCTTTTTTTTTTTTTTTTAATTTATTTTTTTAATTTCAGAATATCATGGGGGTACAACACTTTGGCCATTCACATTGCCCCTGTTCTGCCCGTGTCAGAGCCACAATCGTGATCATCCCCCAAACTGTGCTCCCCACATCCATTCAGTGAGAGTTTTTCCCATCCCTTCCACCCCCCTCCCGCCCCCCCGCCCTCAGATGAATGTTATTGCCCTGTGTGATGTAAGTGTTCATCAGTTAGTACCAGTTTGATGGTGAGTACCAGTGGTGCTTGTTTTTCCAATCCTGTGACACTTCGCTTCGAAGAATGGGTTCTAGCTCCGACCAGGATAATACCAGATGTGTTAATTCACTGTTGTTCCTTATTGCTGAGTAATACTCCATGGTATACATATACCACATTTTATTGATCCACTCGTGTATTGATGGGCACCTGGGTTGTTTCCACAACTTTGCAATTGTGAATTGTGCTGCTATGAACATTCGAGAGCAGATGTCTTTATTATAAAATGTCTTTTTTTCTTTTGGATAAATACCCAGTAGTGGGATTGCTGGGTCAAATGGTAATTCTATTTTTAATTCTTTGAGGTATCTCCATATTCTTTTCCATAGGAGTTGTACTAATTTGCAGTCCCACCAGCAGTGTATGAGTGTTCCTATCTGTCCACATCCCCGCCAACATTTGTTATTTGGGGATTTTTTGATATGAGCCAATCTCACTGGAGTTAAGTGATATCTCATTGTGGTTTTGATTTGCATTTCCCTGATGATTAGAGAAGTTGAGCACTTTTTTATATGTTTGCTGGCCATCATTCTGTCTTCTTTGGAAAAGTTTTTGTTCATGTCCTTTGCCCATTTTTTAATAGGGTTGTTTGATTTTTTCTTGTTGATTTTCCTAAGTTCTGTATAGATTCTGGTTATCAGCCCTTTATCAGATGTGTAGCATGCAAATATTTTCTCCCATTCTGTAGGTTGTCTGTTCACTCTAGTGATAGTTTCCTTGGCTGTGCAGAAGCTTTTCAATTTGATCAGGTCCCATGTATTTATTTTTGTTGCTGTTGTGATTGCTTTGGGGGTCTTCTTCATAAATTCTTTGCCTAGGCCAATGTCCATAAGAGTTTTTCCAACGTTTTCTTCGAGAATTCTTATGGTTTCATGTCTTAGGTTTAGATCTGTTATCCATTGTGAATTGATTTTTGTGAGAGGTGAGAGGTGTGGGTCCACTTTCAGTCTTCTACATATGGCCATCCAATTTTCCCAGCACCATTTGTTGAATAGGGATTCTTTTCCCCATTGTACGTTTTTCTGGAATTTGTCAAAGATCAGGTGACTGTATGAGGTTGATTTTATATTTGGGTTCTCAGTCCTGTTCCATTGGTCTATGTGTCTGTTCTTGTGCCAATATCATGCAGTTTTGGTTACTATAGCCTTGTAGTATAGTTTGAAGTCTGGTAGACAGATGCCTCCCAATTTGTTCTTTTTGCTTAAGATTGCTTTGGCTAGATGGGGTCTTCTCTGGTTCCACACGAAGCGTAGAATTATTTTTTCTAGATCGGCAAAAAATGATGTTGGTATTTTGATAGGGATTGCATTGATTCTGTAAATTAATTTAGGTAGCAAAGCCATTTTTACTATGTTGACTCTGCCTATCCAAGAGCATGGTAGGGCTTTCCATCTATTTACATCCTCTGCAATTTCCTTTCTCAGTGTTTCATAATTCTCTCTATATAGGTCTTTGACCTCCTTAGTTAGATATATTCCTAAATATTTAATTTTCTTTGTTGCTATTGCGAAAGGTATAGCATCTTTAATTTGTTTCTCGGCTTGATTGTTATTAGCATATATGAAGGCTATGGATTTGTGTGTATTAATTTTGTATCCTGAGACTTTGCTGAATTCATTTATCAATTCCAGTAATCTCTTGGTTGAATCTTTGGGGTTTTCTATATATAATATCATATCGTCTGCGAATAGTGAAAGTTTGACCTCTTCTGCCCCTATCTGGACACCCCTGATTCCTCTGTCTTGTCTAATTGCTGTGGCCAGGACTTCCAGCACTATGTTGAAAAGAAGTGGAGATAGTGGACACCCTTGTCTGGTGCCAGTTTTAAGGGGGAATGCCTTCAATTTTTCCCCATCCAGTATGATATTGGCTGTGGGTTTATCGTATATGGCTTTAATAGTTTCTAGGAATGAGCCATCTATGCCTATATTGTTAAGAGTTCTTATCATAAAAGGGTGCTGGATTTTGTCAAAAGCCTTTTCTGCATCTATTGAAAGGATCATATAATCTTTGTTCTTGCTTTTATTTATATGGTGAATTACATTTATAGATTTGTGTATGTTGAACCATCCCTGCATCTCGGGAATGAAGCCCACCTGATCATGATGGATTATTTTTTTGATGTACATTTGAATTCGGTTTGCAAGGATTTTATTGAGAATTTTTGCATCTATATTCATAAGGGATATTGGTCTGTAGTTTTCTTTTTTTGTTGTGTCCTTTCCTGGCTTTGGTATCAAGGTGATATTGGCTTCGTAGAATGAGTTTGGGAGGATTCCATCCTTCTGGATATTTTCAAATAATTTCTGCAGTATAGGCACCAGTTCTTCTTTGTAGGCTTGGTAGAATTCAGGTGTGAACCCATCTGGTCCGGGACTTTTTTTTGTGGTAGATTTTAATTACTGCTTCAATTTCGGTGCTTGATATTGGTCTGTTTAGAAATTCTGTTTCTTCCTGGTTGAGCCTAGGGAGGTAGTGTGTTTCTAAGAATTTGTCCATTTCCTCCATGTTTTCGTGTTTGTGGGCATAGAGATGTTTGTAGTATTCAAAGATGATGTTTTGTATTTCCATGGTATCAGTTGTGACTTCTCCTTTTCATTTCTAATTGAGCTTATCAGAGTCCTTTCCTTTCGCTTCTGGTCAACCTGGCAAGTGGCCTGTCTATTTGTTTATCTTTTCAAGAACCAGCTTTTCGTTGCATTGATCTTCTGTATTGTTCTTTTGTTCTCGATTTCATTTAATTCTGCTCTAATTTTGGTTATTTCTTTTCTTCTGCTGGTTTTAGGATTGCTTTGCTCTTCCTTTTCCATTTCCTTAAGATGATTCATTAGTTTACTGATTTGTGACTTTTCTGTCTTTTGGATGTGGGAATTTAGGGCGATAAGTTTTCCTCTCAGGACTTCAGGAGAACATTCTGAGAATGTTTGAGTCATCTGATGAAGTTTTGAAATGATTGGCACAACCTGTGGTTTGCTCCAGGTAATCGCTAAATGGGGCCCAGGTCTGAGCCCTGATTGAAGGTAGGAATCTTCACGCAAACTTCCCGCGACCATAGCATTAAACAGACGGTCATCACAGCCTGTAGAGACTTCTGACTGCGACAGTGTCGCTCACGAGATGGAACCTCGCTCAGATCCTGTAGAACTAGCAGCGGTGGATTCCGCAAAGCTTAGCTCTTATAACGCTGTTTACAGATGACCAACTAAGTCAGTGAAAATTGCTTATTGGAATGAAGGGTTTGTGAAGTTACCTTAATTTTTTAAATTCTTGTTCACGTTCCACCCACAATCTGTCATTCGGCCAAATTTTATAACTCAGTAACTCGAAATAACTTTTAGTTCAATGTATTCTCCACTTTTGTTATTAATTTAATATCATACAACACATACTACATTTTTGTAAAATGTATTCAGACAACCTAATTGTTTTTCTCTTGGAGTTGATATTTCACTTTGCTTTGTTCCAGTTGGAACATCACAGCCCTTTAGTGCCGTGATGGAGTCCGTGTTGTTTTCATGAACATCTTCATTTTGCTTTGTATGTTCACTTTTACCATTCCTCAGATTAATCTATCATTAGCGCTAACAATTGAAATTTTCTCCAAGTAAAGCCAAGTCTCTGGAAGAGTTTTCATGCTCCAATGTTTAATGACCCCCCCTTCACAATTTCTACTGGGGCGAGTCTGCAAAGCCCAGGGGAGCTCCCAAACTGCCTTTGCAGAACTGCCTCGTTGCCCAAAAAGTTTTCAATTTTTCATTATTTTAATTTCCCTTTTCTACACATATTACTTAATCCTCTCTGAGGATTTATTTGATATGTGGTTGAAAAAATAAAGTTTACTGAGCAAAGAGATAAAGTTAGCTGATTTATGGTTTTTCATAGATAAATAAATCCAGGGTTGTGGCTGGTAACAAACCAACCTAAATTTTTCCACCTTCTGGATGGAAAGCCACGTTGTTTTGGTAATATTACACCGCATCACCTAGACAAAACCATGTAATGTAAGTATGTGAATATTTCTCACTGAAAGCGTGCTTTACGTGCACTGACAATAAAGTGTGCTGTATTGTTTCAGATTTCTTTTTCTTTTTCTTTTCTTTCTTTTTTTTCTTTACTTAATCCCCAATATGATAGTATCAGATATGTTATAGTATCAGGAAATGATTAAGTTGTCTTAAAAATCTTGGATTTTACATTTTAAGTAAACTCTTAAAATTTTTATGCTAAAGAGTTGAAGCTTCATTGGTTATAACTGAACTTTCACTGTCTTTATGGATATATTTCTCCAAAATTGTTTTCTTATTTCAGTCAGATACATATTTTGTAACAAACTGATTCCATAAATTTGGACTACCATGATATGCCCACATAAATATTATTATTTTAAAAATTCTATTAAATGTATTATGCCGGAAAATGCCAAATTATTTTTAACTACACAGTAAAACTTTTAAGCTGTGAAAGTATCTTCTAAATGCTAACTTGATTTATTAATATTATCTGATAAGCCTTTTTCCAAGTGCTTTATTGTATGTAACTGATTCATAACATTGTCAGTTTCTCATTGATGATTATAAATTTTCTTTATTTGAACCGTGAACTTTGCCATGGCCCATTCTGACGAAATCCGTATTCACCACTCTCAGCCTTTGGTGACACAACCTCTGAGCAGCACTTGTGTGGGACATTGGGTTACTAACACCACAAGTGGGCCGTTCTCTTTTCTTGAAATTAAGGAATTTTCATTTCAGGAAGGACAAATTATTTCATTGTGAAGTACTGCAAGCTCTTCAAAGTGTGACAGCGAAGGGGTAGACTTACTGTCACCTCTGTTTCCTTCGCAAAGTCACGGAAGACTGGGGGGATGACAGGGGGCCGTCATCGGGGACCTCTGGCTCTGCCGCCGTGCCAGCCACTCACTTTGCCCCCACAGAGGGCGAGAGGAGCCTTAATCCTGAACGCTGGCAGCCAGGAGTGCACGCTCCAGGGGCAGACCCTTGACCTTCCCCAGAGACACCCACCGGCCCAGGAGAAAAGACCGTTCCGGGGAACAGCCCCGGGGACTAACTGTCACCCTCTGGGGAGCCCACCAGGCAAGCGCCGGCCCCCCTGTCCCCCAGACTTGCTGGCCAGCCTTTCAGTTCCCCGTTCTGAACCCAGACAGCCAAGAATCAGACATGGGAAGAAAGCAAGCTTCTAACGAAAGGCAGACCGAACTCAAGAGAGAAAGAAACAAGAAAAAAATATATAAAAATTAAAATTTCCTAAAAACCTTGATTTGTAGTCTTAAAGAGATAAAGGAAGATATTGCTCTTAAGAAATAAAAGCAGGGAAAAACAAAAAGAATATTCTTAGGATGAAAACAGGTCTTGGAAACTAAAGAAATATGAACATAGAAATGAAAATTTCAGTGCAAATGATGGGAGAGAATTGGGGATACTCCCCGGAAAATAGACCTGAAAATAAAATGGGATGGAAACTAGCAGAGAAACTGAAGAACACGAGAGGATTAGTTTAGGAGGCTTGATGTCGGAACGAAGGAATCCTGCTACTAGAAATCAGAGGAAACAGAGAGGAGGAAATTATCCAAAAAATACATTTTAAAATTCCTAGAACAGAAGGACTTGAGTTTCCAGTTTGAAAGAATCCACTAGGTCTCCCACAGAATGAAAGGCAAAAGACCCTCACTAAAGCATAAATCCTGAAATGTCAAAACATTGAGATCAAGAAAGATCCTAAGATCTTACAGTGAGAACAATGGGACCCAAAGGAAGGACCAAATATCTTCTCAACAGCAACACGGGAAGCTAGGAGGCAATGAGGAAAAGCCTTCGTAAGACTGCGGGGAATTGCTGTCCCACTTAGACCCTAGACCTACAAGGGTGAGCATCCCTGTGCAGGGTGGGGAAATGCATTTTCAGCCATGCAAGTTCCTGAGGAATTCACTTTGCAGATACCTTTTCTCAGAAATCTGCTATAGAATGTCCTCCAGCAAAATAAAGGAATGAACCAAGAAAGGGAAGGACATGAGATCAAGGTAAAAGGCATGCCCCCGATGACCTGGTACCCAGAGCTTACAGGGGCAGCAGCCTGGAGAGCAGTTGGCCCAGAGGGAGTAGCACGAAGAGGGTTTCAGAAAGCCTCTTTTCAAGAAAAAAAAAAAAGCAACTGATAGAATACTTGACATTTTTGAATGCATTGAGAAGAGATTTATATTTCTAATGAGTTTTGGAATGAATTTGTAATAGGTACAAAAAAATTGACAACCTGCAATACCTTACAATGAAACAGATATCTATTTCTGGAATGAAATAACTTGCTAATTTCAAGAAAAATGAGTAGCTTATTTTTGTTGTTAATGATATAAATGTTGGATACAAATGTTACTTGAAAATCATTGTCTTAGTCCATTTTCTGTTGCTTATAACAGAATACCTGAAACTGTACAATTTATAAAGAAAAGGAATTTATGTCTTACATTATGGAGGCTGAGAAGTCCAAGGTCGAGGGGCTGTATCTGGTGAGAGTCTTCTTACTGGTTAGGACTCTGCAGAGCATCACATGGCCAGGGGGCTGAATATGTTAGCTCAGATCTCTCTTCCTCTTCTTAGAAAACCACAAAACCCATTCCCATGGCAACCCGTTAATCCATGAATGGATTAATTAATTCACGAATGGATTAATCTATTACGGACAGAGCCCTTATGACACAATCACCTCTTAGAGGCCTCACCTTTTAGTACTGCCACATGGAGGATTAAATTTCAACATGAGTTTTGGAGAGGACAAATATTCAAACCATAGCAGTCATTAAAAGTTGAAAGTACTGAACACATATTTTATTCTGGTAACATTCATAGTTCAAATACAAAAAAATTGTACTTATCAATGAAAAAACACAAAATAACGTTATTTTATGTTTTATGAATAAGTTACGTACAATAAAGCATTTGACATATACTCTTGGGGGAAAACTTATTGAAGGATATTGATAATAGAAATGAAAAACAGAAAATATCATCAGAATTTGCACATCTTTTACTGTATAGTTAAAAATAGTTGAACGTATTCAGACATGGCCTATTAATAGGACTTTAAAAATAATATTGATACAGGTATATCAATATCACTACAATCTAAATTTATGGAATCAACTTGTAAGAGATATATCTGATTAAAATAAGAAAACAAATTTGGGAAAAATATTTCTGAATTAAGACAGTAAATTTTGGTCATCATGAGTGCAATACACAGCTTCACAGCTGAGGTATATTGTATTAGCCTGCTCACACTGCCATAAAAAAATACCACACTGGGTGGTTTAAACAACAGAAATTGATTTTCTCACTTCTGGAGGCTGGAAGCCCAAGATCAAGGTGCTGGCAGGGTTGCAGGGTTGGTTCCTGGTGAGGACCCTCCTCTGGGGTTGCAGACGGCTGCCTTCCCACTGTGTCCCCATGTGTGGCATGGGGAATGGTAGGGTGTGCTTGAGCTCTCTTCTATTTCTCTTCTTATAAGGGCTGGTCCCATCCTGGGTGTCCCCCATCATGACCTCATCTAACTCTAATCACTCCCAAAGGCTCCACCTCCAAATACCACTCCACTGGGGGTAAGACTTCAACATATGAATTTGAGGTGGGAGGGGGACACAATTCACTCCATAGCATATATCCCGTCTTTCAAGAGATACACGAAAGGGGCACTGCCTCTTTGGAAAGCTGAATGTGTGCATGCCCTGTGACCCAACAAGCCTGATCTCAGATATGCGCACCTGTGCACCAGGACAGGCAAGAATGGTTACAGCTGTACTGTCCGTACTGTAAAAAAGTGGGTAATGTACATCTCCATCCACAGAGGAATAAATAAACTAGGGCATGTGCCTAAAACAGAATACTGCACGCATTTACGTGAATGCGTCCAAAAATGGTAATTTTGTGTACAACAAGGCAAGTTGCAAAATGATGCATTTAATATGATGCCAAAGTGAAAAAAAAAAAGCATGCAACACAATGTGGTCTATATTTATGCCTACATACATTTGTAGTGTTTAGATTAAGTTTACTTATATGAACAAATTCTAAAAACAATACTGTAGTGATTTTGACTGGAGTCCCATGAAACATGTAAGATAAATTGAAGAGGAGTTCAATTTTCTATTCAGTTTTTTCCATTAAGAAATAATACATTGGCTGGGTGCGGTGGCTCACGCCTGTAATCCTAGCACTTTGGGTGGCCCTGATGGGAGGATTGCTTGAGGCCAGGAGTTCGAGACCAACCTGGGCAAGAGTGGACCCTGTGTCTACAAAAAAGAAAAAAATTAGCCAGCGTGGTGGCACACGCCTGTAGTCCCAGCTACTCGGGAGGCTGAGGCAGGAGGATGCTTGAGCTTGGGAGTTTGAGGCTGCAGTGAGCTATGATGACGGCACTGCACTCCAGCCCGGGCAACAGAGCAAGACTCTGTCTCAAAAAAAAAAAAAAAAAAAGCCTTACCACGTTAACTTTTTTTGTACCCCATTTAATAAATTTTGATAGTTTTCCTCTTTGGGTACTCTACATTGCTTTTAGGGTCATAGACAACATTTAATGTATTTTTGTTGCTGTTATTTTTTAAAAAATTAATAGAGTTCAAGTGAGCAAAGAATGATTCGCATACTGAGCAGCCTTCAGCACTGGAGGAGGTCAGAACTCCACTCCACCATGTGGGCAGGGAGCATTTATAGGCAGAAAACAGAAATGAGGCACAAGAAATCGCTTGTTTGGTTATAGCTTGGCATTTTCCTTTTGGGGGCATGGTCTGATCAGTTAGAAGAATATGATTGGCTGAAGCTTGGCTGCTTTTATTGGCTGAGACTCTGTTGCTGCTATTATTAATGGAATCATTCTCCCATTGTAGCTTATATTCTGTGTTATGTTGTAGAAAAGCTACCAATTTTGTATCATTTAACCTTATGGCTAATCACTTAATGCATTATAAGAGTTTTAAGATGATTCTGTTTTCTGTTTAGCATATTACTCTATTATGCTCCAGTTGTGATAATTTTATCTCCTTCTTTTACATAATTATATCTCTTGTTTTTGTTTTATTTATTTTTTAATCATTCGCATCAGATGAAACTTCCAGAAAAATGTTAAATAATAATACTGATAGTAGCAATTTTTTGTTTGTTTCTAATTAAAGTGGAAATGTCTTTAAAGTAGATTTTTGTTGTTGTTCACAGGTGGGTCACACTCTCCCCTTTTTAGGTTTCTCAACTTTTTATCACTAATAGGTATTAAATGTTATTTAATTACTTTTAGTAATTAAGTGAACTTTTTTCACTTATGGGCATTAAATGTTATAAAATTACTTTTAGTAATTAAGTGAATTTTTTTCTCTGGACCTTTCGTGCTAATGTGTAACATTGGTTTCTTTAAACAGACTACTACAATGTTGGCACTTCTGGGGTAAACTTGGCTTGGCTGTGGTGAGCTAGAACGAGATGGTAGATGCGTAATTCACCCACTAGATGGTGCTGCGCCCTCATTTTTGGTTTCTGTAGCCCTAAATTATTGATTCCTTGTTAACGTTTAAACATTTGAAATTTAATATGATCCACAAGCTATTGCCCTCCTTTCAACTTTCAATTCAGTGGCCCTAAATTAGAAATATGCTTTAAAAATACTTCTTTTCTCCCATGTATTTGGTAAGTTTTATTGGGGTATAATTTAATACACAATAAAATTCAACAATTTTGAGCATACAAACCAGGGAATTCTAACAACTGCGTACAATCTGGTCACCGTCGCCACAGTTGTAATTGTCAGGGTGTGAAGTCCGTACGTGGGTGAGAAAGAATTCTCAGAGTTTAGGATAGAAAGAAGCGCCAAGTTCATCTACTGTCTCTCTGGGCAGAGAGGGCTCAGGGGGGAGAGGGCGCAGCTCCAGAAAATGAGGACAGGCACCCCTGAGGCCCAGCGGCTCTGGCTTTTTGTTAGGGCAGGCTGAGGAGGTGACAGGTTATGACCGTAGCCCAACTAGCAGAAGACAGATGAGATACTGCTGTGTTGTTTTTTCTGTTTCTCACATAGCAGACTGATAACAGAAATTAGTTTCTTCTTTCCTGTTGATAGCGGGAGGCACCCAGGACCGTCTCTTCTTGAGGAACTGGGGGATGTCGGCACTCCTATTGTCCGCTCAGGAACTTTTCCAAGGCTGTTGAAACAGTACTCAGGAAAACCTTTTTACAGGCAGTGGATCTTTGATGCCAGCCCATCAGGTAGCCTACCCTTTCCTCCCCTCTCCCGGAAACTCTTTTTCCTTTTGGAATGTGACTTGACCAGCTCTGGTGAATGTTAATGAGGATTTGCACCTTCTTTTGTTTGCTCAGTTTCTTTTAATTGCTAAGTAAACACCTCTGTAGGAGAGAAATTTGTGTTACTAACCTCAGGAACAGAGCTCATGCTACTCTAAGTGGCTGCCAGTTAGAAATTTATTTTTCTTGTTAGCCTGTTAGCAAGACCGTTCCTTCAGTAATATAGAACATTTCCATCACCCGATCACTTCCTTCATACCTTACTGTATCAGTCCCCTTTCCTGACCACCGGTCCCTGGAAGCTACTGATCAGCTTTTGTCACTAGTTTTTCCTTTCTAGAATTCCACATCAATGAATGATGCTTGTAGGATTAATCCATGTTGATAAGTGATTCAGAAATTTGTTCCTTTTTATTGTGGAGTAGCATTCTATTGTATGACTACACAACAATTTGCTAACTCATTCAGTGTTGATGGACATTAAGGCTGCTTTTAGCTTTTGGATGTTATGGATAAAACTGCTATAAATATTCAATTGCAAATCTTTCTGTCAACATATATTTTCATCTCTTGGTAAATGCCAACCAGTGGAATTGCTTAGTCATATGATTAATATGTGTTTTGACTTTATAAGAAACTATTTTCTAAAGTGGCTGTGCCATTTTATGCTCTGGCCAACTGTGCACAAGAGCTCCCGTCTCTGAGTGTTCACCAACACTTGGCATCAGCAATCTTCCTAACTCTGGTGGGCGTGCAGTTATATTTCGTTGTGGTGTTAATTTACATTTCCCTAATGTCTAATGATGATGTTGAGCATCTTTTCATGTGTTTATTTGCCATGTGATAACTTCTTTGGTGAACTGTCTGTTCAAATCTTTTGATCATTTAAAAACTTGACATTGTTTATCTCATTATGAGTAGTAACAGCTTTTCATATATTCTGGATAGAAGTCCTTTAATATGATCTGCAAATATTTTCTCACAGTCCATGGCTTGCCTCTTCATTTGAGTTAACGGTGTCTTTTGAAGAGCATAGGTTCTCAATTTTGAAGAAGTCCAATTTACTAATTTTTTAATATATAGTTTTTTATTTTTTAGGTCCAATTTAAGAAATTGTTGCCTAATTCCAGGCGACCAAGATTTTCTTCTATGTTTTCTTCTAGAAGTTTCATATTTTAGCTTTTACGTTAAGATCTATAATACATTTCAAATTAGTCGTCTTCTATAGTGTGAGGTAGGATTTTTGGGTTTGTTTTTGCATAGGACAAATTTGCATCCAATTGTTTTAGCACCATTTGTTGAAAAAATGGTCATTTCCCCATTGAATTGGTAGGGTTTCTGAGAATTAAGGTCTGCTGTTGGCCTGTGTGTTTGTGTGCATTGGATATCGGTGCATTGGGTATTGGCTGGAAGCCTTCCCTGTCCTCCTCTGGGGGGTGATGGGCCCTGCACCATCAGTCCACCCCCAACAGAGGGCTCTCCTGGCTGTGGCACTGGAGCAGCCCACTGAGCTGCTGCACCAGGCTCTAGGCCCAGGAGGGAGCCAGCGTGCCATGATGAATCCTGGTGATGATGGTGGCCTGGCACGTGGATGTCCTCACCAAACATTTGTCAGATAAACACACAAATTTTTTTTATAAAAACATCTCATTTCCTTAGAAATGAATTCCAAGGTTGAAGTAGCATTTTAGCACTTTTAGTAGTCTGACCTATCCAGTCCTATAGGATAAGTGGTCAGATAACCTTTGCTTTTTTTAATGTTCAACATGTGCTCACTGACAAAAACATTAAAAAGTTCTAAAACAAAATTTTGTACTGTTTTATTTATAAAAGCCATATTTTAATGGGCTACTTCTGGAAAAGCTGGAAAATGGTTCATCTTCCTTATTTCCCCAGTCTTCAGCAAAGAACTTAGCAGTACTCAGTGCCCCATGGATGAGGTCTTTTTCCAGCCTGGCCAGTGGGAACAGGTGCTATTCCCAGCCCTCTGAGTTCCTGTACTGCTCCCTCTAACCCTCTGGGCAGTTCTTCCCCCAGCCCTGGGTAGTTTCCACACACATGTTCAGTGATCAGCACTGCTTAGTCCTGGAGGGGCCTCTGAAGATCTCTGGGTCCCCTCTCTGTGCAGCCCTCTCCTCTGCGGTGCTCTGCACTGGGACTCCCAGGCCCTCAGCACCAGCATCATGCCCACTCCACTGGGCTCCCCTTTATGCTACAACCTGGAAACCCTCCAGACAGTCAGCTGGGGCAATTGTAGGACTAATCTCACTTGTTTCCTGTCTCTCTCAGGGATCACTGTCCTTCCCTCTCTGATGTCCAATGTCATGAAAACCATTATTTCATATATATTTGTCTGGTTTTGTAGTTGTTTCAAGTAGAAGGGTAAATATGATCTGTTACACCTTCTTGGCTAAAAGTGGAAGCGTTGGACAAGTGCTTACTTTTAACCATCCTTTTCTAGCACATATATTCCAGAAGCATAGAAAGTGTGTCTACTTTACCTTTGTAGCTCCCACAAAGTCTAATTCAATGCCTTGTACATACAATGTGATCAGTAAGTGCTTATGATTAATTAATTCATTGAGTGGGAAGAAATGGTGTTTCTTTGCATAACAAACTCCCCAAACCTAGCACTGTGATTTGCTCAAGACCTTTGCAGGCTTTGGGGTTGGCTGGGCTGAGCCAGGCCGCTACCTCTCAGGGTCCCCCTGCAGCAGCTGAGTCATGTCCAGGCTTCTCCACTCCCATGTCTGGGGGTCAGAGCTGGCTTTTGGCTGAGACTTGAGCTGAGCTGTGGCCAGAACACGTGGCCTCCTCATGTGGCCTGGGCTTCCTCAGAACATGGTGGCTGGCTCCTAGGTGAGGTCCTGAGAGAGCTAGGCTGTTCCCCTTATGACCTGGCCTCAGAAGGCAGGTGGCATCACTTCGACTGCATGCTAGTCCTCAGGTGCAAGTTTAAGGGAGGAGAACTTGGCTCCATCTTTTGTTGGAAATCATGTCAAGAAATTTAAACATGTTTTAAACTGACCACAAAGTCTCTTAGGGATTGTATTAGTCTCCTAGGGCTGCCGTAACAAAGTGTCTCCAACTGGGAATGAAGGAGCAATGACCCCAGAGGAACCCAGTACCTGGGCACCTGCACAGGCCCACCTGGACTGCTGGGCTCACAACTATTGCAGGAGAAACAAGCTCTGTTGTCTTCATGGCACTGCAGTGTTAGGTCAGCGTGTCACAGCAGCAAAGCCCTTTCCTCTCACCAATGCAGACGACTGATTGGCACCTCATGCTTGTTTGGTGAATAAATGAACGAGCACCCAGCTTTTGCCACATCTCAGTTATATATTCAAACAAGGATTCTTCTACCTTAAGATTTTAGGAGTTTGGCAATACTCCAGTGAACATGGACTCGAGAGCAGGAATGCCAGGACTCTGTCCTGACTGTACTTGCTGGGACCTGGGGCAAGCTGCCTGCCCCCGGGAGCCTCAGTCTCCCCGCTGGCTGAAATGAGCTGATGTCAGCGCCACTCGCGGGGCTGCTATGAAGATTAAAGGAGAGTGTGTGCGTGCAGTGCTTCCTCAGCTCCTCGTACCAAAGCGCTCGGTCGATGGTATTTTTATTATCAAATGTTTTAGCATTTTCAATGGCACAAAAAAAGGAAATAGCATCAAAAAAGGACCTGCTCAACCCAGGGAACCATTGCTCCGGTCTGGATTCAGGCAAACAATTACAAACCATATAGTTGCTCAAGGAAGAAGGATGTGACATGAACACTGTCCACAATGTTGCATTTCAGCAATTGGTCTGGTCTTAGGCACCCTGCGATGTGATTTACGGTTTTTGTAGTAGCCCTGGGCGGGGTGCTACTCATAGGTCAGTTCACAAAACGAGAGGTCCAGGTGCCACCACCAAGGAGGAGAGGCCCAGACTCACCTGGTCAGGCCACAAACCAAAGACTGACCAGGAGGTGGTGCCCCTCACTGGCAGCTGTCCCTGGCCCCTCAGAGGCAGGATGACCTGGCTGGTGGGGTGGGGGGATTGAATTAAGGTCAGGAAGAGACTAGAGTCAGGTGTGTGTGGGTCATGCATGGTGAAAACTGTTCTGCTGTTTCTGGAGTATTTCCACGTTTTTACAAAAATGACCTGGAATGTGTAATCTTAAAATTGATCTCATCTTTTTTGTAGTTCCCAGAAATATAGACTGTTCTGTCTATGCATCCTAAATCTACTTGGGTGGGTGGTTTCACCGTTGCCTGAGAGGCTCTGTCTGATGACTTGGACTGGATCCTTGGAGCTACCCAAGCGGAGCTGGGAGCAGAGAGGAAGGTGCTGGCCAGGGAGGCCTCGGGTCAGGGGGTGGTGGGGTCTCTGCTCCCTCTTTATGCCTGTGCTGTGCCCTGATGCAGACAGAGGGGTATGGCCGGGCCAAGGATGTCTGTGGGTGTCAGGGTAGAAATTGGTACTTCCTGGGCTTCCGGAATTTTGAGTTAATGCTACTGTGTGAAATTCTAAATGTGTGTATTCAGATCAAAATCATGGGAGACTCCCCTCAAAATGTCATACCCCTTGAGTTACAAGGAGACTTCCTAAGTGAGCCATAAAGTTCCGGGTGGGGTTGGGAGGCCCCATGTCCCCAAGTGAAACCTTCCAGAATTTAGGAAACCATCAAGAAAGTACTGGATGGTACTCTGTCTTTAACATCCACAAAGCCTGCAAAATGTACCCCCACCCACCACCCCTGTTAGCTGAGCCAGGGGTGATCTCAGGCCAGCCTTTGCCCGGGGGATGGGGCAGGGGCTGTGTTGGGAGCCACCACCAGCTGGCCTTAGCCTCAGATTGTCACCTCTCGAGACCTGAGCAGCTGCCACAAGTCTCCTGCCAGGGGTCACCGTGTTACCTCTGCTGAGTCTGGCCCAATCTGCAGCAATAAAAGTTCCATCAGAAGGTACGCTGGGTGTGCAGGGGCAGGGCCAGCTCTGTTCCCTGCTGTGGCTCGTCCTGGTCCTGGTTCTGGCTGCAGTGTGGCCTGGCTGAGCCCATCTGCCCACCCGATTTTTGCAATCCTGACATTAGAGGGAAGCCCCTGTCCCTGCAGCCCGCGGCTCTAGAGAGACACCTCTACTGTTATGTTATGTTTTCTTTTTGTTGTTTTTGATTTTGGAGAACTCTCTCATTTCCCCATAACAGTTCTGAGGTCCCTTTCTCTGGGAGCCATCCTGGGGTGTCATCTGGCCCCGTCTGTCTCTCTGTCTGTCCCCTGTAGCGGTTGGTGGGATAGGCCGGGGTCAGCCCGCAGCAGGGCTGGCTCGTGTCTACTGCTTCACGTTTGCCCCGTAGGCCCTTCCTCATCCTCTGGACCCTTCCCGTTTGCCCTCTCCCCCCTCCTCCTCCAGGCTTCCCACTTGGAATTCACCTCTTCCTTCTCTGTGTCTCACACCCCTTGCTGAGCTCTGCTCTCTGCTCTTCCCAGAAGCACCCTGAGCCATTGCTGTCCCCTCACTGTCCTGTGCTGGCCAGGAGACATGGAGACAGTCCCCCTGCCTGGCTTGGTGGACGGATTCCTCCTCGGTGCACTACAGAGCTCAGAGGCAGGGACTGAGGACCTCGCCCCTGCCCCATGAGAGAAGGCAGATGTGTCACCAATCATAAAAATGTGACAACAGGGCAATGTCAGGTATATGTGAGAGTCCTGGAAACTAGGAAAGGGATTCTTCTGATGGGGTGTGGAAGGAGGGGGCGTCAGGTGGAGAAACTTCATTGCCCAGGCAGGAGTTGATTTGGGCCATGGACAAGTAGAATTTCACCAGGGGTGAAATGGGGGCAGGCAGGTGTCACAGCTGCTGTCCTGTTGCCCTACTGCAGTGGTTCTCAAACTGGAGCCTGCGTCAGAAGCCCCTGGAAGGTTTGTTATAACACAGATTATTGCGTCCCAGCCCCAGGGTTCCTGAGTCAGGTGGTTGGGTGGGGCTAAGAATTCGCATTTCTAGGAAGTTCCCAGGTGGGGGGACCACACTTTGAGAACCACTGTTCTATATGAACCAAATTCCAATACAGTGTCAGGGCTGGGAGACACTTGGGAGCTGCATCCCCAACTTGTGTTCTAGGGAACCCTCATTTTCTGGTCCATGACAAAGGGTTCTGTGGTCAAATGAATTGGATAACCAAAACCTGTCTCTTGGGGACTCAAGATATACTTTGATATAATAAAATCTCTGATGAGTCCTGCAGTAACGAATCACACTTCCTTTGATCCAGTATTTCCCTAACCTATTTGAAAATGAAACACTTTTCATCCCTTCCACTTTGGGAGTGGGGCTCCATCAGGTGTTAGTCTGAGAAGCTGCTCTAGAGCTTTAACTGCCTCCCCGCCCCATCATCACTGCAGTCCGCAGGCCAGGTGGAGCCTTCCTGACTCTTGCATCCCCGCGAGACCAGGTGTGTTGCATCACAGGCGCTGTGAGTGGCATCGCTGGTCTCTCACCTGATGCCTCGTGCAGCTCCAGGCTCTCCTCCCCTCCTTTCCATGGCTCTGTCCCTCTGGCAGGGGTGCACCAGAAGAGGTGATGTCCAGTGAGGTTGAGGGATGTCCCCACCAGACTGTGGGCTTCCTGAGGTCAGAACCTGGTTCACTGCCTAAGACCCAGCCCCAGAACACCATCTTGTACACAGTAGCTGCTCAGCTAACGCTTGTGGCAGGAGTTGAACTGCACTGAGTCAGCCTGCCCTTCCTTCTCATGACTAATTGAGAGCTGGCCCCTACAGAAAACCAGCCAGGACCACTCAAGGGCACGCAGACTTGCTTAGGCAGTGCACTGGGGTGTGTGCAGAGCTCTGCTGGTGGCAGACACTCAGAAACTGGGTCTCCCAGCAGCCCTGTGCTTCCATATCCTGGCAGCAGGGCAGGGCTGTTGAGCTGGGAGCTGGCTGGGCAGAGGCTGGGCCACAACAGGGCCCACAGTTCAGCGGACATCTGGACTTTCTCGGAGGCTGGCTCTTGGCAGGCTCCCGGATACACTGATCTCCACAGACTCCCTGGGCTTCCAGACTTACGGGGGTCCCAGATGAGGCTGCACTCTGGAAGGCAACCATGTCTATATACTAACGTCCAGTGGGACATGCAGCAGAGCAGTGGTAGCTCACAGATGCCGGGTTCGGGTGCGCTGAGAAGGCTGCAAGTGGCTACCGTCTCCTGCTGGGCTGACATGCTTTGCATTGCGACTGCAACACACGCAACCACAACCACACACACACAATCATCACCAGCAGTGGGAACATGGTCATGGGACTGATAATTGTGTCCTGGAGGGAATGGAGGTTGCTGGCCAGTGGGCTGTTTGATTTTTCCTCCTGACGGGGATGCAACAGTGTGGCTTTTGAGGGAGGAGAGGCTTCTGCTAGGGCCTCGGGTCCTGCTGGTTATCCAGAGCCTATGGCCAGAGTGGCCACTTCTCCCCTCCCCGTGTGTGTTGGTGAAATGACGAGGTCCCAGCCTCTAGTTAGTAAAGAGCTCTGTGTAAAGTGTGGGAAAATTCAGTTTCCATTTCAAGAAGTCCTAAGATGATGTGACCTATTTCTGTAGAATTTTGAGAAGAGGCTTCATTTGGGCTAGTCCAAATATATTTTGGGAATTGGTACCTTTGGGTTATGCATATGCAAGAATGGTTGGTTGAGCAGAGTCCTGATGGTTTTGGGCCCACTTGTAGCAGCTCTGGTCCCCCTTTCTGTCTCCAGGTGCTGGACTGAGCCGTCCCACGCAGGGAAGGACAGTAGGTCTCTAAGCGTCAGCTATTAGTTATAAAGGGAAATGTGTAAATTGTCTGAGGTGAACTGAGGTGAGGAAGTTTGGTGATGCTGTGCACTTATGACCTATGTTGGGTAAATATTCTCTCTCCTCCCCTGCTAGAATTCATGCTGTTTACCCACCCCCTGTCTAGAGACTGCCTTGCACCTGCTGAGAGCCCGGCATGGTGTCCCTTTCCTCGCCACTGCTGTCTCTTCCTCTCGTCCTCCCTTTCCTGGGGTGGTCTGTCACTTGCCATGGTCCCCAGAGCTGTGAAGCAGGGACCCCCGTCTCCTTGCATGGCTGGTGGATTTAAGAGAATGTGCTTGTTTTTAGGAAATATACATGACGTATTTAGCGGTAAAAAGGCATCCTGTCTGCATCTTACTCTCAAATGGTTCAGAAAATTGTATGTACATAATTTATATATATAATTCAGGGAGGAGGACAAAACATATGGGGTAAAAAGGGGGTGTGGGTGAAAGACATGGGAATTCATTGTTGGACTATTCTTGTAATTCTCCTATGTTTGAAATGTTGTCAAAATTAAAAATTTAAAAAAAGATCCCCAAAATATAGTGACATAGGACAGAAGATTGTGTCTTGCTGTACTGCATGTAACAGTCTGGAGTGCACAGGCCAGCGAGGAGGCCTGGGACCGCGCAGTCACGCAGCGACCCAGCTCCTTCCCTGCGGCTGCGTGGTTATGCCACAGCCACTGCAGCAGGGAGGAGGAGGGGAACCGTCGGCTGGCACTAACTTCTGTTTGAACAAGTGATGTAGAAGTTCACCTTCCGCTGGCCAGAGCTGGGGCCCAAGACCAGCAAGGGAGATTGGACACACAGGCTCCAGCTGGGAGACTCTGGGACAAGTCAAAACGCCATTACCGCGGATCAGTGGAGAGCAGTCCCGAGGGCCAACTAGCGGTCTGCCCTCTTGCCTTTCCTAGAATTCAGAGGTATCTGGCAAATGGCCATGGCCTTGAGGGGTCTGGAGGCTCTACATCTAGTCCAGGTTTCCTACATCTGCCACAGCCCAATAATGGCTTCCCCTGGGTACCTCACAACATCCATGCCTTCTATTCTGAAACAGCTCCTCACGTCACTGGCTTGTCCTTCCTTTCCGCAGCCACTATCTGTCCAGTAAGGCCCTCTGGGAGCCTGCCCCACATTCCTTGTTTCTAAGTCTTCCTCTGAGTCCACCCAGCACCCTGCACCTCCTATACCTTTCAGCCTGGCTGATGACTACACGCTTGCATGCATGCGTGCCTCATCCCAGGATCCTGTTAAACTACAGATTCTGAGTCCCTAGGTGTGGGGCAAGGCCTGAGGTTCTGCATGTCTGACAAGCCCCTGGGAGCTGAGGTTGCTGGTCCCTGGACACCCTGGGCAGCAGATATACCTATGGGCATTGCTGGGGTGGAGCTGCCTGCTTGGAGACAAAGGAGCTATGACCACGGTTAGTATCAAGAGGGTAACGATGGCGGTGCATCAGGGACACGCTGGCACCTGGAGCTCACCTGGTCTGGGATGGACGTCATGCTATGTGTGGAACACCATCTATGTTAGGCTGATCACATCAGGTGTTGCTGAAGAAATTTCAAAATTGGGCGGTGTTTCAGAGGAAGTCGGCTTGCAGGTTCCTCCCAAGTTTAAATGTGCCTGTGAGTTTGTAAGCAAGAAAAAATAATCTATATACTTCACATCATGTGGCTGATGAGGGGAGTACAGAAGTCCCCGCAGGGAGACTCAGAGCACTCCTGATTTTGTAAGGAGAGCTGGTGCGTACACTCTGCCCGACTCTCCCAAGCACAGCTGTCTGCCCATGAGCCCAGGACCTGCCCACGGTGTGGCGGGATGAACATGCCGCTGGAGGTCTGGCAATACTGGCTAGAATCCCAGCTCCGTCATTAGCTGTGTCACCTTGGGCATGTCCTTACTCTCCCTGAAACTCAGTGTTCTCATCTTTAAAGTGGCCATGGGTATTACAGCTGACATGTAAGCGTTCCCCTGTTGTTGACAGTTCACACTGCCCTGTGACTACCAAACCCCGCCTGACTTGTCAGAGGCTGCCCATCAACAGCAGAGTGGGGTCTGAGTCCACCGCCACCAGGGTCTGCTGTTTCCGAGTGTTAATGTTATTGTGGGGTGAGAGCCCTCAGGCTCGCCAGAAACAAGCTGAAGGGGCAGCACTCAGAGTTTGCACCAACCCAGGCACAGGGGCAGCTTTTTAGATGGGGACGTGATATTCTCTTTGGCCACAAGATGTCGGCCTGCAACCGTGCTATCCGGGACGGGCCCCCCCGCGGACAACCAGGAAGGGTTCTCAAACCTTTTCCCCTGGATGACCTCCTTGTCCTTGGTGGCCACACGGTTTGCTCTCAGGGCTCTAGAAAAGGCTTTACAGCGGAGTCCATTTCTTCCCTCGTGGTTCCGAGAGGAGTTCAGAACCCCACCTCGGGCAAGTTGTTCAACCTCTCTGCGCCCAATTTTCCTCATCTGCAAAATGGTGATACTAGCACCTACCTAACAGGGTTGTTATGAGGATTAAATGATGTTTCCAAAGTGCTTGGACGAGTGCCTGGCACACAGCAAGCCCTAGAAAAGTCTGGTAAATAGAATAATAACAATACTACTACTAATAACAGTGTACTCGAGTCGCCCACCCTTCTCAAACGGATAAAATTCAAACACTGAAAAACTGAATCACATCTACAAGTCTCAAAAATATGTTGAGTATATTTAAGTATTTTGAAATTTTAGAATTCCCTGGTGGATTACGTAGACAATGGAAACAATTTTCATAATTTATTGCTGTAATTCATTTCTGGAAAGTTGGCATTTTCACCAAGAAGCGGGTGAAAGAGGATTCTGCCCATTGCTACTTGCTGTGATGTGCACAGCACGTTTCCCAAGGGTCTGGGTGAACCTCATGTCTGCGGAAAAGTGCACTCCGGGGGTTTGGTTCTGACTCTTGGCTCCCGGCCTTCCTTCAGCGCCTCCAGCACGTTGCCTGAGATTCCACCCCAGTCGTGCCAGAGTTAACTTCCCAGTGCGGCTATGACGATTTTCACTCAGTCACAGGAACAGACCAGCATCAAAGGCAAGATGCGCAGCTCCGGAGCCAAAGGGCATGCTCCAGCAACTCCCTCTCCAGGAGCAAAGCCCGTAGGCGTCTGCATCTGTCACCGTATGGTCAAAATCATGCGGCACAATGGCCTAAACAGCAATCAGGTTGAGGACGTCTGGCACTGAGGTTACTATACTTGAGAAGTTTTAGTTTGTGTGATATAAAATTGAATTACAGAATGTTTAATTGCAGAAAAGCATAGTGAAGAAAATAAAAAATCATCTATAATCTCATCACTTCAAGATATAATCATCATTTCTATTTTATTGCTTTATACAGAGACACTCATGTGCACTAAAAGTTTTTGCAAAATTAGAATTGCAGAATTTTGTATCTTGCTTTTTTCACATTATATCATGAGGCATTATCATGCCATGAAGTACTCTTCAAAACCTTTGCTCTGGTTGCCTAATGTGTCATTTATGGCTACACCATGGGTTAACACTAGTCCCTCTTATGGTTTCTAATTTTTCACTATTATAAGAAATGTTGCAATAAATATTCCTTTGTCACATACAGTTTAAACGCCCTTCCTTTAGAAAGCTTAATTAACGTGGATCTAAGTGGTTGAAAAGCGTGAATTCTTCTTATGTCATGGTTTAAATCACACACTAACTTTTTTCTCAAGGTCAAAGTTAGCAAGCAGCTAAATCCGGCTTTGAGTCCTGCTCTGCTAAGTTGAACCCCCCACGTCATACTTTCTTTTTTGAGGGGGGAGGTATTAATACACTCGCTTTGGTTTGTCTTTCAGAATGTAAAGGAAGGCTTTCGTTTGGAAGTTCTCTGGTTCTATTACTCTATCATATGCTATGTGTTAACGTTTTCAGAAAGGCAGCCACAGTACCTCAGCACAAGAAAAAGAAAGTTTGCCCCAAACTCAAATGCCTGCAGGGACCAGGCAGGGGAAACACGTGCCAGAAAGGCTAATGTGACATTTGGGATATGCCTAGGGTGACATGGAGAAGGCATGCCATCCACTCCCCCCTATGCAAACAAACAAGTCAGACCAGAATTTGTAAGTGGTTTAGGACACTGTCCACCAAACCAAACCCATCTGTGGGACAAATGGTGACCAAGAGTAACCTTCAGAAAACCCCTATGAGGTTCGTGAGGGGCAAAGGGTAGTGTCTTCATTTCATAAGTGGGGAAACCAAGGCTCAGAAGACTTGGGCACATGGTCAGGCTGGGAAAACAGCACATCTGTGAGTTCTCAGGGATTTTCAGCTATAGTGAGGGCTATTGCCTGTCACAATCTAGGACTGTGACAGATGCCATGAATCCTTTCTTACTGTTGATGGAGAAAGGACCAAATGCATGAATAATTTGTGCCCTCCCATTACTTTCAAGGATTTCCCTGGGATAACATTACTCTCTCTCATGTAGGTGCTCACTTAAGAATAACTGCTTCTTCTAGAAAGTCTCTCCATGAGGGGAATGACCACAGATGTCTGGCTTTTGCTATGGGGGTGGGCCCTTTATCAGCTTCCTGTTTCCTGTCTCAGTGGTCATGTGAAGCCTCCCCACCTACAGGTCCACTTTTCATCCTGGGGGAGGAGGAGGGCATGGTGGTGGTGACAGCCAGTGTGATGGTGCCCTTGAGCATTTGAGATGCCCTTGCTGGGTTTTAAGTATTATGTGTATGTCGTGCATAGAGATTTTTTTGAGTTAATGTAATATTGTCACTGACTCTTTGATGCTCAGCCATCATCTGTGAGTTTTTGGGGAAAAAACCCCCAACCCCAACACTCTTCTTGAAACACAGGACCCCCCAGGAGACTTGTCCCGCCTTGAGAAGGGGCTGGACAAAGTGGGGGTAGTGAGAGCAACATGGGACCATTTGGAAAGGGGCTGACCCAGACAGCTCCGAGAGCCCCGTGCTGACACAGCAACCTGCACAATCTGGGAAGCAAATGGTGCTTAACCTCTTTGACCTCATCATTAGGAGACTGGCCCTGTTATTTTGTGCTTCAAACTTCAGTTTATTTTCAAAGATCGCAAATGAGCAGGTAATGTAAATGAGCAAAACAGCCACGTGCTGTCAGTTGGGGTTTGGTCAGCATTGTGGTGAAGGGGACAGCAGTGCCCAGTGTGGGTTATCCAGTGCCCCCACCCCCTGCTGATGGTTACCATGGCAGAAAACTGTAGGCACATGTTGGCCAAATCTTCCCATTTTCCAAGAGAAGCTGGAAATCCAGATTTTTATGTGAATTTGGCTGATTTTGAAAGGCAGCAATGAATTTGGCTTTTCTTAAGACACTTTATAGGCCAAAGAAACCCCACATGCAGTTAGTATGGGGCTTGTGTGCCACCTATTTGCATCCTGTAGCCTCAGGTTGGGTCATAGTGGATTCTGGCATGTTGCTTGGGTGGCATAAGGGGGCATGCACCTGCTATTTGATGACAATGTCTGTGCACTCCCCAGATGTAAATAACTTGAGAAATTGCAACAAGGATTGTGTCATAAAGCTTATTGCTTGCTTAAAGCCCATTTCCTTCCATACCCAAAATGAAGGGTATATCCCCACCAATGTCCTACTCAAGCCACGAGAATGAGTGGAAGTACATTTCAGAGAATGTGCTAAAAAAACCAGTTAAACTACAACCATTTCCAAAAGGTTTTTAAATAGAGCATCTCTGAGGATTTTCCTATAAGAAAGTCACTGTCACCTGCATTATGAAGGATCAGGGGAAGTTTTAAGGGTGCAGTCACAGGGAGCTCAGGGCAACATCATAGCCACTTGTGACTTGAGGCACCAAGCAGGCCGAGTCCCTTGCTGAATGCAGTTTGGGAGAGCTGGGGTAACACTAGGGGCGGTGGGGCATTCCTTATTGTCAGATGTCTTCTAGAGGGGCGTGCCCCCTCCCTGACAGGGGGCCTCGCAGACCCAGCAGCTTTGGCATTTGTCTGAACCTCAGGGTGGTGGTGGGTCTGATGGAAGCCCAACTCTGCCTCCAGATAAAAGGGCTCTTCCCACATGGAGATGGCGGTTTGGGGCATTGGGATGACTTAACAAAGCCATGTGCGGCCATATCGTATTTCAGAAAGGCAGTTTTCCTGAAATCCAATACCTTAGCGAGGTGAGCAAAGTAAAATAGCCCCAAGGGGTTGCTCATCATCTCTCCTGGTCTAGGCTGGCTTAAGGGGCACTGGGAATGTCCCCCACACCCAAGCCAGGACCATCTAGTGGTGGCCTTCCTCTGAGAGGAGGGGCTGAGGCTCCAGGCCTCGCCCCTGTTTTCTCTGGCCTAGTGCGCGGACGGATTACTAGTGTTACAAATTGGAGAGGAGGGGATCCTAAGATGTCACGTAAGTCTTTTTTTCCATTTATTTTTTATTCGTATATATTCAGGGGGTACAAATGCAATTTTGTTACATTGATATATTGCATTGTGGTGAAGTCAGGGCCTTCAATGCATACACGACTGAAGCAACACACATGGTACCCTCAGATAAGTCTAATTTCCAACATTTCCTGGGGGCCTGGAACTCATACAGTTTAAGAAATGTTTAAAACTTTAAAAAGAGCAATAGCTAAGTCTCAATCACTTAAAAATGAACACATTTTATCCAATCAAGGCACATCGTCATTTTATACACCAAGAAAGGAAACTGTAGCAAATAAACGGGGCAAATGCCGCTTGGCCCCCACGATTACGAGACACCACGGAGTTCAGAGACGTTAGGGGGGCAAGGAAGTGCCCCCCGAATCCGGGAAGCGCGAGCTTTTGCGGCGCTCCTCCGCCGGGAAGCCGCCGGGGGGCGCAAGGCGCCAGCGCCCCGCTTTGGCAGACGCGCCTGCCTGGAGCGCAGGAGAACGACAACTTCCCTTGACCGGTTCAGAAGCTCGTCGTAAATTCACCACCCACCTGAAGAAAGCCGGAATGGCAAGAACAAGGCCATCCTGCTGGTTTCTGTCCCGTTGTCGCTCCAGTCCTGCGGCGGACCCGGGCTTCCCGCGCATCCGTCCCGCCCCGTCCGCTGTCCTGGCGGGTCTCCCGGGTCTCACCCAGAAAAAGGGAGCAAGAAAGTGTCCCCAGCGAGCGTCTCCATGTAGCACAGAAAGATGCGGACGCCAGAAGTGCTGCGCTCAATGGGGGAACCGTCGGAAAGTGCCGGCTAGTGTCAAATAACAGCAACCTCTAGTCCATTAAACCCTCAGGAGCTCTTCCAGACTTATTATTTCTATTACTGGAAAAAACCTTTCTATATGAGCATATTTCAGTAATTAAAATATTTCAAAATAGCATAAGACATATGGGCTTACTTCATCAGTATCGGGTGAGAGTCTCCTTCCACCCTACTCCGGGGTAACGCCGGTGTGTTTCGCAGCGCTCACTCGGATTCCCATCAATGCGCAGCTTGCACAGGTCTCGGAGGGTCCTGCGCGGCCGCTCCACGACCTGACCCCCCCCGGCCAATGAGGGGGGGGTGTGTGTGGGCGGGAGCGGGGGGTGGGGGAGAGGGGCCGGGATCTTCCCAGCTGGCCTGTAGATGGCGCCCGGGGAAAGGGGTTCCCGAGCGGCGTCCCCCAAGCTCCGGGGGCCACAGCCGCGGGGTCCGGGCGGGAGGGCACCCGGCCGCATAGACCGTGCAGCAGCCCCGCTTCCTTCTCAAGGGGAGCGGCTGCTCGGCACGCGTGCGAGGAACGGGTGGAACGGAATTACGCGGAGCGGCGCGCCCCAGGGGCGGGGGAGCTGCACGCCGTCGCGACCCCGCGCGCCGCTCAGCCTGGCGACCCCCACGCGCGGCGGGGCCCTGCCTGCCCCTGCCAGCGGCAGGTGGACAGTGTTGCTATGAAGAGAAAGCCTGGATTGTCCCCACGGCAAACCGCCACACGCCAGACCTCTGCCATTGTGCGCCCTCCATAGAAATGCAAACGAGCCGCGTGCGCCGGCCGCAATCTGCTCTCCTCCCCCGCACCGCGCCCGGCGCCCCGCCGCGCTGGGAGGTGGGGTGGGGCCGTCCAGCGCCGACCCGAAGGGCATTGAGCATGCAGGGCTCGGGGCGGCTAATGTCAGCTACGCTGCCTTTTGCAAGCCCCAAAGTGGGGCTGCCTATTTTTACCTTAATTTCCGGCTTCAATGCAACAGTCTCGTAAACTTTAAATTAGAAGGACAGAAAAAAATAGAAAGCAATAAAAATAAATGCAAAAAAATTTCTTTTAGATTCTCTAAAGGTGCATTTCACAAATTGCAGCAGCGTCATATTAGAAAACGAGGTTTGTTTTTTTTTTAACTTTTTCCTTTTAAGGACTTCAAAAAAAAAAAAAGAAAGGCTAGATGAAATCTGCAGGCTCCAGTCTGCCTGGTAACACCCCGACAAAAGCGGCAGATTTGAGGCATTGTCATCCCCCGCAGCCCTCCCCACGTGGCCTTCTGGCACGAGCCGCCGGCGCGCCGCCTCATTTGCATCAGAAAGCGGGTGCTGGCCAATGGGCTCGCAGCCTCGCGCCAGCTGGCGGCGCCGCGCCCACCGGCCTATATAAGGGCGCGCAGCGGCCGTGGGGCGCACTCGCAGGTGGTGGGCGCGTCGGGCGGGCGCCGGGTTTCTGTGCGCGCTCGTGTCTGCTCCGCGCTCTCCGCTCGTGCGTAACTTGCTGCTCGCTACCGCACCATGACTCTGGAGGAAGTCCGCAGCCAGGATACGGTCCCGGAAAGCACTGCCAGGTGGGTCTGACGGTGCGGAGAGCGCGGCTGGCCCGGCGGCGGCCTTCGGGGTCCGCCAGGGTGGGAGTCCGCAGGGTGCGGGCGCCGGGTCGGAGCTGGGGAGACGGCGCTGCGGACGCTGTGCTGAAGCCGGGCTGCGGGTTGGAGTTGGGGAGCCGGAGGTGCGTCCCCGTGGCTGGGTCTGGGGTCTCTGCCGCGCCTCCCGGCCGGTCCCGCTCGTGACGCTGGCTCGTCCGCAGGATGCAGGGTGCCGGGAAAGCGCTGCACGAGCTGCTGCTGTCGGCGCAGCGCCAGGGCTGCCTCACCGCCGGCGTTTACGAGTCGGCCAAAGTCCTGAACGTGTGAGTATAGACGCGGGCTGGGCGCGGGGGCGGGGGAGGACGGCGGGGAGGCCTGGGCCCGCCGGTCCTGACCTTGGTCCGCCCGCGCCTGCTCAGGGACCCTGACAACGTGACGTTCTGCGTGCTGGCGGCCGACGCGGAGGACGAGGGCGACATCGCGCTGCAGATCCACTTCACGCTCATCCAGGCGTTCTGCTGCGAGAACGACATCGACATCGTGCGCGTGGGCGACGTGCAGCGCCTGGCGGCTATCGTGGGCGCCGGCGAGGAGGCGGGCGCGCCGGGCGACCTGCACTGCATCCTTATCTCGGTGAGTGCCGCCCTCCCGGTGTCGGCCCCGCCTCGGCCCGCGGCCACCCGACTGACCCCTGCTCTGTCCCCATCAGAACCCCAACGAGGACGCGTGGAAGGACCCGGCCTTGGAGAAGCTCAGCCTGTTCTGTGAGGAGAGTCGCAGCGTCAACGACTGGGTGCCCAGCATCACCCTGCCCGAGTGACAGCCCACCGGGGATCTTGGTCTGATCGACGTGGCGACGCCCCGGGGCGCCTAGTGCGCGGCTGGCTCTGGGGGGGCCCTCGGAGGGCGCCCGAGTGCGGCGTGGAGACTGGCAGGCGAGGGGGCGCCTGGCGAGCGAGGTGCAGCGGCCCCCAAGGAGGGGCCTGGCGGCGGCCGGGACGAACCGGCCGAGCGGAGGACCGCGAGTGTCCGGAGCGGCCGTCGCCCAGGAAGGCCGAGGCGGGGACAGTGGCCGCGGGCCCAGGAAGCTCGGACTGGGCGGGCGGGCGTGACTCAGCAGCCTGCGCCCGGCAGGAAGGCGGGGAAGGCGCGGCGGCCCGGGCTTGCTACAGTCGCCGGAGCCGCAAGGGACCTAGCAGACTGCGCTGCTTTTTCAAGACGGATCCGGGCAATGCTTCGTTTTCTAAAGGATGGTGCTGTTGAAGCTTTGAATTTTACAATAAACTTTTTGAAACAAACTTACGCTCTTTATTGAGGGTAGGGGATCTTTGTTTCAGGGGAGGTGGTGAACGGGGTTTCAGAGGATTGCTGGAACTCCGTGGAACTGATGGCACCTGTCCCCCTTCCTGTTGGGCAAGAATTACAGGCTCCTTGGCGCTGGCAGAGGGGGAGGGTGCGCTGGCCAGTGGCAGGGTAGAACTTGAGCTCCTGTTTCTCTCCTTTTAGGAAGATTTTATACTTGCAAAACGGGAGCATACTTGAGATAAGACTTCAGTGCAGCAGCTAAAGGCTTGCCCTCCAACCCGATAACAGTGACCTCTGCCTCCCCTCCCCCCTCTGCCCCAGCCCCCTCCCTTCCCTCCTGTGACAGCTGCTTATCTGAACAGCTTGCAGGAGGCCGGCAGCGCAGTCCTGCACAATGAGCATTGCCTTCTGCAGGCCCTGCCCTTTGTGGTCCCCGAGGATGGTGGCAGGCTGCTCCTGCTTTCAGGAACTTTTTTCTCCTCAATGCTCTGACACAAAGTAATGTCACAAAGGTATTAATATCAAATGTGACACTGATGACTGCATTTAAGTGTGAGTCATCATTCTGTCATGGCTATGATAGAACTTGGAAGATCTGAGCAAAAATTGGAAGGCAGCATCTATATAAATAGGCGTGAGCAATTCTGAGGGGGCCTGGCATCTGCTGTCTACTATTTTGAGTGTTCCCTGCCCACATCAGAGTTACGAGGACCGGGGCAATTCACAATCCCATTTAAAGCCTTATAGAAGGAAACAATTTTAAATCTTTTAAGCCAAGACTTTAAGAAGGATCTAGACGAAAATGTCCAAGTGAATCAATCTTTTTTTATTAGACCAATATGTCTTAGCTTCACTCCCTGTGTTTGACTAGCTGCTTTCTGCAGGGGAAATGCACATGGGCCCTTGTGCTGTCGGCTAGGCTGCCACGCAGGCCAGGAGCCTTCTGGGCAAAGGCGGGGTGGTGTGCTGTTTTTCTAAGAAAGACATCCTGCTGATTGAGCAGCAGCCCTGGGGTGGCTGATCTGCTTTGTTGAGCACCACTTTCCAAATTGTCTCCAAATTGTGGAAGCATTCACAAGACAACAGGAAAGCTGTAAGAGCTTAGTTACTCTTCTTGTAATGAAAGCATCCTGTTTCCCATTTATCAGCTCTTAAAAACATCTACCCCTTGATGAGACAGAAGCTCAGCAAAATAATTCGGCTGTGTTTGTGCCCAAGTTTTACCTATTAGCTGCTCAAAATCGTGAGGTTTTCTTATTGATGTGGAGTCTTGTGGGGGTAGGCCTAGCTATACCAGCCTGCCTTCTGGCAAAATGACCATTTGCCACAACATGCTATCGTAAACACAAAGGGGGCATAATTACTTTAAAATGTATCCTTAAATGTGTAAATTCAGCAGAACATTGCACAGAGCAGGCGGGCAGACCCTCCTACCGGCCGGATGACCCTTGTAGAACATTAAGTTGGCAGCCTTTGCCTTTCTCTGATTAGAGCTTGCTGTGAGGCCACCTGTTTGAGCCCAAGGGGCAATGAGAATTTGTAGGGGGAAAAAAAACCATGCATGCTTGGATACAGTACCAGGCCCAAAGTTTGTGCAAAAAAATTTTTTTTGATGAATGGATGTTTAATGCTATTAAAATGAACTAACCCAGAGGGCAGGCACTAAAATGTAGAGTGTTTATGAGCACATTATGGCATTTGATGCTTCCAGCAATCCTATGTGATAATGCATATATAAGTCCTGAGTACTTGCTAATTATTACTACGTGTGTTGAGGTGACCCATGCAGGCTGTTGAGTTCAATGCCCTGCATCTAGAAAGTGCTGAATGAATGTTAATGACAATAGCACTTAAAAGCTAATGAAAGCATTTGCTCAAGACCACGGAACTCCAAGTGAACTGGTGGATTTTGGAGCTAGGCAGTCTGGTTCAAGGGCCAACACCTGTTGTCATGCACTTCCAGGTACTGGAGAGCTTGCAGGGTTGTTTTGGAAAGAAGGCTATTTTCATAAGATAACTTTTTATATTTATAAGTTATATGTATTTGTTGTGGAAAACTTGTAAAATACAAAAACATTAAAGAAGAAAGTAAAAGCACCTGTAACTGACCATGGCACATTTTGGTGTATTTCTTAATCACCTTTTGCTTTCCCTCTGGGGTGTAAATATTGTGTAAGATACATAAACACACACAACAGTTTGTAAGAAGCTGTATTTGGCTCATCCTGTATTGGGTTCAGTTTCCTGCTCCTTTTCATTAATATGCTATTGTGGCGCCCATGTAACCGAATGACCTTGAATGACCTGAATGACCAGGGCCAGGGTGACAATGCGCCTTGTAGCCTGCGATCCTCACCTTGCATTCCTCACCAAACAAGACAGATGCCTGCTATTTGCAAGATTTCAAGTGTCACGTGTCTAAAACAAACCTGTGCCACCTCAGAGCCATGAGAATCTAGCATGCTTGTTTTTTACTTAAAAAAGTTTTGCATTTGATCATTGCTGTAATAATTTACACTGGCAAAGCACCTATTTGTTAAGGATGAAATGAATACAGAAATGACAACAGGAGCAGCTTGGAGGGTCAGACAATCCTTGTCCGTGCCTGGCCTTGCCCACGCAGGGAGCTGAGGTCTCCTTGTTCCTTCCTTGGTAAGATGACAGGACAAAACGATCTGAGGTTTATTTTATTTTTAAAGGCAATAATTCTCTGTGTTATACATTTTATTAAACCATTAGCCTCAATAGCACAATATGTATTGCTCTTGAGGCTTACAAGGAGCCACTTGAGACAAAGTGGAAAGTGAATTTTCCAGAAGAAAAGCAAGGCTGTTGGCAAGTGCAGCAAGAATTGTGAGATCAGCTCCATAAGCAGATACGCATTTTTGCTTTTTTTTGAGATTCTTGGGCTTTTCCGTTGGTTTTCCAAGATATCAGCCCCTGTACTCCTCATTTGGGTGTGTCCCCATAAAAGTCAAAAGGGAATTGTCCTTCCACAGCCACCATGGAGAGACTTTATGACTTCACTGGGGGCAACGAGGCATGATCCCGCATGGTGTGCCTGAGCTGCCAGCAGCCGCTGGCCAAGTGGCTGAGCTGGCATGCGGGACCAGCTGGGGACCATGGGATGCCTGGAATGATGACATGGCTTTGATTTCTGTTCTAGGGCAAACTTACGCTTGGTCTTTTAAGTAGCCCTGTGTTTAAGTCTAGCTCAATTTTTTTTTCTTTGTCTTCTAGAATAAAATTGCCAAATAATTTTACTTCTCTTGGCAAATAAGAGTGTTTGAGTAAAGATCACCTGCACAGGTGAAGGCTGCCTGGAGCAGTCTGGATTCCTGGAGGCTGCACCACCAGGGTGCATGGCTTCCGGCCCACCTTTAAAGCCTCTGTGAACTGCTCATAGTGGGTGAGGAAGGCACTGCCTCGGGCTGCTGGGCTTCAGGGGTGGGACATCAGTTGCTCCTGTGTGGTTCAAACATGGGTTCATTCATTCCTCAGTAATTCAGCTGGCATTTCCTGACAGCCCATGCTGTGCCAGGCACAGTGCTAGGCATACACTCTCCACCGGTCCTTGCCTGCCTGGAAGGTCCCAACAGCGCTGGGATGAGGCCCAGGGCTCCGAATCCTCAGGCTCATCCTCATCCACTTGTCCCACCTAGAAAACTCGATGAGGATGGAAATGAAAATCTGAGTGCCAGGGACACCATTTCCCATACCAATCGCTAATTTTATAAGATCCCTACCGGCCAACTAAAAAATATGTTGCAGATTGTGTTCAGGGACATTTTGGTACCGTAAGTTTGTCTGCCTCTCTCCTTCTCCCCATCTCCCATTTATTTCCATTTTTCTAATTTCTCTCCAGTCCAAGCCTTCCGAGACTGTGGCTGCGCGTCCCACCTGAACACTTCCAGCGGCTTCCCCTCACATGCCAAATTCCACTTCCCTGTCCCGGCATCCTGCCCAAGCCTCCTGCCCTCCTTCCTTGCCTGGCCCCCTCTCCCTCCCTCTCCTGTTAGGCAGGGACCAAATCTGCAGGGGGCAGAGACAGGCCAGGAGGGTGGTTCCCAGGGGTGGAGAAGCTGGGGAAGGGACTTCAGGAAAACGCAGCGAACCACCGCAAAGAGCAGGGACTTGAGGTTTTGAGGCATACACACTTGCGGAGCGGCAACTTTGTTATGAGAACACTTGTCAATCATGTATATCAATCATCTAGCAACATCCCACACCTCCCATAAGCCCTTCCCCGACCAGGCCAATAGAAGGAAGCCGCCTGGGAGTCCTCAACATCTGTCTCCACTCGTGGAGACCGACCCGGTCCTCTTCGGAACATGCTCTCGCTTTGTATACCTCCCTTCTTGTCTGCAATAGGAGCTGTTTGTGCGGAATCGCTTCCTGTCTGTGGTCACTCTGTCGCACTGGCCCTGCTCATGAATTTTCCAAGCAAGGAGCCAAAGAAGCAGGACAACAGTCTGTCAAGAAGCCGGACTAGACACACCCACGCCCCCTTCCCTGTGCCTGTCCTGCCTTCCTCCCTGCCTTTGCCTGTTGTGGAGCTCCTGCTCTGGACCAGGCAGGAGACTCCCAGCACCTAGGCCTGGCACTACTGTGCTCTGACTGCACATGCAGGTTGAGCGACCTGGCCCAGGGCAAAGAGTGTGTCCTTGCTCACTCCATGTCCCTGCCTGGGGTGGCGTCGGGTCCTCACCTCTGAAGTGGGCTCATGGCCCAGTGGCCGGGGCTGTGGTGTGGGCAACCACAGGCAGGATGTCAGTGAAGGGTGCGCCACAGCCCGTGGCCAACGTGGGCGGTACCCTGGATGCCGCACTGTCGATTAGGGTCCTGTGCTCTGTCCCCCCCAACTCTTGCTCCTGGCCCTCACATCCCGTTCCTCAGTGTCCAGCCCTATACCCTCACCTGCCTAGGCCCCCACTTTTAGGGATGTCTGGTCTAGGCAGTAGGGTAATGGGAAGGTCCCTGGTCAGAGGCGGCCTGGAGAGAAGGAAGCATGGGCTGCTTTGGGTTCGCCCCCGTCCGTGGCTGTGCCTGGAGCTTGGCCAGGAGGGAGCACTGGTGGGAGATCCTCTGGGCTTCCTTTTCCGTTGTCTGTCCTGCCGCTCCCTGCATCCCCCAGTGCGTCTGACAGGGGTCAGCTGCTTGGTCATCTCGGCTGGAAGGGAAGAGTGGCTCGGGCTGTGCACTGGCTTGGGAGGTGGAGGCCACCTGCCACCACCCTGAGACAGTTGTCAGGCAAGTGGCGCAGGTGAAAGGTGGCAGGCTGCCGTGTGTGCCTGCAACAGCTCCAGGTAACTGGGGATAAGGCAGTTCGATGAGGCAATTCCCCTAAGGAGGCTCCTCTGAGCTTTGGAACAGAACACGGTGTTTCTGGGAGAACAGAACGGGCCAAGGCCTCCTTGTGTCTTTCTTACAAGGAGGAAAATGCGTTACAACTGACATCTCACAAGCTGCATTGTCCTGGGAAATATGACCAGAAATGGGTGGCAGAATGTGTTACGGAAAGGAGACAGCCTGTGTGTTTTCTATGTCTCTCAGGGAGTGCAGGCTTGTGCAGCAGAATTGTCTTCTGAGCAGAAAGGAGGGGTGTTTGGACCCTTGAGGCTTAGCCAATGGTGTCAGGTTGCAAACTGGTGAAGGTCACATGAAGGGCATGGGGATTCCACAAAGCCATGCCAGAGATGAACAATGTTCTGTTGATAGAAATCCTGTAAATGTCTCAGGAGGATCCCCTGAAGCCCCCAAGCCCCCTTCCCCATCCTGATCCAGGACGGGCAACCCTGTCTGAGCAGAGCCCGTGGGCAGCTGGTCAGACCTGCATCTGCTGTTGTCTGCCAGCCTCTCGCTTGGAAGCCCAGCCGACCGATGGAACTGTTAGAGTCCTCTCAGTGGCGTCCCAGCTGACATCTCATCAGAAGGCAGAATTCCACCGTGGGCCCCCTGACCTCCACCTGCTGGTGTTACTCCCTGGATGATGGGAGTAAGGGATTTTGCAGATGTAATTAAGGTTACTGATCAGTTGACCTGAAAATAGGGAGATGCTCTGCATGGGCCAAATCTAATCACATGAACTCTCGAAAAGCAGAGACTGGCCGGGCGGGGAAGAAGGAGCAAGAGAGATTCCAGATGTTTGAAGGATTGGACATGTCACTCTGGCTTTGTGCAGAGAGAGGGCCTCGAAGCAAGGAATGAGGGTGTTCTCTAGAAACTAAGAGTGGCCCTCTGCTGACAGCCAGCAAGGGAAAGGGCACCTAATTCCTAAAGGTACAAGGCACTAAATTCTGTCAACAGCATGCATGAGCTTGGAAGCGAATTCTCCCCCAGAGCGTCAGCTGGGAGCCCAGCCTGGCGGACAGCTTGCTTCAGGCCTTTGAGACCCTGAGCAAAGACGCCCGTTGAGGGTGCCTGACTTCTGACCCATGGAACTGTGAGCTCATAAGTAGGTATTGTTTGAAACTGCTGAGTCTGTGGTTATTTGTTACACAGCAATAGGGTCCCGACACCCCACATGGCCAGGAGAGTCAGGGTCCCCTTCTCCCCTGCCCCCACCTCTCATGCTCTGGTTGGGTCTACCTGCACTGTGTCTTACACCTTTGGCGTCCCCCCTTCTCTCACCTGCCCCTGTATCCCACAGGGCTGCTCCCTCTCTCCAGAGACACCCTGGGGTTTGGTCCTGCTGGTCCTGCTTCATGAAGTGTTTGCAGAAGAACACATTCAGCACTAGAGTTCAGCCAGGTTCGAGGAACAACCAGCGGCTCTGCTTGCAGGTGGAACGCACTGAGTGCCTGGGCATCTGCCTGGAGGGGGCATGTGGGGCCTGGGCACAGAAGTTCCAGAGGGGTCGACCTGTGGGTCCTGGGCTGGGATCCATCTTAGCATTCAAGGAGGTGGCCCTACCCAGAGAGGGTGGCAGTGTCTGGAGGGGGGTACTTCCATTGTCACCAGGGGATGGTGGGCTGGTTTTTGCCTCTGGTCCAGTCCCTAGTTCTGGTCGGGAGCCTGCTCATTCCTATGGAATACTGGCTGTCTTCCATCCTTCACATGTAGCTGTGGAATAAAACACCCAAGGGCCACTGAATCATTGATTTTCATCCCTAAATCCTTCCCCTTAAATGAAATTTCCCAAATTCTGTCAAATCACAGATTCTTAGTGTAGGAAGGAAGAATAGTTGTTACTTATTCTTCATTTCACAGACAAGAAAACGGGCTCAGAGAGGTGAAGTCGCTTGTTGCCTGGAGATCCAGGTCTCCTCATCGGGTCTGGGCTTTTCCCCCACAATCATAGGATTCTCATTTTCAAAGTAGAGCAAGGACCTTCTGGCCCCCTGGGGCTGCCCCCAGCGGCTGGATCCATCAGAGGCCCAGATGATGGGCCAGACACAGGTGAGTTGGCCCTGGAATTTGGAATGCTCCAGAGGAAGGAAACAGCTGGGAGGGTGGGCTGGGAAAGTGGGCTCTCTACCTGCCTGTGACGTTTGGAACTTGGCCCGATTTTCCTGTAATACGATCTTTTGGTAAAATACAGCTCTTTTTGTTGTTGTTGCTCATGGCTTCCTGTTATAAGGAGTAGACGCATTTGCCGGTCTCTCTGGCCTCTGGATGTGGGGAAGCGGATCAGTGAGATCCAGGAAAAGCCTGTGCCTTGCGGTCTGGAAGCCGAGGCTGGCAGACAGTCAGTTATGGGAACACTTGTTAAAAGGATGTCAAAGCTTTTTTTCTCCTCCCCTTTTCAAAGTGGGTCTCTGGTCCCATAACCACTGGCCATCTTTGTCTCGTACCAAGCCACTGATGTGGTTTTTCTTCGTCACCCTGAGAGGAGGTGGGATTTGCTGCCGGGTTTCATGAATCATTTTTTCAGCCTTCACAGTTTGCTTTGGTTTGAGGTTTGCAAGCCCAGCAGTGATGCAACCTGGTTGTTTGAACTGATTCCGATTTTTGACACTGTCTCTTTTGCTATCCCCACCCTGTAATGGTGGCCTGGGGACACTCACATCCGATCTTCCCTGAGTAGGAAAATTCAAGAGAATAATTTAAAATTTGTTGTATTTTCATTATGATAAAGATCAGGCAAATAGAATTCTAAGGAACAACACCAATATAACAGTCAAAAGCAACATTGAAAGAAAAGAAACAGATACACTTTGGAGAAAATATCCTCTTTTGCAGCAAGATTAAATTTCCCTAGAGTGACTCACAGCAGCAAAGCAATTCATGGGAGTCCCTGCACTGAGCAGGAATTTGATGCTAACATTCCAGGAAGGAGGTTCAGCTATCAGAAGACTCACTTAAAACCATGGTGTCCTCGTTTTGTGCCCTTGGATTTCCACGAATCACTTACGTCGTAGCTCTGCAAGCCCAAAACAATGACCAAGGTAAAGTCCAGGGAATTGGTGGGTGGCCCACCTGTCATCAAGAGGGTCCGGGGTCCTGGCAGGTAGTGTGGACACCCACAGTGCCCATGCGGGGCTTGGTGACAGTATTTTCACTTTAACGGTGTTGAGCAGGACAGGCAGCGCTTCTCTCTCCACGTGGCCCCCAGCCGCTGGGCACCCTCGTCCTCCCCAAAGGCACAGAGAAGACTCGAGAGAAACAAGTCCCCACCCAGGGGGGCTGCAGGGGCTGGAGGGGCCTGTGGCAATGGGAGAAGCAGCTTCCAGCTGGGCAGGGGCCTGGCCACACTGAGTCTCCCACCCTGGGTCCTGATGATGTCGGTGGAGAAGCAGACCCCTCCCAAACAGGAGGCCCATTCCGAGGCAAAGGGACTGTCTCACTTTCAGGAGCGCCTGGCAGCTGGGGTGAGGCCTGGGGAAGCCCTGCTCACTCCTTGCCTGGTCACCAGCCCCCCGTGGTGTCTGTATGAGGTCAACACCGGCATGTGGCTCAAATGAAATGGGGGGGGCAGGGATTAAACTAGGAGCCGGGGTGTACTCCCAGCCTTGTCCTCCGAGGAGCTGTTGTTGTAGGTATGCGTCAGCAGTCACTGCAGGCTCAGAGGACGGATGCTGGAGCTCACTAGATGGGGCCATGGGCTATGGTCTGAACGTGTCCCCTAAAACCCGTGTGTTGGAAGCTTAGTCCCCAGTGCAGCAGCGTTGGGAGGAGGGCCCTGTGGGAGGTGTTAGGTCATGGGGGCTCTGCCTTTGCGAGTGAATAAATTCTGCCATAAAAGAGCTTGACTGAGGGAGCTTAGTCCCTTTCTTGCCTTTCCATCCCGCCCACCACGTGAGGACACAGTGTCCCTCCCCCTGGAGGACACAGCAACAAGGCGCCTTTTGGAAGCAGAGAGTAGCCCTCATCAGACACTGAACCTGCCGGTGCCTTGATCTTGGACTTCCAGCCTCCAGAACTTCCAGAAATAAATTCCTGTTCTTTACAAATTATCCAGTGTCAGGTATAGCAGCACAAATAGACTGACATCGTGTTTAGGGGCTTGAGTGTCCCAGGGAACAGCAGGATGGGGGTGATGGGCTGGGACAGAGCTTTAAAAGTGGTGCAGAACTCAGGCAGGTGGAGCTCATGCACAGGCTTGAGGACTGTCACCACCTGGGGACATCCTCTAGGTTTGCTCCTCATCACCTTTTCAGCCCTCTCCTAAGGGTGGGTCTGCAGGAAGCCCAAGTGTGGGGAACGGATGCTGAGCCTCCGTTGCTCTGCCTTTGCTTTTTCCAGCTCAGGGAACTGGGTTCACAAATTCTTGCAATAGGAGGGATTCAAGGGTGAAATTCTTCTATGGCTGAATGGAGACGGGGAGAAAGAGAGAGAGAGAGAGAGGAGGGGAGGGGGTTCTCAGAGCTGCCCCCAGGCGGCCGGGGACCCCCGCTTCCGTCCCAGCCCTGCCCTCCCGGCTGCAGCGTGTCTGCCAGAGCTCCCTCTCCGCGCCTGCGTCTCTCCTCCGCACCCATGGTGCGGGCTTTCCAGCCCCTGAGTCTGTGTGCTGTGTGTCTGTGTGCTGGCCTGGGGCTTCCCACTGGCCCTGCTGTCACTGTCCCATCTTCATACCAGTGCCAGGCCCATGACCCTGGCACCACCATGTTACTCACCTGGTTGACACCCCTGCCCCCTTTTGCCTTTGGACGGCTTGGACAGCATGTCCCTATTGTGTCACTGGGGCTCCAGGCATCCTTCCCACGTCTCCACGTGCCCCTCCCCTTCTCCCTCACAACTCTTCATGCACATTAAGGAGATCTGTGTACCAGCGTGAGAGCTCTGCAAGGAGAGGGACAGAGTTTAACCTGGACTACCTTGCATCCAACAAAGTGCCTAGGACAGGCGCACACTGGCCTACAATGACAGCCCACCTGGGGGAAGAATGCAGTGTCCCTTGGAGCACCGTGCGCAAGTCGGGCTTGCATTTGGAGCTTGCTGCCACGTGGTCCCCGGTGCTGCATGCTGAGCGCTCAGAGGAAGAGTCAGAGGCAGAACCGCCGAAGCAGCAGAGTTGGTTTGGTCTGTGTTGTGGGAATTGGGTAGGATTTGCCCTTTCCTCTTCACCACCACCCTCATCATCTGCATCAGCATCCTCAGCAAACACCTTTGCCAAAGGCCCGTGTGGGAATGGGGCACAGACACTGGACACTTTCAAGACCTTATAGTTTATGAGAAGCAACACTGATTTTTCTTTCTTTCTTTTCTCGATGGAAAGGAAGACAGACAAAGCACTAACCTCAAGAAGTCCGAGGACAGTGGGACGTGTGGCGCACGCCTGTGGTCCCAGCTGCTCTGGAGGCTGAGGCGGGAGGACGCGCCAGCCCAGGACTTTGGGGAAGGAGAGGAAGAGGAAGCATCAGGCAGCGAAACTTGAGATGTTGAACACAGAGGGTGAAGGTCCTGGGTCTCCTGCAGGAAGCTGGCAACCTCGGCGCGGCCTGTAGGATGCCCCACGGTGAGGGCACTGGCAGCCCAGCTGCTGAGGGCCAGCCTTAGATGTGGGCTGTCCGTGGAAGGGGCAGGGTTGGCGTCTAGTGGTCCCAGTGTGTCGGAGACCCTGTGGCCCTGGGCAGACCCACACTAGGCGTGAACTGAAGGTGGGAACAGGACTTGCTCAGCTTCCTGAGAGGCTGTGGCACGTTTCTCGGTTTCCCCGTGTAACAATCTGCCATACACCTAGCGGGCTGTTTCTCATCTCTTGAGGTCTCCGGCCTGGGCCCGGCAGTTCCGTTGCTGTGCCCAAGGCTGCCTGCCCGTCACCTGGGGCGTGGCCGGCTGAGAGGCTCAGGGGGGTGCCTTGGGGGGCGTGGGGCGGGGCCAGAAGCCGGGCTTGGCTGGGATGCTGGGTGTCTCCGCCCGTCCCTGCCCACGCGGCCTCATGACGTGTCTCTCCCCAGAGTGTCCTGCACGGGTGGCTCCACTCCCACTGCCCTCTGGGGGTGAACTGGAGCCATTGGCCTGGGTTAAACATGGGAGGGGACCACCCAAAAGCGTGAATCCTGGGCAAGGTGGGCCACGGGCCGTCTTTGGAGATTAACGGTGACTCATGTTTCTGAATCAGGTGTGAGACTTACTCAGGTTACATAACTCATTTCGGAGGGGAAAGACAACTTCAAAGTACAAAATGTTACTGTCTATGCAGTTGCAGTTTGGAAGTGTTCTGCTGTTCTCTGCTACGAAAGGTCTTTAGAGGATTTTTACAGACAATAGGAATTACCACGATAAATTCCAAAGCAGAAATGCTCATGCCTCAGCTTAGCACAAGGGTTAATTCAGCAACTTAGTGAGAACATATCCTCAGCCCCTGGACCCTGCCCTGGCACCTGACGGCAACGGACTGCCCACAAGGACACTGCTACCCACGTGTGCGCGCGGTGTCTGCCTCCTCCCATAACAGGGCCCTGAGCCCACCCTGCCGCCTTTGGAGCCCATAGGGTCAGGGCCGTGTCCCAGCACATCCTCCATCCAGCCTTGGCTTCCTTCTCAGAGACAGATCCTGTTCTCTGAGAAGCAAACCCTCGGGGACTTGATTTCCGCGCGACCTGCACCCCAGCTTCAGCCCCCACCAGATATTCCCATTTCATCTGAAACATCTGTTAGACAGCAGGGGGTGGATGTGTTCATGGGGGACATATCGTGCAAAGAGTGGCCTCGCAACAGAGCCACAGGACCCTAACTCACCCCTAGGAAGGAAGTAAGCTGGGGGGAGCCAGGGCAGGACAGGTGCCAGAGAGGAAAGGGTTTCAGGTAGAATCCAGGCTTCCCCTGTTAACTCACCTTTTTTCCCTTGGTGGTGGGGAAAATAATGTTATAATTTACACACTGATTTGTTTGAGTAATGAAAGTATCAATTAATACAATGAGTTTTAAAATCTGGAATCAAGCATAAATGTCCAAGTTATGCTTGTCATTCTCTAACATGCAGCACCTGCCCCAGACCCCTGCACCCTCTGTGGCCCTGTCTGTGCCCGGCTGAGGATGGCATTGTGTGGGCCCCTACCCTCTGGCTTCTGGTTAAATTTGGCCAATGGCAGGTGTCAGCAGGAGATGGGAGGTTTGTAGGGGGTGGAGGACAGCCTGAGTCCCCAGAGGCGCCCCGTCCCTCGGCACCATGCCTCCTGCCAGGAGCCCCTGCCCCGCGGCTCTGGGGTGGGCATCTCCTGCCATCCCCCGGAGATGCACCAGCTCCACCCTCACTGGCCCCATGAGCTGCCACACCTCTGAAAATGCGAGCGCTCGCTAGGTGAAAGAACAGCAGTCCAGCTCCAGAGCCCCCGCGGGCTCAGGCGGAGGCCACAGCCTTGCTAAGCTTTTCCTCCTAGTGCCCTTCTCCAGAGAGAGCCCCCGTCAGTCACTTGAAGTCATCTCACAGGGAGCACAACCTGGGACAGAGATTTTTTCAGAGTCATGAAGCTGGTAAGGGGAGGAGCCAGGACCCAAAGGGAGGCACATGTAACTTAAAATCCTGTCTTCTTTTTTGTGCTGAAAAGTGAATCTGCTGTGTTTGAATGTGCCCCTCCCCCAAATCCATGTGTTAAAATCCTAACCCCCAGGTGATGGTATTAGGAGGTGGGGTCTTTGGGAGTGATTATGTTGTAGGGGTGGAGCCCTCAGGAATGGGAGTCGTGCCCTTGTATAATGGACCCCAGAGAGCAGCCTTGCCCCTTCCCCCAGGTGAGAACACAGGAGGAGGTGCTGTCTATGCACCAGGAAGTGGGCCCTCACCAGATACTGAGTCTGCCGGTGCCCAGATTATTGACTTCCAAGCTGCCTCCAGAACTGTGAGATATAAATGTTTGTTATTTATAAGCTACCCAGTCTGTGGTATTTTGTTATAGTAGCCCAGATGGACTAAGATGAAATCCAATAGGCCCTGATCAAAATAAGACTCATGGTGCACCGCGTGGTGTTTACCTTTTGTTCTGGGGGAAGTGTGATGCAGTTATGCAAAACCATCGTGAATAACAGGGACTGACCCCACCGCTACCTCTGGGGAAGCAGGGATGGCAGCAGGTGGAGTGGAGGGCAGTGTCTGCCAGCTGAGTGCTTCCCTGGAGCTGGGTCTCACTAGCTGTGTCACCTGGGCCAAGTTGCTTCCATCAGAAGGCAGACCTTACCTCATCAGGTGGCCTGAGGACCCCCTGGGACAAAGTAGCAAAAGTGCCCAGAACAGTGCCTGCTGGCCAGTGTTGCCGTGGCTTCTGCTTGGGGTTCCTAGGGGAGGGGGTTCTCCTTTTCTCCAAAGAAACAGAATGGGAGTGTTGGGGAGCCCCTCCTATGCACCCCCTCTGTTAAGAGTAGGGAAGTTGGGCACTAAATGACAAAGCTTTAAAAGCCATGCAAGCCCCAAGGCTCAGGCCACCTGCAAGGAGTGGCTCCCAGGCCCCTGCAGCCAGCCAAGCAGCTCTCCAGAACATGAACAACGTTTCCCCACCTGCAGGGCCGCCGGCTGGTGCCTTCCCCGGCAGCAAGGCCCCTTCACCCAGGTGTGGCCGGGGAGGGTGGCAGTGAGGCAAGGCTGAGCCTGGGCTCTGCCAGGGCTTCCTCCTGCGGCTGGGGAAGAACTTGCCAGAGAGAAAGCCAGGTGTCCTGAGGTGGGCAGGTCTCCCTGGGGTCGTGTTCTCCTGCTTCCTTCAGGCTCTGGCTGGCTCTGCCTTGACCTCAGGCTTCCTGGCCCTGGGGAGCACAGTCTGTCTCAGCCCCTAACTTGCCCATGGCTTTCACGGGAGCCTCCTGCACACTCAGGAGGCCTGAGGCCACAGCCTTTCCAACGAGTCCCCTGGGACAGTGCTGACGCTGCTGCTGGCCACAGAGCACGCTCTGGGCACCGAGGGGACGGGCACTTGGGCCCCGCGGGTGTGTTTGCATTTCCACTCAGGTGCAACTCTGTGGGGGAAATTTCAGGCTCTATAGGGCCTGGGGGCTCATCCTGAACTTACATTGAACTCAAATGGGGGCTCGAGCTCCAGTTCCAGGCTGACTCTGGGCGGAGAGCGGTCTGTCCCCTGTGGATTGGACCCCTGGTGGCGTTGGTGGAGGGGTGGGTGCTGCGGCATGATGAGACAGATGCCAGCTGGCCTCTGGCCAAGGCCAGAGCCCTGGGCTAGGAGCTGGTGTGGGGGTGGGGACTGCATGTTGAATTCCTGACCTTCCCAGCTTCCCGGCTGTGACTGCTGGCTCTTCAGTACCTCTCTGAGCTTTAATGTCCGTATTTTTAAGAACCCTGCCCTCACACAGTACCTCTGTGCTCAGAGGTGCCCAACGCACTGATCAACTCAGATCTGACTTCAGTGGGTTTTTGGCTATCCCCGCTGTGGTGCTCAGCATCTCCAGACACCGGCCAGCTGCTTCCTCCAGCGCCCAGGCACGCATACACCCGCACACGTTTCCATACCTGCTACTGTGAAGCCCAATCTCTCAATCTTGCTGGACTCCCCAGCTATTAAATTAGGTCAGCAGGTTTGGGCTAAGCAACCTCAGATGGTCAGGAATGAGTGATAAAATGGGAGCTGCTTCACCCTTCCGGAGAGTGGGAAGGAGCCCGGGAGGGAGCCAGCGTGCTGAGCTCGATGGCCCAGCTCTTCCTGCGTGAGCATCCCGGACAGGCCTGCCCGCTCGTCTTTAAAGAGTGAGCACTGGGGAAACACACAGTGACAGTGGTTCTCTCGCTTTGCTTTCATTCTCCCAGGCGCCTGCCCCAGGCGGCCCGAGGGTCTATGCAACGCCTAGATGTTACCAGCACACACCTGCTCTGAATCTCTCCCTCTGGTTTTGACACTGCCACCAGTAAGCCACGAGCTGGACAAAGCCAAAGGAGGCCAAAGCCTCTTGCACTTGCTTCTGCTCCTTCCCACGGAGGCTGACATCGGTCTGATAAAAATGCAAGGAAAGGACTGTTTCAAAGTTGAAGGATCCAAAAGGCATTTGCCTTTTTCCATGGGGTAAATATTGAACAAAACTATTTTTTCTACAAGAATTCTCTGTCCCTAGCAGTTGCCTTATTTATTTATTTTTTCAGGGCTGCAAATTACTTCAAATAAACAAACTAGTGCAGAAAAGGTAATGGCTAGAACGCTTGGCCTCTGCTAAACGACTGTGTTATGGGAACATTACACCTTGTGGAATCCCTGTGTAAGGTGATGGATGAGCAGCCGGTGCACGGTATGTTCTGTTCTGAGCTGCAAGTTGGTGGCTTTCATTCTCTTGCTTGGTTTTGCACAGGTTAGCAGTTACTGAAGGAGAACTTCAGCTCTCCGAGTTCTCTGGAAGCCTGTCTCGTTTGCCCCAGCGCCAGGATCTGGAAACAGAGAGCAGATTCTGAGAGATTCTGTCCCCTGCAGTCCTCAGCAAGAACACCGTCATTAGTATATCTGCCAGCAGTTGGACAGGAGGAGACCTCCCTGCCTGGGGTCTGCCCTCACGGAGAAGGGACTGGCCCTCCAGGTCTCACCTGCTGGAAGGCAGATTCCTGGCACCTCTGCTCCCTGTCCTGCCTACTAATTGGTTGTGGTCCCAGCTTCTCCCCATCTCCTCTTGTGTCCAACGAGCCCACTCAGACAATTCGATTATGGTTGTTGCAAAGACTGACTGAGGTAAGATGTGTGAAGGGGTGTGCACAGCAAAGGGCCTAGCCCAGAGTGGATGCTTAGTGACAGTGAGTTTCCTCCCTCCACTCGGAATGTGAACCATGCTCTTTTTTCTGCCACATGGCTGGGCCTGCAGCTGCAGCCTCACCTGAGGATTTCCCCTCCCAGCCCCTGTGGGATTGATGTCTGTGTTCCCCACAAGCCACAGAGTCCGGCAGCCGTCTTTCCCTTTTGTGCACACTGACCACCCCAGGGCTCACAACTGAGCAATCTGGGAAGCCGATCTGGACCCCTGTTTCTCTCCTCACTGGCTGTCCGGGGAACGGGCATTTCCGAACACAATCACCCTGGAAGGTTCCACTGGAGGAAGGTCTGTCAGGGTTGCTGGGAAGCACAGCAGATGAACTCAGGAGGTGCCAAGCAACCCCAGGGCAGTGTGGTCAGAAGGCAGGGAAGCAAAGTCACTGCCGGCTTTAGCCAGTGGACCGTGAAGCTCTATCTTCTGTGAGCTTACAGTTTTTTTTGGTACATGGCAAGGTATCATTTTTTTTTTATTGGAAAATAAAAGGAGAGAATGTCCCCAAATAATCATGGGGCTTCTCCGACTATTATACTGGCAAACAGCGAGTACCACATAGACATGTGGATGATATCGCTCTTTGGTCAGTTACAAATGGGTTTGCGAAGCCTATGTGTTGTGAGCCAGAAAGCAACTAAATATATATATACATATATAGAGTTGTTGAAACGTGAACCCTAATTCTGCTAAGTCCTCCCATAGAACCAATGATAGAACCAACATTTGGCAACTGGAATGAGAAACTGTGGCCCTCAAGGGCAGTTGACCCAGGCTTTGCAACTGCGCCAGCATCAGCTGGGGGTGTTGTCATCCCCACCCGGACACACCCCCTGGTGGGGTGGGAATGTTCTAAACAGAGCAGATGGGGATTAAGCCGAACCTCACCCGAGCATCTCTATAAACAAAGGGCTTCTTACGAAGCAGAGCTAAGCATATAATGCCCTGACATGGGGTGTTTCTCACTTGCCACGACTCCAAGGGTTGGATGTAATTTTCCATCCTGGGAAGGAATGGACACTAAGGTGCCCACAGTGAAGTGACTGGCTCAAGGTCACCAGCTGGTACGTGACTCCAGGCATTGGGAAAAGTCTTGGGGCACTGCTTTGTAGCAGTTCAAAAGCTCATCTGGGAACTGTTTACAGGGCCTCGTTGAACGCTGTGCTAGAAGCTGTGTATCCCGACTGAACTTCTCAGATGTCTGCAGGACCAGGGAGCCAGGGAGAGGGAGAGAGATTATATGAGCTGCCCGGTGTCCTCACTGCCTGGGTTCCGGCCCCAGGGCTCGGTGGCGATTAGGTGCTGTGAGCACAGCCTTCTTTTGGCAGGACCTCTTGTACTGCTGTTATTTTTATCTCTGCACTGGGTTGTAGTTTACCTTTTTGCTCTGGTTCCCCATAAACACAGCTTGCAGGCTTCCCTTGCTGCCTTCTGTCTTGGCATTTAAGACTTACACCTGCCTACATTTCAGATCTTTCTGGCAGGCTCAGCAACATTGGGAGGCTCTTTCCAGCAGTGGACCAAGTTGAGAAAGTGCAGGAAAACCAAGTGAGGCCTGCGTGACTCTTAGCCCCTCAGCCTGTGTCTCCAGAGCCGCTGGGCTCTGCTCAGTAAGGTGCATGCACAGGCTCAAGCACAGGGGCCTGGGAGGGGACTGGGCGGTATCCCCCACTGAGGGCGGCTGCCCTGTGCGAGGTGAGGAGGCCCCGGCTCCCCACGGCCAGCTGGTCTGCGGCCAGGAGCACTGAGCGCCCTTTGTTTCTTGGCGGTGATGACTTCCCTCTTCCTTAATAGCTGTTATTACTTCTGAACAAAGTGTGCTGCCGGCAGCCTGTGGCAGTTGTAAGGGCAGCTCTGTCTACCAGCTTACCCTTCCCCAAGCGCCCTGCCTGCCCTCCAAAAAAATAAACAAGGCGCCTCCCAGCAAGGCAGTGCTTAGTCCACTGCCTGGCAGGAGCTTCCCGTGGTGCCGCTTCGCTGTTAGTGGCATTAATCACCAGAGGGCTACTTGCTGGGCAGCGCTGCGATGAGGAGCTGAGCATGCCGGGCAGAAGGGGCTGAGCTCCGCAGCCTGATGGACAGGTGTTGAGTGCGGTGTGACCCTGCTCTGAGCTTGCCCCAGGCTGCCTTGCTGGGGACATAGAGTTGCCAACGGTTGTGAGGGGCAGAGGTGAGCACCCCATGGCGCAGCTCCTGAGAACTGTGGGTTTGGGGTGAAGAGGAGACCTCAGCGCCCACCTGGTCCTAGTCTCCACCCGGCACGGCAGTCACAGCCTCACGTTCTGCGGCCATTCAGCTCCCGTTTTCCGTGACTTCCAGATGGGCACTTGGAAAGACGCTGAACCCACCTGCTGGGTTTTGTGACCTGAGTTCTGATGGCCCCATGGACATTTCTTCATCAGGGACTGTGAATCCCTGTGGGCTGGGGCTATGCCCCATCCAACCTGACATGCTCTGTGGAGGTGCGACCAGAACCCAGTTCCCCAAATATTGTGGAGACAAATGTAAAAACCAAACGGGCAATGCAGACATCTCATTTTATCTGCTTATTTTTTGGATGTTGAGGAATGCTTCCCGGGCCAAAAAGGGATGAATCTGAGTGTCGCCTCCCCTGATGCATCTGGTGGAGGAGTTCGTGCCCCTGCAAGGAGGGCAGAGGAGGGGCAGGGGCTGGGGCCGTGGCTGGGACGTGGGCCCAGCGCTCAGCCCTGCCCCTGGTGAGCTGCAGCCACGAGGTGCAGCAGGCCTGTCTCCAGGAGGCTCTGCTGGGCGCGAGGGCAACTGTACTTGTTTGTAGTTGTTCAGAAGGCTTTCCATTTATAGTGCGGGAACACGGACAGCCTCCATGGAACATCCTGGAGTGAACGAAAGAGGCCTCCCTGGCTCTCTCTTGGCTTCCGATTAATCTCAAGGGGGACTCAGACCTGTTTTCTGGGGATCCCTCTGGTGGCTGCAGAAGGGCCGATGCAGTCACCTGCAGACCTTCCAGGCGAGGGACTGGGCTGGGTAGTGTGGGGTCAGAGATGGATCAGCCGGGCTCCCAGCCCCAGGGAGCCGAGTCTGGGTAAGGAGATGGGGTGCCCGTCAATAGCTGTGGTCCAGGGTGGAGGGGCTCAGGAATGCCCAGAGGCAGTGTGCAGGCCCATGGTTTCCCCTCTGGTTGGATGTGGACACTGCTCGGGAACAGCAACCCAGAGACTGTCTCCAGAGGCCACTATTGTCTAGACTTGGGTGCGTGGAGATGGGTCTAGCTGAGGTGCACAGGAGCATGCTTATTTTGTGATCATTTCAGCTGAGGCAGCCACTTGGCCTCCAGAGCCAGGCTTGCAGCTAGATGGGGCAGGCCACCACCCTTGACGTCTGGTTGACTTGGTGATTCCAGAGTGATGCACCGTGTGGCCAGTGGAGCCCTGAGCAACATGGATTCTTCACGTCTTTCTCCCTTCGGGCATTTTCCACTGTGGTTCAAACCAGAACACAGAAGATAATAAATTGACCGTTTTTAGGATTGTCAATAATAGGTGCTGTTTTAGCTTAAAGCAAAATGTTAGCTTTTCTGTCTAATTCCACTGGGTCACTGGTTTTCTATTCGCCTTTCAACAGTTCAGGGTCTGTAGCTAGCACATACTTCTATCTGTTTGGCTGCAGCCCTTGCCAGCTCTCGGCAGAACCTTGCTGGGTCTGGTGAGCCTGTGACCCAGCTGCCGTCCCGCTGTGGGGCTGTCAGGCACCCTAGAGACACAGGGCTGCCACATCTGCTCTGCAGGGAGCCCTGGCACTGCAGCGCTTCCTGGCTTTGCTGCGGCCGAGTTTGGAGCTTCTGAAAGTGCCTACTTAGGCCTGGCACAGTCCTCTCAGTGCCAAATAGGAGCTGCACAGAAGGCTTAGTTCTGGGTTTCTCCTTTTTTCTAAAGTTGTCAGATTCTCTAGTGCGAAGAACCGAAAGTGAGGAGGGGGGCCAGTTGGAGGCCTGAAGCGGATTCTGGGAGGGCTGGACAGAGACTGAGGTGACGGGAGGAGGGGCCCTCCTTCATCCACGAGAGATGCCAGGAAGGCCACCTTCATCAGAGGGGGACTGTTGAACCATCGTCGTCCTTCTGGTGTCATCGAAAAGACAGGCGTGAGTACCTCGCTCGGTGCCAGGCCACCAGGTGTCCCCAGACAGGGCTTCTCATAGAGCTGACCACATCACGGGTATCCGGCAAGGCTTCCTGGCCTGCAGCCTGCGCTTGGTTTGATATTCGACTGTCGCTGTCTGGAAGCTCTTAGTGTCTTTGAACAGGGGCACTGGGGCCCATGTTGAGCACAGGGAGGCTTGTGGTCTCCCCGTGAGCAGGTCTGGTTTGCCAACGGCCACATGGAGACCAACTGGGTGCTGCGGCCTCCTCCAGGGTCTGTGAAGTTAGCGATAGTGCATCCCTCAGTCGGGTGGGACCCCGCTCCTGGGGCGGTCTTCCAGGTCACATCTGGGCCTGGCCTGGTGTGTCTGTTTTCCCATGGACTCTCTCCTCCTGTGGCATCCATGTGGCTCCCCGCTGTGCCTGGCGAGGCGCCGTCTCCTCCAGTGGGCATTCAGCAAATACTGGCTGAAAGTCCTGCATTTCCACCAGCCTCAGAGGAAGAGACGTGGCCTCAGGCAGCTCCCAGTGCAGCCCGAGTCGGAGAGTCCATGGCTGGAGGAGACGGGGACCCCCAGAGGATACAGCCCCGCCGAGGTCAGTGGCAGGGAGGCTCATTCCCCTGCTGACCGGGTCCCCTGTCCCTCCCTTGCTGGGACATTTCTGCCCCCACGAGGGCTCCTCCCTTGGATAGGCAATGCCTGCAGCCTCATTGATCGGGCAGGGCTCTCGCCACAGGCAGAGTGGCCCCAGGTTCCTACGGCACTCCTGCTACCAGAGTTGATGTCGCAGCTCATTCATGTTTCTTGTGAAACCAGGGAACATTCTGCTCAGGTGGGTGTGGAGACGCTTGTGGCCACAGGGTGTGACCTACAGGCCAAAAAACCCTCTCTGAGGAGACGGAGAAGCAGAGCTTGTGTCTCAGCTCTGGGTGGGCCCCGAGGAGAACGGCGAGATGTCAGGACTTATGGGCAAGATAGAGAGAGCTTTGACACGCCCCAGGGAATAAAAACAGCTCCCGGCATTATTTTTCCAGATCAACTGCAGACCTTGGACTCCTAAAAGGGAACTGTCCTCCTTGCCATTGCCTCTCAGAGTGGACGTTAGTCCAGCGGGTGACAGGGACACCGGCAGGCCTGGGCGTCGGCAACTCACATGATTCTGCCCGTGAAGAGCGCAGGCTTGGGTGATGGTGCAGGTTGGGGCTTCAGTGAAGGTGTCCCTAGTGTCACATTATTCTCCCACCAGGTTCCACGTGCCTGCTGCAAGGGGCAGGGCCTGCCTTCGTGGCGGATGGAGCTGTGGGTGGACAATAGCACCCTTGCCAGGGGATCCTAGAAGTAAGCTTGTAAATACAAAGTGCCCGAGTGGGGGAAAGAAAGTCCCACGGCAGCAGTGCAAGAACACACACCACGGAGGGCAGGGAAAGCTACTCTAGGAAGGGGACATTGAGCTGAGTCTGGGGACACAGCAGCCAGCACTTAGGAAATGTGCACCTGGGTTCAGTTGCCCAGAGGCAAGCTGAGCCATCATCAGAGGGAAGGTTTGGGGTGACAGGCACTGAGCCCACTGAGGTGAGCTGTCCCAAAGAAGACGCAGAGCTCGGGAGAGGATCAGAGTCTGGACCCCACACCTTGGCACGGTAAGAGACTCAGGAAGGAACACTGGCCCAGCTGGTCATGGGCACAGCTCATCGAGTGGCACCTGCCCGGCCCTGCTCTGCCTTCCCTGGAAGGCACATGCCAGATAAGGGTCCTGCTACGTTCCTTTGAGCTGACCAGCTTGGGCACACTGATTGAGTCCTTCCCTGGGTCTAAATGCTGCCATGCGGTAGCCCAGTGTCCTGGGGAGAGGTAGAGACCAGGGCAGGGGACCGGGGGTGTGGGGGACTGGGTACCAGGGCCTTGGGGTTGGGGGAAACTTAGGGTCTCTCAACACCCTGCAAACCAGCTGGGTGAGCTCATTAACCTTGGATTGCACTGTAAGTTGGGATGAAGTGACTTGGGTGTCAGGCTATTCTTAGAACAGCCCGGTGGAGCATCTTGTCTGAATTGTACTGTTTGGCATGGAGCAAGCTCAGTCCACATGAACTTCCTTCTGCACCCTTGTCCTCTGTCTTCTGTCCCGCAGACAGCTGCGGTCCTGTGTGCACTGGGTGTGGTCCGGCAGGTGGGGGCATGGACCAAGGCACCCACACTGGCGCCTGCCAGCACACTGACTTCCCCAATGCCCCCAGCAGCTTTCCTTGGGGGCTGAGTGTCCCCAGGCTTAGCTTTTCCCTTTCAGGCAGTTTCTTTTGGGAAAATTCAGAAATATGGCAGAAATAAGGGAGGCATCCCTGGGACCCTTTGGGTCCAGATAAAAGTGTTCCCAGTGTGTGGATCCACGAAACCCACTGTTGGCAATTAAGACCAAGAAAAAGAAAAATGCTGAGTCTGTGTCCAGGGCACCCAGGGCAGCAATTCGGCAGCTTTTTCCAGGGGGGGCAGAAAGCATTAGGAAGTCTGAGGACCCACCTATAAAAACACTCAGTTCTGGCAATGATAGGTGCAATTTTAGTTATATATTTGTGTGATTTGGGGTGGGGAGTTGCCCTTTAAGATACACAGGACCGGAAAGTAGAAAGGACATCTTGAAGGCTAACAGATTTTGACCTATGCAGATGATAAATTTGCTGCTTAAAAATTAAATGTTTCTGTTTGGCAAGAAGTGAAATGAATAAGGAAAAACTGGGGAAAACATTTTGTAATCCCTGTGAAAGATAAAAGGTTGTTGTCTACAATACACACAGAGTCTTACAAATAAAATAAATACAAAATACAAAAATAAAAATGGGCAGAGATTATAAAAATGAAAGGAGAGGCCACTTCAGTTGCTAAGATTACATAAAAATATGCTCCATTTCACTAGCAATCAGGGAAATGAAGAAAAACATCACAATGAGGTATATTTTCTACCTCTGAGATTGGTACAATGTTTACAAATGACAACCTCAGTAGTGGCAGGTGGCAAGGAAACAGGCACACTCCCACATTATTGCTGGGCTTGTGAACCACAGCGCAGGTAGCAGGAGGTGCCCTGGCAGTTTTCATTACAATGTAAAATGCCTGGACACTTTGACTCAGCAGGCTCCTCCCCCTTTTAGGAATTTATCCTTTAGAAATAAGTGAACCGACGTGTAGGAGTATATGCATAGGGCGTGTACTGCAGCTTTATACAAAGGTGGCACGCAACAGGACAGTCTGAATCTTCCTAGGCAGGAGAATAGATGGATAAATTACGGGACATCAATTCTGCAGAATATTCATCCATTCTGTAGCTTCCAAGAGGAATGAAGTAGGTCTATGAGTATTGATCTGGAGGAACGCCTAGGAAATGTTAAATTACAAAAAAACAAGTTTCCGACCAGTGCCCGGGGTGGCCTGCCCCTGAGTGGACCTCTGAAGCGTGTGAGTGCACATAGTGGAGGAAGGCAGGATGCTGCAGGATGGGCCCAGGCCATGGCTTCTTGGTCCTGGGGCGGGGTGGGCGCAGAGGACTCAGAAGTGCTCCCTCATGCATGTGTACCATGTCAACTGTTCTAGCAACATGCATTGTTTTTGTAATATTAAAAGTATCAACAATAAGGAACCAGATGGTGACAGGCAAAGTGCCTATGACTGCCTTCTGGGACGGCCTCCTGTTGTGGCTGCTCTTGGGTTTGGCTCCATTTCTGTTTCATTGTCTCCAAGCTCTCAGTTCTAGAAAAAGCACTGACCATCTAGTAGGTAAAGGTTTTCTTCTACAAAAACTTGTTTTAAAGTCTAAATTCCTCAAAAGCAACTACTCTACCTATTTGGAAGGAGCAGCATGCCAGCTAAGGTTGGCTAATCTGCAATTCCATCTTTTGCATCCTTGCTGTTGTTGGCATTGTTTTAAATAACAAAACTCTTTAAAGCCAGCATGTGGAAGAAAGGAAGGAAGCTCTAACTTTCCTCTTTGGCGAAGGAGAATGCATGCACACTATTCCGTGCATGGAACTGTTCCCCCCTCATTTTCCAACCATGCTGGCTGGAGCTGTGAGGTAGGCATGTTTCTGCAGACAAGCTCCAGTTTCTGCCTGGTTTTCGAGGGCAGAGAGCCAGGGGCACAGGGCTCCTTGCACTAAGAGGGGGAGGTAAAACGGGTAAAGTTTACCACATTGGAAAGGATTCATGGGTAAAGCTCTCCTGAGGCCAGGACAAATACAGGGTCAGATTGAGCAGTGGTTGAAAATAATGGACATTTGGTGTTTTAGTTTGCTTGTGCTGCTATAACAAAATACCAGAGACTGGGTAATTTAAACAGACAGTTATTTCTCGAAGTTCTGGGGTTTTAAAGGTGGCCCTGCCCTCACAGTTCCACTGAGCATTGCCCTAATGGGGACTCTCTGCAACAGCCTGACCCATAGCTCTGCTGGGCACTCATTTCCCTAGTTGGGTGCTGTGGTCTGAATGTTTCTGTCCCCTCTAAAATAATTCATGTTGAATCTTAATCTCCAATGCAAAAGTATTAAGAGGTGGGGCCTTTAGGAAGTGATCAGGTCATGAGTGCTTCCACCTTGTCAGTGGGATTAGGCCTTCACGAAAGAGGCTTCACTCAGCGCTTCTTCCCTCCAGAGAATGCAGCAACAAGGCGCCATCGTGAGAGCAGAGAGTGGCCCTCACCAGGCACGGAACCTGCCAGAGCCTTGATCTTGGACCTTCCAGCTTCAAGAACTGTGAGAAATGCATTTCTGTTATGTATAAGCCACTAGTCTATGGCATTTTGTTGTATCTGTGTTAATGGACTAAGATAGGGAGGAAGGTGTGGAATCGTCCCTTGATGACTTCCCAGCACATGGCAGTTTTGAGGCATTGAAATTTGTACTTACTATTTTGCTTATTCAGAGCATTCCTGGGTGGCCAGGTTGTGTGTGGCCCTCTGAAGAAGCTCTAACTTACTTGTTCCTGTGCCCAGTCTGCAGAAATGGCCATTGGCTTGGTGCCACTGTCCCAAGTTACAAGCAGTGTCTTACTGAAAAGAAAAAGGTCTCTGACGTGTTGGCCTAGCAAACCTCAAACTCCAAACTGGATAGAAAATGCAGCTACTACGAGTGTCCTATGGAGGGGAATCCTTGCCCCATGGGCCAGATCTCAGAAACAATGTTGCTTTGGTCCACTAGGACCCTACTACTCTCCTGAGCTAACCTGAAGGACCAACCATCCAGCCACCTGTAGGGCAGGGAGGAGGTGCCTGGCCAGGAGCCTATGCCCTCCGCCATGCTTTTAGGCCTCTCCAAGTGACCTTCCTTCTCGACATGTCCATGTGTCTGCTTGTCTGGGAAATGAGTCACAGCACTGAGCCGTGGCAGGAGGAGCTGCTTTCAGCTCTCCTTTTGGCGTTTATGCTGCTGCTGGGCTGTCAGGATGATGCCAAGGGAGGCGCGGGGTGTAACATGGCCTGTTAAGGGCATGAAGGACCATGTGAAGGGTCCCTTAGTTGCTGCCTTTCCCCCTAAATACCATATCTATGAATTTTAACATCTTTATAAATTTGGGGAGCTTTTGCCCCAAGCTGGATGAATAAGAATTGCACTGAAGGGGAGGGCTATTCCTGGCATGGCTGGGCTTCTGCATGTTCCTTCTCTTTCCCTTTGAAAATAAGCAGGATGTCCAACTGGGAAACTCACAGCCCGGGTTTATTGTGGACCCAGTGTGAGTGTGCTTGAACTGAGGAAATGAGGGCTGCTTTCTCTGAGCTACCATGGGCCACACTCTGACATGCCCAGCTTCAATGGGCACAGCTGATGGCCCCACCTCTCAGCGCAGGGGCCCCGGGTCACCACCCTCCTGAGGGGGTTGGGGCACAGTTAATGCACAGAATCTCCAAGTACACACGAGAGGCTGCTGGGCTGGACAGCCTGTGCCTGGGGGCTTTCTGAACCCTCTGAAGATGTCTCGCTGGCTTGGCAAGGAGGAGTCACAGTGAGAACAGGGAAGTGCCTGGCTTGAAGCAAGTGACCACTCACAGATCTGTGCTTGGTGCCTGGTTGGACATGCAGCCCTCGGACACTCTGGACTCCTTGCTTGCTCAGGATATGACCTCTGGTTTATACCTGATAGAGTTGGCATTTGCTTAAAGGTCTTCATGTGTCCAAGCTTGGAAACCCTGCAGAGCATGCAGGTCTCCAAGGCCCAGCTGAGTGGGGCTTCCAAGCAAACTCCTCTGTTCCCCTGAGCTTACATGGCTGACATCCAGGTCTGCATGTGCTTATTAGCAGCTCGTAGAAAGGGAAATCTTTCTGTTTTACAAGGAAATGGAATGTTTTCTGCTAGAAGCCTTTCAGGACTGCAAGCAGAACACTGGCAAATGTTGGGAGAATTCCAACCACGTTGATCCCATGCAAAGTTTGTTTAAAAGTTTGTGTAAACCTCCATGTCAGAAAGAGCTGGGGGAGGTGGCAGCTCCAGCTCCAGCTCCATCTCTTATCGGAGATCATGAGAAGTAAAATGTTGGAAAGCACTCTGGCCTGGGGGACAAGATGCGGCAGTATCCTGTGGGTGGCATTCCCAGGGACACCTACTCTGATGAGGAGACATCTGGGGGCACTCTTGGGATTAACGCCTGTAGAAGGGAGGAGGAGGGGGCAGGGCAGCCCCAGGGACACTGGGGCATTGGAGCCTGGGTGGTCCTGCAGAGGTGTCCAGAGTCGGGCTGAGAGGACAGGCCTTTCCACCCCCAGGTGGGCGGGTCCTGGGAGCAGGCTGCCTGGGAGCAGGAAGGACAGCATGCTGGAAGGGCTCTCAGCGGAGAAACCCGCAGGGAGTGGTCCCAGCAGTGGGGCCTTAAGTCCCTTATTCCCTAGGGTGCTCTGCTAGGTGCTGGGCTAAGCCTGTCACCTGGTGGAAGAACACTAAGCTGCAGTTGATTTGGGATGCACTAACGGTTCAAGCAAGCCCAGCTGCAATTGATTGGAGGGGAGAGATGAGGGCATTTATCCACCACCCCCAGCTGTCCTTGACCGAAGGCTGTTCTCAAGGGCGTGACTCCCGGCACAGCGGCCAGGGTGTTTCCACTGGAGAGGGGGCTGCAGGGGAGGCACGGGCAGGGAGGTCCTGCCTGGAACATTACTGCACCCCAAATCAACATTGCATTGGTGGGGTGCAGTAATGATCCAGGCAAGCCCAGGCTGCAGGTTGATTTGGGGTGCGGTAATGTTCCAGGCAGGACCTCCCTGCCCGTGCCTCCTGGGCCCTCACCTGCCACCTCTGCAGCTCCCTCTCTCCAGCGGGAACACCCTGGCCGTGTCTGCGGTGCGGGGAGTCTCGCCCTTGAGAACAGCCTTCGGTCAAGGAGAGCTGGGGGTGGTGGATAAACGCCCTCATCTCTCCCATCCTCTGAGGCAGGGTCTACCCCCAGCTCCCGGCAGGACGGAGCTGAGTTGTCCACAGTGGGAGGCGCCCAGCAGCACCTGTGGGCTTCCTCCCCTTCCCAGGTCTCCTGGGTCACCGTCCGTGCTGACCTCTTTACTTGCTTCTGGAGGAACCCAGATGAAGAGGGTCACCAGTGAAGTGGGACCCTGAGGACATGGGCAGTGACTGCATTCCTGAGTGAAGCCCCTGTGAAGTCAATGCCACAGGGGAGGGACTGCCCTGGTCTCAGCCCTGGCTTCCACCCAGACACCCCAGTAAGGCAGCCTTGGCCAAACCCAGGCCTGTCTGGTCCACTGCCTGGTGACCCCCAGGGACCTCATTAGGTCCAGGGATGGAGGTGCCCAGGATGGCTGTGAGAATGGAGCCCCCACATCTCCAGGGCTGTGCCTGATCTCCCAGGAGGACTTGGAGCAGGCCCAGCCCCAGAGGCCTTCCACCTGACACCAGATGGGGAGGCTTTGGAAAGGTCTCCCTTCTGTGTGGAGCTGCATCCATGCGGCAGGGCTGAGAGGCCCTTTGATGGGACACTTTCGTGCCTGCTTTCCATCACATCCTCAGGCAGCCTTTGTCTCAGAAGCTGGTGTGGACCCCATGCTGGCTGGAGGGTCCTGGAAGCCAGTTACCTCCTTGGCCAGGCAGTGCCAGTGTGCTCTCTGTGGTTAAGGGTCAAATTGTGCAGCCCCTCCCAAAGATGTGCTGACATCCTAGCCCTGGTATAGGTGTATGTGACCTTATTTAGAAATAGGGTTTTAGCAGATGTAGTCAAGTTAAGATGAGGTCATTAGGGTGGCCCCTAATCCAATGACTGGAAATGGCCACGTGCAGACAGGGTAGAGCCTGGAGGGAGGCATCTACCAGCCAAGAAGTGCCACCAGCAGAGGCTACCAGCAGAGGCAAGGAGGAGGCAGGGAAAAGTCCTTCCAAGTCCGAGGGAGCTCTGCCCTGCCAACCCCTGGATTTCCAACTTCAGGCCTCTCGAACTGTGAAACAACCCATGTCTCTTGTTTCAGGGGCCCAGTGTGTGGTGCTGTGTTGCAGCAGCCTTTGCAAACCCCCCTGCGATATGAAATGTCCCTGGGTTCTCCCAGGCATGGCTGTGCCTGCTATTGTGGCCTCCTCACCAGTGCTGCTTTTCCTGAGTCCAGCAGTCAGCCACCCAGCCGCCGTGGCCCTTCCCTCCACGCAGCACGGCCACCTGCATCACTCCACTGAGCCACACGGTGACCCAGCTGGGCAGCACCATTGTCCCCACCTTGCAGGAGAAGAAACTGAGGCCTGGAGGCAGCTCAGGGACAGATTCATAGAAGTACTCAAGACTGCATAGTCTGTGTGCAGTGTGATCTACCTGTTTCTTCTACTTTTCTACTCTCTTTGCTTTTACTGTGAATACATAAGAATTTTTTAAAACAATCTTTAATACAGAATGAAATGCTATAGTATTCAATCTCTGGGATCCTGCACTCTGCTCATCAAGGTAAGCGGATGCTGCACATGATTTCCAATTCATCTTTTGCAACAGTTCCAGTAGGAAAAAAAATCATACATAACTTAAGATGTACCGGCAGCAAAACAATAAAAACAAATTTGTCTTTATACCTGTGGGGAAAGTTTGCGAAGACAGAACCCAAAGCTGAGCACTGATATTAACAATGGGTTTGCAAACTCAAGGTCTGAGCTTCCTTTGATCAAATGCAAAAAAATGAGGACAAAGCCCGGAGTGTTCCTGGGCAAGCCTTGGGAACTATGTTCTCGGCGGGTGTGAGTAGTGTTCCACAGTGAAAGCCAGGCCATGAAGCCACTTACCAAAATAGCAACAAACTTTCCAGCAACCTCAATTTCTTTAAAAGCCGTATAATACCCAAATGCCACAATTATCAGTGAGAAACTCCTGCCCCACCTTAATTTCCCATTAAAGCTGTGCCTCTACCATGTCCATTAGTCACTTGGCATGTTCTGAATAGAATAAAGCAAGTAAATTTAAACAAGCTCAGGAGGTGCTATCTCCCTTTATCCATTCTCAGCCCAGAAAAGAAATTTTTTCCTTTGTTACTATTTGTTGTGGGAAAGAAGAGCGTGGGAGAAGTTGCTGGGGTCAATTTTCAGATAGCACCTTGTGGAAAATAGATATAACTTTCTTCGGAAAACAACCTAACAACCGCAACTCCGAGCGGAGAAGCAGGACAGGAGCCACCCAGAGCCCTCTGCAGGAGCAGGAGGGATGGGGCTGGCCCCAGCTGGCTGGGCAGGGACAGTACAAACGGCCTTGAGCGGGCCGGCCCGGACACGGCCCACCCGTAGTCTGGGTCATGCCCAGACTTCTAGTCTACCCACCGCTTTGGGGTAAGATAAAATGCGGGTGGCTCGTGTCACACTGAGCGCGTCTGTGGGCGGCCAGAGGGTCTCAGCTTTGCTTTTCCTCTGCTGCCAGCCCAGGAGAGCCTGAGGCTGGAGGGAACTATCTTTGCGGGCAGCATCTTTCGAAAAATCACCATCAGGAAAGTTCTGGGATTTTGATACGCGCCAAGCATTTCAGGGTGCAGCCATGGCTCGAGCCCTCTGCATGCCCTCATTCTGCTGTGTATTGGAAGCGCCGACCATGTGTGCCCAGAGAAGTTCTGCAAGGCCGTCGTGGCTTGGTTCCAATGTTGACCAACTACCATTCCCCTCCGGTGGCTCTGTAGACGGCGCCAGCTACTCCATGTATGAACCAGGGCAATCCTCCAACCCTGCCAGCCACCTTTCATTTATAGGCTTGGATCTCCGTGCCCAGTGCTCTGCATGGACTGTTTCTCACCTGGTAGCTGTATACCTACGTGTGGAGTATGCACAAGCTGTCCAGGGGTGAACCGTGGTCCCCTGGATGCACAGCTGGGGGTCCACTCCTATTCTTTCATCTGACTCACCAAGGTAGAGAAATTCAATATGCTTCCCCATCCTTGTATGGGCGTCCTTTAAAATCAACAACAAACTAACCTCTGATGACCATAGATCTGTGGTCCCCAACCCCTGGGCCACGGCCCCACACTGGTCTGTGGTCTGTTAAGGACCAGGCCACGTTTCACCATCTTCACTCTGCCCCCCAAGCCCCCTGCTATGTCACACAGCAGGGAGTGAGCAGCAGGGGAGCAAGTGAAGCTTCATTTATATTTGCAGCTGATACAGCTGCTCACCATCACTTGCTTCACCGCCTATCTCCCCTTCCACCCCCCCCAAACCCCCCAAACCGGTCCCTGGTGCCAAAAAGGTTGGGGATTGCTGCCATAGACAACAAATGATACAAATTTTAGACCAAAAATTAAAGAAATACAAACAACAGGGTGCCGATAGATTTCTAACTATCCGTCAGTTCTTGGCAATCACTCATTTGCTTTATGGAGCCCTAACACACTGTACTGGAGCTTGAAAACCCATGCTGGATCTTCTGGGAATGGTTCCACTTCTGCCATCGGCTTTGCCAAATGCTGAAATCACCAGGGCCTCTCTCTCATCTCACAGACACTGGCCACAACTCTCCTGTGCAAAGGGCCAAGCGTCCTTCCTGTCCTCTGAGAGCCACACTTCTCCTGGGCTCCAGGAGGTCTCCTGCTCCGCCAGGAGAGACATGCTGGGGACACCCCAACCGTGGGGCTCCTGGAATTTGTGGCCTCTTCCCTGAGTGACAGGATGTCTCTGCCTTCCCAGCAGGTATCTGGCTGCTACATTTATGCCAATTAGCTCCCTAATCCAAATAGATCCCTGAGGTAGATTTTTTCTAAATCCCTAGTTTGTGCCAGAGAGTCTTCATTAAAGAAAACATAGGCGTTTTCCATGAAATTTAAATACACATTAAAAATAATTGATCAAGATTTGGAGGAAGTTGGGTCTGCACTGGCAGATTCTCCTCCTTTATCACATAGAGGCTCTGTTGTACCTGTGGTGGCTGAGTAGATGGGGAAGGGGGGTTCAGAAGCTTTTAATGGCTCTCCCAAAATAGTGGGGAAGATTTTCCATGGGCAGGCTGTGGACTTCCTACCTTGTCTCTGACTGCTGACCACCAGGTTATCTAGGGGCTGAGTGTCTAGAGGTTGTGTGTCTGGGGGGCTGAGTGTCTGGGGGCTGTGTGTCTGGGGGGCTGTGTGTCTGGGGAGCTGTGTGTCTGGGGGCTGAGTGTCTATGGGGCTGTTTGTCTGCAGGTTGTGTGTCTGGGGGCTGATTGTCTGGGAGGCTCTGTGTCTGGGGATGTATTGTGGGGGTTGGTCTGGAAGAGTGTGTGTCTGGGTGTGTCTGAGGGGCTGTGTATCTGAGGGCTGAGTGTCGGGGGAGCTATGGTCTGGGCGCTATGTCTGGGGATGTTTGTGTCTAGGGAGCTGTGGTCTGGAAGTGTGTGTGTCTGGGGGTGTGTGTGTGTCTAGGTGTGTGTGTCTAGGTATGTGTGTGTCTAGGGGTGTGTGTGTCTGGGGTTGAGTGTCTGGGGGTGTGTATCTGGGGACTGTGGTCTGGGTGTGTGTGTGTATCTGGGGGCTGCGGTCTGGGGCTGTGTGTCGGGTGCTGAGTGATTGGGGGGGTGTGTGTGTCCAGGGGTGTGTGTATGTGGGGGCTGTGGTGTGGGGCTTTGTGTCTGGGTGTGTGTGTGCTCACAGCCAGGAGTCTGCCTGGGCTAGTGCAGTACTTTCAGGACCTGTCCTCTGGCTGGCCCACCCCTTGGCAAAGCCTGTCTCCAGCTGTCCCCTGGCCCCTGCCTGTCACTGCCTCCATCGTCCCTCAGTTCCATTATAGTTAGTTGGACTAGGTAGAGATTACTCTTCCACAAAGCTGGAATTCTCACTGGAGGCTGGGGACACGAGTCAGCTCCAGACAAGTTAAAAATCAGTGCTGTGTTTCGAGCTTGTTCTATGCAGTGTGTTCAGAGGGGCCTGCAGCCCCTGGTGTCCCTGCTCCCCACCACTGCCCATTGTACCCACGGGCTCCATGTACTCAGGCCCAGCCTCCGAAGGTGGTGGAGTGTCAGGCTCTGCATCTGAACTGGAGGGACGCCATGCGTCCAGGTCAGTCCTAACCATGGCCTGTGGCCAGGCAGGCACCAGGCGCCCCTGGGGGTGGGACCAGAGGCCTCGTCCCCACAAGTATGTGCCCCAGGTGGGGCTTCCTTTGTGTCTCCCTCTTCCGTGGGTGGTGCTTCAGCTCTTCAGCTCTGTTTCTGATAATCGAACTCCGGTGAATCTCCCAACGCCCCTGAGGGCCGCCCAAGCCTTCACACAGCCCCTTCCAGCAGAGGCGCCTCCGGGAGCTGCTCCTGGAAGCCCAGGCCTCTGCTGTGCTCCTCTGGCCTCCCTTCCCCATGTCTGCTGGTCAGCCCCTGCGGCCTCTGGTCAGGCCCAGCTCTCACCTCTCTGGGGAGCCACCCCCGTGAGACCTGCCTCCTGCCCCAGACCCCGTGCTGCTGGCCCTTTCTTCACAGCCTTGTCACAGCCTGCATCTCGCAGGACTCTACAGCTTCCTGTCTGTGGAACCCTCCTGCCCCACTAGCATGCAGATGCCCAAGGACGGGCGCTTGTTCTGTCCAGAAGGAATCCCTGCGCTGTAGGGTTGACTCCAGGGCCAGTCACAGCCTCCAGGCCTGGGCTCACCTTGCCTGGTGTCCATCTTAAAGGTAAGGAGCCCAGGCCCCAAGAGCTCACTGGCTGGCCCGAGGCAGTAGGGTGCAGGACACAGGGTCTTGAGCCAGACACCTACCACCAGCTGGCTGGCCTGGGACAAGCTATGTCACTTTTCTGTGCCTTAATTTCCTCCTGTGACCAGTGGGGACAAGAGCTGTGCTTACCTCCTGGGTTCACCATGTGGTTTAAAGAGGAAAATGCAGAGAAATTGCTTAGGACAGTGCTGGCTCTGTAGGAAAACTCCATAAATGCGCATCGTTGCCTTAGTGAGAGCAGTAGGTGCTCCTGTCACATTATTCACTACAGTGTGGGCCGGAGGAATGACGTCCAAGTGGACGGTCCTCGGGAGGACCTGTGAGCATCTCACAGGCACTTCCTGAGCACGGGGATGGCAGTACAGAACAGGAAGTCTCAAGTTACCTCGTTTTTCCTTCTGAAGTGTCTGAAGTCCTTTCTCCTGTCCTTTAATAGGTCTGCCTGACACTCGCCGGAACTATGAGCTCCCTGCGTTCCGCAGCAGCATCTGCACTGGGGGCATTTGCAGCTGTGCTGAGGAATGCCTTCCTGTTCCTGCCTCCCTCGCTCTCCGGAATCCCTTCCTCTGCAGCCCCACGGGGAATTCGCCTGCCTGGTCCCTGTGGTGTGGCTCCTGGGCCTCAGCCCTGCTCCTTCAAGGCCCCGGATCCATGCTTTAAGAATGGGGGACTGGAGCCCCAATGCTAACCTGCCTGTGTGGTCCAAGGACCCTTGCCAGGAGCAGGAGGGGATCAAAATATGGGAAAAGGAGGGTGGGTGTTGGGCGAGACATGCCTTCCTGCGGCTCTCCCAGGCCTGGTGCTACCAGCTTTCTGGTCACCCAGAAGCAGGCCTTGCTCCCTGGCCCCCCCTATTCCCTGCAGTCTTGGGCTCCTTTCCTGTCCCAGGCGAGCCCTGCTTTCCAAGCAGCCCCGTTGTCAACAGCTGGAGTCTTTTTTTAGGGACGAGCCGGCAGCCCAGCATTTGTACTGAATGTTCTAGGTCGGCCTGGCCCGTGCCTGGTGCACCAGTGGGAACCATATAAGCCTGGGTGGGGGAGCGAATTGCTTCTGAGGCCGAGGTTTGCTGACATTCCATCTGGCTGCCTGAAATGCTTTCTCTGGAGACTTCATTCAAAGAGCAGCTGCTGCTTTCTGCCCCTCCGTTTCTTCCTTCCTCCTCCCCGGTGGCTTCCCTGTCCTTGCTATCCTGGCTTTTTTTGTCCCCGTCCTTGCTCTGGAGATGTGAGGAGGGGCCTGGAGCACCCCTGAGCCCGAGGCCTGGCCCCCTCTACCATGGCTGCAGCCCCCGCCCCAGGAGCCCCGGATAGGAGGCCCCAGCACAAGCCGGGGTAGGTGAAGTGGGGGCTCAGTCTTGAGGTCACTGGGCAGGGGCTCAGGTCCCTGGGCCACACCGGTAAGATGCTCTCCAGTCTACCTTGTCGTATCCAAGATCCCAGCTTTGCCCTGCTGGCCATGGCCCTGTGTGGGTGACAAGGGCCTTCCACTTCTCCAGGCTGTTGGTGAGCGTGGGGACAGTGGGGAGATCACATCCAGCGAACAACATCACCCCACACAGAGAAGCAGAGACTGCACTCTTTGGCCCCTGGGGCCTGCCCTGTGGGAACCCCCTCACAAACAAATGCTTTCTGGGGTCACTCTGTGCCACCATTGCCACCCCAGTCTTCTGGGAGGCACCGAAGGCCCATTGCTGAAATGACAGCTCCCACCGTGGTCATCTGCCTTCCTGGAAGGCACCGAATCTGCTATCCTGGTGGGGTGCAGCTCCCCACTTCTGTCTCTCCTCTTCAGCCTCCTCCCTCTACCCAACACGTTCTGTGTGGGGTGATGCTTGACATGTCAGAGGCAGCTGGGTCTCCGGCCCTCTCTGGTGGAGTCTGTAGGGTTCCCTTTGACCCCAGGAGGAACAGGATTTGGAGAAGGACGCAAGTCTGAGGAGGGAGTTTCTGCAGGGCAGCAGGACAGGCAGTGACCGGCCACCCGACATCAGACCCTGCCCTAGGACTATGCCACCAAGGTGATCCTGACAGGCCTGCAGCCGGCCTCAGGCACCCCAGCCAAGTGTGAGCAGGCAGGTGGCCCACCCCTCTCCAGCCCTGGCTCCTTGTGGCAGGAGGAGCCTTCCCAGCTGCAACAGGATGAGTCCCCGGGTCACAGCCCGGGGCAATGGCCTTGCCTCTGTGCCAGGATCACAGGCTGGGGTGCACTCCACTCTGGTCCCCTGGGAAGTGAGTTCTGAAGGGCTCGGGCCTTTGGAGCAGAGCTTGGTGGTTGTGCCTTCAATGTGGCATTGCAGGAACGTGAGCTGGGGTTCAATTTGTATGAAAGAGCTAGACTCAGTGTTGCCAGCCTTGCCGGCTGTATCAGGGTGCCTTAAGAGTGGGGACCCATCCCACAACCTCCCCAGTGGCAGGGGGCTGCTCAGGGCAGAGCTCCCGAGACACTATGGGTCCCTTCTGTCCCAAAGGGAGGACCAGGTCAGCAAGGAGCAAAGAACAGGGGCATGAGGGAGGGATGGAGGGGTGCGGCCCGTCTTGGCTCTCCGGCCCGAGGACGAGCACAGCACAGTCAATAGGCTGTTCCTGGAGCAAGCTCTGGTCAGCCGGAACGTGCCTGTGCCTTACCCCAGGACAGCAGCCCATCAGGGGGGAGTGTCTGGTCTTGAGGGTCCACATGGAGTTGCAGCAAGAAGAGACTGTGAGCAAGTCTTTATCCAGGGGCTCCTGTCATTTACTTGTGTCAGGACGGGACTCCCTTCCCTCCCCTCCCAACCCAGACTGGCCCGCAAATCTCACTGCAGGGTGGGGATCAGATAGCAGAGGGCTTCTCTTGACTTTTATGACCTTCATGTTAATGACAGTTACTTTAGCCTCTTGGCCCTATACCCGGTGACCCCGTCCATAATATTTTTCCTAAGTGCAGTGGAGTAGTGGAGGGAGCGGGGGCAGGAAGGGGAGAGAGGGGACGCTGGTGGTAGGAGCCTGCTGTCTTTCAAGACCTCGTAAAGGCTTGGGTGGCGTTCTTACAGCCACCAGCAGAGCCCTCTTCCTGGGGTGAGGGTGGGGTGGGTTCTTGGCCACCACGTTCCTGAAATCCAGAGTGTTATTATTTCGCAGGTCCTTGGAGGCCCGTGGTCAGAGATGTGTTTCGGGAAATAATGTCTGCACCGTCCACTTCAGGCAGCCTCAGTCATAGGGAGGTACCCGGGGTCTGAGAGAGAGCAAAAGGACCTCAGGGCTGTTCGTGAGGCCGTGGAGATTCACACTTGCTTCTAGCCGGCCTCGAGCCTGCTGCTATTTTGTAGCCTCTGCCCTGCAAAATTTTCAACTCTGTAAGTCTCCATAGTTAATTTTTTTCTCTTCCTTTAAAGGCACCCATAAGGGCACCCAGCATTATGCGTCAGGCACTTGACCCCAGCTGCGGGTGGGATAGAGGCTGTTTGGTGGGTCCTGGGGGGCAGCGGATCTGGAGCCAGGCCAGGGCTTACCGCTGTTATTGGTAATACAGACAGTGGCTCTACTCCGAGGCGTTCACAGGTTTGTCTCCGTTCTTGTTGCTCTGACAGGGCGGGGATTGTCACCCCTGTTCAGGGAGGGCTCACGTTCAGTGCTCAGCTGAGAGAGCCCTATGGAGGCTGGAGAACTCTCCAGCAGAGTGCCGGGGCGGGGGCTCGGAGGCAGCCAGCCTGTGCCCCTGTCTCCCGTCCCTCACCTCCTGGCTGTGTGAGCTAGCCGGGTGAGGCCACCTTTCCCAGCCAAGATTCTCTCAGGCTTAGATGAGCTTCCGGGGCCAAGATTTGCATGCTCGCCCCTGGGGAAGATTGTGCTTTCAAAAGATAGTTACACCAGCATACACACCCTCTCACCAGCTTCTCTCACCGTGTGGCCTGACACTCCTCCGCTGACAGGTGGGGTCTCTGTCCCCTCCCCGAGACCTGCCACCCCCAGTAGACTGTGATGGATGCCACATTTGGTGGCTCGAAGCTGTGTCACGGAAGGTGACATAGGTCCCAGATGCCACCCGGCCCACCCTCTCTTGGTTTGCGCACTTTGGGGGAAGCCAGCTGACATATTGTGAGGACAATCAAGCAGCCCCGAGGAGTGGCCAACAGCCAGCACCGACTGGCCAGCAGGAGCGACTGCAGCCCCAGCCCTCCAGGGATCCCGGCCAGGTGAGCCACGCCGGAATCCCTAACCCCAGGGGCCATAAGAGATGATAAATGGTTGCTGTTGTTTTCAGCCACTAAGTTTTGGGGTGTTTTTTTACTTAGTCGTTATACCCCAAACAGGTCTACCATAATAAAGAGGAGACCATTACTGCATTATTGAATCTTAGGCTGCAGGCAGGCAGAGACTTCCTAGCTCAAGGATGGTTCTTCCAAAAATCTGGACCATATGCTTTAATTTATAAATTAAATGTCTGTTGTGCTCATTGGCCATTTAGGTATCACCTTCTGAGGTTTTTGGATGTGGCTGTCTTGGTTCTGATAAAACTAAAAGCAGAACCGAGACACATACCATGGCTCCTCACCAACTGCTCAGCACACAGGGACACCTGGACTCCTTGTTTATTTTTCTCCCCTTCCAACCAGAAAGCAGTATAAATAAGAAAAAAGGGGCTGAGGACCTACAAGGTCATCTGGACATCTGGGAAATAATTTTCAATATTTACATTTGATCTGCAAGAGATTATACATTAGCCACAAAGAGCTTCAATTACTAAATGATTAGGTCTAAAAAAAAACTACTCTCTTTTGAGAAAGCATTTTATATTCCTGCTTTAAACTTTGCTCCGTTCTGGTTAAGTGTGTTTGAAAAAAAATTGTATTTGCTAAAGAAAATTGTCAGAAGAAAACTAAGTGGTTGAAATTGAAAGATGTCCTTGGATTTGGAGTCCTGATTAAAGAACATAAGCGTTGCATGCAAACCTCCAGCTACGTACCCCTCTCTGGTCATAAAGAGGACTTTGGTGCTAAGAGCAGGTCCTAACTTGGAGCACTTAAAGTAGAAAAGTGGCTTCTGTTTCCTGATCTGGGGGTGGCTAGACTCTTGTGAGTGTATTAGTTCATACATAGCACAAGTGTATGTGTTTACTCTTTCCCTCGTGGGCACCATGTTTCCCAGCCTCTGCTACAGGTCACTGTGGCCCTGGGACAGAGTTCTGCACAAGGAATGTGCATGGAAGTGACTGGTCCCCAAATCCTCTGTGTCTGCCTTCAGGTTCTCTCCTTCCCTTGTCTGTTGGACAGACAAAGAGGGCCTGGGAGCCTCTGAGGCCCTAGTTGTGGCAGGGCCACTGGAGAGGATGCATGGAGCAGACATTCTCTTGCCCAGCCTGAGGTAGACTGGGGTGGGGGAAAAGCAAACTTTTATCCTATTAATTCACTGAGAGTTGAGAATTATTTTCATAGCATTAACTCATCTTTGCTGATATGCTTATGAGCACATCAGGGACAGGTACACCTCTTAGTTTTCCTTGCCTTTGCAGAGTCCAGCTGGTGATGGGCACCTGGATGTTCATATAACAAGTGAGCCATGAATGTGTCTTTACTTGGAGTAACATGGTGCTGTGCATTTCTTTCTGTTTTCACAACATGATGGACTTACAAGCTCTTAGCATCTTCTTACTCATTTATAGAAGAAAAAAGTTCTTAAGAGTTGATGCCAAGCCAGCATTCTGCACTGGAGAGGACAAGGGAATGGGGGCTTGTTTTCCACGTGTTTACCCTTCCTTAAACCTATTCTGTAGCTGTATCTGATTGCCAGTGCAGCATCACCTTAACAGTTCTGTTTGTTTTCATAAATAATCACACCTGCAGGAAAAGAATAAGTGAGTCAGGAAGTTTTATATAATTGTTTTTTAGTTGACTGTGTTCTTGGGACATCTGGTTATTTAGAGCTACAGACAAAAATCAAATCACCTGAGCAAAGGGCCTAAGTCAAAATGAATTTTTGCATTAGTGTTAAACTCGCAAACTTGAAGTGAAGACATATCATTGAATATTTTGTGTATGTATTTCCACAGAGGCACTAAGTTTCCCCTCTTCTACGCGTGAAATGTAATTCCAAGTACTTTTGCTACAGGCTGCACAAACCTGTTCAGAATCAGACAGCTGATGAGCGTCCACCATATTTAACTCCCAGCACGTCCAAGCAAACATTCATAGACAGCAGACAACCACCACGTTTTCACTGAAAAAACAATTGGAAGAGAAACACTCAAAATGCCACGTGGTGCGCAATGACCAGAGTATATTTTAGAAGCTGACGTATTTGATATTAGAATGCACCAGTTAGATTCCTGACACCTTCAACGACTTTATTATGGATCTTCATGTCAAAGGGGGAATTTTAAATTGAGGCATTGATAGGTTCCGCTATTTCCATGTTACTACATTTTGCTTAATTGTAGGCCTGGCTATGTGCTGTCATCAGCATATTTGTACCTGCCTACACTTAGATGGATTTTACTAGATCTAGTGGCTACAAATACCCAATTTTCATAAATAGGTTAGGGGGCTCTTTGAAAAATTGGGCTAAAATCCTCTACAGATGGAATCTGAAAGCGTGTGTGTATTTGTTTTGAGCTGCAAGAACAATCTTGGGCATGTCTTTTTATCTGTTTTGTGTGCAGGGTTCGATTTAAAGTTTTTATTGCACAAATGCCATGCCATGGATGTTTGAATCTGCAAACGACAGAGCGGGCACCCAGCCATAGCAAGCTGCAATTTCATTCTGAATGTTTAGGAGATTAGACTTTAATGTGGCTCACAGGAGTGAAGGTTTTCTTCAAAATCCTTTGACATGTGGTGGGATTGCAGATTCCACATTTATGATCATACTTGTTAATGTCTTCTGTGGAAAACAAATTCCTTTTAGAGCTGCGGCTGCATTCGCGGGGCTGATTCGGCTGTGGAGGAATGCTCTGCCCTTTCCAGTGGACAGACTTGTTTTTCTCAAGCTTTGGGGTGGTGGAGGGGTGGGGTGGGGTGGGTAGTGGTGATGATGTCGGTGAGGTTGAACTGTGCCCCCTTTTCCTCCTCCCTGTCCCCTCCCAAGATGTGGGAGTCATAAAACCTGAGTTAAACTGAGTAAAAATACAAAACCTTGTAGCCTTGGCCAGATGATTCCGAACAGATGGCCTGAGCTGTCATTGGGGTAGCAACTGCATGGGCTGTGATTTCAGGGGCACCTGGGTGGGTGGTGGCTTCACAGTGTGGCCCAAATTCTGTGATGCTCCTCCAATTGAGAGGTGGGGTCTTCTCATCTAAGCCCTGGATTGCTATTAACCCTCCTACCCCTCACAGCAGCCCGAGCACAGGGAAGGTGGGTGGCAGCTGGTTCAGTCCACAGCTCTCTGCTGCTCTGTGTGTGGACCATCTCCTTAGTTAAAATCCTGTCGTGCTGGAGGCTGAGGTTTCTGTCTGTCATTAGGGGGTTTGAAGGTTGGGTGGGCACTTCAGAGATGCGGGAAGGAAGAGACATGGAAGCACCACCCAGGGGAAGAGGGCACAGGGGAAGGAGACCACCCAGCCAAGTGTCCTTGTCCCACTCACGTTAGACTTGCCATCCCTACCCAGGGCCTGCTCCACACGTGCTTGTGGGACAGCACAGCCAGGCAGTGCTGCGGGGATCGCCTTTCCCCGCCCCAGGAAGCTCAGCTCCACCTGTGCAAGGAGGTGGCCTAACATGTGCCCCTTGCTCGGGAGCTCGGGACTCCCGTCCGTGGCGCAAGCACACTCTGCCATGGGTGCAGGCTGTGAAACCACAGAAGGGCAGCAGGGTTGGGGGCTCTGGGGTTTCTTCTAAGAAAAAGGAAGGCGCTGGGTTCAGGGCCCTGGGTGGGGCTCCAGCTCAGTGTCTGCTTTCATGGGATTTGGGAACACGGAGAGCCAGGCTGCTTGTTAGGAAGAAAGGAGCAGACCGTCCCCGATGTGAAGCAGGAGGCCCAAGCCCAGTCCTGGGGAGGCGAGACGAGCTGTCAGGGCCCTGAGTGTGAGGAGGCACAGGGTGGAAGACACACCTAAGGGCGAAGACAAGGCAGAGCTTTGGTGTGGGACAAGAGCAGGATGGACTGTGCTGTCGCCTTTCTCCACCGTGTCCCATGTGGAAATACAGGTTTAGACACCGAAATCTCGCTGGTTGAGACTTCCCGGTGGGGAGTACCTGGGAGCCCCCCTTTCCGTCACTAGTTGCTTATCTGTGTGGCGGGTCCTTCATGCTGCACCTTTGCGGGCACAGACGCTAGCGGGAAACCTTTTCAGGGAGGTGGAGTGAAGCTGGGGAGAGCTGCAGGGTGGTCTCAGGAGAGTCAGCATTTGGGGTGCCCACATCCTTTGCTTCGTGGGTCCCAGTGTCCAGACTCTCAACACCCACAGAGTGGTTCAGTTTCAAGGCTCTTAGAATGGTGAGCTAATTACTCCTTTCAAAACGGGCCCAGCGGGATGTCCCCCTCCTCTGTCTGGGAAGGAGGAAGGGGCAAGGAGAGTGCCCTTTTCCCAAGGCCACTGGGTGAAGGAGCAGCCTGCCACCTTAGAGTCCCACGGTAATTGCTCCGGGTGGAGTCAGGATGTTCTCTGACTGCACCTGCAGGGCCAGCTCGCTGTGAGCCCAAAGCTGCCTGTCTGTAGATGTGCCCAGGTGTTCCACGGGGAAGTGGTCACTCTTCCTAATGACAGTGCGAATCCAGATATCCACGGACAAAAAAAGCAATTCAAATGAGGCTGGAAAATGGAGAATAAATAATGTGAGAAAAACAAAGGCTGGCATTTCTTGGACATCGCTAACTAATCAGGAAACCTGTGCTAAGGAACTTGATCCCTGAATAACTCCATGAATTTAGCATTGCTATTCCCACCATGTCAAATGAGAAAACCTTGGCTCATAGAGAGATTTAGTCGATTGCCCAATCGTGGCAACAGTGAGTTGCTGAACTTCCAGGAACAGCTGTGCCCACATGGCCCTGTGGTCACCCCACCTATTCTGTGTGTGTAGGAGGCCACCAATCGGGAGCTACGGATGGCAGAGCCAAGGTCCCCAGCAGTGTGGACACACTGGCAGTGTCTCTTCTTGAGTCACTTAGCTCTGAATCAAGCCTATGTGAACCTCTCTGACTGGGGAGACATGAGTCATGGCCAGAGCTGGGGCACAAGAGGTCTGGGACACGCACCTCTTAGCTCTGTGTCTCTGCAATCCAGAGGGCTGGCTGGAGGGGACGGGAATGGCTGTCAAGTGAGCCTGTCCGCACTGTCCACCCTGGATTCTGAAGGCCAGTGATGACACTGCTATACACAGACTGGCTGAAGCTCTGAGCGTGCAAGCGGAAAGGCGGGGACTCAAGGGGAGCCTCCTTTTGCGTGGAAGATGCTTCCTCTGGCAGCTCAGCATGTGCATCCTGTGTGGCCCCCCCGAAACAGAACCAGAGGAAGAACTTGGCTGCAAATGGCTTACTGGGGAGCATACGTACCCCAGAAAGTCCTGGTCAAGGAGGGAGGGGGAAGGAAGAACACAGCAGGTTGCAGCTTTGGCACCTGGGACGTGGGGTGCTGGGGAGCTGAGCAAAGGGCAGCTGCCGTGTGCCCTCTTGGCCTGGCCACCGCTGGCTGAGGGTGGCTCCTGGAGGTGTCAGCTCCCCTCAGGCCAAGAGTCATGGGACCCAGGGGTGGTGCCAGGACTGATGTCACTAGGCACACACAGTGGCCACTCCTTGGGGACTCAGTACAACCAGAAGCCCCCTCAGAATCAAGATGGGGAGACGATGTCCTGCCTACATGGTTCAGTCCTGCAAGGAAGAGGGAAGGGGACTTTGTGGGTGGAGCATCCTCTTCTCCCTCTGCAGCCGAGGAGATAGGAACATTCCCTTGACCAGCCTTCTGCCCCACCACCCACAGTGGCACAGCCATGGCTCCTCGGGTTTCTGCAGGAGGGAGCCAGCCCTGCCTGGGAACAGCTCAGAGCCTCAGTGGGGTTCCGGATGTCAGCTGTCAGCATGACGGGTGCAGCCTCTTGCAGGCTGGGGGCAGCTCTTGCTTGGAAAAGGGAACTTCTCCTTCCAAGCCCTCCCTGCCCTTTCTCCCCACTGGCCTTGGAACAGGCTTGGGGTGTCATTTGGCCTAAGCCTGGCCATTCAAGAGTCTTCTCTGGCCTGGATGGTTAACAACCCAGTTTTCTATTTCAGTACTTGTCATTTTAGGACCCTGCACAGTTTATTTATTTTATTTTATTTTTAAATTTAAACATTTTAATTAGTATGGGTATGTAATATTAATAGTTGTCTATATTTATGGGGTACACGTGATGTTTGATACAGGCATGCAATGTGTATTAATCAAATCAGGGTAATCAAAGCATCCATCACTTCAAGCACTGATCATTTCTTTGCGTTAAAAACATTCCAGTTCCACTCTTTTAGTTATTTTAAAGTATGTCATAACTTACTGTTGACTATAGTCACTTTGTTGTGCTATCAAATATTGTTCATTCTGCCTAACAATCTAACTGTATTTTTGCACCATTAACCATCCCCACTTTATCCCCCCTCCCCGCTACCCTTCCCAGCCTCTGGTAACCATTATTCTACTGTCTCCATGAAATCAATTGTTTTAATTTTTAGCTCCCATACGTGAATGAGAACACATGAAATTTGTCGTTCTGCACTTGGCTTATTTCACTTACCATGATGTTCTCTGGTTCCATCCATGTTGTTGCAAATGACAGGATTTCATTCTTTTTTGTGGCTGAATAATATTCCGTCGTCTATCTGTATTACAGTTTCTTTATCCATTCACCCATCGACGGGCATTTAGGTTGACTCCGTATCTTGGCTGTTGTGAATCGTGCTGCAATAAACGTGGAGGTACAGATATCCTTTTGATATACTGATTTCCTTTCTTTTGGGTATATACCCAGCAGTGGGATTGCTGGGTCATGTGGTAGTTCCATTTTCAGTTCTTTAAGGACCCTCCATACTGTTCTCCATGTGGTTGCTCTAATTTACATTCCCCCCAACAGGGTACGAGGGTCCCTTTTCCCCACATCCTCGCCACTGTTCGTTACTGCCTGTCTTTTGGATAAAATCCATTCTAACTGGGGCGAGATGATGTCTCACTGTAGTTTTCATTCGCATGTCTCCGATGACTTATGATGTCGAGCATTTTTCGTATACCTATTGGCCATCTGTATGTCTTCTTTTGAGAAATGTCTATTTAGACCTTTTGCTCATTTTTAATTGGATTATTTGATTCTTTCCTATTGAATTGTTTGAGCTCCTTATATATTCTAGTTATTAATCCCTTAGGACTCTGCACAGTTTAAAGCTCTTTCACCTGTGCTAGCTCATGAGGTCCCACAGCCACCCTCGACCACACAGACAGAAGCTGGTGGAATGTCCTCAGCTCCTCCTTAAAGATGAGGAAACAGAGGCTGGGAAGGTGGTGGCTTCCCGGGTCACACGACCCTGTGCACCAGGCCTGGCCCTCAGGGAGGTGTGGCATCCCCCCTCCACAGACCACTGGGCTGGTGCTGTTCTATCCAGCACCACTTCCAGGGTTTCAAGGGTCCCTCGGGGATTTGAGGCTCACCTGTTCATGGTGGCAGGAAGGGTGGAGCAGATCTCCTGGACATACCCAAATCATAACATGTTCTGCTGTGCTATGTATGTGTTAGCAAAAATAAAAAAGAATTGTAAAGAAATGTTGAGCTGAGTTAATGATGCCCACGTGCTGAGGGCTAAAGGCCCCGATGTCTGTCTGTCCCTCTCTTTGAAATGAGTACAAAGCATGATGGACTGACGGGTGGGTGGATAGATTTGAGAGAAAACAGGTATAGCAACATGTTCGTGGTGGCATTCAGGCCGTGGGGTTCACTATGCAATTCTCTCCACTTTTCTAGATATTAGAAATGTTCACAATGAAAATTAGGGCGATCTTAGACTGGGTCACCCACTCATTTCCTCATCCCATACTGATCCCATTATCAGAGCACTGTACTGGAGACCCGACGCCTGCCCCTGGAAAGGCACGTGATGCATGTTCTTGGGAAGAACGCCCGGTGGTGGAGGGCCGGCCGCATCTCCCAGGGCAGAGGGCAGCCCTGGCCCCAGGGACTGACTCCCGGGAGGTGAGCCCAGACAGCGTGGGTGGGGTGGTGCCCCCTCAGGTCGGCAAGTGACAGTCTGGCCCTTGGAGGCCCAGAGAGGGCAGCATGGGGGTGGCTACAGCCACCGAGAGCCCAGAGGCCTTAGTCCCTGGCTGGGCTTTTTCTTTATTCTCTTGCTTCTTGGAAGACTGTAGATGGTGCTCCAGCCAGTTGTTCAGGGCACCGTAGCAATTCTTTGCACAGGGTGCCACATAGTGCAGCGCAGGTCACTGCGGGTGTGCTTTCTCTCTTCTACAAGGTCGTGGCACTATAGAGGGGGATGTGCTCCGACTGGTTTTCCCAGGAGCCCTGACAGGTCTTGCTGACTCACACACAACAGAGCAGATCCGACAGGGCTGCCAGGGTTGTGGATGCAGCTAAGTTGTATTAAACCTGGGACTCCACCAGTTCCTAGCTGGACCTCACAACTGAAGCTGGTTGACCAGATTCGCCACTGGTGGAAAGTCACCATCGATGCCCACACTCCTTGGGGGTGTGTGGGGGCTGCACTGCGGCGGCGCCAGTGGCCGAGCCGGGAGCACTGCCTCTGACATCAAGCCTGTGTCTCCGTGGGGCCCCAGCCGCCCCCTACCACAGCAGGACCCAGCCCTGCCTCACGGGAGATTTAGTGACTTTCCATGAAGAGATTTTGTTTTCTTTGGAGGGCTTTCTTGCCTCATTTTGGATCAGGCTTTTATTTTAAATTAGTGGTGAGCTCTAAGCACCATGGAGATCAATGCGGGAAGCCTCCCTCCTTGTTCTTGGTATTGTACACGTACACGAAGCAACGGAAGGTGAACCCGGCCCCCCTCACCCTGGGCTCAGGATGACCGCACAGACGTGGCAGTGCTTCTGCTGAGGCCAAGAACACCCCTGGTGTTTTGCAAGTTATTACCTCAGTTTACCCAAGGTGATTTTAATTTGTAACATTTTAATTTGGCTCCCCTTCTGAAACATCACAAAGTTATACAGTGAATGAGTAGAAAAAGGTATAAGTCTAAGGAGATGTGGACAATAGCAGATCAGACATGTCAATAAAATTTTGGAAAAAAATATTAATAGAAAATACACGGCTTAGCAGAGCCAGGTACTAACTAAAACCTATGTACTAGTAAGTGTGTGTATGTGTGTATTTTGTGTGTTTGTGTGGTATGAGTAACGGTATAACAAAAAGGAAATTTACGGTTGTTCCAGTTACTGTTGGTACACAACAAACCAACCCAAACGAGAGGTACATAACAATCATTTTATCATCCTCACAGTTTCTGGGGGCAGAGCAGGGCTGACTTACGTCTGCTCCACCCTGCTGGGACCCCCAGCTAGGGAGATTCAAAGGCTGCACTCGGCTGGAGCTGTCAACCAGAGCACCTCCACGTGGCCTCTTCATGCGGCTGGGGCTTCCTCACAGCATGGCGGCTGACAGCGCAGAGGGAGCATCCCAAGTATGTAGGCGGCAGCTGCATGGCTTTTTCTGACCCTAACTTCAGGAGTCACATTGCCTCACTTTTACCATAATTTATTGGTTGAAATAGTCACAAGCCTACAAGATTGAAGGGTCCATAGATCCTCATTTCTCAATGGGAAAGTGTCAGAGAGCTTTGGAGTCCCATTTTGCAAGTGCAACAGTGGTCACATAGAACCCTAGGAGACTTGAAACCAGAAGCACCAGGTACCCCGAAGGCCAGGTGTGGCACATCCACCCTATAGAAGGCAGGGGAGTTACTCTTTGGAGAGAGTGACAAGGGAAGCTCTGAGCTTGGAGATTCTACTCAGAGCTGAGGACAGAGAACCCAGACTGAGAACAGATGAATTAAGTAAAAATCTGCTTTCCAAATAGTCAGACTCCTCCCACTCAGCCCTCTTTGCCCACTCAGTTTTGGGAATGCTGCCGCCAGGATTACCCGCTTTAGGCAGAATGCTAAAGGATTCTTCTTTTGTGAAACTGGGAAACCAAAGAGAAAAGCCCTGTGAATGGACATTTGTGGGAGCCCAATGAGATCGTCGGGTACCTGTTGATCAGCCTACCGTGAAGAGCCCTGATGACAAGCTCCACTCACTCACGCTGAGCTTCCAACCAGCATTAGGGCCGTAAGTGACAGAGGTGGCCCCAGACACCTAACAGCTGAGGAAAACCTTTATCAGGAAAACCAGAAATGAACAAACAAACAGAAATAAAGGAACTCTTGGAAAGAAGCATGATGCAGAAAACAAAAACAACTCAAAGGTAATACAAAAAACAAAGAGAGATCCACGAGACGATAATGAGATATTGAAAAGAGAACTTTTAGAGTATGTGAAAGAGCTCTTAGAAATCAAAAATATGTGGCAGAAGTCAAACAACTCAAAAGGAGTTTGGAAAATGGTGTTGAGGCAATCGTCCAGAAAATAGGACAGAAAGACACAAAGACATACAAGTAGAAAATTAAAGGACTAATCAAGGAGATATATCTGACAAAAGAGGGGTTACAGAAAGAGAAAACAGAGAGGAGAGGAAGTTTCACAGGCATTTACCAAAATGGAAGGACAGAAGATTCCAGACTGAGGGAGCCACCAATGTTTAGCACAATGGTGGACAAAAAGATCCACGTCAATGCATATGATCATGAAACTCAGAATAGCAGGGATTAAAAGAAAATACTAAAGGCATCCATAAAAAGAGAGAGAAAAAATAGGTCATATGCAAAGCATTTAAGATAAACATAACCTCAGACTCCTGAACAGCAGTACTGGGAATCTGGGAATTGGAAACCAGGGGAATGATGTCTTCCATACCATGAGGGGAAATGATCTGCATCCTAGAATTCCACACCCAGCCAACTATCAGTAAGATATGAGACTCACATCAAATTTGCTGCTAGAAAACATGGTCGATTGCATTGGAAAATGCCCACATTTTCCTTGGTTTAGATTAATACAGAATTTTTCAGGAAGGAACTGTAGCCTTATCTGGTGTAGTATTTATCACAATTTTATACCTACCTTCCTGATATGTCCTTCCCTTCAAGTACCTCCTGTGTCTGTTTCCCTTTGTGGTCAAACTTCTTGAAAACATAGTATACATTAGTGCTTCTAACCTTTTTGGATCCCTGGATCACTCTTAAGAACTGATAAAAGCTACAGAACCTCTTCTGAAAAAAGAAAAATACATGTGTGTGTACATATGTGAGATTTTGCAGGTAACTTAGAAGGTTTACAGGTCCCAGGCCCACCTAGTCTGCCCTTTCTCTCTCTCATTCTTTACATGCATTGTTTTATTCAATTTTATCAACTAGTTAATTTTTTTCTTATTTTTTATTACAAGCTGATATAATGCAGAAAAATATAATCAAAGAAAAGTTTATTCATCCCCATTTGGATCATTCTCCCTCAGTTGTTAGAATTTATCTGGTATGGATTCCTACAGGTATTTTAAAATAATTTTAAAATTATGTGTATCTGTGAGTATGGGTGGGTTAACATGGGTTTATATGCACACATATGAACAATCTCATATTCATATAGTATGTTTTTAAAAACCCCATATTTTGGGTCATAATATAAATGCCCTGTTACAGTTTGAGTATCTCCTATCTGAAATGGTTGGGGATCAGATTTTAAAGATTTTTTGGATTTTGAAATATTTGCATTATACTTACTGATTGAGCATCCCCAACCCGAAAATTCAAAATCCAAAATGCTACAATGAGCATTTCCTTTGAGTGTCATGTTGGTGCTCAAAAAGTTTCAGATTTTGGAGCATTTTGGATTTCAGATTTCAGGATTTGGGATGCTCAACCTGTATTTGGTTTCTCATGTGATAAATCATGGACATTCTCCACATTAACACATATAGATTTTCCTCATTGATTTTGTCAGTTCTACCATATTCCCTAGGACGAGTAGACTTTAATTAACTCAATGCCTTATTGGCTTCTATTTAAGTTGTTTGAATTTTTTTTTGTTTATACAAACAGTGCTGAAATGAAATATGTAAAAAATATATATATCAGTCAGTAGGAATATGTACACATTTACATCAGTAAGAATATGCTTACCGAATGGATTCTTGGAAGCAGAATTGCTAGCTCACAGGTATGCATATTTAAATTTCCTGCAGTTGTTGCCGAGTGTACCAATTTGTACTTCCACCAGCAGAGTACCAGGGCACCCGCTTCCTCACGTCCTCCCCGATACTAGATATCTGTTAGCAATATTTTCAACATGTTGCGGGTGGGTCAAAAATAGTACAATGTCTCAAGGTTGCTTTAAATTTAAGCCTCTGATTACCAGTGGGTGAACATTCTTTTCAGGACTTTATGGCTAATTTATTATTTTTTCCCTGGGAATTGCCAGTTTCTTTCTATATTAATCAGGCAAATCAACGCCGATTGCTATAACAGACAGACTCCCAAATCGGAGAAGCTCACACAATCCAGCTTTACTGCTGGCTTACAGCAAGCCTCCTCCTTCGTGAAGTCCCACCCCTGCGGAGCCCCGCCCCTCCGTGAAGCCCGCCCCTTTCATGAAGTCCCACCCCTCTGCGAAGCTCTGCCCCCTCCGTGAAGCCCGCCCCCTCTGTGAAGCCCCGCCCCTCCGCGAAGCTCCGCCCTCAGGACGCGTGGCCTCCCCCGCCGGCGGTCGAAGCAGCGAAGGGAGGGGCATGGGAGACAAATGGGCTTGGAGCTGCCTCAGCTCCGCAGTGGCTCTTGTCACCTGATGCTCTGACCCATTTGGCCAGAGCTGCTGGGTCTCTGTCGCTTGCCAGGGGGCTGGGAAACTCCTGCTGCCACCAAAGTTTGTCTTTGTTTTGCAAAGTTTTGCTTTGCCAAAGTTTTGCAAAGTTCGACCATATTTGACAAAGTTTTGCTTTGCGAATGTTTTTACTGGTTTGTCCTTTTCTTACTAATTTGTAAAGGCTTTGGATATATTATGGACGTTAACCCTTAGTTTTGTCATGGAGGGTTTAAATATTTCCTTCCACTTTACAGTTTTGTTTTAAAATCCTGTTCTCTTTCACCCTGTGTCAGTTTTTTTGGTTTTATGTGCTTCTGGGCAGCAGTCCCCAACCTTTTTGGCACCAGGGACTGGTTTCATGGAAGACAGTTTTTCCAAGGATGGGGGGCGTAGGGGGTGGGGATGGTTGGGGGATGATTCAAGTGCATCACTTTTATCGTGCAGTCAAACCTCTCTGCTCATGATAACCTGTATTTGCAGCCGCTCCCCAGCGCCAGCGTCACCCCTCAGCTCCACCTCGGATCATCAGGCATCAGATCCCCATCAGGAGCCGCAGCCTGGGTCCCTCGAGTGTGCAGTTTACAGTGGGGTTCGCCCTCCTGTGAGAATCTAGTGTTGCTGCTGATGTGACAGGAGGCGGAGCTCTGGTGGTGATGGGCCCTACGTGCAGATGAAGCTTTGCTTGCTCCCCCTGCTCACCTCCCGCTGTCCAGCCCGGTTCCTGACAGGCCACAGGCCAGTACCCGTCCACGGCCGGGGGGTTGGGGACCGCAGCTTCTGGGTGTCAGTCTTCTGATGGCTTCTGGGTTTTCATGTTTTGCCTACGAGGGTCATCCCTGTACCAAGGTTGTAAACATCTCCTCCCACATTTTTCTATTAAATTTATAGTTTTTAAAGCATATTTGTTTATTAAATCCGACTGGCGTCTATTCTTACGTACATTGGGAAGGACGAGGGTGTTAGGTCGGAGCCAAGAGGAAAACACGTGAAGCCCAAAAATATAAAGAATTGTTTATTTGAGCACCTGGGTGCAGGTGGGTGGAGGCCGAAAAGGGCGTCCACCCCGACATGGGGTCTAGGGAGTTGTTTACAGAGGGTTAGGAGCAGGTAGGGGGTTGGGGGGAATTAAGCAACAATTGCAGTACACAGCAAGTCCTTGGCGTTTGGGAGGAGGTTGTGCAGTAGCAGACGGCTAGTCCTTGAGACGTCTTTCTTTTCAGTCATGTCCCCCTTTTAGGCTGCAAACCTTCCCCGTTTTGCCTGCTCGGCTGCCTCTTATCTCCCCTTGTCCCTCCCATCCCCTTTTCTGGCTTTGCAAACCCTCCCTCTGGGTAAAGACCACACGTCTAACAGAGGGGTTCTCACTACGGTGCTTTCCAGTTGCTAAACCTGATGGTTGTTGGGGCAGCGCTGGCTTCTGAGGAACTGAATCTAAGGGCCATGCTTTGTGCTCCCCTGGCTTGGCCCTGCATAGCCTCTGGCTGTGACTTCCACTCCCTCCTCACGGCACCTTCCTGCTTTAGTGGAGGGCCCGGCCCTGATTTCTGTCCTCCTGTAACTGCTCCTTCCAGGATCCTTCCCATCCCTGTGAAAGCTGCAGCTCAACCTCTCCTGCTGCAGCCTCTGCCTGCCTGCCCTGCCCTCTCTCTGTCCTGGCTCAGAGTCCCAGAGTGTCCCCCCCACGCCCCTGTCTCCTGCTGGCTGCCAGGGTCTCCATTCCACTGGCTAGAGCCCTGGGACGCCCACGGACCTTCCCTCCTCAGACACCACCTCCTTCTGGCCCCCTAGCAGATAAACCCCGGCACCCTGGCTTTTCCTCCACACCTGTCACGATGAGTCCATCGGTCCTGGCCCTGTGGTGTGGCTGACCCAACTGGTCCTCCTTCCAGCTAAGACCTTGCTGCCAGTGACATTCCAGCTCCCTCCTGGCCCCGGGAGCTCCTGCTCCAGACCATGGAGCTGCCCACACTTCCCCCAGCCTGATGCTTAGCAGCAGCTATTCCTTCCGCCTAGAACTCACTTCCTCTATTTCCCTGTCAGCTGATGCCCATTTTTTCCTTGATAGCCCAGTTCCACGCCATGCCCTCGGTGGAGTCCCCGGAGTCCCCGGGCCTTCCTCTCTGCTGCCTCACAGCTGGGCAGAGCCTGTGCCCCTGTGCCAGGCCTGAGGCTCTGGGATTGAGTCATCTAGGAGACCCTGCGCTCCCAGGCCTGGAGCCCAAATGTCCTGTCCTCATCCCCAGTGCCTGGTGCCTCGAAGTGGCAGGGCCTTGATGAGGATAAGCCTGTGGAGAGGCAGTCCCTGGAAGGCAAGGATGACAGTTGCTGTCCCTGCCGCAGGACAGGTGAGACTTGGCACAGCAAGTGGCGAGCTGCCCCGGCACTGCTGTGGGAGGTCAGGCCACGCAGCCCTGACAGTTCAGCTGGAGCCCCTGTGATGGTGACACTCCATGGCTGGAAGCCTGCCCTGCCTGCTTGTAGATTCTTTTTTAAAAAAACACATTTTGTTCTTCAAATTCCAAAGCCTCACACAGCCCTGAAAAAATGCCAGTACTGCTCTGCCAAGTACAGGGCCGCCCAGCACCCTCGGAGGGCGACAAAACCGGGAGGATACCTTAGGACTGGGATCTCCCGGAGGGGTGGGCGGGCGCTTCTGCGTGGACACACACGCCACTGGACGATTGCCCTAAGCCCCTGGCACGCGAACAATGCAGATTCTTCACCTCCTTCAGCAGGAGGTTTTGATTTCCGGGCTGAGAGCATGCAGCCTCCCGAGGGCTGGTTGCTTGGCCGAAGTGCACACTCTGACCTGGTTGAGGCTCAGGTCTGGCTGCAGGCAGGGTCACCTTGGCCTTTTGTCCTCTCAGTGCAGAGTGGGAGGAGGGCTGGCTGCTTCTCAGCCCCGGACGCTGGCCAGCAACAGGCGCAGGCCCTGCCTCTGACAATGAGACTTTTCTGCACATCTCTGTCAGTCTGTCCGTGTGCCAGACACCTCATCCCCCAACTTCCTATACACTTGGGATGGCAAAGCATCAACACGTAAGTCACTATCACTTCCTCCCCCCTTGGCAGACGTCACTAACTCATCACAGGGCGTGTCTGAACACGGCCTTGGAATCCTTCCCAACGCTCGGGGAGGACTGCCATCCGAGATGAGCACTCCAGGCCATCCAAGCTGCTGGACGTTTTGAGGTGTCTCTGAAGGTGACTGTTTGAGGCTTGAGTGAAAACACTGACCCATGTCCACAGCGATAATCACGGTCAGCACTGGGTGGGGGCTGCTGCAGGGGCTTCCAGTTCAACCCTGTTATTTGGGGGATGAGGACACAGAAGCACAGAGAAGGTGAGAGATGGGCGATGCGCCTGCCGTGCGGCGTTTCTAAGCACACCTGCAGGTGATGGGCCCCGCAGAATGGTGGGGGCACCACATTCTGGGGTTCCCTCTTAGGGATCGCGTATGTGGTTGATGTTAAAGGCTCTTCCGAGCACGGCTGAGAGGAGCTGGTTCACCTCATCGCAGCCGTCGAGGGCAGAGCCCGCACTTGCAGCTCGCAAGGCGCCAGGCGCGTGACCCTGTACACGCCCCGCATGCTCCTGCGTGGCGAGGAGCAGGCCGCGCTGGTCGTGTTGTGCCTGCTTTCAGCTGGACACGCTGAGGCTTGCTCGGGTTTCCGCGGCTGGTCGTGCGGAGCAGGGTGTCGGGGTGTCAGGCCCTGGCTCTGTCGCCCGGGGGCTGGTGAGTGCAGTTCTGCTGCCAGAATCTCACACTCCTGGGACCAAGCTGAGTGAGACCAGCTTGCCGGTCACCCGCGTGTGGTTCCTGCAATGAAGACAGAGCAGCCGCCTGAGTGGAAAGCGGCTCTCCGTTACGGGCAAAGCAGAAGCAGTACCGCAGATCTGTTAAAGCCGCAGTAGGTGTTCACTGAAGTTTAACAAAATCAGTTAAATTCGTGTCTTTGTTAATAATGCCTCTTCGCCAAGCAAATTAGCCTGAGTGTGAGTCCTGCGTGTGTGCAGGTGTGTGTGAATGTGCTCGTGCACACCGGCGTGTTACTGCGGGAAACCCGGGCAGCTTTGTGTTCACGAGGTCGCGCACCCGGACACGGTGCGGCGAGCCCTGCACATGCGGAGTCGCTGCCTGGGCTCAGCGGTGCTGCGGGCAACGTGCACCGAGCTCATAAAGTGGGTTGAAAGTGAGGTGCAGGTTTAGGTCTTGGTGACATTGCTGCGCGCACACTACTCCACATTTAGCAGTTCAGAACAATAACTGTCTTTCTGTATCACCTGATTTGTGGGTCAGGAGTTTGGACAGGGGCCCCTGCTCCTCACAGAGCTGATGGGGGGTCACCTGGTGATTTCCATCTAGAAGGTGGGCTGGTCTGGGGTGCCCGCGGCAGATTCACTCACTGCCTGGCCGAGAGGCTGAGCCTGGGGGAGGTCCACCCGAGCCCGCCCGTGCCTCCACCACAGCCGTCTGGGTCCTAGAACTTTCTCATGACTTCCAGGGGAGAAGCTGGAAGCTGCAAGTCTTCTATGAGTGAGCCTCAGACCTACCGGAACGTCTCTCCGGCTGCGTGCCCCGAAAAGCAAGTCCAGGATGCCAGCCCAGACCGAGGTCATGGGAATGGGGCTTCTCCACGCCTCCTTCCTCTCAGCGGAGAGTGCGGGGTGGGGACAGGGTGCTCAGCCCTCTCCGTGGGTGGGGGTGGGGCTCTGCTGAGCCAGCGCGCTGCTCCGTGTGGCCCCTCCAAGCCACTCCCTGTCCTCTCTGTGGCTGCGCCCTGGAGGCTGGCCCTAGCAGAGGCTTCTTCCTCTGCCTGTCCCCTTGTCCCCGCCCCACACCGGCCCTCCTCCTGGATACTTCATTAAATGGTTTTTCTTCGTTAGCCCTTTGCCACCTGCTTCCCAACAGGGGCCTGACATGTACAGCACATTCAAAAAGAATTAAATGGATTATATTTTTATATTAAAGGAACATGATGAAAATTGTGTGATCTGTTAGTAATAAAACAACAAATGCTAAAAAAATAACTTGTAAGATTTGCCTTCATTGGAATGGCTAAGAAGTTATCAGGGACCTTTTGGAATTGACAACTGTGTAAAAGTGGTGGCTCTGTCTCACAAATACCAGGCCCAGGAGAGCCACTGATTTCCAACAGGAGCGTCATGTATCTATCCTGCTTTCCAGGCAGCGCGAGGTCCTCTGCTCAGCTTGTCTTCTGAAGGTACTTCTCCGGGTGCTCTCCTTGGCTGTCGGAGGTGGTGGCTTCTGCATCAGAAGCTCCCTGTGTGACTCTCCCGTCCCCTCTTGAAGTGCCTGCTCTGTCCGTGAGGGAGGTTCGCTTGGGCAGCCCCCAGAAGAGGAGACTTGAGCACACTGTTGGTCATAAATGCCAGTCACCCAATGTGATCCTGTTGCCTTAGGCAGGTGGGGTGAGGGCGTCCGGGTTTGCAGGGCCTGAGCTCACACCCTCTTGAAGGAAAACAGAATTCCAAGTCCCACGTTGGGCGAGGGTGGTGAAGGCGGGGAGGCTGGCAGCACCCGGCGTTGTCACACCTGTGCTCAGAGGGCTGCACCGACGCTTCTGATTTGATGCTTACTGTGAGCAGGGTGGTGTAGCTGTCATCACCTCAGGTTTACTGCCGAGGAAGCAGAGCCAGGGTGTTACGCCTCTCGCCCAGAGCCCTGTGGCTGGCCAGGGAGAGACGAGGCTAGTTTGGAGGTCAAGTGAGTCCCCTGCCAGGCTGAGCCTGGCCTCTCCCTGGTCTCCCCTGAGACCCTGATGGGCGTTGAGGTGCTGGGGAAGGCAGGCTGGGGAGGGTCCTGGAATTTGGAGCAACCAGGAGGGGGTTCAAGATCAGGCAAGAAGCAGGGAATGAGGGCTCTGCCTTGTAGCTCCCGCAGCCCACACACCTGCAGATGCCCTCCAGGTCCGTGCTTCTGCTGAGACCTCACGCCAGAACACTGACACAAACAGGCCCCCGCCACCTGATCCCACTGCAGCTGGGCCACCCAAGTGAAGGGCTGATTTGGACTTGGTTAGTGTGTGCTGAGTTGCTCCCAGAACGACTTCATGTGGACATCTGGGCAATCCATCTCTCTGACTGAAGTGCGGGGGCAGGTGTGCCCCGTGGCCAGTGAGAAGCACCACGGTTAAGGAAGAGAGGCTAAGGAGCAGGAGGAATGGCTGTCAGTGAGAACAGGTGCAGAACCTCTTCCTTCTAGAAGAAGCAGTTTCCTCCTTAGAAATGTGTAAGTTGACTGTATTGACCGGTGGTGCCTGGAGTCGTCCCACAGCAGGTAAAGCCTCATGTTTCTTGGCTCTGTTCTATCTGAGGGCAGCTTCTCCCCAGGGCTGGGCCCTGAGGCTGCCTGACCCAGGAGCCAGGGTGGATGCTGGCTGGTCTTGCTGCGAGTGCCTGCATCCTCCTTTCAGGCTGCAGCATTGGAAGTCTTTTGTTCCCTGTCTTAGCAGCCTCTACTTCTCTAAATATGTGACAAATAAGGCACAGCATTCACCCTGAAGATCTCTCTCCCCTTGGCACTGTATCCCCAAGCAGCTCTGCATGTCTGGCACTGTGAAAATGCTGCAGAGAAGGTTTGGCCTCATGTTGTATTGTTCCCCTAACACTGGCAAAGACAAGGCCACACAAGGCCAGCCCAGCTGGTGGGCAAGGGGTCTGCCTGCCCAGACAGGGCTCCCCACTCTGGCCTGCCCCTGTGTGTGCCACTTCCTGAGGACGGGCACCCTCACAGCCCTGCTCAGAGGCTGTGGTGTCTCCCTGTGCTAAAGGACTGGGTCCCCAGCATGCCCTAGGGCCTCCGAGAGTTCCTCCTGGCTCAGTTCTGAGTCCTGTTGGCACCTGTGCCCTCATCCCCACCGTCTCCCCCTTCCAAACCCTCTGGGCTCCTCAGCAGGGTGGGTAGGTGCAGGGTGCAGCCCCTTTCCTTTACCTGCCCTTGGACCCTCCATGCTCTGATGGGCCAGGCACAGGGAGAGGAAAACTGGGTGACCTCCAGAGCGAGAGGGGAGCTTGTGGGTGTGGCATCAGGAAGGAGCAGAGAGAAGTCTCAAGGACAAGAAGCTGAAGGGGCCATCACTTGCTTGAAGGTGCAAGCTTGCTCCGCTCGCACCAGACATGTGGGAGCCCCTTGGACTCCTTTAACTATCTGACTGACTTTGGAAAAGTCCCATCAGTTTATTCTTTAATGGAATCATCCAAAAATGAGGGGATATTAATTAGGAAGCATTGTGTATCAGCAAAGCCTTGTCCTCTCTAGAGAGAATTGTGGTGCATTAGAGCTCTCTCTGTATTGTTTTCTTAAAGCTGTCTGTAGCATTTAGTGATGATATTTGGAGTCAGAGCACACAGTTAATTTGGATTTGTGATAAGAAAAACTTCTCAGAGGTAGTACTTTTCTCCTTTAGCCAGAGGAGCCACGCTTGGCCCATGCTCCAGGGCGGAGGGAAGGAGCCCAGGAGGCTGCAGCAGACTGGCTCCTTTCTCACGTGCCAAGCCCTCAACACCTTCACGGCTACAGAGAAAAGATCCCGCGTTCCTTTTGTTGTCTGCAAGCATCTGCCACTGTGGTGCGGCCAACAAATGCTCTTCCCCCGGTGCACACCAGGGCACTTTGCACACAGCATTCCACAGACAGCAGGGACCAAGGCACACAGCCCAGGTGGACGTGTGAGGGGCAGAAGGCTTCTGCAGCATGCCGTCCAGGGCCAGGGTGCAGAGACAGGCCACCTCTTGGCGAGACGGCACGTAGCTCAGAGAGACTTCGTTCTTCCTCTACAGCCATCTCTTGCCCTCTGTGCGTGGGCATGCATAAGGAAGAAGTGGCTGCTCACCTCAGTCTGGACGGGCCAGCAAGTAGGCTCCGTTCCTTCTCTCAAGGTCAGAACACCATGTCACGGCTGCAGCAGACCCCAAGGGGCCTCTCCTTGTCATGACCCCTATTTATCATTTCCTTGCACCAAGCCTGATATTTGCATCAGCAAAGGGCTCTCAAAACCGTATTTGCACACCTGAACAGCCTGCTTACGTGGAGCTGTCCCTTGCATTCAACAGAGGCGCTGTTCCTGCCTGGCTCTGGGACAGCCCTTGAGCGCCACTGGGCTGCTGCCAAGTGTGGCTGGGCCGGGGCCTGGCGTCCAAGATTTGGGAGGGCAGCCCAGAAGAAGCGACTCTCGCAGGAGGGACGCCGTGCCTGTCTGTGGAGTGGCTTCCTGCCAGGGCAACCTGCTCCCAACCAACCCCAAAAACAAGAAGGAAAACAGCCTCTCCTCCTCCCCTCCTCCCCTCCTCCCCTCCTGCAGGCAGCCACCTCCTCGGCTAATTGAGAACAAAAGGGACGCAGTTGTGACATTCAGCCCCGAGTGCCATCATCGCCTCCCACGGGCTCCTGGGCTCCTCACTGTGTTTATGGACAAATCAGCACACACTGCTTTGGCCAGGAGAGGAGTCCCAGGCAGCAGACAGTGACCCCAGAGAGGGAGGCCCCGAGCATACCACAAATTGCACAACACAACCTGGTCGTCTGTCCCCTTGCTGAAGATCCCCAGGAAAGCAGAGGCAGCTGACACCGGGCGGGGAGGCCATCTGGAAGCCACCCTCAGGGGCCCAGTGGTCCAGGGGGTGTAAGCCAGCCTTGGAGCTGCTATCTGGGCACCAACAGTGTCCCTTGCTGCTGCCAGCCTCAGTTTCCCATCTGCACGCTGTTGGGGGGTGTTTGAGAGGATCAGCATGCAGAGATTAGTGATTAGGGGCCCTCTGCCAGGCGGGCATCTGCACGTGTCCTGTGGTTTCGGCCTCACAGTCTCTCAGCTCCTTTTACAGGTGGGAGAGCAGCTGGTCGACTGCAGGCCCCGCTCTCCTCACGGCTGCTCTGGCCCCCCCCGGGGCTGCGATGAAGGGGAGTGGCGTCGTGTCCCGAGTGGGGCAGTTGAGCGTGGTGTCCTGCAGGCCACCTGGTAAGACGTGGGGGCTTTGTGACCAGCCACGCCCTCTCCTTTGCCTCGCTCCTGCTCTTGGAGCTCCCCACATGGTTTCTGGAAGGACGCAGAGCTGCCTCCTGCTCCTTGTTCCTGCGCTGTTCTTTAGTGACGCCGGAACCCCAGGGACCTGTTCCTGCGCAGCCAACACACACCTTCAGCTCTGTGGTCCAGGCGCCCGGTTCATTGCTTGGCCTTAAGACTCTACAAGTCCAAGTACAAATGTACCTCTGAGGTATCTCCCATGGAACTGCCACTTATCTGCACCCCAAGGTGTTGGGAGTGGGGGGTTGGGAAGAGGAACTTGGCACAGACAGACAGGACTCTTGAGCAGACTTTTGAAAGGCTCTAAGAGAAGCTGACCCCCTACCCTTCCCACTGACAGTGCATGAAGAAAACGGGCCCAAGAATCCCTAGAACTGGGCTCTGACACCTGCACTGTCCCCTCGCTGGTCACCAGCAGTTGCTGCAGCTCATCCTCCTGGTGCTTCTGTGGGACAACTGGGAAGTCCCAGGGGTCCTCATTGCCACCTCCTTCTCCCTGAACCTTCTGACCTGCTGGCTCCCAGGGCAGGGTTAGAGGGAAGAACAGGGTGGGTGGGCTTCTTCAGGGCCCCCTGGGCTGATGTGGGGTGGCTTCCTTGTGTGCCCCTCCCACGTGGTACTCCACTCGGGGCTCTGTGCGTGGGCCTCAGGGGGCACAGTGCTGTTCTCCTGCCCCATGTCACACGGCCCTGTAGAGATGCCAATTTCCAAAACAAGAGCATTTCCTCTGAATTCCAAGGACCTCGGCATAAGGCCCAACCCTGCCTCAGGTTGGCTGGAGACTGAATGCTTGGGAGACCAGCTGTGTGACCTTGGGCAGAGCATTTACCTTCTCTGGGCCCTACCTTCTCATTGGGATGGTAATATTACCTCCTTCACAGGCTGCGTAGGGAAATAGGATGTTTTGAGAGACAGCATATATGAAAGTGCCAAGCACAGAAAATTTAAACAACTGTTAGTTCCTTTCTTCCTTATTGAAGAAGGAAGGCAGACGAAAGTGGCTTTTAGGATTAGCAGCTGGGAGAAGAAGAGAGGGACGGGGGCTGGGAGTTGTTGCAGTCCTCTGACACGGGCCGACAGCCAGCAGCAAGACGGAAGAGTGTGCTGTCCTTCCTGCGCCCTCGGGTGCTGTGCTGGGCTGCGGATACCCAGACGGGAGTCCTTCCTCCAGGGCCGGCCTTCCAGGTAGGGAGTGATGTTTGGCCGATTTCCGATTTCCAAATACAGGAATCGGAAGGGCTCTGAGTTGAGCCGGGTTTACCAGCACACGTGGCTTGCTGAGCGCCCGTGCCAGAGCCTGGGCAGGACGTGTGTGAGCCATCGCATGCAGGTGGGGCCCCAGGTCCTGCCCTCTGAGACGCCTCCCCTCCTGAGAAGGGCAGAAGGAGAGAGTCTCTGGCCCTTCTCTTGCTCTGAAAACGCAGCCCCGTTTAACCCCAGGAGAGGGTGACCTTCTTCCTCCTCTAGCATGCTCTAGGACATGCGTGGGGACATGCGTTTCTCTATGCAGCCTGTGAAGGAGGTAATATTACCATCCCAATGAGAAGGTAGGGCCCAGAGAAGGCAAATGCTCTGCCCAAGGTCACACAGCTGGTCTCCCAAGCATTCAGGACATGAAGGACAAGCTCACCTTGTCAGGCTCCCACCACACGTTGAGCCTGGATTGTAAACACAGCCCTCCAGGACGCGGCTTGGAACAAGCTGTTCCTGGCCCTGCACGAGCTCAGCTCCCCTGCCGCCTGGAGAACCTGCAGGGCCACTTTAGGCCCAGATGGCAGGCGCCAGCCAGGGCTCAGGGGAAGGACCTGGCCCAGGAACGGCCCCTCCCTGCGCCAGAGAACGGGAAGGCCCTGCAGTGGCACCTGTGCTGTGGTATCCATGGGGCCTCCCAGCCTGAGGGCTCCGGGGAGCTCTGGAGCCGCCCACTGTTGTGTAACCTGGCACCTCACCTCCACCATGCTCACCTGTCATTGAAAGGCTGAGCAAACCAGATTCCAAACAGGCACAGGGAGAAGAATTTTCTTGCAGTTGAGGATCGCTGTCGGCAGACAGTGGGTTCAGGCAGAGAAGTAGTGAGCCCTGCAAGTGCAACAGAGTAATTTTTAGAATAAGTTCTTACCCTTTAAAAAAAAATTTAAACATGCATCTATAGTCTCCATGAAAGCCTCATATTCCTGTTTTAAATATTTAAGCTCATGAGCAGGCTAAAGGTTGGGGCCCTCTCTGGCTCATCAGCTGGTTTCATGTTTGGGAGGAGACCCACGTTTATCCCCAGAATGTGGTGTTTCTGTCTATGCACCAACTGTAGCAGGGAAATGGTTTGACTAAGGCTAGGAACGTCAGTAAATTCAGTTGCTGAGTCCCGGCTTACAAAGATACTGCCTTTAGTTGTCCACAGACACAAGGGTACCAGCCCGATGGCTTCACCTCACATTCCTGAACAGCTGCTGTCTTCATTTGTGGGACCTGTAGACAGAGGATCCCAGGAGAAGGCAGCAAAAGTGGGTTGGTTTATTCCCTACGGGGCAGGGGGAACTTACTCCATTTGCATCCCCACATCCTGGAATTCCAGGGAGCCCTGAAGATGCTCCATACTGAGCAACACGGGCAGGAAATGAGAAAAAAAGGTGCCCTGTTCAGGGAGCAGGGCTGCGGCGGTCAGGGGCAGGGGAGGCTTCCTGGTTCAGGACCCCAGCATTGAAATATAGCCCTTTAGAATCCAGCACACGTGTAGGCAGGGCTGATGGGTCATTTCCAGGTCCTTGGCCAACAGGTAAGGGACTCTTCAGTGCTCCTGAGCTGGCCTGGGGCCCATGCTGCTGGCCGTGGGAGGCTGGTATGTCAGAAGCAGAGGCTAACTGGCTGCCACTTGGACCCCCAGGCGCCCAGAGCGGGGCTGACCTTTTGTGCATGACTTGGAGAGCCCACGAGAGGCCCTGTGCCAGTGACTCCGGCCACTGGGGATGGAGCCTTGGGAATCATGATGGGTGTCGAGGGGGCCAAGGGCTGGGTCCCTGCCTCCCGTCCCTGCAGGGCTGGGCTGTGCTGCTGGACCAGCGCTCGCAGTGGGAGTGGGTTTCAGAGGGGCACGCTGGACATTTGTGGGGGCATTTTTTCATTGAAACCATGACCGTGGTGACTACTGGCCTTTTGTGGGCAGGGCCGGGGATGCTTGAGGTTTCCCAAAATGGAGAAAGCCCTGCACAGACAAATGGCACTGTGGCTGTCATCGTCCCATCAGCTGCTCCTTCAGGTGGCAGATCTGTGTTTGGGGGTCTGGTCTGGTCCCATTCCTGTGTTCTGCCAACACCGTGCCTTTCTCCTATGGCTCTAATAGACACTGAATTTCCCAGAAATGCAGCTATGGCAGATCTTGAAGGACGACCTACACTTTGTTTTGCTTCAGGTTTTGTCAAGCATTGTTCATGATCTTAGGAAACCACAGCAGCAGTGACTGCCATGCATGGTACTGGAATCACCAAAGCAATGCCCACTACCTGGCTGCACCCCCAGACATTTTACCTTTAATGCAAGTATCTGAGGACTTGACTTGTCATCTAGGGTAGTTTAAACAACTACTATCAAAATAGATGCTGCTGTAAATTACTTTTCTTTCAGTTTCTTTTTATTAATACCATTAAGACATTACATATATGACCTATCTATCAAAATATATCACCTATCTGTCTCTCATATCATCTGTCTATCATGTTATAGTATCCAAGAATTTCATTTCAGGACAGCACAGGGAGTGTTAAACTTATTTGCCATCAAAAGGGGCTGTTTGACCCCAGCATTCCCACACAAATTGCGGGTGGAGATGGACCTGCAGCTCAGCCTCCCCCACGGAGCCTCACCAGCCTGGGCCTTCAGAAAGGTGGCTGGGCGTCGGGCGGACCATACCCGCGCCATCCTGCTTCACAGGGGCCCCTGCCAGACCCCCCCGGCGAGCAAGCTCTGGCCGTGGCCCTCCTGCCATCGGGGCCTGAATGGAAGGTTTGTTGCTCAGTCTGCCCTGGCCGAGGCACCTGCTCCCCTCAGAGCCTCACATCCAGCGAGTTCCCGGAGGCGGCTGAGTGTTTGCTTTCGGGACTCTCAGCGGTGCTGGGAATTGCATGTTGACACAGGCGATAAGACGGTGGGATGGGAAAGGGGAAGGGAGGCTGGCACTGCCCAGTGGGTGGCTGAAAGGCCTGTGGGTCCCGAGATTGGGGTTGAGTCCTTGGGTTCTTCTCAGTGTTGTGGGAGGAAAACATAAAGGAGCCTAGAGCCACTTCCTGAGGATCCCGGAACCTGTCCATACAAAGTAGGTGTCAACACTCTGCTGGGGCCTCTTTGAATATCACAAGGGTAAACTCTAATTCCCTTCTCCAGGTTCAAAACACTTAGCATTTACCTGAAGCACCTTCACCCTCCACCCAGTATGATGCCCTTTGACCTTGTCATGGAGGTGCCTCCACGGCTGTCACCTTCCCGTGTGGCAGCCTCCTTTAGTCTGGGGATCGCCCTTTGAGAGGCAGGGGCTTTGATGTGTGTCGAGGAGCCGGCTGATCTTAACCAATCATTTAACCCTGGCAACTTCCCCAATTTCCTCATGGCAGGTGTGCAATGAGCCAGGTTTCTTTGTTGATTCAGAAATTAGCTTTGAGAACCATTCTATTATAGAAGAGGGGGTCCAAAGCTATTTGAAACAAAATCCTGGAAGTAAGTGAAGGGCCCCCCTGGACAATGTGCCTTTGGTTGTATAAATTTTGGTGCGTTTGGTCAACATTGGGGGAGACACCAAGCTATGGTCACACCATGTTCACCTTCTGGATTATTCTGTGTTGAAAAACATGAGTACATGCTGTAGCCGGTTGCTAGAGAGTCCCGAGGACAGTTGTCCTGAGAAAACTACTGATACGGAGGGTGCATATGTGTATGTGTTCGTGTGTGTGTTCATGCTTTGTGTGTGTGCACACATGTGTATGTGTGTTGTGTGCCTGTGTGTACAGTGTGTGTCTGTGTTGCATGGGTGTATGTGCATGTGCACGTGTATTAGGGGGGTAACCAGAGGGGTGGGAAGAGGATGGACAGGCCCCCAGCAGCTCTTTACAGCAAGACAGTGAGTTGGTGGGATTCACAGGACCTGGCTCTGGTACTGAGAGGCGTTTGGAGGCCTGCTTGTCTTCTAAGGAGCCTCTGCTAAGCTGTGGACACATCTGCTTCCATGTGAGAGAGGTAAGAACAGGTGAGACTTGTATTCCTTGTGTGTGTTTGTAGCTCCCTGTTCCCATACAGTGACAAACGCACCCTGGTTATGGTGGCTGGGCAGTGGGGCTGTGCCGAGCCCTGGCCTTCCTTCAGGATGGTGCTGCACCCCAAATTCTGTGCACATGGGCTGTGGACACAGGCTGTGGTCCTTCCCCTGCAAGCTTGGAGCCAAATAGGACTTGGACCTGGGAGTTTTTTGGATTGTGCATGTACCACATGCTCCATACCACTCTGGAAGTGTGGGAGCTCCCTGTAAGCAAATGGGTTAATGTTTCATAGTGAAACTAAGTCAGGTAAATAAAGCCTCATGTGCATTCAGGTCAAACTCTGCCTCTAGATGAGTTACAAAACAGTGTTCAGTTCTCAGAGTTTATTGGGTTTCGAATGACTGGTTGGAAATTGCAGCCCTGCAAAAGTAAACAAACCTGGTTGACCCAACCAGACTCCAAAGTCAGACCCTGCGCTTTGCCAGCACACAGTCTGTGCGTGTGTGTGTGCTCCGGGCCTCAGGACAGTGGCGAGGTCAAAAGTCATCCCTCGCAGAGCCCCTCCTCAGCCTAGCTGCCTGTAGGGCTGGGCCCTCTGCCCCCAGGCGGGACGGGTGGGGCCCAGGGAGGCCATGCACCGAGATCTGCTCTCGCAGGCTGCCACCCCCCCTGACACCGGGCTGCAAATGCTCAGTAGCTAAGGACAGGGATGATGGGAGCAAGGAGCCAGTGAGCCACCTTTCAGATAACCTGGAGCCCACAGAAGGCAGGGTGGAGGGGGATGGGCACCAGCCAGGGCGTTGATCAGAGCTGACCTAGCCCTGGTGCAGCACCAAGCGCTTGGAACTCCTCTGCTCAGGCTGGGCCAGTGCTCTAGGATAAGAAATGTGGCTTGTTCATCCCATGTCACACCTCCGTTTGCCCCGGGTGGCCCCAGACTTTGTTTTCCTGGTCTCAGCAGAGGCTGGGGCAGGGCAACCTGCCTGTGTTCAGCGACAAGGGTGTTCTTGAGGGCGAAGGCAGGAAGGGGCGCCTGCCTTCCACAGCAGGGACCAGAGAGGTTAGGAGGCCGCAGAGGGAGGGCTCTGCAATGTCACGTCACCAGAGATGCCAGGCCCCGTGTAGGGCACCTGCTGTCCCTGCGTCTGGAGTGCAGAGGGGCTGGAGGGGGTCCATCCTCCCACCCAGGGTCATTGGAGGAGCCACCCAGATTTGGAGCTGCTCGAGGCCATCCTAAATCTGAGATTAGGTTTCCTATCTGCCCAGATGACAGACAGGGCCCTAGAGTTAGCTGTAAATTAATCTAAACAAAAATAATGAAATGTGAAATTTTTGCTAAGACTGAGGTTTGTATTCACCGTGTAGACAGCCTCACCCATCCTAAGGAGACAGAGGTGCCTGGGGTCAGAAAGTCATCTTGGTGGCTCAGAGTTGTAGGAAAAGCTCTGGGTTTATGCCTCTCATTCTGGCCGTGGAGAAATGTGGCGGGCGCACTGCTGCAGGCAGGCTCCCCTGGCAGAGCAGACTCCAGAGACACTCCATCATCCTTTCTGTTTTGTTTTTTTCTACTTGTGGACTAAAAAAAAAATTTAAAATAATTCTGAAAAGTACTATACACACAAAAGAGTTTCTATGACTTACATGTACATATGAAATAACAATAATAAATAAAGCACACGCAGGTTAGCAGCTGGCATGTACCCGGACCTCTGAATGGTCCCATAGCATTGTTCTTGGTTTTCTCACTTTCACAATAACCGCTGTTGATTGTTACCTTGTCTCATTTAAAGTTTTACTGTGTATGTATGAGTTGCCAAGCAATAGATGGCTAAATTTTGCCTGTTTTTGGACTTTTATAAACAAAGTCACACTGTATAAATTCTGTGACTTGCCTTTTTCTGCTCATGAGATGTGTGCATGTTGAGGCACATACCTGTGGTCAGTCATTTCACAGTGCCCTCTTGTAGGAATTACCTGGGTTGCTTCTGGGCTTTTGCCAGCAAACAACACCCATCTGAATATTCCCTGAAAAGCACAGATGCCAAAGCGTTGCTGCCGGGATTCAAATCCTGCCTCCTGGCCCCTGCCTGTGTGGCCCTCTGTACAACAAGGTCCTCATCTGTAAAGTGTATCACATGGCTGTAAGCAAGTGAGCTAATTTAGATAAAACACTTAAAATGGCACTGGACACAGATCAGTTTTGAGGTTAGATTTGGTGATGGTGATGATGATGATGGTGGTGGTGGTGATGGTGATGGTGATGATGGTGATGATGGTGATGTTGATGGTGATGTTGATGGTGGTGATGTTGATGGTGGTGATGATGGTGGTGATGTTGACGGTGATGATGATTATGTTGATGACAACTCTTTGGGCACTTATATGGAAATAGGATCTTTACAGATATAACTAAGTTAAAATGAAGTCATTAGGGTGGGCCCTAATCCTATCTGACTGGTTCTGGTGCCTCTATAAAAAGGGGGAAATTTGGAGACAGATAGGTGCACAGGGAGAATGCCATTTGAAGATGAAGGCAGAGATCAACACCAAAACTGGCCAGCAAACTACTAGAAGCTAAGAGAGAGGCCTGGAACAGAGTCTCCTGCACAGCCTCAGAAGGAACCAACGCTGCTGATGCCTTGCTCTCAGACTTCTGGCCTCCAGAATAAACTCCTGTTGCTTAAGCCACCCAATTTGTGGTTCTTTGTTACAGCAGTCTTAGCAAACTAATTCAGAAAGAAATTCCTCTAAAGGTTGGAAAGGTTACTACCATGGCCAAGAAATTGATTTTAAAAATATCATTTTGTGTGCTATTAAATTTTTCTTAAAAGAATTTGTACTACTTTAATGCTCAGTGTCCAGAAAGGGAAATCTAGAAGAAAAAATTTTAGGTAGAGTTTGATGATGGCTAATGTGGGCAGAGTCCATGTGGTTCTGTCTGCAGCATGCAGTGGCTCTTGAAGGCACCATAATACAGATGCTGCACAAAGGGCTCTGCTTCATGCTGCTTTGCTGGAGGGATTAAGACATGGAAGGACAGAGGCAGGCTGCTTCCAGCATTGCATTTCTGTCAAGAAGCTGCCCCCAAAGTTTATGGATGTATTGCTGCGTGCTGCTAAGGGCAAGCTCTACTGGATAAATGAGTTATAAAGATCCTCCTGGATAAAATCGTGGTTGTTTAACCTTAGTCCAGAAGAACACAGCCAATTCTCGTGCATCCTTTATGGCAGCCTCAGCATGTGCTCAGCACCTGCACTTATTCTATATGACTGTTTGTTAAGCAATAAGCTGAATTAAAATTGGAATGCTCACAGAGATGTTTTCTTGAAATATTGTTTTTCCAGCATAGAGAAGGTAGAAGATGGTGAGGAGCCATGGCTGAGTGCTGCCTGCTCAGAGGCAGAAGGACAAAACATGCCCTGGTGTGGAGTTTGGTCATCAAGCTTAGCTGAGAGCACACCCCAAGCTGTGAACTTTTGGCTGAAGGGGCTGCAGCAGAAGGAAAACTCAACTGTGCAAACAGACACACTCCAATTCTCAAAAGCACAGGATTCTGCTGGCACCATCTGGCAGCAGGGGGCTAGAATGACATAATGGAGATTTCGAAGCAGGCTGGGGAGGAGGACTGAGCACCCTGGCCTCTCTGCTGCGGCTCTTGTGCCACCCCACAGCTGAGGGCAGCTTTCCATGCATGCAGATCTGAGGTGTGCCCTTCCATGGAGGGCGGTCGAGGTCTGCTGAGTGCTGATGTCCTAGCCCCGCGGGTGTCAAAAGGGAGCACAAATGCCCAGGCCAGTGTACATATCCCAGTTGGGTTCATCGGAGTGCTCATGAGCTCAGTACACACATTCCCCTTGCATGCACCTGCCCCGTGTGCCCAGCCCTAGGTACACATCCCCCAGTGTGCACGCCCCCAGCATTTACACCCCCAGTGTGTGCATGTCCCCCAGTATGCATGTTCCCAGTGTGCCCAGCCCTAGGTACACATCCCCCAGTGTATACATCCCCAGCATTTATACCCCCAGTGTGTGGATATCCCCCAGTATGCACCTGCCCAGTGTGCCCAGCCCTAGGTACACATCCCCCACTCTGCACGCCCCCAGCATTTACACCCCCAGTGTGTGCATGTCCCCCAGTGTGCACCTCCCCAGTGTGCCCAGCCCTAGGTACACATGTGCCAGTGTACATGTCTCCAGCATTTACTCGCCAATGTATGCATGACCCCCAGTATACATGTCCCCAGTGTGCACATCTCTAAGTACATATTCCCCAGTGTGTATGTCCCCAGCCTTTTATACCCCTAGTGTGTGCATGTCCCCCAGGTACACATCCCCCAGGTACACATCCCCCAGTGTACACGTCCCCCACACTTACACCCCCAGTGTGTGCATGCCTCCCCGTGTGCATGCCCTCCAGTGTGAACATACCCCCAGTGTGCACATCCCCAGGGTGTGCAACCCACTGTGCATGTTCCCTCAGTGTGTAATCCCAGTGTGCACACTACCATGTACACGTTTCCTCAGTGTGCACATCCCTTCAATGTGTACATTCCACCCAATGTTCACATCCCCAAGTGTGCACACCTCCGGTGTGTACATACCCAGTATTTACACCTGCAGTGTGACTATTCCCCCAGTGCCCCACTATGCATACCCTAGAGTGCACATCCCTCCAGATGCACATTCTCTAGTGTGTACATATCCTGGCGTGTATATATCCCCAGTGTGTACACCTCTCCAGTGTGCACACTCCCAGTGTGACCATTCCCCTAGTGTGCACATTCCCCCAGGTGCACGTCCCCCGAGGTGTACATCCCCCAGTTTATACATATCCCAGTGTGTACATCTCTTCAGTGTGCACAGCCCCAGTGTGCACCCCCCACCCCTGGGAGCAAGTCCTCCTCTCAGTGTGCATGTGCTCCAGTGTCCATACCCTGTGGCCAGCCTTTTCTAAGGCACCTCTGCAGGCTCAGTGTACACACGTATGTGGAAGCAATTCTGCAGAGTGAGAAGCTGTTTGTGCTGGGGTAATGACCGAGGACAGAATGATGGGGAGCACATGGCCCCTCCTCAGGCACTTCCATTGCCTGTGGTCAGAGTGTTGGATTGGGGAGGACCACTGGACAGGGCTCAGGGCATCTTGGCTGAGTGGAGATGCCCCAGTCAGTGAGGGCTCCTGCGGGGGCACAATGGCTGCCTTGACACCCCTGTGCACAGAACACAGAGCCCCACTCACTCCTGGTCAGCTGCCCGTGAGTTCGCTGGGGCGGTGCTTCAGGTCAGGCAGTGCTGATGGGGGGAGCCCACAGCTCCGCCTCCCCCACCTGGCCCGCAGCACAGAGATCTGCCCGGCAACCAGGCCCCTCCATCTGCCGTCTGGGATAAAGAGCTGACCCTGCGGCTGCTGGCACAAGACCCCTTTCTGTCTTCCATTCACTGGGATTACCTTTCAGCTTCCCATTGTTCTTTGCTAACGGCCTTTAATACGTGCCTGCCTGTTACCTTCCCTAGCCCCCTGGGTGGGGGGGAGGCTCAATCTCCTCCAACTCGAAGGGTGGTAGGAATGCAGGCCTGCGCGCAGGGGTGCAGGCCGGCTGCCCGCCTTCAGCTGCAGCCATTAGCCAGGCCTCAAGGGTCACCATATTTTATGGGATGCCCCCCTTGGTGACCTGGCCGGGTCGCCACATGGCCCAACTTCTGTGTCTTTTCGAGCCCCACCTCCATCAGGGGCACGGCCGTCCCCGTGCCTGGACAGATGGCCGAGGTGGGCTGGAGGCGGCTGGCCTCGGGCCTGGCGGGCAGCTCATTCACTGTGATTACCCAGTCATCACCCCGCAGGGGCGAGGGGACAGGGCAGCAGTGGCTGCGTTGACTTTTAACCCTTTCTGGAGTTACGGGCGGGATCCTCAGGGGAGAGGATTCATCCGAGCCGGGTCGGCCTTTGCACGGCCCTTGTTATTACCCACTCGGGCAGGGGGAAGGGAGCAAAAGGTCTCCAGATATTTGTACCGCATCTGGCAAAAAGATAATTCACTTCTGGGGGCGTTTGAGAGCTCCGCTGTGGTGCGCAGTTGCCAGCGTTGGCAGGAGACGTCATGATAGTTATCAATGTGTCACCATTCGCTTCCCTGTTGCTTAGCTATAGGGACGGATAAAAAAAATAGAGCGATTCTTTGTCTGAAAAGGAAATGTTGAAGAACAGGAACGAGGGGACTTGGTAAAAATGTGGTTGAGCCCAGCTTTCCCAGGGCACTCGAGGCTCTTTAGGGGGCTGCTGGACGCGGGTCAGGGGAGTGGACTCCCCCACTACGGCTGAGCCATGACCTTCACAAAGTCCTGACTCGTGGCAGACCATCTATGGGCAGCAGTCCCTGCCGGGCCCTGAGTGCACAAGTGTGTGCCTGCTCCTGGGAAGGGCCTGAGCACGCGTCTCAACGGGCTGCCGGCTTTGTTGTCAGAGGCGCAGCCTTCTCCAGATTGGCTGGTCTTCAAAGCAATGACATGCCGTGTCAGATCTGCCATAGTCTAGGCACGTGGCAGGCGTCCAGCATGCAAATGAGTCAGACACTTTGCCGTGGCCTGGAGCGCCAGAGCCAGCAGCTCCACACCCCTGGGAGGCCCAGCAGGTGCCCAAGAGGCAGGTGTGTGGCTGGCCATGTGCGCTGGTGAGTGCCGGGTTTCTGTCGGCATTTTTCAATGACCTACCCCAGGTGAGATAAAGTGGGTGGAAAGGGGTCCATGCCACCTCTGGGTAGGGACAGTCCTGAAACCCCAGCATAGCAGGCAGAAAAGGGACACGTGCCGGGGTAGGGGGATGCCCGAGTGCAGTCTGACTCTGAGGAGTCACCAAACTGGGAAACTATTTTTAAAATCCTCTGCATTGCAGAAACAGGGAATGTTTATAGCTAAGTTAGACATTTGCCTTCCAAACACACGATCTCCGCAGAGCCCTGATTCGGGGCTGGAAGACCTGTCTAAGGCAGGGGCCCTGACTTTGCTATCCATTAGAGCCACCTGGGGAGCCTTAAAAACCTGCATGCGCAGGCTACTCTCTTGAGCAGTTAAATCAGACCCCAGAAATAGGACCCAGGCATCTGCATTTTTTGTTTCTCATGTGATTCCAAATTTGAAAACCCCTAGTGTAGAGCTGTGCTGTTCAATACAGTAGCCACTAGCCACATGTGGCTACTTTAATTTAAATTTATTGAAATTTTAAAAAGTTTGCTAAGTCGCACCAGCTGCATTTCCAGTGCTCAGAGGCTGTACTGAACAGTGCAGACAGAGAACCTCTCCATCGTCGCAGAACGCTCCACGGGGAAGAGTGCTGTAGACAGTCCCTCCAGCCTCTTGCTTTCTGAGGTGGGGGCGCCGAGGCCTGGGGAGGTGACCCGCCTTGCTTAGGGCACACTGGCAGCTCAGGGCAGCACTGGTCCTGTCTCCTGAACCATTCCCCAATGCCTCAGGCTGCTGGGGGCACAAGTGTGCCCAGGAAAAGGGCACAGAAAATCCAGCTACCACTGCCTTGCAGGCTCACTCAGCAGGTGAAGATGAGGTACCCCCCAATGCCTTTGTGGCACCCCCCTCTCCGGTGCTAGGCTGACCTTGGTTGGCCTTGGTAATGGGTATTTCTAGGGCACCTTCTTGTCCTCTGGTCATGCATGCCTAGGTCCTCCAAAGCATTGATACCACTAAACAGCTCCTCTACCCATGGACGCCAGCGTGGGGGCTCCAGCAGCCCCATGTGGCCACATGCCAGCAAGCAAGAAGCCTCTGTCTGCCGTCTGGGTCTCACCCTGTAATTTATCAGATGATCATTTTTGTAGCAAAGGGATCATGCCACGCGCCAAGGCTCTTAGAAACGGAAAGTTTGGTTCTTAAATGAGCCCAAGTGCAAACCGAAGGGTGTGGGGGGCAGCGAACCGGTGGTGACCAAAACGATGTTGGGGGAGGGCAGCTTTTCTAGCAGGGCAGCATTTCACAGCACGTGCTGCCAACTGTTGCAAAAAGAAAAAAAAAAACCCTAAGAAGAAGAAAAAGAGAGGAGATGTACATATTCCTGCAGCCCTGCAAGTGCTCTTTCTTCTCCATTGTTCTCCGGAGCAGGCAGCAGGCCCAGCCAACAGCTGTGCATTGCGTGTATCACTAACAGCTGCTTTTTCCTGGGATGAAATTAAAAGATTAGGGATATGGGCACGTGCTGGCCTCAGGAGCCCAAACAATGCTTGATTTAGGGTGAAAGTTGTCTGGGGAGGCTGACAAAGGAGGAGGCTCCGAGTTGGCCAGGGGTCAGAGCGGGGTGCTGGCTTTGACAGAGACAAAAGCAGGGAGGGGGCGGGAGGTAGGGGTGGGGGCTGGGGGGGGCGACCAAGAGAAAAGAGGCCTCCACAGCAGCTGCTCCTGCCCCAGAAATTTGAGACGGGTCCTTTCACAAACACAAATGCTGGAGAAGAATAGGGGGCCATGCTTAGTGAAATGGCTCGTTTGCAGATGAAAAGGAGACTGAGAGCCCCTTACATTTTCCAAGTTTTCACCTAAGAGGATGGGAGATGATTAGTGCAGGCAAGAAGTGTGCGGCAGAGCAGATGGGCAAGCCGCCCCAGCGCAGCGCTCTGTGTTTACATAACAATCATGCCCACTGCCCGGTGAACAAGCCAGGCCCCCTAAATGACCAGCAGGGACACCCACGCCCCTGAATTTGAAGGGTGCAGTTCTAGCCGGGGCTCCACAGGAGGTCTTTGCTGCAGCCTGTGCAGATATTAATTTATGTGCTGTGCTAAATTAATACACTTCATAGCCATGAAGCAACAAGGTGACTGCAGCAGGAGGCGGGCAGGCAGACAATGCTCCCGGCGTGGTTGTCAGCCCTTGGCAGGACGTCTGACCTCCCCAGCTTGCTGTTTTCTCTTGGCCACTGCTGAGCCACTTACAGGGGGATCCCTGGACCACTCTGTCACGTGTGAAGAGAAGGGTTGTGACCGTGAGAGTGTGCAGGGTTGGAAGTCAGGCCGTTGGAAAGGCAGGGGCCAGAGGCGGCACAGAAGGAAGGGTGGAAATAGCCATCCTAGCAGGAACAGCACCTGGCACACCTCAGGAGCTTCCCACGTGCCTGGCCGGTTCCCAAGGCAGCTTCGTGGGTTTGCACCGGTGCCCCGAGCGGGGCGAGGCCTCGCTTCTGGGAATATTCCCTACAAAAATGCGTAACCTGAACTAACCTTGAGAAAACATCTCACAAACCCATGGGGCCTGGAGGCAGAGATCTGGGAGACATGCCGGGACACACAGGCCAGCTGAGAGCACACACTCAGGGTCTTCTTTTGCCTTAAAGGGCATTGATGAAGCAACTGGCAAAATCTGAATAAATTCTGCCGACTGGGCAATAGTATTGCATCCATGTTAATTTAGGATTTGTACTGTGGTTACATAGAGAATGTCCCTGATTTTCTTGGGAAATATGCAGTAATTATTCAGAAGAAAAGAGGCATCATGCCTGAACTGACTCCCATGTGGTTCAGAAAAAAATGACAGCTCTCTCTGTATGTATCTACATAGACAGAGAGAGACAGAGAGAGCTCATGTGCAGGAAGGAAGAGGGAGAAAGCAAAGTGGTAAAATCTTAACATTTGGGAAATCTGGGTGAAGGTTATATGGTAATTCTTTGTATTATTTTTGCAACCTTTTTTCTAAGTCTGAAATTATGTCAAAGTACAAATGTTAAAAGGGAAAATGGGGCAATCGAGGCACAGACCTTCTGCGTGGTCATTCTGGCCTCCTTCCCAGGTAGAGGTGCACGTGGGAGTCTGCTGGTTCTAGGACCTTTCAGCACCTCACCCAGCAATCCCGGGCCCAGGGCAGCTGGGTCCCAAGCCTGATACTCTTGTCAGCTCCTAGTACATCTGTGATGGGGACAATCCCTGCCACCTGGGCTTATGTTGGCCATCATGGAGTGTGTAGAGGAGGTAGGGCTGCTTTTTGGGGCATGAGTGCTCTCCTGGACCAGCCTGAAGGATGGGCCATCCTCCTGAAGTTGACTTGGCGAATAGGTTTGAGTCCTTGCTCTGTGGCCCTGGGAGGCTGTTAGGTCACCAGGTGGGAGGGAGAGTTTCCTAGCCCAGGCGACTGAAGCCCAGAACTGACCTGGTTGTAGAGGCAGAAGAGTGAGGGGCTCGGCCAGCAAACGAGAGGGAGGAGAGCCATGCCCCAGAGATGTCCCTTTGCACGCTGGTGGTGGCCACCTCTAAGGTGCTGTTTCTGACCATGAGCTGCTGTCTTCACCCTCTGAGTCACTGTGGTATCATTGCATGAAGTTAACTGCCTCTCCCACTAAGGTCTAGCTGGCGCTTTTGCTCTTTGGGTTCTGTCTGCTGCCTACACATTTGTATCACCTGGAGAGGTCAGTAAGAAATGCCCAGGCTTCATCCACCCCATGATAGCTAACTCAGAATTCCCAGGGATGGGGGAAGGTCGGAGCTGGGAATGATTGTTTTATAAAAAGTCATTGTAGGGGTTTTGAGTGTGCACTCAGGGTTGCAAAGGGCTGCCTGGTAGGTTGTACTCAATGACCTAGGTATGATCTTAAGTTGAGCGTGGACGTGGCCACCACGCAAGCACCTTGCTGCCAGAGTGGTCCTGGGGGACTTGCGGGCCTGTGGCCTTAGGAGACAGCGTGGCCACCCCAATGGAGAGAGACTGGTGTTATTTTGAGGCCTCTATCCCAACCCCAGCTGCCAGCCAGGGCCAAGGAGTGAGTGGAAACCATGGAGTTTGCATAGTGAGTGGCACAGGGTGAAAGCATGTGCCTCAGACACCAGTGGCAGGAAGGCAGCTGTCTTCCTAGAGTGAGGATCCTGATGGCGCAAAACCCAGAGGTTTCCTGCAACTCCCGTGAACCCCACTCAGCAGGGCCCACAGCGGGGCTGGCGTAGGGTGAACACTGCGAGAAGCCCTCACAGACCTGTGTTCTCCATGTAAAGCAAGACTGCATTTGCTTAGCAGTCGTATTTCAGTTGCTTCCTTTTGGGACTTCTGGGGCATATGTGTACCATCTTTGCTTTTTGCTCAGAATGTGTAGGGCTGCCTAAAAAACAACCACTTGCCGTATGTGTTTTTACACAATGTCAGATGTCACAGGATTGTTTCCCAAACACAGGATGGAACAGGGAGGCTGAGCATGCCCTGCCAGTTATTCTGCTCGTGTCAGTGGCAATGGCAAGTGCATGTGCCCAGCACCCTGGGAGGGACACTGAGGGGTCCCCGGAGGGGCCGTAAGGATATGGCCTTGGAGCAAATTATGAGGAAATGAACACATCTGAAGTTCCCTGCATAAGCTCTGCCCTTCCTCTGGGAACCAGTCCGTCTCTGGCTCCAAAACGCACGGAAATGTGCTCCATCTGCAGGAAGGTGATACAGGCACGGCTGTCGAGGGGAGCGACGGACTAATGAGTCCCTTGACTGGCCTTGGGTCCAGACGATGCAATGGGCTTGCTGAACGCATTCCACTGCTCTTCCTGCAGAGCAGCTTGGTTATGTGTGTGTGTGTGTATGTGTGCGCGCGCGTGTGTATATATGTGTGTGTATGTGTGTATGTGTGTGCGCATGTGTGCATGTGTGTATGTGTGTATATATGTGTGTGCATGTGTATATGAGTGTATATATGTGTGTGCATGTGTGTATATATGTGTATGTGTGCATGTGTGTGCATGTGTGTATATATATGCATATGTGTGTATATGCACGTATGTGTGTATATGTGTGCGTATGTGTGTATGTGTGTATGTGTATATGTGTGTGTATATACGTATGTGTGTGTGTGTGTGTGTGTAAGGCAGGTGGAGAACAAGAGGCCTGGAGGGTCCTGCCTGCCTGCCTGGCAGCACGTGTGGCCATAGCCTGCCGACTTGACGCAGGTGCTGGAGGAAGGCTGCGTTGCACAGGGCCTTCCAGGGTGAGTGGGGTTGAATGCCAAGTACAGGAGACACAGGACAAAGATATTGGAGCTATTTGTTACTGAGCTGAAAAAAAGTTATCAACCAGGGGAAAATTATTTTGCTGCTCTTTCCTAGGGTCTTTTCAATTCTTCTGAAGCCTTCAAATGCTGGGCTTTTGATGTCATAGAGAACATTGCACTGACTTGCGTGTGGGTTCGCTTGCCATCCCTGGCCTCTTTGAAGTGCCCCTCTTGCTGAAATACAGCCTAAACTGCCGGGAGGAGCTATGTGTCCGTTTCGACTATTCAGGCTTAGAAAAGAAGCAAAGCCTGTCACTTTTGACAACTTGGGTGAACATGGAGGACATTATATTAAGTGAAATAACCAGGCACAGGGGAACAAATGCCACATGACCTCACTTGTAGGAGGAGTGTAAACAGCTGGACTCATGGGAGTAGAGAGTAGAATGGTGGTTTCCAGGGGTGGGGCGGGGGTGGGGAATAGGGAGATGCTGGTCAAAGGACAGAAAATATTGGTTAGACAGGAGGAATAAGCTCCAGAGGTCTGCTGTACATCATGGTGACTGTAGTTAGTAACAATATATTGCATTCTTGAAAGTTGCCGAGAGAGTAGATTCTGTGTTCTCACCACAAAAGCAGGCTGAGTACGTGAGGTGATGGATGTGTTAAATAGCTCGATTCGGCCATCCCACAGTGTGCACATATGTCCAGATGTCATGCTGTTCACTGTAAACGCACACAACTTTTACTTGTCAATTTAAATACATTAATTTTAAAAAGAAAATAAATGGGGAGAGCCAAGGTGGAAACACCTTTCCCTGGCTAGACCTTTGCCGAGGCTGCATAGACCAGCGGCTTTGGTGACAAGCTGATTCAGGGTGGCGGGTGGCCACGACAGGCCTGGTCTCTGGGCGCTGGCAGCTGCCTCTCGGGCTGGGGCAGGCAGCAGGGGTCAGGGGCTTTTTCGGATCACGGGCACCAGGGGCGTCCAGCACAAAGGCCCAGCTGCGGGGACTGCGCGGCCGAGGCTTGTTGTGAGGTGCTGGCTGCTGGCGTCCGGGAGGCAGGCGAGGCCGGCCGCGCGGAGATGCACCTGCCCCCCCAAGCACAGGGAGCCCCGGTCATGCCGGGCTGGTACTGAACACCTGTTCCCGTCCAGAGTGGCCCGGAGGACGTGTGGAGGGACCTGCTCCCCAGTACCCGTGTCTTCACAGTAAAAGTGTTGCTCCGTCGGTGGACTCCACCCACTTGGTTGTCTGTCTGAAATCGAACTTTCTCTCTGTCTCACACTATTCGTGTCACCTGAAAGCTTGATTGTGTACTCATTCGGATTTTGTGCTGAAACCCTGGAGTGGGTCTGTGTGCTCGATATAAAAATAAAAACTGGAACCCCTAAAAGATAGAGTTCAGAAATATTGCATGTCCTACAAAGTCAGGGTGGGCGGGGTTGGCTGGGGGTCTGGGAGTTCCTCACCCTCTCTGAGCTTCAGTGTCCTCGTCTGGGGGATGAGTAGCAGGAACAGCCTCACCACTGTGTTTGGATGCCTGCAGGTGCCTAGAACCATGCGTGGCTCCCAGTGGCCACACCTGCTTGTTCCTGCTGAGGAAAAGAAAAAGATCTGACAGAAATCAGTGCTGTTCAAAACCATCTTCACCCAGCACATTGCATCATAGTGGGGATGAACACGTGTGTCCATGCATGTGAACAACCCGTGTTCAGGAAACTAGGGAAAGAAACTGAAATTAAAGTAGAGTTAGAGAAACAGCATGTTCTTATGGCATACTATCACACACACCCGGAAAGTTCTCTCATAACTCAGCTGACTCCTATGTGGCTTGCTCTTGGCAGCCCAAATCACCTGGGGAGGGGGGCAGCGATGCTCAGGGAAGGCATTGCACAAAGGTCAGCTCTCATTTGGTATCACTCCTGGGTTTTACCTCCCATTCTGTGGGATTCAGAGCTGGGAAAGCTGGAGTCCTCACTATAGGCCTCAAGTGTCCGGGAAGTCCTGGACTTGGGCTGTGTGGACAGGCAGGCTCCTTCTGGTGCTGGGCATTGTGCAACCTCAGGGAACAGGGCCTTGGAGGCTAAGGGAGAGGCCAGAGCAGAGGCCTTGGCAACCCCCAGAGAGAACACAAGCCCCCTGGGATGTGGCCTGGCCAGGCTCTGGAGGAGGTGCCTGGGCTCACCTCTGTTGTACAGTGTCTTCTCTGAGGCCCAAGTGGCATGCAGAAGTGATTCATTCATCTTCATCTGCCACAAATGTTAAAGTCCTCAAACCCATGTACTATCTGAAGGTACTATTCCCAGCTAATTTAGCAAAAGAGAGTAGGAACTTAGCTCCTGTGATTTTTTAAAAATATATATATATATTTTTTTTTTAATGAGAAAGCACATATTGTGCTGTCTCAGCCTCAGAGCCAGAGGCCAATTAGACTGTAGTGTCCCCATTGTTCCCAGGGAAGCAAGAGCTACATGTGCTCCTGGCAGGCACAGGCAGCAGCAGGGCCTGGCCGGCAGCCCCTTTCTTGGTGGTGCAGAGACTCCAGCCAGATTCAGGCATATGCTTGGCCCGAGAGGAGGGGTTGGCAGGGCTCTGGGAGCGGGTCTGTGTGGCACATGCTGGGTGGGGGGATTGTTCTCATGGTGAAGCACGGCCTCGATGGCGGCATGCCGTGCTGTGCAGCAGAGGCTCTCTCTGCCATCAATTCCTGGACAGTGTGAAATGAAGTCCGCCTGCAGTGTCCCTATTTACCTTTCAGTTAAAGTTGGGGCCAGCTGACTTTTGTGTACGATGGGGTGGCAGCCTTTAGATACACCCCCATGCTCTTCGACACCCCTCCCACAGAGTCCTGGGCCCGCCTTCAGGACTGGTGGATATACAGTGTCTAGCAGAAGAGACAGTGCCTGACTGTTGAGGTGATGTAGCTTCCACCTTGTTTGCCCCTGGAAGGTCCTTGTGGAGCCCTGAGCTGACATGTAAGGAGCCCCACCATCTGCAGCAGCCATATTGTGGGGAAGCACAAATTAGCTCATGGGGAGAGGGCACATAGAAAGGCCTGAGGCCGCATGACGAGATGCCTGGCCGGCCCCCAGCAGCTCCAACCACTGTTCGACTACACTGCAGAAGGCCCCAAGCCAGAGCCACCCAATTGAGCCTTCCGGAAACTGGAAGTGATCATAAAGTGATTGTGTTTGTTTTAAGACACTAAGTTTTGGGGTGATTTGTTACACAGCAATAGATAATTGGAACACCTGATGCTCCCCATATTCCCCTTTGTGCTCCAGACTGGGACACCCCACACTTCTCTGGGTGGCACGTAGCCTCTTAGATGGCTCAGGAGTTGTTCCCCTGCCATTTCTAGCTCTGGGCTCTTAACAACCTTCTTCAGTTAGGGGGCACCAATGCCAAGCCCTGTGCTTGCTTATTTACAAATGCCTCTTTGCTGATTTACTTTTAATTCCTCCCCTTGTTTCAAAAGGCTGGCAGGTGCCTTGGCACACTCCCACAAGGAGTTAAAACGAAGTCAAGGACATTGGCAGACTTGAGCAGAAAAGTGGGAAAGAGAAATGAATACACAGGAACCCGAGATAAAGTGGGTGCTGCGTGGAGTTGACATTGAACTCTCATGTCTCAGCAGCTAAGACTTTTTAAAAAGTACCAGTTCTTAATTTAAATAAGAAGGCAGAGCAGTTCTTCAGGAGAGGCAAGTTATCTTCCTGGCATTTTTGTCCAGGAAAATTAAGTATTCAAACATAAGGCATAGGAAATAGCGTAACAATGTTTCCAATAGCAATTTTTTTAAGAAGAAAAGTCTTTTTCACTTGGTAATTTTTAGTGTTATTGCACAATAAAAGCTTCAGAAAGATGTTTCCTCCTCTGGGCGCACCACACGGTGTCTGTTGGCAGCTGGATGGAGCCCAGGGGGCTTGGGAGACAGACTCTGCCTGGGCGGGCAGGTCCCTGAGGACCTCGGCAGCCCTCACTGTGCTTTTGGCAGGAACGGGGTGGAGTATGGTGAACGCCAGGGGCAGATTTTCTGGGCTGTTGATTGAAGCCAGATCCATGTGCTTTTGAGCCCTCCAGACAGGCGAAATGCTGACATTCAGTTCCACTAGTTCTGTCCTGAGCCTTGGCTCTGGCAGGGAGCCGGGGGGGCCTGAGGGCTGGTCAGTGCCTGCTTCTCCCTTAGAAGGTTTGCTGGGCTGGAATATCTGGATGGCACTCAGTGGACCCCTCTGGAGCATAAGATGATCTAAATGGGCATGGGTGACTCCATGAATCCATGCTGTGAACCAAACCACAGGCTGGGGGGTCCTCTGAGGGGCCTGGAGACGGCTCTGGCTGCTGTCCTGCTGTGGGAGCTGGCCAGGCCTCCCTTTGCAGGCCCTGACTGATAGCTTTAGGTTCTCGCCGGTCGTGGTGATAATCCTTCATGCCACACCAAACACAGACACACGCCGTACACATGCTTTTACACCTTATCCCCTGCACCAAAAATAAATCCTCCTTGTCTGACCTGACTTCTGAGGATGGGATCAGTCACAGTGTCCGGGTGCGTCCCTTGGCATCTATGGGACTGCTGTGGAATTGAGTGCATTCTGCCTTTGCCTTTTGTCTTATTCCCCTACTCCAGCCTGTTCCCACAGAGAGGAATGGCGTGGGCACTCAGGTTCCCCTGGACATAAGACATCTTTGTGTCCCCCTTCAGCAAGACTGTACCCTGTCCCTCGGAGGTGCCTGGGGGCCTGGTGGGCGTGAGGTCTGGATGCTCCTCTACCTCCCGTCTCCAGTATTCTCAGAGGGGCTGTGCCCCTCTGGGCAGAGAATTAAACCTGCAGGGGTGAGGTGCATGTGCACTGGGAAACAGCTCCCGTGTGGCTCTGAGGAGGTTCTCCAATGGCTTGGCCCTGCATGAAGTTGGACAACTTGGACAAACTCTGAGGCAGGGTGGGGAGAGCCCCAGGAACTACGGAAGTGGAAAACCCTACCCACATGGTATGGTAGATCCAGTGCTTGCTTTGTAGGGAAAAGAAGACTGCAATTTTCTGCTCACCTGAGATCCATGCCAGTCACAAGAGCATTGTATTTTCTGGTGAGATAATAACAATGCTCCTTCCTCCTACCTTCTTACTCCATGCACTCCAGTTAATCCACACCGGGTCAGCTGCTGACTTAGCCTCTTGCAGGACGCCCAGACAGACCCTCCAACACTACCTGGTCACTCCCGCCTCTAGCGGCAGCCTTCTTGCTGCTTCCCACCCCCAGGGAGCGGATCTGCTGTTCCCGCCTTTCCATCTTTTGCCATAAAGAAATGAAGTGACAGTTGGCGAAGATGCAGAAACTTGTTGTGGTCTTGTCTTCCTTGGTGTTGACTGGTTCATGCTTGGAATTCTGATTTGGGCCACCTCTGCAGGGCTTGTCGCTGAGGCCATGACTGTGGTGCCATCATGCCAAAGTGTTCCCTTGAGCATGCCCTCTGCCTGCTCCGGGGGCCCTGGGCTCGCCCCGCATCCTCAGGGGTAATCCTCTAAAGCGGGTCTGAACCGTGTGCCCTGATACCTCCCGAGAGATTCCACTGAAGTCTCCTTTTCTTAAACCTCTCCTCCATGTCCATGATGTTGCTGGAAATGTCTCTCCTCTGGGTGATTATGTTATGGGCAAACCACTCAGTTTCCTGTGCCTTAGTTTCTCACTTGATAAATGAGGTATCAGATGCAGGATGCCTGGAAACCACTGGACCAAGGACAGTCATTCCTATGATGATGATGATCATGATGGTGTGCAGCTTCCTAGCAGCTTTGGTGGATCCTGGGATGTGTCCCTTGACCCCCTTCAAGGAAAGGCCTGCTGCCCAGCTGCAGGGATGTGGTCAGCAGATGGCCCTCCGCCAGCCTTCCTCCAGGACCAAGGTCACCTCAGCTTCCAGAGCCTCGGTGCCCACCTCGAGGGCCACATCCAGTGCTGCGGGAGGCAGGGGCACTGGGCCGGCAGCTGCCTAACAGGCGCGAGTCTACAGGGACATTCCAGCCCCGGAGCTCCAGCGGGCCAGCCATGGCTGGTGTGGAGTCTGCATGCTGCTGCCCACTGCGGCCCCCCACGTGCTGTGGATCCCAGGGTGTGCCTTCATCCACGCCCACGTGCCTGCTCTGTGGGAGGCCACTGGGTGGGCACAGCTGTCAGAGCCAGGCGGCCCCACATGTTCACTTCCGGCCTCCTCTTCCTGCAGGCAAGGTGAAGCGCGGAGGACCCCTGCCTCAGCTCAGCACTTCTGGCCGGGGACTCGCTGGGATGGCACACTGGAGGCCTGAGTGCCGGCGCTTCTGACGCGAGCCCAGGAGGCCTGCAGAAAGCTGTGTTTCTGTCTCGTTTATGAGATGAGAACACGGGTGCGGGGATCCCCGGTGCCTCCCCCTCTGCAGGGCATGCTGGTTCTCAGCGTCAGTGCTCCAAGGGCACAGGCAACACCAGGCCCCATTCAGCATTTCCTTCCAGCTGTCAAGGGAGGCTGGAGGGCCCCCCTGCCCAGCCCATGCGTCTGTGATTTTTGTTCCTGGTTTAGGACTTTCCCACACGATTGCAGTGAACGAGTGTTGGCTGAGTGGCCAGGCTGGCTGCAGGTCCTCCTGCTGGGGCCTGCCAGGAGAGGAGTCGGAGCCACATGTATCCTGGAGCACAGGCCTGGGAACCAGATGGGCTTTGAATCTCCACGTGACCTCCAGGGCCATCTGAGTCTGTTTTCCATTGCTTATAACATGATACCTGAAACTGGGTAATTTATAAAGACAAGGAATTTCTTTCTTATAGTTCTAAAGGCTGGGAAGTCCAAGGTCCAGGGGGTGCATCTGCTGAGCGCCTTCCTGCTGGGGAGGGCTAGCTGGGATTCTCGGCAGGGCGTCACATTGTGAGGGGCTGAACGTGCTTTCCTCTTCTTATAAAGCCACCGTGATGACCCATTCATCCACTCACCCACTAACCCATTAATCCACGAGTGGATTAATCCATTCATGGAGGCAGAGCCCTCATGACCCAGTCACCTCTTAAAGGCCCCACCTCTCAATACTGCCACAGTGGGGTTAAGTTTCAACATGAGTTTCACAGGGGACAAACATTCAAACCACAGCAAGGGTGCTCTAATTGCCGGTCTTCACATATAAACTGGGCAAGTTCGTCCCTCGTGTGCACGGTGGCAGGAGGGTTTCAGGAGCTACCGCACTGCCCCCTCTCCAGGGGCCCCCGGGAGCAGCTGCCTTTCCTGGAGCGGGAGGTCATGCACCTCCTGGAGGAAGCTCAGCCGGACTGTGTTCTGAAGGACCCTGGATGATAAGCCCGGGGAGAGAGATGTCCACGGGAAAAGGACCCAACACAAGAGAAATTGTGATTCGGGCCTGGAATGTTTTTGAGACTATAATCAAGCCGAATGACACAAGAAAAAAAAAAACAACAGGTAACTAAAAATGGGGTAAAACAATAAGCTCCCCGAGAGAGTTTGGGTACAAATATGAAACAAATTAAAGAGTGTCATGAAATGAAGCCATAAATAGCTATAATAAAGGAGAAATTATTTGATCTCAATGCCAAGAATATTGTCCCTGGCCTGCTGTGTGTGAGATTCGTTCTGTAGAGAAAGAAGCCCACCTCTAAGGCCGCTCCCCTTGGTGCAAAACTGGACAATATTTTGTAGTTATAATAATACAAATACTGTTTGTTTTCAATTGTTAGAAATAATTTATGAACAGAGCATACACCACTTGTTTGTCACTAAACTGAAAATGGTCAAAAGTACGAAGTAGTGAAAAAAGGGGCATTTGGGAAAAGATAGGCAAGTTGAACGAGGGTAGGAGCATTGCTATTCTCATCTTACCAAGTTAGATGCCAGGAGTTACTTCCAAAAGCTGATGGAAGAAGAAACAGATATTTAAGAAGATTCTTAAGGTCCCAAAGGTAACCAATAAAATAACTAAAATCACAAATATAAATATCAGATATTGGGAAAAGAGGGTAGGATAAGTTAGCAAAATTTTCATTTTTCAACTGGAAAGTCAGTTGGTGTTGTCCGCAGCTGACAGTTCGTGAGAACAGATGCATCAATCACACGCAATCACAGATGACCGAGTCCAGAAATAGCTACAAGGTTTTCCTCTGGGAGGTGGAGCAGGCAGGTGCAAGATCTTTGCAGTTCATCATAAGTGCGTATGTTTTTTTGGTTATCAGGTGATGTATTACCTGGACACAAGTAAAAATAAAAAAAACTCCACTATGTCTTTGTGGAACTTAGAAAATATAGAAAGGTATAATGGGAAAAGTGAAAATTATTCACAGTTCTACTAACTAGAGAGAACCAGTTTTGATTCTTACTGTTGGCATGTTTTCTGTTTCATTATGGTCATTTTTCTTAAATACTGTGTATATATTTTTGATATTTTCTCTTTTAAATGATAGATTATATTATAAGCAATTGCTGATGACATCGTGTTTCTGTGAAAACGAGATTTTAAATAACTGTATTATACTCCATCACCTTATGTACCATAACTTATATAATAATTTCCCTAACATTGGATATTTGGGTTGTTTCCAATATATGTTACTATGACAAATTCTGAGGTGAGCTTTTTGTTTTTACATAAATCTTAGTATTCCTCATGATTTCCCTGTGATATAGTCTTAGAGAGGGCATTACAGGGCCAACATGTATAAACATTTTTAAAGCTCTATGTTGTAAAATCACTTTCAGTAAGACTCTACTTAATTTCTTTTTCTTTGAAGACCTACTGGTCTACCCTTTGTCATAGTTTGTATCCTTTGGACCTATAGGATATGCTGAAAGTTAATCATGTAATTATCTGAGATTTGATATTTAGCTGGTAGAAATGTCATTAGTGTGTGGCGTTGTTAGCACACTGTAAATATTGACCTCTGTAGCTAGGTGTAAAACCACAGGATTTGTGAATTCAAACCACTAATGAGCCCTAAAAACAGTGACTCTAAGAACTGAGTTGAGGGTTGAGCGTGTTGTGCTGATGGCAGGAGGGAAGTACTGCTGACTGTGTGAAGACCAATGAGTCAGACAAACCAAGATCAGCCACGAATTTATCAGCTTATCTCCACCCCACCTTCCCTCTCCCCTCCATCCCTGCATCCTTCCATCCATCCGCCCATCCCACCAAGATTTTTAAAAGCTTCTTCAAAATACTACAGCAGTAAATCTCTTCCCATACCTGAAAAAGTCAGAAATTTTTCACAGTTGAGCCCTATGAAACTGAAGCTCTATAGGACATTTAGTCACCAAACCAGCTGCACAAGATATATCTCAAGTAACTCAGGGCACAGAAAATGTTTGTGGGGAGGCTAAGAAATACTCCCCCACTTCTGAGAAAATTAAATATTTTTATCTGTAGTGAAGAAAGCAGAAAGTAACAAAAGATAAAATTTGGATACCAGAAGTTTAAGAGGACCATGTAGGCCAAATCTATTATTTGGTCTTTTGCAGAAAATTCAAAGGCCTCTAGAAACTTCCTATCACTAGGCAGGTCAGAATTTGACAAGGTGCAAACAACTGAGGGGGAATCGACCTTCAACTGTGGTCGCTTTTCATGCTTTTTGTGGGTGCTCTGGTTTTGACCTTTCTCTTGTGTTAGGGACGGCCTTACTGAGGCAGCCACTTTTTTCCCGTCCAGAGAAGGGCCATCGGCACCTTGGTCAGTTCTTCTGGATTGTTAATTCCTCTCTGCTTTTGCAATTCTATCAACCAAATAGAATATTGAGAAGATGTTGCCAAGGCCTGGCTTTACAGTTGTTCTATGAATCTTCTTGGACTGTCCTCTGAAGTTGGCCGGGCTCATCAGATGTTTATAAACGCAGCATCTAATTCCACAGGGCACCCTGCAGCTTCACCGTGTTGTGCTCCATGCTGTGCGGGATGTACCACAGCTGAGGACATGGGCCTGGATGCTAGGATCTTCAAGCTCAGTGAGGTGACAAGATGTACTCACAAAAGAGTTTCGTAAAAATACAAATTAACAATAATAGTGGATGATTAACTACTCAACCTTCCCTTTGGGAATAATGGGCCCCACTCAGGATGAAGTGCCCGGTAGACCCAAGCCCCAGGGAGTTTGTAACTGTACAAACCCACATCATCGGGGCTTGAGTTGAAGAGTAAAGTAAAATCTGTGCCTAACGCTACACTGATAGTGCCTTCTTGTCTAGATTCCCAGGAGGAAAGACTGAGGTTTCACACTCATCACAGAATACTGACTGAAGAATAATTAACTTTAATTCCGGGATACCTATTTGTCCATGCTGACATTTTCATCATTAAAACATGGAAGATCAAATTGTCACAGTTAGGGTCTGGTGGAGTTCGTTGGTCAGCTCTGTACGTTACAAAAAACCGTGCCAGAAACCTGGTCAAGGAGGTCTGCTGCGGATCTTCAGGCGGAGGTGTTCTTTGGTCAGCCCTTTGCTCTGCAGAGGTCTACAGTTGGCACCGCCAAAGAAAGTATTGGCACGAGTGAGTGGCGGCTCAAGACGGCGGCCAGAGCTAGCGCAGGGAGGGCCCCGCCGAAAAGCTGCGGGACAAGTAAGTGATAAAGGTGCTTGGATTCAAACAAATGGAAGGATGCAGAAACCTGGAAAAAGCAGACCTGAGGCTACGTAAGATTGGGAGGATGAAGTGGAGCAGATTCGGGTGGGGAAGGTGAGGCGGGCAAATGCCTCCGGGGGCCAGTCTGGAGAGAGTGAAGGGCCAGGAACGCGCTCTGGAGCTGGGAGAACCTGGCAGGAGGGGGGCTGCTGGCGGGAAGGTGGGGGAGCGCCTCGCTCTCCCCAGGCGCCCAGCACGCAGATGCGGAACACGGGACGTGCGTGCGCCGTGCGTGGAGGTGGTTTGCCAGACGGCAACCTTGGACGAAGACCCACCCACGCCTTCCTTGTGGTCCCGTGTGTGCTCACACCCAAGGAAAGCCGCCTGCCAGTGCAGAGGGGAGCGCTCAGAAAGCCCCTTGCTGTGGACCTCGGAGGGTGAGGGTGCTCTACCCACAAAGGCGCGTCTGGCAGGGCGCAGCTGGGGGCGGGCTGGGGAAGGGCCCCGACCTTCCTCCCAAGGAGTAGCTAGAAATCCCCACGGAGCAAATAGGAAGGGCCTCTCGCCCGGCGGTACATTTAGGAAGGTAGCTCAATCCATGTGCAGACAGGCACGTCCATACCAGAGTCTAGCAGGGCATGCATTGTGAAAACGCTTCTTCCATAAAAAGATCTTGGTGGCTGGTGGGCACTGAGTGCCAGCTTTGACATGATGCCGAGCACTCCACATTTACCTGGCATGACGGCCCTCTGAGGTAGGAACTCCATGTACGGCTCGCGAAGCTGATGTGCTGAGTCGGGATTCCTGCCGGGTGTCTCGCCACCAGGCCTAGAGCTCTCACCCTGGGAGCTGTACAGACTGCCCCGGAACCAGTCAGCCCTCAGCCCCAGGTTTAAGGCAAACAAGGAGAGTGTGTTGGGGTGAATGTAAAGCGCTGTCACACCTCGGCGAAAGATGAGCAGCAGAAGGGCACCGTGGACAGAGCGGCCAGTGCCGAGGAGCTCTGGTTGGAGGCTCTGCCCGAGGCACTGAGCGGCCCTATCCACCGCCCACCCCCAGCTTGTTGCCATCGGATCAAGCACCCTCAGCAAACCCTCTTATGAACACACCTTTCATATGTGTAAGAGAAGAAGAAACTACAAAGGCAGGCTCCAGGATGTCCTCCTGCCCCCGTGGCTCTGCCCAGGGTTCCCGCCCACCAGGGCGTCTGGGTGGGAAGAAGAGCACAAGCCTGGTCCCAGGTCTCTGCTTGGCTTGAATAGTACAAGGGAAGTTGGGGAAGCAGATCTTGTGTGAAAAGATTTAATGGCTTTCTGGCTAAGAGGCTTAATGAGGGCTAATCTATAGCATTTGACGTGCAGCATCTACTTTTAGTAAAGCTTGATTCTGGTAGTAGATTGATTTTAGTAAGGCTTGATAAGGGTCTTTGGGAAGTTGGGGTTCAGATGGATAGGGCAAATGGTGGCTTTGAAATAAGGCGTTCTTATGTAAATCTCCATGTTCTGGAGCCAATGAGATGACCCAGCTCTAAAGAGGGGGCTGTAGGGGGCAGGAGACCCCAGAGAGGGGGATCAGGGGCTGGCTGTGGAGCCAGCTGTGCCCTGTAGGGGGCTGAGGCCCACCTGGCCTGCAGCTGCCTCCTGCTGCAGGACAGCCCCCAGGAGGCCCGTGGCGTCCATCAAAGGTCTTGTCTTTCCCTCTGTGTCCGCTTTTTTAAGCTGCGATGTAATCAATGCAATCAACTTAAAAATCTGCAGACATGTCATGCAAGGAACATAGCCTGCCGCTTAATCTTATGCATGCTGCACTCCTGGTCCTTTGGTTCAGTCGGGTGGAAGCTGCTGGGAGGTGATATGCAAATGCATGTCAATGAGAGGCAGATCACCACGCGGCTCAGGGTTCTGATCCCTTTTCTGATTTATTAAATTGTCTGCAAGTCTTTTGACTTGGCTGAAGCTAATTTGAATTTATAACCAACCGCAATAGGGCACTGAAAAATTAAGTTGGTTAAGAATTAATTAACTTAGAAAAGAATTCACCAGATTTTAGTTCATTTGGACCTTGAGTCCTATGAGGTTCCTGTGTGACCTGCAGTCTCTGTCACTTTTACAGATGGCACCTGGGACCTTGGCGGGCTGCAGCTCTGAGGCAAGTTGCTACCTGAACAGTCCCCAGGTCTAGGTCCTGTTCAAAGATGACCTGATAACATGGCTGCATTTTTAATTCTGGGAGCCTGGTGCCCACCCCACGAGCCCCCTAGGTGCCGCCGGCTACCCTGCCCCCCGGCCTCAAAGGGAGCATTCAGTGCTGAGAACTGGGAGGGAAGGGAGCTCACCTCCAATTCCTGGGTGCTGACGAAAGAGGCCAACGCTCCACGTTCCTCTAGCTGCTGCTGGAGCAGGCCCATTTTACAGAGGGGAAGACGGAAACTCACCCAGAGAGAACCCGGCGCACTGGTTCATCCCAATAGCCCATGGCAGAGGACTGGACTTCAGGCTCCACTTCAGGCGCGGCTCAGGGCCTTTCCACAAAGCTGTGCCTTCCTCACCACCACAGCAGCCTGTAAGAGAGATGCCAGCCTGGGCGAGCTGGTGGTGTTAGTGGCCGCAGCCGCCAGGTCACCAAGCCCAGCCTGCCATCCTGGCTCCCCCTGGCTGGCTGTACGGACAGGGTGATGGTGAATTTTATGTGTGAACTTGGCTGGGCCACGGGGTACGCAGATGTTTGTTCAAACATCATTCTGGGTGTTTTTGTGAGGGTGACATTTAAATCAGTGGACTCTGAGGAAAGCAGATTGCCCTCCACAACGTGCCTGGGCCTCATCGATTCAGGGAAGACGTGAACAGAAGAAAAGACTGACCGGGAGGGGAGAATCCTCCAGCAGGTGCCTTTGGACTTCCTCTGCGCCGCCGGCTCTTCCTGGCTGTGCGGCAGGCGGCCTTCCAGCTGGAACTGAGACATCAGCCACCCGGGGTCTCCCGCCTGCAGCCACCATACAGATTCTGGACTTGCCAGCTTCTGTGACTGTGAGGGCCAATTCCTTATAACAAAGCTCTTTCTCTATATACATACCTTACTGGCTCTTTCTGTCTGCAGAGCCCTGACTGATGCAATTGGACTAAGCTTTTTGACTTTTCTGATCCTCCATTTGTGCTCTGCGGTCAATCACACTTGAGTCACAGAAGTGTATGGAGGATTAAATGGGATGATGGAGGCTGGTGGTCCTTAAACTTTAGCAAAAACCACAACTATTAGGAGGTTTCTTAAAACTCAGGTAGCTGGGTCTCAGCCCAGGAGATCCTGATTCAGCAGGTCTGGGGTGGGGCCCCCGAGTTTGCCTTTCTACACCTTCCCAGGCAACACTCCTGGCCCAAAGAACACACTTTGAGAACCACTGATGTTAGTTACAGTGTAGAATAGCGTCTGACCTGCTCTAGGCATTCAATGAGTAGTGGCTACTGTGTTTATTAATCCACATGCCCTGGTAAATGCTTCTGTCATGGCAGGGCCAGCAGTCTTGTGGGGCTTATTTGGTGTGGATGGGATGCAGCTCCCAGGTGTCCCTAATTCATTTGACTATAGTGAGACTACAAGAGGACAGCCTGGTGGCCACGGACCGACCCTCATCAGGCTTGTCATGGTCTCTTCGTGGACTGCAGCACTTGGGACTGGAGGCCGTGCGGACATGGAGGCTGGCCGAAGTGTTGGCTCAGTGCAGCTGTGATTCCAGAACGCAGGCACAAGCTGCTGCACTATAGTGTCACCCCCACGCTCACTGATGGCTCAGATTCTAAACATTAAGGTGAATAAAGTTTAATTGGGCTTTGAAGACATGAAATTTTTACATTGGGCACTTTTTAGGATAACGGAGTATATTTTAAAGCCCTGGTCAAAAATCCTGGCAGGTTTAAGGGATTACGCCTATCTGGACTGTGCTATTGAGGAAAGGGAGGGAGTCACAGAGCCTAATCTGAATCCTTGCAATCTTTGGAGATTGAGAGCCAGGGTCAAGCGTCCCAAACTTGAAGGAAATTCTTTCAAGATTACACGTTTTATTTTAAGGTGCCAAATTCCACAGGGCATCAGGAGTGGTCTCCTGCATCCTAAGGCCAGGATGTCAACTGTGCCTGCTGGTGAGCCACTCCTATCTCGCTGGTCTGGGCCTCCATGGGATCTGACCAAGGAGTTCCTTCTCTCCTCTTTGCACAGAGCACATACAGCAATGGCACCACACATACGGGGGTAACCCACACAGCTGCCTGTGACCACCTGCCCTCCACAGCCCAGAGACGTGGCATCATTTTGCATTATTAGTCACTGATACTTCCCCAGGCAAGCGCAGGACTGGAATGCTGAGCTGCATGCACCCTCTAGTCCCATCCAAGCCCATGGCTGACTCAGAAGCCGGTGAACCCGGGCGGCGACCGGCCTCCGCAATGAGAGGGCAGGTGTGGGCAGAGAGGGCCCATAGCAATCCAAACACCTCCGCCCAGGGCAGCTCCCTTGACTCGAGGGTTTTTAACTGAGCTCACTGTTGGGGGAAAGCTCCAGAACAGTTCTGGAAGGAAAGCCTTCCTGCCCTCTATGAGGAGCCCTGGAGGAATTGGTGGACACAGCCCAGGTCAGTGGCTGCAGCCCAGCCTGGAGGGTGCTGGGGACAGGTGAGGCAGGATGCCCATGCTGTGCTGTCAGGGACAGGGAAAGTGGGCAGACCAGGAGTAAAACCCCCTAGCTGTCTTCTCAGGCAGGGGGAGCCTGGGTGTCTCCCTGGGTCGTTTATCTTCAGGACTAAATGGGGGTGTGCTTTAGCCTTTTGGGGATCTTGCAGGAATGAGCGTTCTGACTCAGCAGGTCTGGGGTGGAGCCTGAGGGTTTGCATTTCGAGCCGACTCCTGCAGGCTGCTGGTTTACAGGCCACAGAATAGGAGGGTTCTAGTTTTGGTGGATGCTCCTCTTAATTGAGGAGTATTCCAATGTAAGTTGGAATAGGGAAAGTTCTGCATTGTTTTCTAACTTCCATTGGCACCAATTTTTATCACTTAATAGCAAACTCTTTAATGTTATCCTGTATGTTCGGCCTCAGCATGGCTTGGCAAAAATGTTGGTGTGTCGTTAATTCATGATTGTTGGAATGAACGAGGTCAGGGATATCTCCTGTGGAAGCTTTATGGCAGTGGGGCAGGTTTTTCATTTTGGCACAACAGGAGGTCAGTGCGTACACGTGGGTCTCCTGAGAGATTTCCGACTGTTTTCCAGTGACAGGCTCTGGATCCTTAGGACATGTTTCGCCTGGTGACTCACCAGCTCGCATTCCTCAGGCCTGTCCCCCCAGGCTCTCCTGATCTAACACTGAGCAGGTCGCAAACACACGCCATATCGTCTGGCTTTAGAGGCGTCCTGTGCTGCAGATGCTCACTCCCAACGGAAGCCAAGGGTATAGTCTCAAATCCACACTTTCCCTCTCCTTTCCCAGTGACAATCCAGCGCCAGCAGTGACAATCCAGTGCCACCTCTGTTAGCATTAGACGCCCCCTCCCCTCCCTTCTTGAGCTTTGGCGTGTGATTGGCTCTGCTCCGCCTGCCTTGAATTCACCCAACCGCTGTCCTGTCTCCCCTGCGTTCAATGCTTTGCGTTCAGGTTGTCTCGTCACCTTTTGCCACCAGCAGGGTCCCGTTCCAAAGCCTGCTGCCCCTTCTCCCAATCCCACGCCAGCCTTGCCTTCTCCAGGCATTTCCGGGTGGCATCCAGGGGCTGCCATTCTGTTTCCTGGGGACACACGTCTGTCTTCTTTAGCTGGAGCCGAGGCGTCTTCACGTTCCAACTTCCTCTCTCATGTCTTTGCCCACACGCCTTGTGTTCTGCTTCCTTTATTAGCTGGAAGGGCCTTTCTGTGCCCACATCCCTCTCCAGAGAGCTCCGCCTGGCGATTTGCACACGCAGCACCAGGGGAACTGCCACGTTAAGTTCTGAGTGTCACCTCTTGCTCTTTCTTGCTTCTCTTATAGAAACAAAATACAGTGACCATCCACCTGGTGGCTGTTCATTGACAGTGAGAATGCCACAATTCCTGGCTCAGGAAATTACCCCTGTTTTTGGTCCCTACAGCACAATTTATGATATGGCACAATTATTCTGTAGCATTGCTTATTAAATGGACAAGAGAACTTCTTAAAAAAATTTAATTCATTGAATGTCTCTGGTTAGAAAATAAAGAGATTTGTGTCCTTTGTCAGAAGAGTGACCTTTAGAAACCAGTGTTGCAGATGATACAAGATAAACTAAACGGCGACACTTAGTGTCTGCAGTTCACACTGATGACCCACGTGTGCCAACTTTAGGGACTCTCCCCAGGGTCGTGAGGCTTTTCACGCCATTTGAAAGGAAGGACAGAAGGCTGAGAATTCTTGCGTTTTATTAGGAGCCCCCAAAGGTGGGAGGGTGCTGAGTATTTCTGTCAACCTGGTGGTTTTGAGCCCTGGCCTGACGGCCCTTTGATATCCTTACCGCTGACCTTTACGTGTCCTGGACTGCTTCCTCACACTGACTCTTTTTAAATAGGAAGTTTGAAAATGGAGCGCACGCCGCCTCTGGGAGTGTGGCAGCCACTCGTCCAGTGTCTTGCTTTCTTTCTGAGCTGCTGTTGGAGCCGTGGCTGAAGTTAGAGAGGCGATTTCCGTGGTGCTGAGAGGAGCAGGAAGTGGTGAGAGGCTTGTGGTGAATGTCAGGGGCAGAAAATGCAGAGCTGTTTGGAGGCGCCCCCCCCCCCCCATGCTGTAATTTCCCCAGGCAGGGCTGAAGGAGCATTTCCCGGAAAAACCCCGAGAAGGTCGCTGTGTTCAGGCCCTGCAGAGGTTGGGAGAGTCCCCAAGAGGCCGTGAGGGGCCGTGCAGGGCTGGCGGGGCTGGAGGGAGGCTGGGCCCTGCTGCAGTCCCCGTGGCTGGTGGCGGCTGCCCAGGGCCCAGTGTGGGTGAGCACAGGGCGCTCCGTCTGGGGGTGAGCAGGCCTGGTTGCCAAGGCCCTGTGGCAGAGGCCACTCATCTGGATTAGCCAGTTTGGAGGTCCAGCCTGTCCCCCAGGCAGTGGAGGCTACTGAGGGCTTCTACCCAGGAGGGCCACGCAGCTTGTTGGCCCAGGTCTTGAAGGACTAACTATGAGCCAAAGTGGCCCCACTTCCTGCTAACCTCCATTCCCTGATTTTGCTGCTTGCTGCAGGAGTGATTCTGGTTCTGGGCTGACCCAGCGGACTTCTGAAAAACAGGGCTTTGGGCTCAAGTTGTCTTGTTAACCTAGTTGCCTCCAGCAGCACCTTGTTCCAAACCCTTGCTCCTCCTCTTCCAACCCCAGCCCAGTCCCACCTTCACAGCCCCGGTCCAGGTGGCGTCCAGGTGCTGGACTTTTCTGAGAGCGTGGGGTCAGTGCAAGACGCCATGTGGTGCTTCCTGGAGAGATAAAGTGGTGAGCTCAGGTTTTGTGAGCCAACTACAAGAAAGAACATGAAATTCCTACTCAAACTGCCGATGGCACCTGCTGGCAGGGGAGGTGGGAGGGGAACTGCAGTCCAAACCCCTCACTTTGTCAAATTTAAGAAGAAGTATGATGACAATTATCTGTTGCTAAGGCTCCTCTCAAAGCTGTGGGTGGCCTGTGTAGGTGAAGGGTCTTGAGGCCTAGTCATCACCAAGGCAGGGAAGGTCATGCCGTTGCTGGCGATGTGGTTCTAGAACATTTCAGAAGCACCGATACCACGCTCTGGACATGGTGTTTATTTTAAAATAGTTTCACCATATGTGATAGCACGTAACAATACTAAAGGAGATATGTAGCAGAAAAATATTCACACGTAATTCCATTATTCTAGCATAATAGCTATTCTCTTCTCAGTACAAATGCATATTTTTAAATAGTTGTGATGATAATCTTGGGGTGAGGAAGGCCTTTGGAAGACAGACACAGAACTTAAAAAAGAATGATACACACAAAAATAAAATAATGTGGGCAATACACAGCATAATCCAAGTCAAAAAACAAATGAAAAACTGGGAAAATATTTGCAACTTGTATACAAGGAGCTCATTTCCTTAATTTACAAAGGACTCCTACAAATCAGTGATGAAAAGGCCATAGCCCCAAAGAAGGAAAAGACATTAACAAATAGTTCTCAGACAAGTAAATAGCTTTTAAGCACATGAAATGAGGCTCTACTTCACTCAAATTAGAGCTCTATTGAAATTTTTAAAGAGCAGTGTTTTAGGTTTTTGTTTTTGGTGAGGATTAACCAACTGTTTCTAAGATGTAGGAAATCCAGAAGGCCCAAAAAGAGCCAAGGTGACCTTGAAGAAGGATAAAACTGGAAGACTCAGGCTACTGGAAGGACAGATCCGCTAGAAAGGTACAGAGATTAAGGCAGTGTGGTATTTGCACAAAGGTGGGCAGCTCCATGTAACAGAAGAAATGTAGAGTCTAGGAACAGATACGTGTGGTTGCTTGATTTATGCAAAAAAAGACACTGTAGTACAGGGGGAAATTTTTTTTTCCTCAATAAATGAGGACAATTTTTTTAATCCATGTAGAAAATAATTTATCTTGACTCCCACCTCCTTTCAAACTCAAAATGAATTGCTGTTCCAAATGTGAAAGGCAAAAATAATAAGGCTTAAAAGATAGAATATTTTCATGACCTGGGAGTAGGCAAACATTTCTTAAACAGGACACAAAAGGTGCAAAAAGCGGAGATGTTGATAACTAGGACTCTATTAAGATTAAACATTTTTGTTTCTCAAAAGATAACATTACAAGAGTAAAAAGGCAGTCTTAAAACGGGAGGAGATATTTGCAATACGCAGACCTGACAAAGGACTTGTATTCAAAATATATAAAGAACTCTTACAAATCAATAGAAAGAGACAAAAAACTCAGCAGAAAGATGGGCACTGCCCCAAAAAGGAAACCCAAATGTCCATAAGCACATGAAAATGTGCTCGACTTCGTCAGCCATCAGGGAAAAAAACCCCACAAGGTGATCTAATCACACACAGCCACCAAATCAGCTAAAGTGAAAAAAACAAGAGCAAAACTGACAAGGGGCAGTGTTGGTGAACAACCAAGCTCCCACCCACTGCAGGGGGTACACGCTGGTGCAGCCAGCTGGGGGGCTGTTCTGTTCGGCAGTGTCTCCTAACATGGAGCACACACCTACGCTCTGACCCAGGAGGAGTGTCTGGAAGGAAGCAAGAATGTTACAGGAATGGGTTCACTTTGTCCCCCATGTGTATATAGGATACACTTCAACTAAAAGTTCAAAGAAAGAGTAACATGAAAAATGACACTGAGTGGATGTCCAGGATGGTGCCTTCATCCACACGTCTGGTGGCTGTTGGCTGTCAGCTCTGCCTGGGCTCTCGGACGGAGCCCACATGAACCTCCTCCACACGGCCTCTCTGTGTGGCTTGGGCTTCCCCCAGCGTGGCAGCTGGGTCCCACCAGGGAGCATCCCAAGGGCTCCGTCCCAGGAGTTCCTGGGGACCTGCAAGGCCTCTAATGACCTAGCCTTGGAAGAGCCAGAACTTCTACTGGTTGAGCTGAGGCCAGCCCAGATGCAAGTGCGGGAGATTAGACACCGTGACAGGGCCTGGCAAGGTCACGCCATGGAAGGGGTGTGAGGTGCAAGATATTGTTCAGTCATCTTTGGAAAATACAACCTGCCACTTCAGGCTCACCTGAAATCATTGTTTCCATTTCTTTATTTTCGTGCCCACCCCGCCAGATTGGAAGCTCCAGGATGGCAAGGACCTTGTCTGAATAACATACAGCTGGGTCCCAGCACCTGGAACATGCATACTAACACGGAAAAAAATGAAAACCTTTCCTGTGGCATTTTCCAGGGGGATAAACTATCTGATTAATATCGAAGTGATGCATTTTAATGGAGGAAGGAGAAGCATAAATATCTGGGATTGCTGTTAAATTTTGGGGGGCAGACTGCTCCATTACCTTCATTAATTTTTTTTCATTCGACCCATAGTAAATGACATTCCCACCATGCTCCAGAAACAGCACAGGGCTCTAGGGATTAAAAAAACCATGCGAAAGGGCCCCTCCCACTGCAGTTCTTTCTGTGGGCGAATGTCCACATGAGCTCTGGCAGTAATATTATACATCCTTTATTGAGCATGTGCTCTGTGCTGGGCGTTGTGCTGAGAGGGGTGGCACTGGCTTCCTGGATTCTCACAGCAGCCTTGTTAGTTGGCTGTCAGCATTGGTCCTTGCTAGACGTGGACTCTGACATTTAGAGAGGTCAGTGATATGCCCACGATTCTACGGCTCATGTCCTTCACCATCACAGCACGCTGCCACCAAGTGCCAGCACCTTCATTAATGAGCTGCCAAGTCCTGTGGTCTCTGCTGCTGCCCCTGGCCATACACCCCACATCCACAAGGGCAGCTGGGTGGGGGTCCCCTGGGCAGGTAGGTCTGATGCAAGCCCATCTCATCTCAACAGTCAAGAGTCAACAGAGAAGAGTCTAAAAAGGAAATCTGAACCTGTGTGGTGCCAAGTTTATTTATTCTTGGCTAAAAATGACTTCCTGTTTCTAAGAAACCAGGCCCTGGTGGACATAAAACATTTCTTACCAAACAACTTTTAGCTGAGCCAGGCCCAGTGACTCAATGCCATGTGGATTATATTTCCTATAAAATGCTTCAGGCTGAAAGATTGGGGTGAAAGTGTTGGACAGAGGCTTCTGGAAGTGGGTTGTCCCCAGTGTAGAGGGGGCTATTTCCCCACACTCCTTCCTGCGGAGATGGCTCACCAGGCTGGGGGTCTGGTGGGCAGGGTGTGAGGTGGCCCTTTTCCTCTGTGCCCTGGGGGCTTGTGGCCATGTTCAGCTGCTGGGGCCACCTGACAGCACCACAGACGGGGTGGCCTCAACAACAGAAACTGCTGCAGAGGGGTCAGGCCGAGGCTGGGGCTTTTCCTGGACTTGCACCCTGGCCTCTCCCCTCTCCCTCCCATGACTCTCCCCACATTTGTGCCACCCGGGAGTGAACACTTCAGAAATCACATGAATGCCTGCTTCAGCTCTCCCGCTGGGAACCTGGCCTGGTGTCAGACACAGAGTGGGTGTGGAGGAGGTGTCTGGGGTGGACGAGGAAGGGGAGGCACCCTGTCTTGGGGCACCTGCCCTCTGCAGGACACCAGGCAGGCTCCTCCCCACATGAGAGCTCTCGGATTCCCCACAGGTCCCGCAGGTGAGCAGTTTATTGACATGTTACAGAAGAGGGGCAGAGGAAAGCTGAGCCAGGTGGCCAGGCCCAGGCAGGCCAGGGATCTGAACCCAGGTCTCTGTCACCCCAAAACCCGTGCAGCCATCCCCATGGCCTGGGGTGAAGGACTTCACCTCCCTGTGCCATGGATTCCTCATGTGTAAACTGGAAGTGTTGTTTGTGAGGATTCAATGCAGAGCACATGGCACAGTGAGTGCCTGCTGGTCTCAGCCATTGCTTGGTGTGCATGCACATACCCCATGCACACACCTACATATATGCACACATGCACATATACACACACGTAACACCCCATGGCATACCTACATATACACACACAAGCACACACATGTATGCACATGCCCCATGCACACACCTACATATACGCACACACATATACACACATATACACATGCATGCACACACAGGTACATACACTGACACATGCACACATCCTCATACATATATGCACATAAAGCTCACACACAATATACACATGCATGAACACATGGCATGGATGCACTACATATATATGCACACAACTCATACATATCTATATACACACATACACATAGAGAAAGCCAGTCAGAGCACTTGCACAGAGACTAATTAATGCTGGCTAGTGGCAACGTTGTTCTTTTAAGGAAGTTTACAGTGAAAAAACAGTGTCACAAGGCCCCTGGGCTGCCTCTTCACTCCTTAGAGCTTCTGCAGGAGCACACATGGAACAAAGTCCCTGCTGTGTGCCCAGCTCTGTGCACATGCCTCATGCCTTGGGCCTCCCCCTCTGTCAGTCCTTGCCATATGGCTATCTGCTCTTTGCCTGGTTGCTTGGGACTCACATGGAGCACATAGAAAAGTCACTCTAATCCCTCCTGGGAGCAAAGGGCTTTTACTACTTCTGGGGGTATTTCAGGAGCTTCCAGGCCAAGGTTGGTGCCCTAGTCTACTTGCCTGGTCTGGCCTAGAGCCCCATCGGACATTTTGGGGGTGCCATCTTAATCTCGAAAACAGAGCCTGAGGCAAAGGCTTCTGTGGTGACTCTGCAGGGAGTGCAGGCCCAGGGAAGCGGGGCCTGCACTCCGGAAGCTGGGCCAGAGGCTGGGAGGACAGATAGCTAGTGGCACGGCTTTACCACCCTGCGGCCACCTGCTGCCTGCTGCTCGTGGGACAGGGGAGGGAGGGAACTATCTGGTAGGCACCCTCACCCTGTTGAGACTCCCCTACACTTGCTCTGGAAGCTGGAGGCTGCAGGGTTCCGTCTGGCCGAGGGGTCGGTGTACAGGGGCAGGGTGGCCCCTCTCTGCCAGCTGGACACATGCATGGGCTCCGGAATCCACAGTGATAGTGGAGTTGTTCTGGGTGGCCATCGAGGCAAGGCATGGGCATGGACGCAAGGGGCCATGGTGAGGGGATGCCTTACAGGAGCTGCGAGTCAGAAGCCCTAGGCCCATCCTTGAGCACCAACGTGTGCAAGAACCGTCTTGGTTCCGGCCTGGAAATTCTGACGGGGAAGGTCTGGGCCGGCTCTTGGACCTATTTTAAATAAGTGTTTCCAGTGGTGTTGACTCCTGAGGGTCACAGATGAGACTGGTTCAAACTCTGTCCTCATACCCAGGGAGGGGGGCATTTTAGTCACCTATTGCTGCTTAACTAATTACCTCAAAACACAATGGTCTGAAATAGCAACACTTGTTACTGCGCAGTTTCTGCAGGGCAGGAGTCTGGGCACATGCAATGGTGGGACAGGCTTAGCCGGCTCTGCGTCTTGGTCAGTTCAGGCGGCTATGACAGAAATACCGTAGACTAGGTGGCTTACACAGAAGACACTTATTTCTCGCAGTTCTGGAGGCTGGAAGTCCAAGATCAAGGCGCTGGCAGATCCGGTGTCTGGTGAGGGCCGGCTTCCTTGTTCATAGACGGCCACATTGTCTCTGTGTCCCTACGTGGCAGAAAGGGTGAGAGAGCTCCCTGGGGCTTTTTTATAAGGGCACTAATCCCACTCATAAGGTTCCCTCCTCATGACCTAAGGTTTGATGTCCTAGAACAATCACATTGGGATTAGGGTTTCAACATGTGAATTTCGGGGCTGGCAAAGGTCCAATCCATTGCACACCGCGTCCTCTCCAGCAGGCCCAGTTTCTCCCAGGCTGGCGGGCCGAGGGCCTCAGGTCCTCACTGGCTGTGGGTTGGAGGCTGTCCTTGGTTTCCTGCCACATGGATGTGACAGCCTGCCTCGTCAGAGTGAGTGAGCCAAGAGAGCAAGTTCAAGTATGTTGGAAGTCACAGCGTTTTACAGCCCGACCTTGGACGTGGCCTCCCGTTACTTTTGCTGTATTTTGTCGCCAGTGTCAGCCTCCTCCCCCCGCCATGGGGAGAGCATCACTGAAGGGGTAAGCACCAGGAGGTGGAGACACTGGGAGCTATTTTAGAAGCTGCCTACTCCAATCTCCCCTTGGCCCAGTAATGAGTCCTGCCCACCTGCGGGGCACCCCAAGCCTCATGACATTACAGCACCAGCTCAAAGTTGAAATCTCATCCTCTAAACCAAGTGTGGAGGGTGGGTGATGAGGTTGCCTGGGTACATCTCTGCTCAGTCTTAGACCCGTGGACTAAAGACACAAGTTACCTTCCCCTAACTCGCCCTGCATGCAATGGAGGGACAGGGATGGATAAATAGTATAATTTTCCTATTCAAAAATGGGGGAGATGGGAGCACACGTCCACAGCAATTCTAAAATTCAGCTGGGCAAGGATTGGAGTTCCTCGATTAGGTCTAAAGGCCTGGGGATAATTCTCCGTAGCTCTCCGCTCCACCCTCTGGGCTCTTGTTTTCGTCCTCCTAGTATGCTCACTTTTTCATAAAAGACAGAAGATGGTGCCTCTGAGCAGCTCTCTCAGCCTGCTTCCTGCCAGTGGAGTTCTGAGGTCCAGCTGCTGCTTTTCATTTTGGGCTGGCTCTGTCCCTTTCCGTCCAAGATGGCAGTGTTTTGCTGATACAGTTTTCGTGAACATTTTGTGGGTCTTCTGTGAATCTCATTGGAACTCACTCCGTTAGTCAAAAGCCACAATCACACCTGTCTTTGAGGTAAGTCCTTCTCCACCTTGGGCTTCCACTGAGACAGGTGAGGGACGACACCCTCAAGCTTTTTAGAAAGCCATTGTGCAGTTGCGAGGAACCGAGGAACCGCGAGGTTCTCAGTCTCTTGAAAGGGCCCTTTGTGTGCCTCAGTAGTGCTCTGATATTTTGACCATTCTGTGATCTTCACAAAAGATTGTACAATCACACTACTGGCTTTATTTCTACGCCAGTTTGGGATGTGGCTTAGAAATTCTTTCTTAGTTTTTGCATCTTTGGCCATTTGAAAAGGCTGAGAATTTTCAATGTCATCAAGTCTGGGTTTCTTTTAGTTTAACAGTTCCTTCTTCAATTTCTCTCTCTCCTCTCACGTTTTATTATAAGCAGCAAGAAAAACCAGGTCGTACCTTCAACATTTTGCTTGAAATTCTCCTTCCCTAGACTACACAGTTCATTAGGTCCAAGTCCTGCTTTTCACATAACTGCAGACAGCAGTGTTGCTAAGCCTCCTGCCACTACGTGACAAGAATCCCGTCCTCTGATTTGCCACAACATGTCCCTCACTGCCTCTCGAGCTCTGACAGTCTCCTAAACCTAGATTCCTGCCAACAGTCTGTCCAAGGCCATTTAGACTTTACCATGTACCTGAAAATCCATCCAGCTTTATCACTGCCCGGTTCCACAGCCACGTCCACATAGTCAGGTGTTTGTTACAGCAGTGTTACACTGACACTAAGATCTGTCTTAGTTACCTACTGCAATGAAACATTAACCCAAAATGTGTATGTGTGTATGTGTGTGAGAGTGTGTGTGCATGTGTACGGGTGTATGCATGTGCCAGTATGTATGTGTGTGTGTGAGTGCATGTGTGTGTTTGTGTGTGTGTGTGTGCACGTGCAAATAATCTGGACCTAGTGAACTTAAAACAGTAACATTTATCATCTCTGTTTCTATAGGTCAGGAATCTGGGCGAAGCTTAGCTGGATACTCTGCTTCAGGGTCTGGCGCAGGCTACAATCAAGGTGTTGGTCACAGCTCTGTCATCTCAAGGTGCGACTGGGGAGGATCTGCTTCCACGTTCACTCAAGCAGCTGCCAGGAGGATTCAGTCTTCACAGGATGGTGTACTGAGGGCTTCAGGTCCTTGCCACGCGAGCTCTGCAACACGACAGCTCGCTTCATCAAAATGAGCAGGCCAAGAAGGCAAGAGAGAGTGAAAGCAAGGCCAAGTTCAGTCTTTTACAGGGGACCATGGAAATGACATCCCACCACCTTTGTCATACTCTATTCATTGGAATAGATCACTAAGTCCAGCTTATGTGCACATGCACACACATGCAAACTCACACACACGTACACACACACTTATACATACTTGCACATGCATGCACCCATACACGCCCACACATACTCTCACACACATTCACACGCACTCATACACACATACACATATTCCTACTTGAACACACATACACACGTTCACATACACTCATACACAGTCATACATACCCATATATACATGCATAATCACATACACATACACATATACACTCACACACATAAACACATGCACATGTGCATGCTTGCACACACATACACCCATACACACATACATGTATTACACACATGTATACATACTTGCACACCCATACACATGCACATATACACACTAGCACTCTCATACACATGTGCACACATACCCACACTCACGCACACACCTACTCACATACTTGGATACATGTATATGCACACATGTACACATTACACACCGCATACATGCACACATATGTACACACATATACACACATACTCAGTCACACAAAATATACATACACACATACACGTATACAGGGAAGGGTGTGAATTCCAGGAGGTAGGAATCATTGGGAGCCACTTCAGAAACTTCTCAGCATAGGGACCGAGCCATGAGGAGGTCCCTGGCCCCTGTGGAGAGCCCTCCCCTGCAGTTTATGGGGGCAGGAAGCGTATGCTTCTTTGGCCCATTTCTCTGGGGAATGGAGCCTCCCCTGGACTGGTGGCAGTAGCTGTGGAGGCTCCACAAGGCCTCACTTCCAAGACAGTGGACTCCCAGGGCCAGTATATTGGTGCTGGCTGCAGCTGGGTGCTCACCCAGGGTGTGACCCAGAAATCCCCTCCAGGTGCCCCAGTGGGTCCTGAGCTTCCTCACAGCATGGCGCCTGGGTGCTCAGAGCAAGCATCTGGAGAGAGTGAGCCAGGTCAATGCCTTGGCAGGTGCATAAGGCCATGTATGCTGAACCCTGTTGAGGGAGGCAGGCACAGAGGTCCTCCCAGATTGGGGGTAGGACATGGGCTCCTCCTTTTGAAGGGTAACAAGTTCACAGTCAGAAGAGCATCTGGGGTGGGGCACAATGCAAAGACCTTGTGGAGAATACACTCTCCCCTACTAGCTGATTGGATGGTTTAGCCCCACCCAAATTATGAATAATTAATTCATTATTTCCCTCCCAAAGAGCACATGTACAACCTAAGAGTGGGTTGGGGACCTGGACCTGGGAAGGCCTCTAAGGACAGGCATCTGGCCCAGGGAAATGTCATGGGCAATTCTTTTGGGGACCCAGAAAAGCCAGAAAGAATATGGTTAGCACGTGGCTGGCCTCACCCCCCTGCTCAGTGAAGGTGACTGGCTGTCCCCAAGACCTGCCTTCAGCCGAGGAGCTCAGGGTGGTGGCTGACAGGTGGAGAGGTGTCCTCAGGAGACACCAGGACATCGGGTGAGTCACTGGGCGGGGCCTCCAGAGCTATCCCAATCTCCTCCACCCCACCGCCCTAGGGGTGCCAGGGCTGCGGTCCCACTGAAGGTGGGGCCCCGAGACCGCTCTGAGGCCACGTCCTTGGGCATGCGGCTGAGGCTGCCATGCTGGGCTTTGTTGGCTGTCCTATCTCCAGGTGTTTTCTCTGGCATGGCCAGGTCACGCTCCTCAAAGGGGTCTTGCAAATTGTAACAGGGAGAAAGCTGTGCTGGGTGGTCTCCGCCGGCCTGAGGGGTGGCAGTGGCATTGTAAGACCAGCACGGGGCAGACGGAGCCAGCAGGGCCTGAGCTGAAGGGCCGCAGAGGGCTGCTTTTTTTCCAGATTTGTTGTCAGTAAGGTCAGGGCTGGGTCTCACTATCTGGCCCTCCCCAAACCCTCAGGCGAAGTAGGGCCATTGTCTGGTGTGCAAATCATTAACAAAACGTACTAATACCAGGTTGCAAAAAATGGACTCCTCAGCACTTCGCACTGGCTCCTTCGTATTTCCAAATCTGCCCAGGTGGCACCCGCCCCTCCGCTCTGGCTTCCGGACCCTCTGCTCCCGCACGAAGCACTCCTGCTGTGACTCTGCTTTGCTCTCCCTCTTAGCAATAGTTTTCTCCACAAAAAGGACAAAAGCCTCTATCTGCCTTCAGGAAACTCCTTCAACTGTGTTAGGAGAGTATCTTCTAATTTTGTTCTTTTCCCTAATGAGTGTCCTGTACTTAAAGAACTCTCAACATCTTGCTGAGCTCCATTTTCCGCTTTTGTATAACACAGTGACAATAATGTTAACTGACCTCTCTATCTACAGGGTTGCATGATCAACACCAAATATCCCCCGATGGATAAGCACCGTGCTAAGAGGGTTGCCTATGTCAGCCGTGTAAGCTTCACATTGACCCAGCACACAGGGAAACTGAGACACACACAGACTAGCCCATAAATAGTCATGAGTAATTGGTCAAGAGTGGTGGTTTTAAGACACATCTGCAGATTCTTGAACATTTGCCACCCAAAGATAGAGTCTAGCTCTCCTCCCTGAATTAGGGCTGGCTTTCGTGGTGGAATGACAGTGTGTGACTTTGAGGTTCCATTAGAAAAGTCAGGCTTCTGCCTGACTCTCTCTCAGGACCCTTGTTCTTGCATCCCAGCTGCCATGCTGGGAGGAAGCCCAGCAGCCACACAGAGGGGCCGTGGCATCGAGGTCCCAGCCCAGTCAGTGTCACCTGCCCAACAGCGAGTGACCTCCAGACCCTCCCACCTCCAGGCCATCCCAGCTGCTGCTGAGAGAGCAGAGACAAGCTGTCCCAACAGGGCACTGCCCAAATTGCAGATTCATGAACAAAATAAAAGTTGTGGTTATTTTAAGACACTACATTTTGGGGTGACTTGTTACCCAGCAATAGGTAGCCAGAGCGCTGGGCTGGGATTTAAACCCAGGTCTGTGTGCCTTCGTGGTCCCCAGCAAGAAGACAGGGGAGTGAGGAGGGTGACCATGTCCCCTGTGCTGTGGAGGTCCCCTGCTGCCTAATTTCCATCTGGCCCACACACGTGGGAGCCAGAGCCCCCCGTGGTCAGTGGTTCTTAGGGCTGCCTGGTGCTAAATGCTGGTGTTTCCTGTGCTTGGTTCCCTGCTGCTGTGCTGCTGCTCCATGGCAGCTGTCGGAGCTGTCTGGCTTGACCCACATCATTAGAGGAGAGGAAAGAAGGTGACTAAGGGCACCCAGCCACAGCACGGGGATGCCCAAGCCAATGCCTGGGCTTGGAAGGCAGCATCATCCTGCTGCCCTCACCTCCAGCATCTTACAAGTATTTTCATCTCCATGGGGGGGGCAGGAGGAAAACAGACTGGGGCTCAGTTGGAATTTAGGGATTCCTAAGCTGCAGCTCTCCCCCTCCTGGCTACCGGGCCTTGGGCTGATGTGCCTAAGCCCCCATGGCCTGTTAGGGATAGAGCTGGGGTCCCCGATGCCTGGCCAGTGCTCTGAATCACTGTCTCCTGGAAGTTCAGGGACAGACACTTTGAAATAGCAGCTGTGAGAGGCATTTTGTGTTGCTGAATTCTATACTGCCAGCACCTGGACTTAGCAAGGTGGGCTTCTTGGTGTGTGTAGTTTTATTTCTAAGAACCAAGGGACCTCAGCACTGTTGAAGGCAAGTGCAATATATGTCATACATTTGCAGGGTATTTTTTTCTTTTTTTTATTGTAGTAAAAAACACATAACATAAAATTTACCATCTTAACCATTTTTAAGCGTATAGTTCGGTAATGTTAAGTACATTCACATTGTTGTGAAACAGATCTCCAGAACTTTTTCATCTTGCAAATCTGACACTTTTTACCCATTAAACATCTACTCCCCATTCTATTTTCTGGTGACCACCTATTTTGTGTCTCTATGAATTTGACTACCCTGGGTACCTCATTAGGTGGAATTATACGGTATTTGTCTTTTGTGATCAGCTTATTTCACTTAGCATAATGTCCTCAAGGTTCATCCATGTTGCAACATGTGTCAGAATTTCCTTCCTTTTTAAGGGTGAATAATATTCTGCTGTATACCATGTTTTGTTTATTCATCCATCTGTTGTTGGACAGTTGGGTTGCTTCCACCTCTTGGCTGTTGTGAGTCATGCCGCTAGGAACGTTGGCGTACAAATGCAACGCGTTTTTTGTGTTCTGTGGGTCTGTGGTGATGGCCCCTTCCTCCTGGGCAGACTCAAAGCACCCTGGACCCCGGCAGTTAGCCCTCCTCAGATGTCTCCCGACAGGACAGGTGTGCTCAAGGCCTCTGGCCTCCTGGAAGGTTGTGCTGGGGCAAAGTGGGCAGGCACCGGCTCCAGCAGCTGTCAGATTCCCTCACAGTTCGAGGCCCAGATGCCACCAGACACAGCCCATGAATTTCTCCTAACTGGTTTCCTGACAGGCCAGCGTATGCAGATGCCATGTGGCCTGCTGCCCCGGGCCGCCCCTCAGGTTGTCTACTAAACCTGCAGTGTCAGACCCAGCCCATTTAGAAATCCTAAAGGGAGCAACCCAAGACAACATTTAATCAAGCCAGGTTTATTGCAGACATATATGCAACTGCTGACTTCTGGTCTGGCTGCACAGCTGTGTAAAGTTGTTTAGAAACCTGGGCCAACAGATACTAAGAAGAGTGAAGAACTGGTTGTAAAATCTGATAGGCCGATGAGATTTGCAAAACAGATGGGGTGGAGTGGGGGGCACTGGGGAGGGTGAGGGACAGGGCCCAAAGATTGTGATTTGGGTGACTTTCAGACCTACAGGGCTGTCTGGGCATTTAGAACTTTGAATCTCACGATAGCCACCCAGGAGGAGACGTGGCCGCCTCCATAAACAAGTGAGATGCTGGAGGGAGGGCCATAAATCCCGGGGTGGAGGAGCTGTTAGGCTGCGAAGACCAGTTGGGAAGAGGGAAGAGTTTGACTGCGTGTCCCATAAAATATTTTTTAGCTCCTAAATCAATCTCAAATTGTGTTTGTAGTACACCTTTGAATGCCGGAGTTTTGGCAGCGCCCTGGAGAGGATCTGTAGCCCCAAACAGCACTAAACAATCCGCAGATGCTGTCGGTGCTATCTGCACTGGAGGGCCTCTCACAAGGAGGAGGAGGCCAGGCGTGGTCCTCAGCCAGTCCTCTCTAGTGGCCTGACGCTGTGGGACCTGCAAGCAGCGGTGGCTGCCCTGCTCTACCGGCCACTCTCCCTCTGTTCTCAGCCCGCTCAGCCCTGGGCCAGCCTGGCAGGTGCCAATTCTGCTGTAGAGGAAGGGCTTTTCCCCACTGAGTGGCTGAGAGCTGCTGTCTGGGGCTCTGGGGCTTTGCCTTTGCTTTGGCTCGGGCCTTCTCTCCTGTGACTTTGAGTTGGGCACCCTGGTCCAATCCTGACGGCCCTGTTTGTGTTCCTGATTTCCTCTCCTATGAGTGTTTGTTTGGACTTAAACTGATTTAAGCAAGAGAAGAAAGCCCAGAGGAGCTGCAGGCCTGGCTTAATTTTCCCCCAAAGGATCGGATTTGTGTAAGATTTTAAATGACTTTTGTATAGGAGAGGAAATCAAAGCTAAAGGTAGTGTGTTTCGACATGAACAGGAAGGGCAGAACAATCTCTCAGAGGTGATTGCATAGAGTCAGGTGGCACTGGGAGGAAAATGTATAACCTGAAATCATTTAATAGGAAACATGTAAGATTGAAAAAAATTGTACCAAGTACTTAACTCATGAAGCTAGAAAAAAGAGCAAAGTAAGCCTAAAGAGAAGGAAAGAAGCAAGAAAAACAAATACAGTAGTTTTTGAAACATTAAATAAGTGAAAAACCAACCTAGTAGAGAGGGTCCATGAAATCACAGTCTGCTTCTTTGAAAATAACCCTCCCTGCCCCCAGCACTGACACAAACAACACAAATGTCTTGCAGACCTGATCAAGTAAGGAAGAGAGAGGATACAGCCTTGGAAATGGAAAGAGTCCAATTATAAAAGGTTAATATGCCAATTTTATAGCAATAAATTAGGAAATCCAGACAGAATTTATTTTCTCATAAAATACAAACTGCCTCAAGAATTGGAACATTACAGAAGAAAGGAAAATGTCAAAGTTCTAGTTCTATAAAAGTACATCGTTTTATGGACTAATGCAACCTTAAAGAGAGGGTCAATTCCCACATTATTTAAAATATTTTTCAGGAGATTAAAAGAAAAAGAAAGTTTTGCACGTAATTCTACAAAGGCAAAAACACACTTGATAGTAAAATTGAATAGAACAAAAAAGAAAACGATTTTCTAATCTTACTCATGGATATGACCATGCAACCACCCCGGCTACACCCAGCAAGAGTCAGAGATTTATTCTCTGCCGAAATGGAATGACAAGGCTGAACTTGGAATCCCCAGACCCAGCTGGGTGAGAGAGGAGAGTCAGCCAGCACAGGGAGAGACTCCACTACTCTGCTCGGCTCCAGACACTGGGGCCAGGCTCACGTGCCTACCCCCTTGAGAGAGTGGGGGATTCTCTGGAGAATCTCACTTAAGAGAAAAAATACCCCAAAGACTCTGACATGTAGACCCTCAGCAGAATGCCCAGGGCCTTGCTGGATAACCTAGAACTCCATCCATTTAGAAGCCGAACCCATACACACAGGTTTCCAATCTCTGTCTGTATAAACTTTGAAATGTAAATATTTTTAAAAGCATATAAAATAGACATATAGTAAGTATTATATTAATATTTAATGATGACATTTTGGAAGCAGCTCTGTTATTGTCAGAAAAAATACTGGTATACCTACTGCAAATATAGATATTCAACATTGTTCTTGAGATCCCAACAAGAACAGGGAAAAAAAAGACATAAATATTTAAAAGAGATAGATACAATTTTAATTACTTATTTGCATGTAGAAAATACAAGCTAATCAACTAAATTCATTTGAACTAATATAGTATAATTATGTAGCCAGATCCAAAATAAATTTACAACATGCAATCAATCATTTTTCTAAATGCCAGCAACAGGGAAATGTAATTTTTAAAAAAAGGTCCTATTAACATGATTATTGATTACAATATCTTGGACTAAATGTAAAAAGACACATGGGGTCCCTATTGTTATGAATGGAATTGTACCCCTTCCCCCAATACAAATGTTGAAGTCCTAACCCCCAGGACCTCAGAGTGTGATCTTATCTGGAACTGGAGTCCTGGCAGCTGCAATTAATTAGTTAAATTAAGATAAGGTCATACAGGAGTAGAGTGGTCCCCTAATCCAGCATGACGGGCAACCTTATAGAAAGTGGGACCCCACTCTCGCAGAGAGAGAGCCTGTGTGAAGATGGAGGCAGAGATGGGGTGACGCTTCCACAAGCCGAGGAGTGCCCAAGACTGCTGCAAACCACAGAAGCTAGGACAGTGGCCTGGACAGGTTGTTCCGCACAGCCTCAGAAGGAACCAACCCTGCTGGCACCTCGATCTTGACCCTCCGACCTCCAGCACTATGAGATAATGAATTTCTGCTGTGTAAGCCGCCCTGTCTGTGGTACTTTGCTACGGCAGCCCTAGGTAAACTAATACACCTGTATATAGAACACTCAGAGCCTCTACTGAAAGATCTAAAAGGACACCTGAACAAAGGGAGAAACGCACTATGATCTTGGGTGGAAAGGCTAAAACTGTTCATACAGCACTTTTCCCCAAGTTAATATTAATATATAAAAATCACTGCAATAACAGTATGTTCGGGGAAGTGGTCATTTTCACATACTGTTTGTAGAGGGCAATTTGCCAAGAGTCAACACAATTGAAACTCCGCCCACCTTGTGTGCCTAGTAATCACACTTTGAGAATTCCAGCCTTTAGAAAGAATTGCATCTGATTGTAAACACTGACGTTTAAGAAATTTTATTGCAGCCTGGTCTATGATGGGAAATAATTGGGGAAAAAACCTATAAATAAGTATTAATAAAAAGTTGGTAAGTAAATTATGGTATATACAAAGTCTAGATCTATTTGCTGTTGGGCTTGCTCAGGATGGGAACTGGAAAAGTGTATACAACGGAATGCGGACCACCTGGAAGCTGAAACCATAGCCGCAAGGGTCTGGAGAGTCCAGGGGTGGTAAAGACAAGGGCTGTCCCAGAGAGAACCCCCCTCCCCAAACTCCCGTTCAAACCTTCTGTAAAACCCGCCACGCTCCCCGCCTCGGGGTGGACACTCTTTTCAGCCTCCACCCACCTGCACCCCGGTGCCCAAAATAAAGGGCATTTTGCTCTATCTCAGGCTCGAATGTCTGCCTCTCGGCTCTAACATTCACTGGTTAGTGTATTGAGGTGTCTCTATGTGAGGGCATGGGCAGAGAGTGAGGATGAATTTTTAAGGGATAACGTTATGTTCACTGGAATACAAATGCTGCCATAATTTTTTCATAGCATCAGCTTGAGTCCCCAAATGCCAGACTGATGGGAGGTCCTGTATCCCTCCCAAGATGTTTCCCCACTCCCTTAACCGCCCAAATACCAACCCCCACCTGCCTGTCAGGGGTGGAGCCTGCTTCTGTCCCCCTGCGCTGTCCCCTGAGCCTGCCTGCGAGCTTGGTGTCAGGGTCTACGCTGGGCTTACGTTTGCTTTGCCCAGCTTCCTGCTCTGGACGTTCCAGGAAGGGTGGCTTCTACGCAACTCCCCTCTCTCCCTAATAAGCTCATCTGTAGGCCGGGGGCTGGCCCAGGCTATTCCACCCTTGGGGCTTCCAAGTTCCTGCCCCCAAAAGGTTGTGGGCCTGAGTGGCTTCCCCCCAATCTCACCCCCTCCCCAACAACCTAAAGCCAGGGCATGCAGCCCGGGGCCGTCTCTGCTCTGCACCCCCAGCTGTGGAGCCCAGGCTCTTGTTCCTCTGCCTGTTTGAGACATGAAGCTTCATTCCCGGCTGGGACTGGATCCTTCAGAATGTGCAGGCCCATTTCTACACCATTTTTAGGCTAGCCCCGTCCCCTGGCAATTTCTTCCTTTTGGAGACCTTAAGCACAAAAAGCTGGAATGAGTGTGTTGCTATTTATTTTATGTCTCATACCTCCACCTGAGAGTCACCTTTGCTTGAAAGCTACAGTGTTTCTCTTGCCAAAAGCACGAAAAAGGAAAGGCAAAATACAAGTTAAATATTCAGTCAGTCACCTTGTTATAGATTTAATAACAAAAACCAGAAGAAAGCCACCCTCCCTAACCCACACATTTTAAATAAGCCAAAAATGTCCAAAAAGCTTCACAACAGGCAGCTCACAGGAGTGTGTGTGGGGGCAGGAGTGGTAATAGGGGAGAGTTCCTTCTTGCCTTGTAAATTTAACATTAGATTTTTTTGAGGCAGGGTCTCTCTCTGTTGTCCCGGCTGTAGTACAGTGGTGCTATCGTTGCTCACTGCAGCCTTGAACTCCTGGTCTCAAGGGATCCTCCTGCCTCAGCCTTCTGAGTAGCTGGGGCTACAAGTGCTCGCCACCACACCTGGCTAATTTTTAAAAATTTTTTGTAGAGACAGGGGTCTCACTATGTTGCCCAGGCTGGTCTTAAACTCCTGGCCTTGAGTGATCCTCCCACCTTGACCGCCCAAAGTGCTGGGGTTACAGCTGTGAGCCACGACACCCAACCTAACGTTTGATTTTTTTACAAGCATGTATTACTTTTGTAGTTTAAAAAGTCAATAAAATCCACAGAATCATAAGTGCTTACTAGTTTTCCCAGTGTTTTTGATTCAATAAGGACAGTGTTTATTAAACACCTACCATGTGCAGGGCTAGTCTACGTGCTGGGAAGACGGCAACAATGAAGCAGAGTCAGACAAAGCCCCGCCTTCCTGGTGCTCATACTGTAGACGCAGAGAGTATTTCTACTGATCTTTTTGGGACAGAAAACTGGAATTATTATCTTTTTTTTAGCTAAAGGTGCAAGTCTATAAGGATTGCTAGAATATTTAATGTTTTATGACATCTGCAACAATTGTAATGAGCTACTCAAATAACTGTGGTTTTTGTGGTGATGAAATCACAAATCTCCCAAATCCTACTGTGAGGGCATTTATATCCATAAGTGAAGGCAAAGCTAAATTCCAGGTACAGATTGGTGAAAATAAAGATGGATTTTTTCCCCCTCATTTAAGTTCACAGACTCCTTGATGTCCATCCACAGACCCCTTGGATAAATTCTGTAAAGTGCATTTGTGAACTTAATCAGTGAATTACTCCAGAGTGGAGTTTCGGTGAGCTAGTTTTCCTTAAGTAAGGCAGGAAGGTATATATGCACGGAGATGGGTTTTGAAAAAGCAGTGCTTCCAAAATCAAGGTGAATAGAGGAGCTACTGTCTAAAAACATCATCTTCATGTGCTTCCCAGAGGACATGGCCCACGACTCTTCAGATCCCTATGGAATGCCAAGGAGGGGCAGAGATGAGGCCCAGAGAAGAAATTGCCATGGAGCTCCCAGAGGAAGGCTCTAGAGTTTCCTTCCAGAATGGCAGGAGGGTGGCGGAGCCTCCTGGAACCCTGCAGCCCCTTCCAGCAGGAATTTGGAGAAACGGGACACACTGGCTCCCCATAATTCCTGGACCACAGTGAAGATGGGTCCTTGGGGTTCCCCCTTACCCCACTTGCACCAAGCTTCCTCCCTCGGAGGGAAGAACAGCCTCTTGTCCCTAAAGAAACCTGCAGAGGAGGGGGACAGAGCTGGTGGCCCTTCAGCTGTCAGCTCCTCCCTGACAGGTTCTCCCACAGCCTAATTCAGGCCAGGAGGGGAGGAATTTTTCCATCCTTCTGAGATACTGATGCGATGAATAGACCTTTTGAAAAGTTGGGGTGGAGAGGCTTGTCCTGGGGAGTTTTAATGACATCACCCTCATTATCAGTCTTTGCCTTGACACTGGGCTTTTTTGTCCCAGGAGGGGAAGGAGGAGTGCAGGGCCAGGTTGGGTCGCCGGGAGTGTTGTGAGGCTCAGATAAGGCCTGGACAGCCTCCGCTAGTGCCCAGGACAGATGAGCTCACCCCAGGAGGGCCACGACCTCATTACCGCAGGATAGTTTTCTTGCTTCCTGAATTGCCAAGATTAGCTACACATATACACACACACACACACACACACATACACACACACATATAGCCTTATTAGGAACCACAGGTGTTGCCTGAGATTGGAGGATCCTGTGCATCTGCAGTGTTTGAGACTCACAGTGAAAATCCCTGGGCCACCAACTCGCGGGGCTGGCTGAGCGTGGCACGAGTGCCTGGCGCGTATGAGGTGCTGTGCATACATGCTGCTGTCGTCCGCTAAAGCCTCCCTGCTCCCAGTCAAAGGGGTTTAAGGCTTGAAGCCTGGCTCATCTAAAAGCTGTGACTCTCAACCTTTAGGGTTGGTTGTTAAACGCGGGTTTCTCAGCCCCACCTCCTGACAGTTCTGATACGGGGCGCATGTGTGTGTGGTGTGTGTGTGGTGTATGTGTGCAGAACAGGGAGGAGGCAGGAATCTTCATTTTTCACCCAGTGATTCTGCTGCAGATGTTCCAGGGATCATACTGCCTCAAAACCCTGGATCAGGGCTGACCCACGTGTATTTTTATTTACTGGTTGTACACTAAACGTGGTTAAACAGTGGGGAGAACAAAAGCAGCCTGGATAGTGTTTAAAAAAAATAAATCCCACGTTCAGTAGGATGTTAGGTTTTAGTAAACTTCAGCCCATCCTACTTCCTGCAGTCTCGTGAGAAGGCCGGATCACAGGGTTCCGGCCTGGGTGTGTTCACCCACCGGGCAGGGAGCTTGCACAGCTTGGTCAAGCAGCTGGAGTTGGTGCTTCTATCCTGCTTCTGTGGTCAGGGGCCCAGCGAGTGGCAGCTGGCAGCATGCTATTCATCTTCATCCTACCTTTCCGTCAGCATTGGAATATTTATCTTTTTCTGGCTCCGTGGGAGCTGTTCCCACCAGGAAGCCTTGGGAGTTCCTTGCAGAGCTGAGATTCCTGACACCAGTGTGGGGGCAGCTGCAGGGCTTGGCATCCTTGGCGCGTGCTCTGCTCTCTGGCTGTGTCAGTAACTCCAAGTTGGTTTGGCTCAAGGACTATTTCTAGTTACTTTATAAAATGACATGTTCCCCCCTTGACTCTTGTAAGTAGCTGAATTATTTTATCTAGCTGAATTATTTTAGTCTAAGAAACTTCCAGTATTGGTGCTTTAAATATTTTGGCCTTTGGAAATTCATTGTATAGTATTTGAATTTGTTGCATTTGGGTTCTAGTTCAAGATCTTCTTTTGAGAGATAATCTCTTTTGTTACACTACATACATATATATTTATAGATCCATCTATCTGAACATGTATGTGTCACATACACTATGTTACCCATTTGGATGTGAACTGAGTAGCCCACTCTCCCTCCCCACCAGCTCTCAGTTCGTTTCCCATGGAGACGTCTTCTTCCGGTGTGACGTGGTTTTCAGCAGTCTCTCCAACCAAGTGGTTAATACACAGACTCGAGCTCCCATTTCGTTGTCCAACCTGCTCTCTTCCCTAACATTGCCCTTGGGCTTTGGTGCCAGCTCAGCCTTGTTACCTGGAGCATCCAGTAACCGCAGTGGATCCAGTGGCCGCAGTCCTGGGGGGAGCTGGCCCTTCCTGCGGCTGCCTGGCCTTCACCCCCACAGCCGCATTTTCCTCCTCCAACCCCCTTTCTGCACTGTCCTCCCCAGAAGGAGATCACAGCTCTAAGGAAGGCACTGAGAGCTTTCCTCCCTCCCTCCTGCTTCCCGCAGGTCTCACCCTGATGTGCACACGGCGAGTCCTCCCCCAGCGGCTGGGCCGGAGGCCGCTCACCCTGCAGCTCTGTTATTGATGGCAACCATGCGGGACAAAGTGATAGAAAGGGGCATTCATCTGGTAGCCCAAGCACCCACCCCCTTGGTCTTCCAATCCTGTCCGTTCTACACTCCTGTTCACCAGCAGAAGCCATCCTTTAAATGCCCAATGTGTACAGCAGATGGAGGCAGAGCTGATCCGGATGCAGCAAGGGCCGTCCCAAAGCCCTGCCCGACTTCCCTGGTGGGCTCCCTTCAGTTCTCACCCAGCCCCCAGCCCACCACCCAGGCAGTTTGAGAAACCCCCGGGGCCTTGGGACCATAGGTTGTGGAGTACCAGGACTTTGTCCCTAATCATTCTACAAAGGGGCTCAAGAATTTCTTTCCTTCTGTGGTTTAAGGAGGCAACATTTGGATAAGGTTTCAGTTGTAGAGAAAAGCATCGTTTAGTCAAAATATCTTCTGTATTCTTCCTTCCTCTTTTCCATGCTTTCAGGGAAAGTTGAAAAGGAAGAAATAATTTTGCTATTTTTGATGAGCAACTTTTACGGTGCAGGTGGAAGAAGGACTGGGCCCAGGAAATAGGCGAGTGTGTAAACAAACTGTCCTGGTCTATAAATAATTCCTCTCCTGTCATGACTCAGGAGGCGGGGGCCAGCCTGCTCTAACGATCCAGAGATTTACAAATCTCAGTTTGGTCATGGAAACATTGCAAAAGTGCTTGTAATTATTTATCTTCTTTTTAAATCTAGCCTTTGGGAGAGAATGTGTTTCCTTGGATGGTGCATCAACACCCACATCGCTGTTGATCTGGAACATCCTCGTGTCAGCCCGTTCTTGGAATACAGATGTGGAGTGAGTGGAAGTCCCACCATTCCGTGCAGGCTGAGGTCACGGACACGCGGGGCCAGCCTGCGGGGCCTGCGTGCTCTGCCCTGAGCCCTGCACAGCTCGGCTTGTTTATTGGCAGATGTGCCCTGCAAGAATGGGGAATGACCCTCTCTTCTGAAAACAGCGATTATTGTGGAGAAAGCTTATGTTGCGTGGCTGCTATGTGCACCTGCCTAGAGATTTTAAATTGAAGGCAGAATCATAGGAAAATCCCTTTTCCCCCTCCCTGAATCATTTCGTGGGAATTTGTTTTCCAGATAATTCTGCCGTCCTTGGGGCTCTTGGAACAAGGAGAGTGATTTAGTGTCTCCCAAAGGCTTCTCTCTCCTTCCCTGGCCCTGGGCCACATTCTGTCCATGTTTGCTCTCTCTGGCTCTGCACAGAGGAGTGGGGTGCCGGGAGGGGCCTCGGGTGGGGTCTGGGCTTCACACCGAGGACCTCAACATCAGGCCCGGGGTACAGACTGTCACAGACGGGTGTGAGAAGGACATCGGGCTGCGGTGGGAGCTCGTGAATTTTCCCTCGGTCACTTTGGCGAGGGTTGGGTCCCGGGGGGCAGGGGGACGCCTCTGGACCTGGGGTCTGTCTGGGTCCGCAGGTCCCTGCCTCCGGGCCCTTGTCTGTGAGGAGAAGAGGGGAGGGCCCCACGCTCCTCCGAGCTCTTCCGCTGCCCCCCTTTCCTTTTCACTGTTCGTTCCCTTCTCCCTCCACTTCCGCCCCTCCTGCCACTCGTACTCAGGTGAGTGCACACGCCAGGATGTCCAGCGCCAGTGACTCCGGGGGGCCAGGGCCAGAACCAAGAGGCTGCAGCACAGGTCATCCTCGCTGGGGGCCTGGAAAGAGGCCGTGCACGGCTGGCAGGACCATTGATAAAGTCAGGGCAGCAGTGAACATGTGAGGAAAAATTATATCCTTATTTTCACTGGCCTCTAGCTGTATTTCAGCATTTCCTTCATCTGTGTGGATGGGACCTCTGACCTCTGACTCCTGTAGAATCACTGCTAACGTCCTTTCAAGGTGGTTGTTGCAAACATCTTGACATTTCATTTATGCTCAGCACTACTTCGACAAGGTAGTGAATAGACCAACCACTAATTGTCATTTAGCATCCTAATGAAGAAGAACATTTCCAAATTTTCAAAAATATTTGTATAGCTCTAGTTCACTAGACGGACGTACCTCAAAGATACTGCAGTGTCGGTTCCAGACCACTGCAATAAAGCGAACGTTGCAATAAAGCAGATCGCACAAATTCTTTTGTTTCCCGGTGAATATAAAAGTTCTGTTTACAACTGTACTATAGTCTATTAAGTGTGCAACAGCATTATGTCTAAAGAATGTACATACTTTATTAAAAAATACTTTACTGCTAAAAAATGCTAATGATCACCTGAACCTTCAGCGAATTGTAATCTTGTCTCTGGGGGAGGGTCTTGCCTCGACGTTGATGCTGCTGACTGGCCAGGGTGGTGGCTGAGGAAGGTTGGGAATGGCTGTGGCCAGTTCTTAAAATAAGGCAACAATGGAATTTGTCACATTGATTGACTTTTCCATTCACGGAAGACTTCTCTGTAGCATGTGGTGCTGATTGACAGCATTTACCCCCAGTAGAACTTCTTTCATAGTAGGAGTCAGTCTTCCCAAACCCTGCTGCTCAAATATTAATAGTTAATAAATAGTTAAATATTAATAGCAGCATCCTGCTGCTGCTTTAGCAACTCAGTTTACGTAATATTCTAAATCATTCCTTGTCATTTCAACAATGCTCACAGCATCTTTACCAGGAGTAGGTTTCATCTTAAGAAATCATTTTCTTTGCTCATCCATAAGAAACAATTCCTTGTCAATTTAGGTTCTATCATGAAATTGCAGCAATTCAGTCCCATCTTCAGGCTCCACTTCTAATTCCAGTTCTCTGGCTGTTTCCACCACATCTGCAGTTACTTCCTCCACTGAAGTCTTGCACCTCTCAATGTCACCCATGAGGGTTGGAATCAACTTCCAAATTCCTGCTAATGTTGATATTTTGACTTCTTCCCATGAATTATGAATGTTCTTAATGGCACCTAGAATGGTGAATCCTTTCCAGAAGACTTTCAATTTACTTTGCCCAGATCCATGAGAGGAATCACTATCTATGGCAGCTACAGCCTTACAAAATGTACTTCTTGACTAATAAGAATTGAAAGTCAAAATGACTCCTTGATCCATGGGCTGCAGAATGGATGTTTTATTAGCAGGCGTGAAAATAAAATTAATCTCCTTGGAAATCTCCATCAGAGCTCTTGGGTGACCAGGTGCATTGTCAGTGAGCAGTAATATTTTGAAAGAAATCTCTCTTTCTGAGTAGTTGGTCTCAACAGTGGGGTTAAAATATTTAGTAAACTATGCTGTAAACAGATGTGCTGTCATCCATGCTTTGTTGTTCCATTTATAGAGCACAGGCAGTGTAGACTTAGCGTAATTCTTAAGGGCCTTAGGATTTTTGGAATGATAAATAAGCATTGGCTTCAACTTAAAGTCACCAGCTGCATTAGCCCCTAGCAAGAGAGTCAGGCTGTTCTTTGAAGCTTTGAAGCCAGGCGTTGACTTCTCCTCTCTAGCTATGAAAGCCCTAGTCTTCTCCCAGTAGAAGGTCGTTTTATCTACATTGAAAATCTGTTGTTTAGTGTAGCCACCTTCATCCATGATCTTAGCTAGACCTTCTGGATAACTCGCTGCAGCTTCTCCATCAGCACTTGCTGCTTCACCTTGCTTAAACCGCGTGAACCAACCCCTGCTGGCCTCCAACTATTCCTCTGCAGCTTCCTCCCCTCTCTCAGCCTTCACAGAATTGAAGAGGGTCAGGGCCTGGCTCTGCATCAGACTGTGGCTTAAGGGAGCGTCGTGCTTGGTTTACTCTCCAGACCACCCAAACTTTCTCCACATCAGCATTAAGACTGTTTCACTTTCTGATCATTCCTGTGTATATCAGAGTAGCACTTTTACTGATTTTCTTCAAGAACTTTCCCTTTGCATTCACAACTTGGCTAACTTTTTGGCCCAAGAGCCCCAGCTTTTGGCCTATCTCGGCTTTCGACACACCTCCCTCACGAGGCTTGATCATTTCTAGCTCTTGATTTAAAGTGAGGGGTGCGACTCTTCCTTTCACTTGGACTCTTAGAGGCCAGTGTGGGTTATTAATTGGCCTAATTTCAATACTTTTGTGTCTCAGGGAATAGGGAGGCCTGAGGAGAGCCAGAGAGATGAGGGAATGGCTGGTCAGTGGAGCCGTCAGAACACACACAACATTTATTGAGTTTGCAGTCTTACACGGATGCGGTTTGTGACACCCCAAAACCATTACAATAGTAACGTCAAAGACCACTGATCACAGATCACCATAATAGGTATAATAACAATGAAAAAGTTTGAAACATTATGAGAATTACAGAAATATGACACAGAGACACGAAGTGAGCACGTGCTGTCGGAAAAATGGCGCTGACAGACTTGCTCGATGCGGACTTGCCACAAATCTTTAATTTGTAAATAACGCAATGTCTGTGAAGCACAATAAAAAAAAGTGCAACAAAAAGAGGTGTGTCCGTGGTTGTTTTCCTTTGTATCCTGTGCAATTTATCCATGTAAAAAGTTATGCTGTGAAGGGGTCCGTGGACTTGCCAGACTGCCCCAAGAATCCACGGTGCAGAAGCCGTTGGGAGGGATGCGCAGCAGAGAGGAGAAGGTGCCAGGCCATGGTGGACAAGGACCAGCCTTCTGGTGTCCTTCTGAACCAGTGTGTGCTGAGGGGGGGGAGACACTATTAGTACAAATTGTGTGCCTGTATCTTCATGTACAAAAACAATGACATTATTGCTGGTGCCAAAGGTATGTGGAATTTTAAGGCAAATTAAATGACCTTTCAGAGCGGGTTGCTTATCACTTAAAACTGGAAAGTATTTGTGTCTTACACTCAGGAAGGATAGATAATATAGATGGATAGGACAAATTCTAGTTCAAAATATGCTTTAAAGTTCTTTTTTTTTTGCTTGGTTTTCGTGGCAGTGAAATGTTTAGTAATTCCTGATGTGGCCACTTTCAGAGCAATGCCTGATGCTCATGTCACATGAACAAGTGCAAATGCATCAAGCATGTTGGTTCAACACAGACTCCCCGTGAGCAGCACTTCTATGACGAGGGGCCCTGCGGTCAGTGTGCCTGGGGGACAAGCACATTTGAGGTCACTGCCATGAGTTCAGAGGCGCGTGCAGCATGCACCCTGTGAGGGTCCCGGGGAAGTCAGCACCCCCAGGCAGACCCTGTTCCCTTGACAGCCCTAATTACAGTTTCCATGAAAAATAATGTGTCTGACTTTAGTCATTTTAGATACAGATTATTATAGTTTTAAAATTTCATTGTCAGAATGTGAACTACAGAAACACGAGAAGTCTTCAGGGAAACAGCAAGAGCAGAAGCAGCTCCACCTACTAACAACCTCCAAGACGGCGGCAAAGCCAGTGTGAGGAAGAAATTGGCAAACGTCACTTTTTGCTAGTTTCCTACTCTCTCTTTAGTTCTTTTTTTGTGATTTTCTGAGCCTGACAGCTTCTTTGGGGGCATAGTAAACAGGTATGCCCAGCGTGGGCGCTGCAGCTCTTCCCCGCCTTGTCCCACACCAGGCTGGGCGTGACACTTTCCTTCTGGAGATGGCCTTGCCTTTGGTGATCTGCTTAGACGTGTCTGGACAATAATCTGGCCCGCAGTCCAGGGCCCCCTGTGGCCCAGCAAGGGCCCAGAGGCATTCACAGATTGTCAGTTTTTATGATGCAGGAAATTAAACATGCCAAGATCTCACTTTGCTTGTGCACAAAAAACAAAACAAAACAAAACTCTTAAAGCCTTACTTTGTGCATCTGAAACATTTTTGACTATAACGAAGGGGACATAAAGATCCCAGGGGATGAGGCAGGTCCTTGCAGACCAAAAGCAGGGAGGGAGGGAAGGAGAGGGCTCGAGTCTGACTCTAGGGTCTCAGCATCCCTCCCAGATGGGAAGCACAGGGATGGGGGAAGGGTGTGGTGGGAACACCCAGCTAGGCTTGGGGGTACAGGAATATCCACAGTGGTTCTCACTTCCCAGGACACAGTCCAGTGAGCCTGGAAACCACTGGGAGAAGCCTGAGTTCACCATGGGCCGCATCCAGTGTGACACTGGGCAGTATGATGGCAATGGCTGGCCAAGAGGTGGGCTGCCCAGGCTGGTGTCAGGTGTCTTCAGAGGACCTGCACATTCCAGAGAGAGCCCTGAAAACTCCCAGTCTCCAATGGGACCTGGATGTTTTAGGGGTTACATGAACTAGAAACAGCCCAGCTGTAGTGCTGGATGGTGTCAACCTAGCTAAGCTGGAATGACATTTCCCAGAGGGCCCTTGGATATTAGTCTTCTATTACTGCAAAACAAGCTCGATAGGGTAAAACGGCACCCACAGTTTCTGTGGGTCAAAAGCCCAGGGACAGCTTAACTGGGTTCTCTGCTCAGGGTCTCTAAAGGCTGCAGTCTGGGGGTCCCAACAACCAGGTGTGGCTGGTGCTACAGTCTCATCTGGAGGCTGGAGGCTCGGCTGGAGACGAATCTGCTCCTGAGCTCATGCAGATTGTCAGCAGAGTTTATCTCCTCGCTGCGGGACTGAGGGCCCCATGTTCTTGCTGGCTGTTAGCAGACGCTGCTCTCGGCTCCCGAGGTTCCCGAAGGTCCTAGGCCCATGTCCCTCCACAGCCCTCTCACATCATGGCAGCTCCTTCTGCAAAGCCAGCACTCGGGAGGGTCTTCCACATCAGGGAGGGCCCTAGTCTTTCTCTTGGGGGCTTTCATCTGATTAAATCAGGCCATCCCAGAATGTTCTCCTCTTTGATAAAACCACAACAAAGGTGTGGACCCCAGGAGGGGAGAATTACTGAGGGTTCTCTGGTGTGTCTGCCACACGCAGGATTTGGGTGTAGTGGTGAATCCTGAGCCCTTTGCTCTTGAGGCTGGTGTGGGATGCAGGTGCACATTGCCGCCTCACCACCAGCTCCTGCAGATCCCTGTCGGCTCTCTGAGTCCCGGCCCAGACGCCTGTGCAAGTTCACGGTACAGGCCATGAGTTCCTCGCATGAAACCCTGACCTCCCCACCCCGCGCTACCACGGTTGGCGGCAACGAGAGCTGGACGCGGTTTCCGTCTGTCCTGTGCGCTGCTCCCGTTCTCTTGGGCTCGTTTTCTCCCACTTCACGTCTGGCTGGTTGGCCTCAAGGGACTTCAGGCCCTACACCAGAGGCAGGGGCAGCAACCTCGCATAGACTCTTCCACCAGCTCCCGTCACTGTGAGATCTCTCTGTGCCGTGGGCTCGTGTCCCCATTGATCTCCCCGGCTCTCGGTGGGTCTGTGTCTGAGTGAATCACACTGTATGCACGGGGCCAGTGTGCTGCGGCCGGGGGCCAGGATGGCCAGGCCAGGGCTGTGTCCTCATCAGACCAGGCCATGGCAGGATGTCGCTGCTGGTCCCTGCCTGCTTCAGGAGCTGGTTCTCCACCTTCCTCCTGGTTTCACTGTTTGCAGGGAGGAGCTCGCTCCTGATACTGCATTTCACAGGTGGAGAAGCTGAAGTGTAGGGAGGGTCATGTAGGGGAGGAGCAGCCACCTAGGCTGACTTCAAAGCACCTCTGATGACCTCTGGCTGTGGCAACCCCCAGAGCACAAAAGGCCCAGGGAGAAGTCTCCCCGCCCCAGTCCTCCATTTATGTCACCATGGCATGCAGAATCCCTGTGCTGTCAGCTGGAAGGCAACTTCCAGGCCATCCATGGGATGCTTTGCTAGACAGCCCAAGGGCTCCCTCCTCGCAAAGTCTTCCTTCCCCACCCCTGCACCCCACAGATTTATGCCCTCTCTCCTGTGTTCCTTGCAACTTTGTGTAGATTTTGCACAAACCTCGGTTGTAATTGCTGGTTTGCATGCCTGCCTCCTCGCTAGCTAGTGAGCTCTTTGAAGACAGGTAGCCATGGATTTCATCTCTGCATCCCCAACACCTAATGTACTAATATTACCTGACACATCATGGACACTTGGTAAAGGTTTGTTGAGCGACTGAGTGAAGGAAAAGGAATACCCAGGAAATGAAGCCACTTACTTGCTCAAAGACACACAGGTGTAAGTGACAGATGGAATGAAGCTTGGGTCTTTGTTCACCAATCAAGTAAAATCTTTGGCACTCTAAAGCTCTTGGCCAACCCTAAAAGAAGAGAGAGACTTTATTAGCACCAAATGATCAGAGCAACTGGCATCCCCAGCTCTTTCTGGATTTTAATGGATCTTCTAAGACTCAGACCGGGTTTTCGTTAAAGATGCAGGAAGTTGTTTGAGCCAAGGACATAGAGTGTGGACTTGGTCAGACTGAGGTTTAACTTTTATTTTTGTCACTAACCAGATGTTTGGCCCTGGGGAAGTGACATGACCTCCCTGGGCCAGTTTACTCATCTCTAAATGTGGGAACAGTAACGATGCCCACAGTCTGTGAGCATGAACTCAGAGAGGACTGGCGAGGGCTGCCGTTCCTCCACTCATTCTGCAAGTACTGCCTGAGCTGTGACGTGCTTCTTGCTCCAGGCTGGGGCCTCAGATGCAGAGCATGAAGCCCCACGGGAGGTCGGGGTGTGGGGAAGCCATTGGAACAGAAGACTGGAATACAAGGTGGCAAACTGTAGGGCCCAAGTAGCGTGGCCCAGGACTCACGGACCACGGGTGGCAGAAGAAGTACAGTGGGGCTAAAAGAAAAATCAAGGAAGGCTTAAATAAACCGAAAAGCTGGGTTTCAGCTGAGTCTTAAAGAAGGGGGTAGGGTAGCTGCCCAATACATACTGGGTTTGCTTCACTCATTGTCATGTACTTATTTATAATCAAGTACAGCTAATCCCACACTTATGCAACTGTTCCATCCCAAAAGATCTTTCTCAACTTGAACTTTGCATGAGAAAAAATAAAAACACTCTCCTATTTATTTAAAATGTTGCTTTGTTTTTAAAGGTACAGAACCTTTTATGAATGCGTACCCCTTTCTATCTGCAATCTTTGTCAAAATCCTTCTCCTTGAGGTAGAGCCAAGTTAAGTTTGCACGCAGTGGGAGGGCGAGTTTGGCCTTGTTCACACTTTAGTCTGTCCACTTTGTCCTCTAAGTCGATCTCTGGTTTGTGGGCAGATTCTGCCCTTCCCAGCTTGTCCTTCCAGTCATGACCAGCGTGCAGCACAGCGTGCACATGGGTCGTTGTGAGCAGCCAGGACGGGGCTGGTGACAGATTAAGAAGCCCCTGCAAGGGATGGGGCAGCTTCCGGGGTCAGCTCCCTGCCCGGCCTCCCCTGCAGCTTCAGGCTGGCTCCACGCTCGGGTGGCTCCATGCTCAGGGGACGCCTCCCTCACTAGGAGACTTTGTAGTGTGTGGTGCTGGGGATCTGGCAGTTGTCCCTCCAGGACATTCTCCCCCTGTTGTCACCCTGCCCTGTGCCCCAGAGGCTCATCCAAAAGGACTCTGTCAGACAGCCCCCCTACTGGGGTTCTGGCTGTGGGGAGTGTGCGGCACCCACCCTGCAGGGCCACGCGGAGGTCCTGTCTCCCCGCACGCAAGCGCCTCCCACGTTATCATTCTCTGACGTTCATAATTCTCCCCCAAATCCCATCGTAGGTAGGATCGTGCTCCTGTTGCCCCGCAGGGGAGCTCCGTGAGAGCAGAGCCCTTTCCTGTCTTGCTCACTGACGAATCCTCAGGACCTGGACCGGTGCTGACCCTGCGGGAGACTGCGTGAACGCTCGCCAAGTGGACCGATGGGGAACGCTTCTGTTTCCCTCCGTGATGTCAAGTATTATGGTGATTGAAACCAAGGAGTTGCAAACGTGCATGAGAACTCTGCCAAGACCCCTGTTCCTCCAACTCGTTCAATTTCTCAGAATGCCAGCTTGGCTTTCTCTTTTTGCTGTTCTTCGTGGCAAGCACTGGGAAAAGGGGGGAAAACCCCAAACCCAGTGCATGTCAAGTCTAAGGAAGGGATGTGGGAAGCCAGAGGGAAAGAGAAACCCGATGACTCCCTGTACACGAAACCGCTGAGGCCACGCGGGAGAGCAGGTTCTCTCCGTGTTGCCCATGCCAGGAGCTTCTCCCCCAGGCTCGAGGACTGTGCCCTGGAGCTTACTTTTCTTCCAGTTTTCCTGGCTCCTCTCCAAAGTGGCACCACGTCCTTTCTCTCGTTTTGTCTGAGCCACTTGAGAAGTTCCCACGAGTCGTGGTTAGCAGTCTGAGCCCGGAGGAGGAAAGGCTTCCTGCCAACCCCTGCCCTGCAGGGTTTTAGCTGTGTGTTCATGTGTGCGCGTGTGTGCTCGTGTGTGTGTGCGCGCACCCCAGCTCTGAGTCAGATATGGCTTTCCTCTCCAATTCTAGAAGATGCTTATCACACGCATTGTTATGCATATTGGCTCTTTTTTCAAATAATCTGAGAAAGACTGCGATGAAAAATCTTCAAAACTGGTCGTTTGGGGTTCTAGTAATGAATGTTTTCTTTCCTTGGAAGACCTAGTAATTATTTATGTCTTTGCTACTCTGACTTTTGATCAGGCCCAGGAGGGTGACTGGGGTGCTGGCCTTCACCTTGGGGACGGGGGAGCTGTGTGCTCGTGTTCGGGTGCAGCTGTGCAAGGGCTCAGCCAGAGAGCAACGGCGGGGTCACAATTCCTCAATATTTTGGGCTTGTGAATAACTCCATGTGGGCAAAGGGCTCTGAAGGCACCTGCACACGGGTCACTGCCTGTCCCTAATCAGAATCACTCCACTGGACCCGGGTCATTTTCCGTTGCAGGAAAAAGAAGAGGGCTGGGTTGTGGCCCTCAATCTAGAAACAGGGTTTGTGGTTCTTTTGGCCAGGAATGTGGGATAACATGGGTGTGGGTGAGAACTTAGCACTACACATATTCATTGAGTTGAGACTATTTTGTGTTCCAACCCTTGATTTTGGTGCTAACTCCTTCCTCATTTCTGAAAAAAAATATTGGGTTATAACTGTACTTTAAAAACATCTAGGTTGCTTAGGACTTGGACAGACACGTGTATGTCAATGTTGATAGCAGCATTATTTGCCATAACCCAAAGGCAGAAAGAGCCCAGAGCCCATCGAGGGATGAATGGATAAACAAAATGTGGTATACACTTATGTATTAACCATGTTTCTTATTTTCCGTATTTCCCGATGCTTCGACATCTGGGGTCTTACTGACCCTGGAGAGATCGCCCCTCCCAGGGCCAGCCCATTTCTAGCAAAAGCCTCCTCCAAGTGTGTCTTTCGTAAGCAAATCAACCAGTCCAGAGCCCACCCCAGCCACCTCTGTGGGGCTCTCGCACCCAGGGCGCTGTCCCCTGTCCTCACCACCAAGTGGTGGGAATAGCTGCTCCAAGGAGAAGACGGGTAGCTGACAGTGGTGGGGGTGGGGACGGTGTGAACATAAAGAGATGGGACGGGGGGAGGATGGAATTTCTCTGCGTCTTAATTGTGGTGGTGCTTACACAATCTTTACATGTCTTGAAACTCAAAGACTTGTACACTGAAATAATTATATTTACTGTTTATTAATTTAAAAAATAAAGAAGAGAAAGGATAAGAAAATGATTGCACTAATGTCATTGAAATGTCTTTACAAATATCTTTATTTTTAGTCAGATGCAAAAGGATAAATCCTGTATGATTCCACTTATTCTAGGTAGCTAGAGTAGTTAAATTCATAGAAACAGAAAGTAGGATGGGGGCTGCCAGGGCCCGAGGGGAGGGACGGGGAGTTGTCTAATGGGAACAGTTTCAGTTTTGCAAGATGAAAAAGTTCTGGAGATGGAGGGTGGTGATGGTTGCACAACAGGGTGAATGTTCTTAATGCCACTGAACTGTACACTGAAAAATGGCTAAGATGGTAAGTTTTATGTTATGTGTATTTTACCACAATAAAAAAATATCTAGGCGGCTGGCCAGGGTGTCCTTCAGCCCCGTGGGCAGTGGCTCCCAAGGGCAGGTGCAGCCTCCTTTGTGTGCCCACATCTGCAGGCACCTGTCTGGGTGCCCAGCGGTGGACGCCCCACTCTTGGTCAGGCACGAGCAAGGCTCACCCAGACCCCAGCACCACGTTGTCCTCAGGTGTCCTCAACTGCGGGAGCCTGGGTTGCCTGGGGCCCCTGATGGCTGCTGAGAGGGTCTCCCTCTTACCAAACCAGACAGAAAGGCGGCCTCGTGGCAAGTAGCACCGTGAGAGCGGCAGGTCCTGCCAGGGCTGTGGGGGCGGCCTCTGCCTGAGCGATGGAGTCCAAGTCGTCCTGGCATCAGGGAGTCCGGGTCCCCTGCGTGTCTGGGGAGGTTGCCGCGCTATGGGTTGGTAACACTGCGGCTGTCTGCTCTCGTTTTGCGTTTCTGTTCACCTGGAGGCACCCACCTCACCTGCAGAGCCCTGGAGGCCGTGCACGCCGGGAGGTCCCAGGCAGAGGAGGAGGCTCGGGGCGGTGGGCACCCTCCGCACCCCGTCACCTGGGATTTGATGTGGTGCTAGAGCACCTGCCCCCTTGGTTTTTATAATCAGATTTCTAACAGGATCCAAATGAAACCACAACCCAAACCCCAAGCTGTGAGCCCAGCAGCTTTTCCAAGCAGCCCCCGCCACACACACACATCACAGGCGGGGGAATGGGCCTGGAGGCCTGGGGAGATTTTAGACAGTTGTTTGCTTCCTTTCAGGGCTTGAGGTGGTTTTTCTTCCCCGCCCTCGTCTTGCAGGTTCTTTTGAAAGCCCCAGACTCCCGCTTTCAACTCCTTTCTGTGGTCTCTGATAAAAGGCACACTAAGAATCACTTCCAACAGCTTCACGGAGGCCGTCTGCAAAGGCAGGACGTCAAAGCACAGAGCTCAGGTGTGCCCGGCCTGAGACAGGGGCTTGGGGGAGGGAGTGTCTGCAGCCTCCCCACGGCCCCATGGCCCCCCGGCCCCCAGGGGTCCCAGCCTTCCTGTGTCCCCCCAGGGGTCCCAGCCTTCCCTGGGCTGCAGCCCCTGCCCCAGGCCACCTGGCCACTGCCTCCGGGCGGTGCTGGCCTCCTGGCAGGCCCCAAAAGGCAGACTGCCAGCAAAAGCCACAGCAAACCCTGCAAATAGCCCAGATACCTGGAGACAACATCTCAATTGCCCTGTGAAGAGCTGTCTGGCTGGAGAGTCCCTTTCTGTGGGCAGGCGCAGTTTGAACTTCAAAGAGATTCTCCCCTATTCTTAATGTTTATAGCAGCTCCCAGAGTGACAAGATAATTTCGGTGCCCCTGGAGAGGGAGGCCTGGCAGGACTCCTACCTCTGCTCTGGTCTGAGAGCCCCAGGGGCACCACGTCCTGCCCCGGAAATGCTGCCAGCAGCCGCTTTCATGGCGTCTGGGACTCCGGCTCCGGGCTCCGGGTGTCCACCCTGGGGCGGGGCCAGGGTTTTGGCTGGCGAGTGGGCTAAGCTTACCAACCAGCCTGAGGCCTTCCTGGCTGCTGCGGGCCGGGGCTCCTGCCAGGTCGGCCATGGGAGTGAGGGGGACCAGCACCTGCGTGTCTCATTCCACAGCTCAGGGCCACGGGCTCTGGGGGATGACAGGTGATTTGGACGTTTGTTTCCTTCTCCTCAACTCTGGCCTCTTGAGCGGCGGGTGGGTGTGGACTCGTCCCCTCCCTCCTCATCCCTACCCAGGGTGTCCTTTACACCCCTCAGCTGTGGCCTGGCTGCGGAGAGTGGGGGTGGGGGCTGATGCACACTAGGGAGTCCCAGGACTGGATTTCCCCATCACAGACAGATACACGTGACCACTGACCTGACGCTGAGCCACTACCCACCCCACACTTAGTGGCGTGAAACAACGCCCATTTCATTGTACTCATGGGTTCTGTGGGTGAGAATTCAGGCAGAGCTGCTGGGAAGAGGGGCGACTCCACAGCGGGGGCTGCAATCTGGATGCAGCTTCTCCTGCAGATCCAGGGTGAAGCTCAGACTGGAGCGTGTGGCTTGGGCTTCCCCTTAGCACGGCGGCCTCAGGGTAGACGTCCTCGTGGTGACCTAGCACTTTGGAGTGAGTGTTGCTGGACAAGGTAGAAGGTGCGTGGCCCCTGGGACCCAGCACAGAAGCCACCCAGTGTTGCTTTTACCACATGCCCTTGGTGGAAGCAGCCAGCCCGCCTAGGCTCCAGGGGAGGCCCACAGACCCCACTGTCGGTGGGAGAGGGCCAGCTACTACATTTACTTGTGTGCTCATCCCATGAGGAAAATGTTTTCATTAATTTTATTTTTATTTTCCAAAGCAGACGCTTGAGTTGTGAATAGACGACTTGCTTGAAAATCAGGAGACTTGAGACGTTCTGTCAGGCCCTATGGGGACTTGATGAAGTGTGATGGGCCACAAACACTCCCTGCCTCAGTTTCCTTATCTCAGTAGTGAGGGTGACATCTTTTAATGAGCCGCCAGGTGAGAGAGTGCTTAGGGTGGGGGATGCACCTGCCACAGCAGCCTGCACCCCCATTGTGGCACCTCCTGCTCAGTGTCTTGGAAACGCTCCTGGTTTGGGTATGAGCAACGTGGGAGGCCGGGTGGAGACGCCTGCAGCCGTGAAAGCCGCTGCTGGGGACGGCCATCCCGGGCATCAGCCAACCACGGTGGGAATGCCGGCCTGTTCTCTTCCGCTGCCGTTTTCAGTGCTGCTCTGGGCCACCCACATCGCTCTGGGATTTGCCTGGTCCTCCTTGTGCCTCACAGCAAGGGCAGGCAAGGGGGCTGGTGGCACTTCCCTGGACTGCAGAAGAGAGGAGGGCCGGGGGGGAGGCTCCGGCTCCTCGTGGAGTTGGGGACGTGCTGTCTGGAGGCCGTGGCCAAAGGAGTGACCTGGCTCCCAAGGACAGTGAACCCTGTGACCGTCCTGCAAGCCTGTTAAACACCTTAAAGAAGTGCCAGGGCCTGCTCAGAGAGACGTGGTGCTTTAGGGACATGGGCCCAGGTCTCAGTGCTGCATGGGGAGGGCTGGCTGTCTCCGAGAAGTGAAGAAGGGAAATCACAGCCCCCTCCCAGGGCTGGAACCCCCCGGTGGGCTGGGCTGTGTGTGGGTCTCCTGCTGCCCCAGCCCCCAGCAGAGAGCTGACCCCATGGCCTCTCCTGCTGCCGGAGGGAGCAGAGGGCAGGCTGACCACTCACTGGAGCCTGCAGGGCTTCTGTGTTTCCACTGGGCCTCCAGAGTCCTCCTCTGTGCTGCACATGGGACACATGGGCCCTGGGACCTGGCCTCCCCCGACATGATTTGACCTTTTGCACCCCCTGGCCTCTGCACGTGCTGAGTCCCCCAGAGTCCCCTTCCCCTCTTCCCCACCTCAGCAACCCCCTCCCTGAACCCTGCCCCAGGAGGGCCCATTGCTGGGGCAGACACTGGGCAGGGTCCTGCACCCCTACTGTGGGCCTGGTCTAGCTGGTATGTGTGTGTGTGCGTGTGTGTGTTCACGCGTGTGTGCACAGAGAGAGAGATTTATTATGGGAATTGGCTCATGTGATTATGGGGGCTGACAAGCCCCACGATCTGCTGTCTGCAAGCTGGGGACCCAGGAAAGCGAGTGGTGTATTCCCAGTCTAAGTCTGAAGGCCTGAGAACTGGCAGCACTAATGTCCAAGGGTAGAGAAGACAGATGTCCCAGCTTAAGCAGAGAGAGCAAATTCACCCTTCCCCTGCCCTTTTGTTCTATCTGGGCCCTCAGTGGATCGGATGAGGCCCACCTGCACTGATGAGGGTGTCTTTTTTAGTCAGTCTACTGATTCAAATGTTAATTTCTTCTGGAAATTCTCTCACAGACACACCCATAAATAATGTTTTACCAGCTATCTGGGCACCCCTTAGCCCAGGCAAGTTGACACATTAAATTAACCATCACACTTGCTTAGTGTGAGCCTGCAGCAGGCTACAAAGAGGTAAGCACAAAAATTGAGAGTGAGCAGAAACTTCTACAGCAATAGGTCATAGCAGTGACATAAAAGCCACAGTTGGTTTTCTATCAGTTCATTTCACAAAATGTATTTCACAAAAGTGTCAGTCTGCAATGCATTGTTTAGAACAACAGAAAATGTCCAGTCCTTTGCCACAAATAGTTTGAGAACACAGTTTTCCACTGTGGCCAGAATTCCCCTGCAGGAGTGAGTGTCAGGAGTGAGTGTTTTGGTGGCCCAGGCACTTGCTGTCCTCCTCTGTTGAGCCACTTTCCACACGGTCCATGGAGGGTGCCCCAAGCAGAGCAGAGCCCATGGCGGCACATGGTGGAAGGATGGCTGCCTCCTGCACGTGCTGAACCATCCTGAAGATAACAGGGGGTGGTGGCACCAGGCTGCCTTCCCGGGCAGCCCCCAGGGAGCTGTTCTTGCTTTCTGGATGTGCACTGGTGGCTGAAGCAGCCACCTTGGCATTCAGGGGCCCTGCTAAGCCAGGACGGAGGCCCAGTGGGTCCAGGGAGGGTCCAGGGAGGCCAACGTGGGCGTGGAGGGAGGGAGAGGAGGGGAGATGAATGTTGTCATCTTTGTTTAGGGCACAGGGCTGCTTGTCTCCCATGGAAAAGTAAAAAGAGGGGCAGAGATAAGCAACTGTGTGAACAGCTCTTGAATGGTGGGCACACCCTTCTCTAAGGTTGCAGACCCTTTGAGAAAGTGAAGGAAGTGGTGGACTCTGTCCCCAGGAGATGCATGTGGGTGTGCACATGAGAGCACACACCGACAATTGTATACATGTACACACACATGTGCATGCAGGAACAACTACACACACATGCACAAATGTACAATAGCATGCCCATGCCCACAGCACTATACATGTACATGCATGCACACACATGAGATAACCACACACATGCACACTTGTGCATGCATGCACATGAACACACAGTGTGCACACACACCATGCATGCATATGCACGTACAGATGCACACATGCTCTTGTGCCACCTCCTGGGCATTACTAACTGTCAAAAGTATCTCCATGGTGTCCGGCACACAGAGGTCCTGTTTTAAAAGAAAGGGTGGGCCTAAAAAAGCTGCAAAAAGGAAAAGGAAACTGCAGGAAGGAAATAAAACCCCGAAGCATGTGTAATGGACGCGACACAGAGTCATGTCCCGCTGCTCGCTTTGCAGGACGCCCTCTGGGAGTGCAATGCACCTCCACCCTGGGCCGACACTCTCCTTCTGGAGGGCTCTTGGCCCCCAGAGAGTCAGAGACTTGCGGCCACATGGTCTGGGGCCAGAGCTGGTCCCTGGGAGCTTTGGCTGAGCAGGTCTGTTGGGACTGGGGAGGTCAGGAGGGACTCAGGAAAGTGCCTTAAATGGGGAGTCGTCAAAAGTCCCTGTGCGACCATGTAGCCGATGGTCTTCCTTGGGGTGGGCAGGGAGGGCAATGGTCACCCTGGGGCCCAGCAGGGGGTGGCGGGGCCTTGAGACACCTGCCTTGTGGAGACCCACACTCAGGGTTGGTGCCTGGGCCATGGCAGGATGTCCCTCCTGGTGCACACATGTGCACACACACACAACTGCAGGCATGCATACGCGGTGACCAGGAAAGGGCTACTGCTCCGTGTCAGGCCCGCTGGGCACTCCCCTCAACTGTCTCCTTCATTCTCCCAGCAGCCCCACGGGCAGGTTTGAGCAGCTTCATCTTATGAATGAATGGATCGGCTACATTTTACGGGAAAATGAAGTCTGGCAAGGTTGCATTTCCTGAGGTCACGCGGTGAGAGGTGGCATCCAGGATTCCAAACCGGGTGGTCAGGTTTCAAAGCCTGTGTCCTCCCCAGGGCCCTTCCCATGGCCCTAGGGACTGCTCAACCCAGTGCGCTGAGGACATGTAGGACGTGGGCCCAGATGGGTGTGGACAAGACAAAGCTGTGTGGTTCAGGGTGACCTGGACAGCTTATAGCCCTTTCTGGCATCCGGAGCCCCTGGGGATGCTGAGCCCCAGGGCCAGGCTTGCCTTGGACCAATGCTAGGAAAGAGCCTGCTGGGCACTGGTACTGTGGCCATCTGCTCAGTGACGGTGGCCAGGCCTCAGGTGGCAGGCAGCTGTTGTCAAGGGAGGTCCCTGAAAGGAGGATGGGCCCCAGATGTGCTTTATGGAGTCAGGAGATGTAGGTTCTGCAGTGCTCCATTATTGCCCACAGCTGAGGGACAGCTGCTGCTCCCTGTTGGCTGTCCTGTCCCTGGGAGTGTGAGTGTGTGGTGGGAGCCGGCAGCAGAGGGTGGTTAAAAGCACCGGCTGGGCTCTGGGCAGCTTGGCCATGGTGACGCTGGAGGCCCAGAGGCTTGGGGGGCTGGTGGCTGTGGACCAGCCTCCTGGCCGCTCTGGGCCTCCGTCCTCCTCTGTGTGGAGAGTCGTACTTAGTGCTCAGGGTGCTTGTGGGGACTGAGAGCCAAGCACGTTCCATCCTGCTTCAGCACAGCTCCTGGGAGCTACAGGAAGAGTGAGTGATTTTCAAAGCTACTGCCTGAAATTTGCTTGAATTTCCACATGGTATTTACAATGCTGCTTTCCAACCAGGCTTACTGGGGTGTGGGTGGAAGATTCCAGGCTTGTGGATGTCAAAATCAGGTTTTTGCAAGGTGGCTTGAGGATGCTTCCTCTCTGCCACCTCCCCTCTGGACATGAGCTGCTGGTAACCGGGGTGTGGTGAGCCACCTGGAAACGTAGTGTGAGAAGCAACCGCTGGGTAAGCACACGGGTCCTGAGGGTTAGGAACTTGGAGACTTCACCGTGGGGACAGCTCCTCTCTGCTCCACCATGTCTGGGGCCTTAGCTGGGACATCAGAGTGAGTGGTCATTCACTCTTGAGTCTGACAGGCAAGTGGGTTGTGGGCGGGGATCCCAGCTCCTCCCTGCATGGCTAGTTGGTCACAGCATGGTGGCTGGGTTCCCGGGGGAGTCCTCAGAGAGCCTGAAGAGAGCCATATGACCTCTCCTTGGCCGGCCCGCACATCCCTCCCACCAGACTCTCCCCGTGCATACCTGCTGCCTAGAGTCAAGGGCGGGGGGCAAAGATCCCGCAGCAGGAGGAGTGTCAGTCGCATTGTGAGGGGAGCCTGTGGGACGGGTGGTACATACATGCAGACATGTACACACATGCAGGCATCTCAGAAAAATAAGTCTGCCCTGATGTTCCTGTGAGGTTTTCATAAGGAGACCAGAGCTTTGTCCAGACTCTCAGTCCCCCAGTGCTTTTGCTAAAGGTCCTTCTGACATAGGGTCACAGGCTGGGGGAATCTGAGAGAGCAGGGGCCCCTGAAAGGGGCGTCTCCTGGGATCTGGCATCAGGATCTCATGCACAAGTTGAGGAAGACCATGTAAGCATAAGCAAATATGATAAAACACCTGCATGACATTTTGAGACAATGAGAGAGTCACGTTAATATAAGACATGCTCAAGTATGAAATTGTGCCCTGCCCTGAGTGGCCCCTTCCAGACCCACGGGAGAAGTTTAGGCGTGCTCTTTTCCTCTGTGTGCCGAGGACACAAGGCACATGTGTGCCTGGCAGTGCTCGAGCACATGTTGCAAGGGTCTGTGGGTGAGGCTGCAAGCTCCTCGGGGGTCTCTTCACCTCTGCACCCCTAGGACTCAGAACATCCCTTCGATGCACCAATTCTTACCCTTACAACACTATCCCCCTGTCCCAGGGGTCACTTTCTGCAGTGCCCTGTCATAGGGAATTGGCTGGGACCGCTGGCAGAAGCCGCTGGCTCACTGCCCTTCCCTCCCCGCCAAGCCGGGCCTGCGTGCTGCGTGTGTGACCTCTGACAAAGTCTGTGGTCTGAGGTTGTGCTGACGGGGCTGGAGGTGAGGTGAGTTGAGGACAGCGTGTGGTGGAGGTTGGTGGGGTTTTGCCAACTAGAGCAAGCTTAGCTCCACACCCTCCCTGAGCCCAGCTCCCTGAGGAAGGAGCCGGGAGGTCAGTGCTTGCCAGATGGGCATGTGAGTGTGTCCCATCTGCGTCTCCCCCTGGTCCAGGCAGGTGCACTGAGCACAGAACCAGGCACGTTGTTTCAGCCTCTCAAGTGCTTCAAGGCCGATAACGCCCCACAGGTCTCTTGCACCCTGAATCAGTGGAAGCAGGTGCTACTGGACCTGCTGGGTCTCTTGGTCACTAGATCAGCTCCAGGAAGTGGGCCTGATATTTGAAAATCTGAAGGGATTTTATTTGCCTGTGTGGACCCACATCGGGGCCCAGAGCTATTTAGTTCCCAACTCTCTTGTCAGGAAATCCTTATGTTTTTCCTCACTTGGTGACGTTGTCCTGTCCACTCACACAGGTTTCTGGAGTCCCGCGTAGGTGCACGACAGACGCCGTGATGGATGGGCCAGGGGAGTCGGCTTCCGCCAACAGCCCCTACTCGCTCCTCACTCACATCCCTGCCACTGGGGCCTGGCTGCGGGGCGGGAGGGCTCCGTCCACCTTCCAGGGCCTCGGGGTTCTCGGCCCAGTTCCCTGAATCCAGGAGGCATGTGAGGGGGGAGAAAGAGCGTGGAGGACCCCATGGGAGGCCAGGCCTGAGAGTGACGCACGTCACTTTTGCTCATGTTCCATTTGCCAGCACTTTCACGTGGCCCGTCTGTCTAGCTGCTGAAGAGGCTGGGAAACGTCGTCAGTGGTGTGCCCGGATAAAGGGCTGGAGGGACACGAAGCGTTATCTCGGCCACATGCGGAGAGGGAGGGGCGGTTAGGCCACCGCTTCGCCAGGGGCCTGCGCTCTGGCAGGGAAGAGCCTCCCCGCCCACCGAGGTGTGCGCCCTCAGAACAGCCACCTCATTTCCCCATTCCTAGGTCAGGATGTAATTTTTTCCAAAATAAAAATTCTCAAATAATTCTAAAATTAATTCTCACTTGGTTATGTATGTAACCCACGGTTGCACCTGGAGAGCTTCCTGGAGAACTGATGGCACAGCTGCCTTGTGGTCGAGTCGGGCGGGGACACTTGAGGTTGACCAGCTGGCCAGGGCTCCACGCGAGTCCACAGGAAGGGCTGTAGGAATGTGTGCTTCCCAAGGTTAGGGGACTAAGGGACGTTTTTATAATGGAGCTCTTTCTTATGTGCAATGTCCCTCAGTACAGCTTGCAAACGATAGGGTGAAAATTCATTTTTAATGAAAACGTGAAATTGCATCAAATCAGGACTCTCATTGGAAATCTGAGGCTCACGGTTTCTGTCCATGCAACAGGAGTCAGGGGAAGGGATGTGGGGCCGTTCAGGGGACAGGGCTTGGGGTCTAGCTCAGGAAGGTGGCATCAGATCCGGTGAGGGCGTTGGGGGTGAGCGTGCCCAGGGGCTGCAAGTTCTCCTGGAGGCACGAGGGCAAGGGCAGCAGTGCAAACCCCCTCTGTCTGCACCATGGCACCTTCTGTGGACGGTGAGCTCCGGGCCGCTTTGAAACCTCAGCGCTTATGGCCTAGAGATTCTTCCAGGCTTTATTAAAGTTCCAGTGTGGTTCTTATTAATTGAAAATTAGTCATTTATCCAATGTGGCAAATAATGAAAAACATGAGCAGAATGAGGGGTAGTGGTAACACAAAAGCAATTTTTGAGTGAATAAAATGCCAACATCTGCAAGGTGAGCTACCTTGCTTCACAATGAACAGAAATACAGGGGAGTCTTAGAAATATCCATTTACTAGCAACTGTAGGCCCGGAGGGATTGGTGCCATTTGGAAGACATACACACCCATTACCTGGAAGTGCAAAGGACACTTTGGGATGCCTTCTGGCCTCAGGATCCTCTCTGGAACTCGTCAGCCTTGAGGTCTGTCCTCAGATCACGTGTGTTCTTTGCAAGATCCTGGTTAGTTTCCATGTGGGGTGGCTGATGTCAGTCCTTAGTCAGAAATCAAACTGTTGATTCTTTACCCTTGAAGCCTCTCCTTGGGTTTCCAACTCTGAGAGCAGCATGGGGGCTTTGCTTGGGTGACAGTCCTGTTGTTTCCTGCTCATCACTTCCTCCATTCCCCAGGTGCCCAAGTAACCAAAGACGAAAGAGCAAAACATGGGCCAAGCAAGACAAAAGATCGTCCTGTTGACATAGTGGCACTGTAATTATGACTTATCCTTCCTGTACTCCCAGGCTATGGTGACACTTGGACAGGGACCTAGAGCCCTGTCTGGGATTACCATTTCCACAGGAGCCAGTTGCTGGGCTAATAGGACCGATGTAGCACAGCAGTAGTGGACAATAGACATCAATAGAGAACCATAAATATTTCCACTGCCATGGAGTCCCTCAGGAAACCAGGTCTTGTTTACACCTAAACACACGAGGCTTTATAGACATACAACTGTTTGTGTTGTATCTAAAGAGCCAATGCACTTCTGATGAAACGGCTTCACATTTGGAAATGGCTGGGCGGGTCTCAGGGAGCTGAGGGTGGTGCCTGGCATGGGTGGGAGAGCGGGGCGAGCTTGCCTGGGCGACTCGGGGCAGTGGCAGTGAGAGGCGTGCTATTGACAGCGCAGTGCCACCTGCTTTTTATTGGTCACTGTTACCACTGAGGCAACAAGAAGCCTCTGAGGCTGAGGGGTCACCTGGAGCTGTGTGCTAGCGTAGCACGTATTGATTTTAGATGAGCCTAGATCCAGGTGAATGAGTGTTTTGTTTCTTCCCCAAAGCAGCTTTCTCTACACTTACAAAACAAAAATAATGTGCAGCTCCCGTGTCTGCAGGCCCCGTCTGATGCTGGCTGGAAAGAGGCCCCTGTGACATTAAGTCCAGAATTCCATGGGCCTCACAGGGCCCCGGCCCCACCTGCTCCCCTCTGCTTTGTGTTGCCCACAGCCTCTTAAGTGCCCGTCACGAGTGTCTCTGGCCCACTGTGCTTTAGGGATGCCGCTGGTCTGCCATCCGCTGGCCTCAAGGTCCATCAGCCTCCCCACCCACAGTCCCTGTTCCTGCTCCTGCCCCATGTCCCAAACCTTTCAGGAGCCAGGGCACCCTATTGCCCTACCGGAGCAATTCCAGCTGACACGGCTGGAATCTGTACATGGGGGGGGTGCCTCTTCCCATCACACTTGTCCCCCTTGTCACATGGTCTGCAGGGCTCACAGATATGTTCACAGAGACAGCGCCTGCCTCTCTGGTCCCCTGTTCATCCTCTCTGCATGGAGCTTGGGAGCTGTCACCCACCTCCAATGTCTCTCTCCCTCGGGTACTTGTCACAAAAATCCCTTCAAAATCCCAACACAAAACCCTGCGCAGGGATGCCCCGCCTTCAGTGGCCAGAGTGGAAATCCCAGTTTGGTTTCGGCCGAGAACCTGTTAAAAATACGTGCATAACTCTTCGTAAAGACCACATTTTACACGTTAATCTCAGTTTGTCACCACAGTAACGTGGTGAGGATGGTTTTGTTTTTGTTCTTCCCAAGCACAGCTGAGAACACAGAGGCGTAGGGAAAGACAAGCCCGAGATCAGCCGTGGTCTGAGCACGCAGATCTGGTCTGCCTACATTTCATGAATCTTCCTGTCCCTTCTAATTTTTAGTAAGTGACCACAAATAGCTCTTTAAATAAAAATCTTATGTAAGGAAAATATCTATTTCATGGACAGGGAAGTCTGATGTGCACAGTATACCTCATCGGATGCATTTTGTGTCCTGGCCTCCTTTTGCACATCTCATGCACCTGTAGATGGTAAAGCCCTGAGACTTCAGTGTTTGGCAAACTACTTTGGCCAAAGTGAGTACACGTCTGTATTTAGAAATAGTCTTTGGGGCTTCTCAGAAGTGTGGAATTTGGATCTTTGAAAATGGCAGAAAGCAGTTTCCTCACCTGCTGATTTGATGATCCCTGCCTCTTGCCTGTGAATTCCAGATGTGGCACTGAGGCTGTTGACACGTTTGGACGTGAGGATGTATTTCTTCTCACTACTGCTTCCAGAAGCTTAGCCGACAGTCCTCTGTTTCTCAAGTCTTATGACAGCCCAGGTCCTTACCTGGTGCTAAACATCCATTTCTAACCAGGGAGACCAATTTCTCTCAGTTTTTATCCACTGCCAACATGCACCAATAAGGTCTCAGGCCCATTCGTCCACTCAACAAACACTGAGTGCCTACAGGATGCCGGGACTTTGCCAACACGGGCTGCAACTGTCACCTACGTGGACATATTCGTGTTCCTGTGGGCCTGGGATTCTGCGCAAAGGCTGTGTTAGAAGAAACACTATCACCACCAGCAACTGTTATGATTGACTAAGCACTGGGATGGAGATGATGCGACAGCCAAGCCAGGCCGAGGCGGGACACGAAGGCGCAGGGCCCGCGTTGTCGCGTGAGTGGCTGGAGGCCGACTGAGGAGGGCGGCCGAGGTGGACAGGGCACGCCGCGGGGGACCACTGTAGTCTGAAGGCGCAGCAGGTGCACAAGCCTGTGGAGGGGCCTTGGTGAGAGGCCAGAGCGGCGGGAGGGAGGGCAGGCAGGGGCCACTCGTGTCGGCGGAGGATGGGGGCGGGGCGGCTCCAGCGTGAGGGTCTGCAGGCCGCGATGAGGGGCTTGGGTTTCGTTCGTGGTAAAGAAAGAGCTGTGGGTGGATTTCGGGCAGGGGCGACCAGATCTGATTTGCATTTTGACAAACTCACTGGCTGTCGGGTGGAGAATTAATTGGCGAAAGGAAAGAGTAGAAAGGAGGGGGAACAACCAAGAAGTTTCCGCAGTTTCAGGGGAGGTGACGGCGGCTGGATGCATGTGTTTGTGCACACGTGTGTGTGCGGGTGTAAGTGTATGTGTGTGTGTGTGCTTCTGTGTGCATGTGTGTAGGTCTGTGTATGTGTGTGCCTCTATGTGTGAGTGTGTGAGCATGTGAGTGTGTGTGCATGAGTGTGTGTGCATGTGTGTATGTGTGTGCATATTTACATGCATGGGTATGTGTGCTCTGTGTGTATACATGTGTGAGTGCACGTGTGCGTGTGTGTACATGTGTGTGCGTGTGTGTGTGTTGACATGGCAGGATTAGGGCGGCAGGGAAGAATCTGGGTTCCAGGCTTGGTTAGCTGGGAGAATAGTGGTTTCATTTACCGAGATGAGGACACAGGGTTGACACAGGTTTGGGAGGAAAATCAAGAGATCTGCTATGAATATCCTTTTGGTTGTTTATTGACGAATTTAAAAAAAACACCCAAAACTTAGTGGCTTAAAACGACAAAAACTCTGTGGATTGTCTGGGCAGAGCTGGACAGCTCTTTGGCCGGTCCTGCTGGGGTCTCTCTGTGGCTACAGCCTGCTGGCAGCTGGGGCTGGGACATCCCAGATGGTGTTAGATGCATATCTGGCACCTTGGGGACAGCTGGGGTCCGAGTGTGGCTGGGACACTGGGGTGTGGGCTCTGTCTTGTCCGTGGAGAGAAGCTGGGGAGAAGCCTGGGCAGAAGTCGTCCATGTGGAGGGTGTCCGTGTGCAGGGGGCGTGGACGGGAGGGGACCCGCACCCAAGCTGCAAGGAGTACCGTCGCTCAGCTGCTGCAAAGACCAGCGGGAGCCCCAGGAAGAGGTGGGCCCTGCAGGGGGGAGCAGGCGGGGGAGTGTGGGCCAAGGAAAAGCTTGGCAGCAGCGTAGTTAACAGCGAGGGAGGAAAGCCTGCACAAGCCGGTGTGGCCACCAAGTCTAGTGCAGGCGAGGGGCGAGGAAGATGAGGATGGGCCGGCAGCCCCGGAGTGCCTGGGCGGGACGTGGGCACGCGAGCCCAGAGGATGCGGCCAAAGACAGACGGGGGCTGGGCCAGTCCGTTCTTCCAAGAAGTGCAGCCGTGGGAGAGCCCGTAGTGGCACGCCCAGGACCCCGGTGGGGACTGCAGGACACCTGGAGCTTCTCCCAGCCGCTTCTGCTTCTCCCTTCATACTCTCTTCTCATTTATTCTTGACACTCCCTTGACATTTGACAAATGATACTTTTCCTGTTATTTATTTGTCAAAGACTGGTCTGAGTCCTTGGTACTGCCTTAGTCACCGACTGACTCTGTGTGCCCGGGCTGTCAGCTTGCTCCAAGGAGAAGGCCAGGAGGGGGCTTGGGCCCTGCCCTGGTCTGGAATGCTGGGTGCCCGGCCAGGAGGGAGGGGTAGGCGAGGGACGGGCACAGAGACACGGGAGAGCGGATCACAGGGACCTGTATTCTATCCTGCTTTAAAATGACTCAATTTCCTAATGAAGCCATTGAATGGTGGCTTTTCTATTTTTATTAACAAAATTCCATACCCAGTAACACAATAGAGGCAACCCGGCTGCTCGGGCTGATTGCCGCAGTCGGAGGCGTGGGTGCGGGAGGCGCCCTGGGAGCTCTAGCTCTCCCGCAGTCCCCTCTGCTCAGGGACACCCCCAGGGTCTGAGGAACCCTGGCGGACGTGTGGGGAACCTTTCACAGATCATCACCTTCACGAATCGATGCACTCCTCCTGTTCCTCCTCTGTGCTTTCTGAAGAGAAATCCCTTCCAGGAGAATGGTGTCCATTGCTTCAGTGAATTCTGGACGTCCGTAATCGGGGAGGCCTTTGGCCTCTCAGCCTGGATGTGGAGGTGGGAACTTCTCAGAAAGTCCCTCCCCCTGTGTGTCTTTGCTCCTGCTTCATCCCAGGTCTCCACAGGTGACCGACCTTGCGGCCTGCTGGGGTAGTGCTTATATCACAAGGCTGGTGATGGTTAGTGGCCGTCGGTAATCGGGGCAGAGATGTGGCTTTCTGAAAATCAAGTCTAATATAGGGACAGTGTTTCGAGAACATACGGTGATGGATCGTTAACGTGACTCATTGGTTGCCTGTCTCAGGTGTTTGATTCTCCAGGGATTTTGTGGCCAGTGGTAGCTCACAGTACTCATGGTCGAGCTCTCACTGGTGCCTGAAGGGCTGCAGTTTGGGGGAATGATTTGAAGGGAGTCACCTGCTTTAGACGTCAGACAGGCAGCAGAGTGCACATTCTTTTGTTCAACTCAAGAGTCTAGCTTGTTTTCTCCCCCAGAGAGACAACACGTTCATTGACCGTGCCTCTGTTGATGTCTATGTCTATATACACATCACTCATACATACAGAGTTGTGCAATCATCACCATAGTCCAGTATTAGAATATTTCTGTCACCCCGAGAAGATCACTCATGCCCGTTGGCAGGCAAGTGCCACTTCCACCCCGGCCCCAAGCAACCACTCATTTATGTTCTGTCCCTATGGATTTGCCTTTTCTGGAAATTTCATATAATTGGAATTGTACAAGATATTACATTTTGTATCTGGCTTCTTTCACTTAGTATAATATTTTCAAGGTTGGTCCATGTTGTAGCATGTGTGAGTGTTCTATTCCTTTTTATGCCTGAATAGTATTCCACTGCATAAATATATCAAATTTTATGTATCCATTTGCTTACTGACAAACAGTTGGGCTGTTTCTACTTTTGGGCTGTTGTGACTCATACTGCTGTGTTTGGCTAATATTAATGGTTTCTACTTCATGGTTCAGTTATTTATCTGTGGCTGCCTTTCTCATTGCAGGCTGTTAGAAATCTAAGTGCTGAGGCCTAAACTGGAAACACCAGAACTCAGTGTTGTGTTTGCTTTTTTGACCCTGAGGCTAATTAGCGCCATCCTCCCTGAAGGTATTTTATATGTGTGGTCAAAACTTCCAAAGAGAATAGCAACATACGGGGCTGTAGCCAGCAAATTACAGCTGATATGTTGGTCAGGATGGATTTTTTTTAAATAGAGAAATATATATTTTTAAATTGTGGTGAAAAACACATGACATAAAATTTGCCATCTTAATCATTATTAAGTGTAGTTTTATGGCATTAATTATAGTCACACGGCCGTGAAGCCCATCTCTACAACTTTTCTTCTTGCAAAACAAACTATTCCCATTAAACAACAATTTCTCATTCCCCCCCCCCCTCAGTTCTACTTTCTGCCTCTATTAGTGTGACTACTCCAGAGACCTCATTTAAGCGGAATCGCACAGCATTTGTCTTTTTGTGACTGGCTTATTCCACTGAGCATAATGTCCTCAAGGTTCATCCGTGTTGTCACGCATGTTAGAATTCTCTTCCTTTTCAAAGCTGAGTGACACGCCACTGTGTGTATAGACCACATTTTGTGTATCTACTCATCTATTGATGGACACCGGGGTTGCTTCCACCTGCTGGCTGTTGTGATAATGCTGCTGTGGACATGGGTGTGCAAATATCTGTGAGAGTCCCTGCTTTCAACTCCTTTGAGCGTGTATTCAGAAGTGGGATTGCTGGATCATACGGTGATCCAGTGTTTAATATTTTGAGGAACCAGGTTAGGATGGATTTCAAGTGATCCTTCGACTTCTGGTCGTATTCCTCGTCTTACTGTTTCCTCCCTCCGGTGTGTGTTCATTAGCGTACACGTTGAATCCCTAGCGGTGCCAGGAGTATTTTGACTGCCTTTTCTTATACCGAACAGAAAGTGTGGCAACACCAAGTGGGGTAACTGGGCGCCTGACGTCCTTTCGTTTCGCAGCAGTAGTGCATCAAGAACTTTTCTTTCCTTGGGGTTAAGAAAGCATCAGATTCTCACGACTGTTCACCACATGGCTGTTCCCACAGCACGCACCAGGGAGCGTCACACTGGGGCTCTGGGTCCTCGGCGCAGCACACAGTGAGTGTACCGGGCACTTTGCTGTTTTATTAGGGAGATCATTGTGAAAGGACTTGGATTATTGTCACACATTTCCCAGGGGTAGAAATTTGGCAGGATACGTAGGCACAAGTCCTCCAAAACTGAGGCTGGATGGGGGAGTTACAAGAGGAAGATGTCACTAAATCTCAAGCAGTCACTGTGATTCTAACCACAATGATTTCTTGAAATGTTCCAGTCAAGGAAGTGAAAGTGGCTGGTAGCATCCTTTTCTGCTCTGATGGTGGGGAAGGCGTCCAAGAAGAGATGCTCCTGGGGAAAGGGCACCAGAGCGTGGGCCGTGGCTGTGGAAGGTAAGGGTGACCAACCCATGGTTTTGCAGCGGCTGGCAGCCCACCACCTCTCGCTGCACGTGCAGAGCTGGACATCCTGCAGCATGGCCAGAGCATGGCATCTACCGGGGCCATCTGTGTCCAGGGCTCCGAGGCAGGGAAGGCCACCTGTGCAGTGTCAAGGGCAGCGTTGCATGCTGTTGGCAGCCACTCTCCTGGGGGGCTGTGAGAATGAAGGGAGGTGAGGTGTGTAAAGCACCTGGCAAGGTGCCTGGGGTAAAGCATCCTTTCCAGAAATGGTCAAAGGCGTGAGTATCCTCCCTTGTATGAAAGTGTCCAGGCAGCTGAGCACGATGGGGCTGAGTGGGAGCTGGCGGGGGGTGGCCAGATGTCCTTTGCAATGACCACTTGACCTCTCCAATCTGATGGTGGGCAATTTGGAATCCTTCCACATGTCTAAATGGGACCAGTACTATGGGCAAAAGGTATGTGCCAAGTTGTTTAGAGCAGGCCTGGCCTCTCTGTGGCTGGTTCAAGTATGTGCCAGTGTGAGTGTCTATGTGTGTGTGCATGTGTTCATGCCTTCACATGTGTGGCACCTGTGTGTTAGCGTGTCTATGTGTGTCCATGGTATGCATTCATCTATCTCTGCATGCGTATTTGTGTATGTGCATATATGAGTGTGTGTCTCAACCAGGGCTGGCCAGGGTAAAGCAGTTAGCAGAGGCTGCAGATCTGCCAGGTCCCTGGACGTAGCAGCTGCAGTCCTGTTGGTGGGTTCCTGGGATTAAGGCCAGTGGAGGATGGGGGCAGGGCATGTGGAGGTCGGGCTGCAGCGGGGGGTATAGAGCTGTATGCTGGTGAGGGCTGGCGTGCAAGACCAGGCCTTGCTCCAGGGCCTCTCACTGTGGGGTGGGGGTTGGGAGAATGCAGGGTGCCGGGGCCAGAGGGGACCCAAGTCGGGCCTGCAGCACTTTGGGGTGTCCGTGGTGCTACACGGACATCACCTGGGGAGTCAGGACCCGTGTCCAGAGAGCCTGGATTTGGCAGTCTGAGGGCTCCAGCCTCCATGTTCCACCTCAGTGGGAGCCTGTGCCAAGGTGCACGCCATCGTCTTTGGAGAACAAATAAATACACACGGAGGATCATTGTAGCCTCAAAAACTGTGAAATCAAACAGCCCAATTATTTGAATTTGGGGGAAGGGATTCACAAATTCATCCACAGTGACTTCACCATGTGCACTTTGTCAGAGACCCGAAAATCTTATTTAAAAGCTAAAACCCTTACTGAACCGTGACATCAGAGATCCCTGCCAGCTTCTCTGATTGTCTGCGACATTCAGGAACAAGAGTACCAAAGAGTTCTTGGGGGCATCGAACAGCCTGGGCCGTCTTGAAGTCTTATCTAACCTTGGTTGGGAGGTGAGGAAGGCAGGCGGTGACACGGAGACCTTTAAAAAAAAGGACTTAAAACGAAGGGTCATGAGTTCACCGTCCAGAGCATCCCAGTGGGAGAAAATGTGACCCCAGTGCAAGGTCACAAAGCCCAGACTCAGGTTGTCAGGACACGGGATCCTTGCCCTCCACCGGATCCTTGCTAAGGATGACTGCTCTTTACCTGTTTCTTATAATTCCTCCCAGAAAAAAATTTCTCCTTTTACTCTACTCCTCATGGTGGTCACTCCCTCCTCTTTCAAAACTTTTTTCTTGCTCCCAAGCCCTGGGTGCTCCTGTTCTCTTCGTGCTCCCTGGAGCCATCTTGTCTCCTTTGCTAAGAGCCCTTCGTCCCTTTGGTGCATCTGTGCCCAAAACAAATGTGGGGATGCTCCTCTTCCTCCTCACCTCAGGAGCAGTGGAGGGCTGGTCATGCCCAACCCTGGAGGAAGGCTGGAGGAAGGTTCTGGGTCCAGAAGCGCCAATCTGTAGCTCGGGTACATTGTTCCGGAATATGACTGGGGCATCCCTCCCCAGCCCTTGGCCCTGTGCCTCTGCTGCAGCTGTCAAGTGGTGGATGGAGTCCATTTCCCCATGCTTGAATCTGGACTGGCCTGTGACTGGCCCAGACCAAAATGTGCAGCCAAAGTGAGGTCATGCCTCTTCTAGGCCAGGCCTTACGAGGTCTTGACAGCTCATGTCTGTGCCCCCAGGGTGCTGCCCTGCTACGGGGGAGGTCACCTGGAGGAGAACTGAGAGGTGTCCCTGAGAAGAGAAGCAGAGCCCAGACCTGTGGGTGAGGCCACCTCGGATCCTCCAGCCTGGCTGAGCTGCCCAGCTGACCCACATGGAGCAGAGGCAGCTGTCTGACCAAGCCTGTGTGAGTTCCTGAGCCACGGCGCTATTTTAAGTCACTCCACTTTGGGGTGGCTCGTTACTCAGCAGTAGGTAACTGATACAACAGCACAAAGGGTCCACAGCCAGCCACTGGGAGCCTGACTCCAGCAAGCCACGGCCCATACATGCAAGCCACCCATTTTATAATAGGCAAGCCACAGCCAGGCAGGCCTTGACAAAAGGAGGCATCGCTAATTCCATTAGCGCCAACATCAGCAAAATGGAATTTGGGTTCTGTCAATCTCTGCTCTTTGAATTAAGGACAAGTTATGAAGAGTGAAACATCTCAAAACTACATTGTGATGAGGTTACTGTTTCGTGTATTCTGTTTAGTCCACCCTAGAGGCGAAAACATTCAGCGGCTGTGCTGGGCATATTATATTAACCGCCAAAACAATCCACTTTGTTTACTGCTATTGCCACTTTACAGATGAGAAAATTGAGACTTAGGTCAACTAAACTGTGCTCAAGCGACACAGCTAGCAAGAGGTGGAGGGGGGCATTGTCCTCAAATTCTAGCCCCTGACATCCAGCATGCACATGACCTGTCCTACGCAGAAACTGTTTATTCTATGACCTTCGGTTGTTCTCTAAACCCACCCAGGTGTCAGTAAGCAGGTCTCTCCATCCTCCTGCTGGGGAAGGGCCTCATGCCCCTCTGCAGCCAGCCCAGCCCTGTCGCTCAGTTTGGAGACAAGGTCCTCCCCAAATACCTCACAGCCTGTTCTCTAGCTGCCTCCATTCCCAATTGGCACGACCGGAACGTCATCCCGGAACTTCCCCGTGTGCCACGCTTCCAGCACTTCCCCTTCCTAACATGGACTGCTCCGGTTAGTTGGAGAGCTTCCATCTGATTTTGCCTGTAATTTTCTATTTTAAAAAGACATGGTGGGTAGACCAGATGGCTCATCAGTCTCGGTTGTGTTTCCTTCTCTGGATGTCACAGGTGACCAAACTGGCTGGGTTGAGCAACCGTAGCTGTAGCATCACTCAAAGTTGTGCCCAAACTTTTACTGGGGTTAGAGAACCTAGTCATGCAGGGCTGTCTCTCATCTGATAGGAGGGTTACAAGGAAGGCTTGTAAGTGGGCAATTCCATGGCAGGCTATGTGGGAGGCTGAGGAGGGGGTGGGCAATATTGTAGCCTCCGGGCTGTGGCTTTGTGACACAGGGAAGTCAGGTTTCAAGACCCCGTGCCTGAAACCAGTGGTTCAGGTGCGTGAAGGCCAAATCTTCTTTGCGGGCTTACTGTTGGCCAGAACACAAGTGCCTTTGGGGAAAGGGCTTTGCAGGGGTGGATGGAGTCCCAGGTACGTGACTGGAAGTCTCACACTTGCAATGTAGACCACGGTGTTAGCCAGAATGTCCATCAGAACCAAGGAGTCAAGGCTGAGCCCCACTGGCCCTGCAAGGGAAGCGCGGAGTCCGGGTCCCCACCCACCCTCCCCAGGTGATCCCGGAGCCCAGTCCTGGGAACGCTGCCCATGAGGTCCCTCAGCTCTCACAGAGGAGATCTGCTTTTCATTCACAGCACCCGTGCCTGGACCAGCACCTGCCTCAAGAAGCTGTCTTCCACCCGGCCCTCTGCGCCCAAGGGGAAGCCGCCTCAACATGGGACCCATCCTGCCCCAAAGGCCCCCCAGCTCCCACAAAGTGGGCATAGCCAGGTCCCAGAGGGACTCCCTCTGCCCGGTGTCTGAATTCCAGCAAACAGCAGCCGTCCAGTCTGCGATGCCCATCAGGGTGGAGGAGCCAGTCGGCAGGAGGGCAGCCACGAGATGGTCTGGGGAAGAGGCCAGGAACACGGGCTCTGGGTTCAAGTCCTGGCTCTCCTTAACCCCTTGCACGCTCTGTCTGGTCACGGGTGCAGCAGGAATGACAGTAGCGCCTTCCAGTGGGTCCTGAAGTTGCAGCACGTTCCCCAGGGCTGTACTTCAGGAGCACCTGTGCTGGAGCAACACCAGAATGCGTGTGCCCAGGCCTCTGAGAGGGCATCTGCAGGTCATGCTGCCAGCACCCCTTCCCTTCCCTGCCCTTCCTATCCAGGGCAGGAGCCCACTTAGAAGTCGATCCCTCACATGCACGAATTGTAGTTCATGTCTGTCGTCATTGTTTGTCTGGGTCTTGTGACTTCACGGAACTCAGGCAGCTCCACAAGGCGCGAGGCTGACCTGCTTCCTCATCCCCTCGGGAGGGCATGCACTCAAGGTCTCCACAGCTCCTGGAGCTGACCCTGAGCCTGGCAGGCACAGCCCACGACTGTGGCCTGTGTGGGACCCACACTGCCACTCCAGGCAGCCTGGCACCTCTCTTGGTCACTTGCAGACGACGTCCCCTGATGGCTACAGCTTTAACAGAGTTTCTGAGCTGATCCAATGGTGAAGCTGCATTCAGAAGGAGCAGAGTGGCAGCCTCTTCATGCTCTTCAAGGACACATGGCCTGCCTCTACTTGGGGCAGATTCTGTCCCTGGGCGAGTCACAGAGACAAAGGTTCTTCCTCTGTCCCCGAGACCCAGTCCTCAAGACTGTGTGCCCCTGTATGGTGGGGGGTAGTTGTAAGTTCAGCCTCAGTCCCCACTAGACATCTGGCTGGCACCTGCCCACAGAAAGAAGCCCTCACTCAGCCAGCACACAGTGCAGGGAAGGGCTGGCGTGATGCCACCCGAGACCCCCTCAGCTCTACCGGGTGGGAAAAGGGGGTGGCAGCTTCCCCAGGACACAGGCTGTCGCCGAGTCCTAGTGGACTCTGAGCCCCTTAGGCAGCCACTAAGGAGTCAAGCTGGCTCCTCTGTGAGCAAGCCAACTCCACGTGCAGAAGCGAGGCTGTGTGGCCAGCCCATGGGCGACTCTGTGTGGGTAAGGGGCAGAGGGATGGCCTGGACCCTGCACTCTCACCCACGGTCCCCAGACCTTACCTGGCACCAGCGCGGCATGCAGAGGGGTCTGCGGGACACAGCAGCCAGCGCTCTGCTCACTCTCGAAGCCCTTTGAATGTGCACCAAACCCCTGGAAACCATGGAAAACAGAAAGTAGTCCCAGTGCGCAGTCTGATTTTGGGCAACTGATGCCCAGGACGTGGCTCTGACACATGGGGCTCGCAGATGCAAGCACCTGGCCCGGCGAGTGCCTTGGCCTGCGGTGCTCAGTGCAGAGGATGTCCTCGTCACATCAGGTGCTTTTCTGTTATCCACATTAGAACCAAGCCCTGGACAAAGCAGGAAGACTTGCCCTGGTGACAGAGAGGACCGTGAAGCCCTCAATCTGACAGTATGAGAGACGGAGCCGTGCAGGCAGCAGGGGCCGTGGGGAGCCCTTGGGGCCATCTCCCCGTTTCACGGAGTAGGGGGAGGAAGAAAGACCCAGAGAGGGGAGCTGACACACAGAGTTCATTGTAGAAAGAACAGAACAGTGACGCCCACCAACACTTAAGAGTAAGGGCCGGAGCTAAGTCGCATCATTCATGGGGTCACACTACCCTAACCGATAAGTCGTAAAAGTGACAAAAATGGAGGAGAAGATACAGTATTCAGAGTGTGAAGGGGGACACGAGCAGAACCAATGGGAGGCACAGGGACTCTGGGTGGGGGGTCGGGTCGTAACTACAGATCATACGTGAGAGAAATGCATGCGTTTCTAAAACTGAACGAAGCAGAGAAGCTTATATGGACAATTTGTGATATTTTGTGATTTTTGATAATTTAGAAAATCAAGTAAGAGTAGAAAATAAGAATAGACAGTTGACTGAATCGACAACATGTGGCAGAGTCACACGGTGGATTCTGCACAGTGATGAGCATGAACGGCACGCTCTGGGCACAGTGGTGACGCTCGGGAATGCAAGGGGGAGACCAAGAAGCCAGGCGCAGAAAGGACCACACCGTGCGGTTCTACTTACATAAAACACAAAGGCAGCCGAGCCACCGTGCTGCCGGGAGTCAGGAGACTGTCACCCGTGGCGGCAGGTTGTCAGGGGAGGGGGCATTTGGTGTGCGAGTCGTTTCCCCAACTGTTTGCCAGTTATAGTTGAGTTTATCTTGTTTTCCTTTGTATGCTATAGTCACTGAGTAATTAATAACTATCTTCAATAAGTGACTAAATAATTTAATAGTGATCGTCATAACCAGAGCAAACACGCGTGTGCTGCCCACTGTGGGCAGGTGCTAAGTGGTTTTGTGCCCATCGCTTCCCACGGTCCTCCTGGACACACCTGTGGCTGCCACTGATGGCTGTCCCTGGGACCTTCTGTCCTCGTCCAGCGTGGCCGTCTCCTCCCTGCCTTCAGCTCTGAGCTCACTCTGCACCACAGTCTCTGTTTTAATTTCTGCTCACCTCCTGTGGGGACCTAAGTGAGTCACATGTCAGTCATTTACTTGACTTGCTGACCGTGTGCTGCTGGCCTGGCTCCTCTGGAATTCAGGGACCTACTGGCTTCTTCGTATGCCTTCTCCAGAGCTCCTCTGGAATTCAGGGACCTACAGGCTTCTTCGTGTGCCTGGCTCCTAGTCGGTATGATCCAAACCCTTCCCTGCGGCTTCCTCCTGTCTGTCCTCTGCCTGCCGCCCAGTCCCCGTCTTCCTCCATCCCCCTCTGCAGGCAGCTGTGCTGAAGGCGTCTCATGACCACGCACCAGCCTGGCTCCCTTTCTGCCCGGGTGTTCTCACCTGGCCAACTCGCTCCTACCTAATTAGCTCCTTCTGGCTTGACCATCTTAGCACAGACATCACTGCTTCTGAGAGGTGTCTTTGATCCCGGCAGGGTGGGCAGCCCTCCTGGGTGTGCCTGTGGCATCCTGGAATGCCATGCGCGGTGCTGGGGGCCCTGGGACAGATTTGTGGCCCCACCTCCTGGCTTGTGGACAGGCGCAGCTGGGTGTGCTGGGTCTGCTCTCCGGCTTCACAGGGCGAGAGAGAGGGCAGCTTTGCCGGAGGGCAGGAGGCGACTAGAAGCAGCCGAGTGTCCGCACCACATGGCTGGAGTGTGGGTGTGGCCCTGGGGCCGCGGGGCCTTGAGGGCTCTGAGGTCCCAGCTCTCGCCTCTCTTGGAGAGGGTCCCTGGCGCTGTTCATCAGGCAGCCTGCGTCCTCCTACCCTCTTCCAGCCCTTATGACGCTGCGTTAAAATGCGCTGCTTGCTGGTCTTTCCACGGGTCTGGACGGTTTGAGGCTCAGGCCTCTGTCTTATTGACTGTTTTGTCTCCACCACCAAAGAAGGCTGTCAACGCCTGGAGCCTTTGAAGTGGACGCCCTGGAGTGGATGAGGAGCCTCTGAAACGTCGCGGCAGGAGGGAGATGCGGCCACCTCGCTCACCAGGCCCTCCGTGTGCCGTCTGTTTACCGTCTGTTTACTTTAAAGGAATACCCTGGTGGTCTGGACACCTCCCCAGGGGCCGAGTGAGGAAACCCCAGCGCTGGCAGAGCTCCTGGGTGCCATCACGGTGCAGAATCACATCCTTTAGTTCCCCGCTTTGCACACATGCGCGCGTGGGAGCGTGTGCCTGTGTGTGTGCGCGTGTGCCTGTGTGTGTGCGCGTGTGCCCCTGTCGCTCTCTGCTGGCTTCACTCCAGATCACAGATTAGGGGAAAACACTTACACTGGAACTCGGATTGAAACCGGCTCAGGAGGCTTGCTAACCCCGAGCACAGTCTCAGAAGGCGTGAAGATAATGCAAAATATTGGCCATGTGATGCACAAACCTCTCTTGTGAATGAGTTTAACATTATTTAACATCCCGAGTTTGGGGGCGCATGCTGCTGCCTTCCTAGATGTTTGCTGGGCGAGTGATAGAGCCATGGCAACAGGGGGGCTATTTAGCAGGTTCTGAACGGTCTCTTCCTTATTGTTACGAGCTTCAGCCCATCTCGCCTGCCTGCCTTCCGGGCACAGCAGAGCAGCGCAGCCCCTGCAGTAACGTAGGAAAGGGCTGCTCTGACCTTGTAGGGCTTTCTCTCCACCCTGCTATAAACCCAAGACTCTCTCCAAGTTGTTAACAGACAATTCGAGGGCTGCTTCTGGTGAAGAGGGCGCACAGCGTGACAGTGACCAGTGACTCCAACCCGTGGCAGTGAGGGTGCCAGGGCATCTAGCAGGACGGGCCGGAGGATGTCAGGGCCAGCCTGAAAGGAAGGTCCCTTTGCCAGTTGGCTGGCGGGACCCAGCCTACTTCCTCTAGATTCAGGACTTAAAAAGGGCGTTTGATTTTGTTCTCTGTTGGGAAGAAATGAATAAAAGATACTTTAAATTGTGTTTAGTGGGAAGAAACACTAAATTAAAAACAATGACTTAAACTTCAATTGTATTTTGTAAAAAAACCATGTAATTGTTTCATGAACTCACTTGCTTTTGAACTTAAAACTCAGAGTGTTTTAGGAATGAACTTCATTGTTCCTAAATGTTAGATGAGGCCGTTCTCCTCACTTGGACAGCATCTGCCTTCACTAGTCAGAGGGGCTGGTTCCCACAGCGTGGATCTTGGCACAAGCTTACCGGAACCGCCTTACATCCGCTAAGTGTTTTATCTGGGAAAGATGTGTGTTACTCATTACAAAATTGTGGGTGAGATCGAGTTGCCAAGTAATGAGTCCTGTGTACATGAAGGACTCGCATCAGATGGTGCTGAGTCCAAGAACTACTCCTTGTGATTTACTAAGTGTCTAAATATCCAATGCAAAGACATACCCAGAGGACCCAGCCGAGGGTGCAGGCCTGCGCACTGCCACACTGCCACGGCCGCCTGCCTGCCTGCTGCCAGATTGGAGGTGCAGAGCTGGGTTCGGCCAGGAAGCTTCTCTCAGCCCCAGGTATTTGAAAGAAGAGGTGAACAGGAGTAACTTACTTGACCAAATTGTTAGAGATTGGTCATGCTTGATCTAGGTCTTTGTGAAAAAATATTCCCCAGGAAGATTCGCACAGGATTTAAGCAGCGCAGGAACACACTCTCTCTGCATAAAAGTTACACTACGAATCTTCTTCACATTAAACCCTGGTTGGGAATTAGGGAATCTGCAGAGAGACATGACTGATATTTTAATCTCACCACTAAGGAAAAATGATGACCATCCTTTTTCTTCACCTTCTGTGCAGAGCTGTTCTGGAATATTCTAGGCCTTCCTTCTACAGCTTGGCCATAAGGAATTGGAAAGACTGAGCAAGACATTTGTCCTGGAGTAGGTCTGCTTGTGGTTTTTATTTTCAAACATTTGGACGTCAATGGCAAAAGCCCCTTTCCTTAAGCATGAGAGAGCCCTGGAGGCCAGCCCTGCACACTCCCTGGGATTTTTCTGGTCCTCGTCTGATTTACCAGTGTGGGATGCAAACCTGAGAGGTTTGATGTGTACATTTACCAAATCGGGATGGGGAAACAAGAAATTGGTCATTTTGAGAGTGGATCACTTAAATATCATTGCATTTAGAAAATTCAGGAGTAAGTTTACTTACCCTAAAATTAGTTTGTAGATTGTCAGAATGTATATGAGAAGTGCCATGGAATTAAGTAGAAATGTCTATGACAGGATTACTCTTCTTGAAAACTGATTGATGTTTATGTTCCTGCTCTGGGGTCTCCCTGGTAAAAGGATGAAAAGGTAGCACCTCCTCCCCACTCGGGAGGGGTGGTGTGGGGTCTGTGCCTGCGCTCTGGGCTCCCTTGCTCAAGGAGCAGCAAACAGCTTATTGCGCTTCAGGGCTGAGCAGAAAGGGAGGTTGCCAGGAATCTGGGAAAGAACCCCAAGCAGAATCTGTCTGGGGGAGTTCTGGGAGGTTGGCCAGCTCTGGCATGCAAGCTAGCTTGTGGGGGACTGGGTTGTGCTGCTGCTGCGAAGGGAAAGGAAGTGTGGCTTTGTCCTCATTTTCCTGGACCATGTGAGCATCAAACAACCCAAGGGACGGGGCAGGAGCCATGAGATGTGACTGATGCTGGTCTTCCCAACGTGGTGTGTGGTGCGGGGGCTTGGAGCCAGATCTGATTCAATTTAGAATAGATAAAGTACTGCTTTCAAGTTAATAGGCTCAGTGACTTACTTGGATTTTTCATCCAATTAATGCGTGACACAAATGCATCCTACAGCCAGACTTTGTAGTTGATTGATAAATTCCCTAAATTCCCTAGATGAAGGGCAGGGACAGGGAGGAGCCTCTGTCCTGTATGCATGCTTCCCTGCTTCCCTGGGAACACAGCCGGAGTTCTTCCACGTGGCCACACGCCCGCGAAGGGACACCATCTCGGAGCTGGCTTGTCACCAGCTGGGCCCGACGAGGAGGGTGGCTCTGCGGGGGGGGTGCTCTTCTCCCTTCTCCCCTTCCTTCCGTCTTCCCCATGGGGGTGGGACAACAGCTCTGCAGCTGCACCGCAGCAGCCTGCAGAGCACGGGGACAGGAGGATGCCCGGGCTTCAGGAAAGTGGAGCAGAGGCGGGACGTCTGGGCCCCTGGGACCCAGGGAGTCCCCACAGCAGCTTTCCGTGGGATAGAAACGCACCTCTGTCCTGGGACTGTCTAAAAACCAAGGTTGGATGGTGCTGGAATGGTCCTGGGGACAGGGCAGCAGAGTCACACCCAGTATGATGTGACTCCAAATAGAGCTGGGTCAAAACAAAATAAGTGCTCCCTTGCCTGGCTCCCCGAGAGGCGACTGGTCATGTGAACTTGCCGCTTCCCTCCATCTCGGCACAGCGGCTGCCAAAAAGAGGAAACCACAGCCTGGGGGACAGTGGAGTGGCACAGACTGTGCTCGGGTTCTGGAAGCCGTGAACCCTGTGCTCCTTGGGAGTAAGGAGACCCAGGACGCCCCTCCCCCAGTTCCCATTTCCCATTTCAAAGTGTGTCTAGATGCAGCAGCGCAAAGAGACGAGGTTTCCTCCCTGAGCCTTGTCAGCGGTTTCTCTGAGCCAGGCTTGCCTTCCTACGGAGGACAGAATGGAGCCCAGTAAGACGTGTGATTTATAGGCATTGTTTCCTGTCCCCAAGGACGTCGCTGTGCTCCCTGCCTGTGCCTTCTCCCTCCTCCTCCCCCTCACCGTCTTCCTCATACCCTTCCCTAACCTTCCCACAGTCCCACTGGGTTGTGGCGACACTTTACAGCAGCCTTGGCCCCAGAGTCCTTGCCCTCGGGCCCCCCTTGGCTGCCTCCCAAGTTCAGGGTGAACGGCAGTGGTTGTCACATGCCCTGTCTCCTCTCTCTAGCTCCTTGGCCATGTGTGCAATGCATCCGTGGGTATCATTCATCTTGAAATTGAAACCCCCTTTGGTTAAATTTATAGCCTCTCTGCCTCCCTGAGCAGGGCATTCTTTCAGATCCTTTGAAAGAACAGGTGAGTCTCCTTGATCTGTACATCTGTATCATTCCAGAACTTCTTTGATCCTCAAAGCTGCTTTCAGGCCCGCCAGCTGGGGGCTGACGGGCAGATGCTGGGGCCCTGACACCTTCCCAGGACGACTTCAAGGCTTGGCCTCTAAGGGAAAAGGGCCACTTTCAAGCTGTAGGTTCATTGTACCCGTATCAGCAGGGTCATGATGCTGATGGAACATGTTTGCAATAGTAATAGTAGCCACCAGCGTGGGAGGGGATGATCCACAATGCAGTCCCTGCTGCGGCTGCAGGCCCACCGAGGGGTCCCGCACATGAACACAAGCCCGCAAAGCTTTAGTATGAGATGCTTTGCTGGTGGGAAGGCTGTTCTTCCTCCTCCTCTTGGGAGGGTCTCAAGACAAGTAACATTAACACATGGAAGGAAGGTTGGAGTAGGAAACAGCCAGCATTCCCAGCTGGAGGCCTGTCTGCTTTGCAGCTGTTACCTTCAGTGGGGGCTTCAGGGTGGTCATGGGGTGGCAGGAGCAGAGTGGAAATAGAAGGAGGAGGCTGGAGGGAGGAGGGACGCCTGAGTGCTCGTGGAGGACAGTTGTACACTGATGCCTGCTGGGAGGGGCTGGGCCAGGCTGGTCTCACTGCTCCACTCTGTGTGCAGGTGGGGCAGACCCTCAGGGGGACTGATTCCTGGTAGTGACCCCACCTTCAGCCTTTCCCAGTGCTATTTCAGAAGGAGGGGTATAGATTTTTCTACAGATTTTTGGGAGCCAGGAAAAGAGTTTATATAGTTCATCAACAACAAAACCTCATAAAAATTGTGGTCAGATACTTCCATTTCTTAGTATGGAATTCTCTCTCCTGTCAGCAGTCTCTTCTTTTCTGTCTTCTCCACAGGAACCATTTCTCAAGATTTCCCCTGTTCTCCAGTGAATGTCGGACTCTTGCCTTCAGCTTGGCCCTCCACTTAGCCAGACAAAAGGCAAGTGGCCAGACAGGTCACAGCACACTCGAAGAAGCTCTGCCCCACGTCCAGGAAGACAGGTCCCTGCAAATTAAATGAGGTTATCTTCCTGGATCTGACACATCATCTCATTGAAATAGACATTTTATTGAAATGGACAATGTGCAGTGTCTCGTGTAATTGCCGCAGTAGCCCAGCAGGTTGGTACAGAAGGGAACGCTATGGCTCAGAGAACTTAATTGACGTGTCTGCAGTCGCACAATGGAAACATGGCAGAGCCAGACTCAAAACTCATGTGTGGGTCCAGCAACCTCGTTCACCAGTTGATTCTCAATTGACACCACGGCTTCACTCTGTTATCTGTGTGCAGTGTTTTCTGTACTTAGAACCTTGTGGCTATGAGTGTTCTTGGGCCCCATCCAAAATCATACCAACGGAAATTAAAAATTATTTGTGCCATGTGTAGAACACGAATCAGTATAGAGGTATATACCAACACAAGGCTATAGTTGGATTTGGATCTTTTGCTGGAAAATTATCTGAAAAAAAGTCAAATTGTTTTTAAGGGCCGTTGTTCATTTCGGTCCAGATTTCAACCTGATGCTTGGATGCCCATGTGCTTGGGGAGGCCGGTAGCACTATGATCACGATGATCATTTCCCCCCTTTGTCAGCACTTTAAAGTTAGCTTTAGCGACTCTTTCCCATGCACCGCCTCAAGTCGATTTTGTGTCTCATGGTAACACTGACGTGGAAGGGTTTGGCGTGGCCACTCCTATTTTGCGGCTGAGACTCGCAGGGTCCAGGAACTTGCGTGATGTTCTGACGGCTGAGAAACGTAAGCTGATCCCAATCCCCCACCGCGTGTTCCCCTCCCAGCGTGTCTGTGTGTTCATTCACTCTTATTTTTTCACTGATCGTGCACACGTACACTTGTATCTCCTACCATTTCCAGGAACTGCACCGGGCACTGTGGAAACGAGTGAGGAAGACACAGTCTCCTCTTTGAGACAGCTGGTGTTCCAGAGAGACGAAAACCGGAGACGAGATGGGCATGACGCTGCCTGCAGGGTGCTGGGATGGTGACGTGAGCACGCGGGTGGGATCACCGTGGCTGCCGGGGGAGGCGTGAAAGCATCGCAGAGCCTGCGCCCCTCGGTGGGGGGTGCATTTGGGCAAATGAGGTGGAAGGACATTTAAACAAACAGCGTCTACAAAAGAACCGGCATTCGGTGGCCAGTGAGAAAGTCAACGTGTTAGGGCCCACGGAGTACTCAGGAATGTGTGAGAGACAAGAAATGTCATGGCAAATTCATCCTGATTTGAGGTGGGCCATGTCCGCCACACTTAGGGGCTTAGAATTTGCCCTGCAAATCTGTGTTCTCAAACTGAGCTTTGCAGAATACTGGAGACCTGTGGCTCTGTTCTCTGAAATCTGAGCTCTTTCCAGTTTTTAATATCAATGATATTTTAGAATAAAATATTACAAGTTTACTCTGGATCATCCGAAGAGCTGACTTAGACCACGTGGACTTAGGCCACACTCTCTTGATTTCAACCACAGGCATTTCTATTGAGGATAGCTTTCACACCAAATCAGCCAAAACGATGCCTAAAGAGGTTTCATAGTGTGAAAGGAGCTGAAAATCAAGTCACCACCTTGAACGAGGTAATCAAGCTGTCAGCATCCAACGAACGTGAACTGTATCTGTCAGGCCGTAGTCACATTGTGAAAGCGTGTTCTTGGCATAGCCTGTCTTGTTACCTAATATGTCATGACAGTTTATTAGTAGTAAGTATTGGAGAAACTATTAAAGAATTTTTCTATTTTTATTTGCAGAAATAATTATATTTGAAATCTAATGTAGATTTAAGTAACGGCATAATGGCTAATGCATTTTTAAGTGAACAAGACAATTTGACTAATTCATCAAGTAACATTTCATTAAAAGTGACTTTTGAAGATTGCTGGCTAACTTTTTTGGTTAACTATGAGATACGATTATCCTAAACTAATGAATAAAGCCTTAAAAAGCTTATTGTTGTTTCATTTACAAAGATTTCTTGGTGGTATTATTATTACCAAAAAATTAAACATTAGATATAGAATTGTACCTGAAGCTATATTTGTATCCTTATCATCATTCAGTTAGAATAAAACAACACCATTATTCACATTAAATAAGTGACTTTAATATGACATTATTGGTTTTATAGTTTCGCTTGTATTCATATGACATTAGGTTTGTTTTTATAGTTAAGAGTGTAAGAATAATGTGCTTATATACAGTTTTTGTTTGAACGTATTTAAATATAAAATACGAATAACAATAATGATATGATATAATTTGAGACAACACTAAAGATTTAAGAACATTATTTTTTCTTTTAAAATGGGTATGTACACTTTTAATATTTGAGAGCAAACGAGGGATGCGCCAGAGGTTGATAACCAGAAGCGTTTGATGCATGGCCATGTTTTTGTCAGAGATGGGACTTGGATGACAGCGTGGAAAACACCTTGGGAGGGAAGTCGCACCGCGGGAGGCTGTGAGGCTGGTGCCGTGGGCGGGGAGGGAGCTGGCATTTCTGCAACAGGATAGAACACATTTGGGACTGGGTGGACGTGGGCTGATGCCAGGATAAAAGAGTTCAGGGTGGTAGAGATTTTTGAGTTTATGCAACTCTCTTGATAATGATACAATTAACCAGGACTGAGAATCCACAATCAGGCACACATTGAATAAAAGTTAACAAGTATAGTTTGTACATCTAGTAACTTTGTTCTTCCCACAAAATGCAGACCACACACACTCACACGCACTCACACACACCCCAAACACCTCCTATCCGAGAGGGCAAAGAGAAAAAGGATCAATCAGGGACAAATCGGGTGAACTTAAGGTCCCTGTCAGCTCTACCCCTCCATCTGTGAGTCTCTCATGTCGAAACGACAGCATGAGAAACTATTTCTTCCTTTTCGTTATTTGCATGAAGAGCATGATGTATTTTCTCTAAGGTCTTTTCTCAAATTAGTACTTTAAAAACTTTCATAGTCAAAAGGTAGCAATAGGAAAATTCTGGCTCTGGTTAACATGGAGAAAGCTCTACTCTCTCTCTCCCCCAAAATACAGCTAAAACCCTGGACGGAATGCATGGGACTACTTTGCAAGGATTCTGAAAATTAAACGGTGCCACTATCTAAAGAGTATGACAAGCAATGACAGCAGGCATATTTGGGAAGCAAATCCGATGGTTCAAACCATGACTGATCTGGTGGTGAATTGCTTGTTTCTCATTTATTTTTTCTCCTGTATCTACCAGCACGAACCCCAAGGCAGCACGGACCCTGGAATGCTGCTCTGAGCAAGGACAGGAAGAGCTCCTAAGGAAGGCCTGTCTCTCTGCTCTGAAAGGAACAGAAGAGGGTGGAAGAAATCCCCTGTGTCCCAGAAAACCCACACTTGTAGCTGCAGCTTTGTGACAGTGGTGACAGTGGTATCTGGGTAAGCACCTAAAACTCTGAGGAACGAGGATCCTTGTCTCTCATTGGAGGATATGTCTGAAGAGCATGGGGGGATCTCTGTTGTATTTTCTCTCTTTCTATCCTCTGGCTGCTTGACTCTGCAGACAGACACGCTTGCAGTACGTGTACAGCAGAGTAGGAAAACTAGAGCCCCAGCTTTTTAGGCAGAGGGCCAGGAAAGTAGACCCCTGGGAGCCAGAGAGTAGGGGACAGACTGTGAAGAGGGGAGCTCAGTAACGTGACCCACCAGTTGTATATGAACTCTTGAGCTCGTCCCAAGCTGAGCATGTATGGGGCTGACCCAAAACAGCATGCTACAGGTTTTGAGAATGACAGAGTAGACCACCTCTGGGATTCAGACTTGCCAGTGAGTAGTGCATACATGAATCCTGCCTAAATAACATTGCAAAGGCTTGAAAAACTACACTGACATTAGAACCATAGCTTCTACAGGCATGTTGAAACATACATCCTGAAGCCACATTCATCAATTAACTGCTGAAACAAAAAGCAAAACCCAACATTCTTCACAGGATTTAAATAAGGCCCGTAGCCTTATAACACTATTTAAAATGTTATTAACTCAGCATGCAACCCTAAATTACTCAACATGAGAAAAACCAGGGAAGTCTGAAAAATTCTCAGTGGGAAGGACTGAATAGGAAGGAGTTGATTTGAAGATATATCAAGAGATATTATGCTTTATAAACAACAGAAAGAAAAATATTGGGGGAAAAAAAAAAGAAGAGCCTCAGAGACCTGTGGAACAAGATTGAAAGGTCCACTGTTTATGTCAGCAGAGTTCCAAATGGACAGGACAGACAGTGTCCTGTAAACAAAATATTTGATGAACTAATAGGTGAAAACTTCCAAATTTTGGTGAAAGACATAAACTTACAGATTCAAGAAACCAAGTGAACTCCAAACAAGAAAGTAAGAAAATCCACTCCCAGACACTTCATAGTCAAACTCCAAAAACTAAAGACAAAGAAAAAGTCTTAAGAGAAGCCAAAGAAAAACAACACATTATATACGGGGAAAAACTATTAGAAAGATTGCAAATTTTTTATCAGACCTGAAGGCAGTGGAATAATATTTTTAAAGTACTAAAATAAAAAAAACTGTCAACTCAGAATGTCATATCCAACAAAACTATTCTTTAGAAATAAAGGCAAAATGAAGACATTCTCAGATGAAGGAAAACTAAGAGAATTTGTTATTAGCAGACTTGGTCTAAAACAGCCATGGCAGCTCTGAAATTTCAGACTGGACACTTCCTTGGTGTGGTGGGCTGTTCTGTGCACACAGGACGTAGGCAGCATCCCTGCCCTCTGTGCACAGACGCCAATAGCACACTCCCCCCAAGTTGTGACAATGAAAAATGTCTGCAGACATTGCCTTCTGGAGGCAAAATTGCACCCAGCTGAGAATCACTGCTCTGAAAGAAATACTGAAGCGATTTCCTCAGTTAGAAGGGAAATGATGACAGAGGGAAGCTTGGAACTTGAGAAATAAGAGGGGAACAATAAAATCATAAATATCTGAGTCAATACAATAGACTATTTTTCTCCTTTTAAGTTCTTTAAAATATGTATGATGGCTGAAAGTAAAAGGTTTGACATTGTCTAGTGGCAGTTTTCCGTGTATATAGACATATATATACGAGATAAATCCAGCAGAAAGCGAGAAGAGGGCAGGGATGCATGTGTTGGTGAGGTTTCTACATGTCTGCTTGAAGTGGTAAAATATTAATTCCAAGTGGACTGTGAACAACTGGTTTGCATATTGTAACCCCTAGAGCGACCACCGAAGACTGTATGAGGAGATGTAGTCCAAACCCCAATAGACTAAGACTGAATTCTTAATAATATTCAAATAATTCAAAAGAAGTCAGGAAAGGGGAAACAGAAGAATGAAACCCAAGTGAAACAAGCAGGAAACAATAATAAAGTGATAAATCCAAATGTACTGATAATCACATTAAATGCATATGGCTTAAACACACCAATGAAAGGAAGAGTCAACTAAATGTGGGCTACAAGAAATACATTTTAAATGTAATGGTATAAGTAAACTAAAAGCAAGAGGAAGGAAAGAGATATAACATGTACACACGAGTCCACAGAAAGCTGAATGACAATACTAATATTAGACAAAGTAGAAATCAGAGTCAGGTAATTAATAAGGATAAAGAGGGACATTGCATAATAATATTAATAAAAAGATCAACTTATCAAAAAGCCATGACAATCCGAACCATGTAGTCACAACAACAGGGTTTCAAAATACGTGAAGCAATATTGATAGAACTGAAAGGAGAAACGAGCAGATTCACAATTACAGGCGGACACGTCAACACTTCCCTCTCAGTGACTGACGGAGCATGCTAACAGGAAATGGGCAGGTATGTAAAAGAATGGACATCACCAACCCACTTGCACTCATTGACTTTTATCAAACACTCCCCCCAACAGCAGCCGAATACATATTTTTTTCAAGGTTCCATGGAACATTCACCAAGACAGATGCTATTCTCTGTTGTAAAACTAAACTAAGTGCATCAAAATGCTACAAAATATGTTCTCTGGCTAATTTAATTAAACTAGAAATCAGTAACAGAAAGATATCAAGAAAATCCCCAAACCCGTGGAAATGAAAAAACACCCTTCTAAATAGCTCACGCATCAAAGAAGAAGTTTCAAGAGAAATTAGAAAATATTTTGAATGGAGTGAAAATAAAAATACAACATACCAAGATTTGTGGTGCAGCTAATGTAGTGCTTAGTGGCAAATTTATAGCATGAAAAGCAGATAGTAGAAAAGTATGATCGGCAAAGAATGACCTCCCCAAAATGTCTACACCTTAACACTCAGAACCTGTGAATATGGTATGTTATAAGGCAAAGAGGAACTGAGGTAGCAGATGGAATTAAGCTTGCTAATCAGCTGACTTTAAATTTTTTTGTTTTGCCTCATTCTGTTGCCTGGGCTGGAGTGCAGTGGTGTCATCACAGCTCACTGCAACCTCCAGCTCCTGGGCTCAAGTGATCCTCCTGCCTCAGCCTCCCGAGCAGCTGGGACTACAGGTGCGCACCATCAAGCCTGGCTAATTTTTCTATTTTTTGTAGAGACGGGGTCTTGCTCTTGCTCAGGCTGATCTCGAACTCCTGGCCTCAAACAATCCTCCTGTCTCGGCCTCCCAGAGTGCTAGGATGACAGGCATGAGCCACCGCGCCCGGCCAGCAGCTGACTTCCAAATAAGGAGATGGTTCTGGATTATCCAGAATAGTGTAGTCACAGTGTAGCCCAGTGTAGTCACAAGGGTCCTTCTAGGTGGAAAGATGAGACAAAAGAGAGAAAATCACAAAAATGGCAGCGTGAAATAGACTTGACCCGACACTGCGGGCTTGGCTGATGGAGGAAGAGAACCAGAACTCAAGGACCACGGTGCTCTCTACAAGCCGGGAGGGCGAAGGAATCGCTTCTCCCCAAGAACATCCGGAAGGAAGGCAGGCCTGCTGACACCTTTATTTTAACCCAGGGAGACACATTTCAGACTTCTGGCCTCTAGAGCTGCAAGCTAATAATTGTATGTTGTTTAAGCCACTAAGTTTGTGGTAATTTATTACAGCAGCAATAGGAAACGGACACAAGAGAAAAGTCTCAAATTTGTGAGCTCTGCATTCACCCTGAGAAACTAGGAAAAGGACAGCAAACAGAGCGCACGGTAAGGAGCGGAAAGGAAACAAGACAGACGAGTAGAGGAATCAATACAATTGAAAACAGGAGAACAATAGAGAAATCAATGAAACTATAATTGGGTTTTTAAAAAGATTAATTACACTGCTACTGAGAGAACCATTGCTGGATTCTTGCTCGCTGCTCATGCCGCTTTGAATTGGCGTCACCTGTGGCCAGACGCATCGATCTCCAGCACCCTGTCAGGGTAGCGGCCCCCTCCTTGAGCTCAGGACCCTGGGCTGTGAGGACCCAGGGGACGCTCTCTCGTGAGGCCCATGCAGAATGTAACAAGCGACACCCGGTCTCAAGCTCGGGGTATCTTCCCTGGATAAAGCCCTGGCTCCTCATGCCTCTCGAGGGCAACACGCAAGGCTTTCTTAACATCTTTGCCACTGAGAATCCGTGTTACCCAAGGCACCGTACCGTACATGACCGTGAGGTGTGGTTTCACTATCGGGTTAGAGCTAGACTCTGGTCCACTATGCGTTGAACAGAGCTTTGTGGAATAGACTGGGACTCCAGGTGTCACATTACTCAGTACCCATGAGACAGGATATTTCAATTTATAAACAACAGGATTATTAGCAAATTTTTGGAACACAACTTATTTTTAGCTGGTGGATACCACGTGTTATTACATGTGAAGTGAGGGTCACTTTATAGGACTATGAAAGGATTTTAGGAAAGAGGAAGACACTAAGGCCTGGGCAGCTGGGCAGGGTTCCTGGAAGAGGCCACGGCCCTTATCAACGAGGGGAGGAAGAGGATAATGGGGACGCCTCAGTTTCCAACTTGGGGGCCCGAGGCGAGGGACGCCAGCGCTATGGAGTCACACTGGGACGTCCGGAAAATGATTAGGTTTTGGAGAGAGTTGCTACGGTGGGTTTTGGCCATGTTTTTGGTGCTGGTGGTGACAGTGAGATAAACCAGACTGGGCTGGGGGTCTCCTGGGTTGAAGATGCACACCCGGAGTCACGGGAGCCAGAGGGACCGGAAGGTCAGCCCGAGAGAGTGGGCAGAGGGCAAAGGGGAGACGGTCCTGGGGGACACCAGCATCTCGGGGGAAGCAGAGAAAGACGCCAAGGGAACTAAGGAGGAAGGACGGAGGAGGACAACTCCCGAAAGCCAACCAGGGAAGAGAACGCCAAGGAGAGAGCAGTGGCGCCACATCAACGTCAGGGGGTTACCTTGGACAGATGCGGACCAGAGCCCACTGGACCTGGCGGTGCAGAGACCCCAGGAGGCGCTGGCTGCGGGGTTCATGACGGGAGGGTGGTGGACGGTGGTCCTGGGGCTTAGAGTAGAGTTTGACTCGAGATCACAGAGAGCGTGGCAGGGAGGGGCGGGAGGCCTAGGAGAAGGGTGTCTGTGTGCGTGTGTGCTCACGACTGAGCCCGGGAGACGTGTGCAGGCCGGTGTGGCTGGGGGTGGGGCCAGGGCGCACAGGGCGAGGGCTCAGGAGGGGCGTCCGAGTCGAGAGCACAGGGGAGTGAACCTTGAGCAGGGGAAGGACCCACTCTTGCCAAAAGAAAAAACAAAGTAATGGGGGATCAGTGACAGTGGCACAGTGGGGACTTGGGGACCGGCGGGAGTTCCCCAGCACACACAGGGAAGAGGTGTCTAGGCAGATGACACGGGGAGCGCTACGGCAGGGTGGGCTTGAGACCCAGCGGAAGGCTGGGGAGCGAGAACCCGCAGGGCCGAGGGTCAGAAGTGTGTACCTTGTGCACCCCGTGTCCTTGCCACCCGCCTCAAGTCCATCCCTTGTGCCTCCCCCGGCAGGGCGCAGACTGGGGTGTACCTCGCGCAGGAAAGACTCCTGCCCTTCTGCTGGGTGCTGCTCCGCTGCTTCCTCACCTCATGGGCCAAGACGGCTTCTGGTGCTCCAGCCATTTCATCTGCAGTTTAGGCAGCAGGAAGGAGAAAGAGAGGAACAAAGTGAGTCCCCTCTCTTTTAAGGAGACTTCCTGGAAGTTCCCTCAACACTTTGGTTTTCATGCCTTTGGCTGCGGTGCTGAGTTGGCAGTAAGACCAAGAAGCATGTTCTGCTCAGAGCAGAGTCAGAGGGGCTCTCCCGATGGGGACAGGGACCACCAGTCAGCGCGTGGGCAGGCGCTCAGAGCCAGGTCGTCGCCTCTGACCCCACACCTGTACCCACACTGCACGAGGACCCTGTCTTCTCAGTTGACCCAAACCCAGGGTGCAGGGTCTCCCCGTCTCAGGGTGATGCCTCCTCTGAGCCGGCCCCGGCCCTGGGGGTCTTGCTTCTGGAGCCCCAGGGCCCCTGCGTGCTGCTCGTGCGAGCCTTGGATGGCCGAGCTCTGTGAGAGCGGGGTCTTCCCTCCTTCAGGAGGACGGCCTGTGCAGGCGTCCAGACTGACCACGGGCTCTTTTCCAAACACAAGGTTTGTGCGAAATAACTGCTGTTCAGATGCCTCGTCCAAAGACTGATGTTTGCTTAAAGACCCTCAGAGCCTCCAGTCAAAGGCAGCCAGGAGGGTCCCTGGGCTGGGGCAGGGCTGCAGCCCCGCCACCTCCTCCAGCCCAGTGCTGACTCCTTAGGGCTCAAACCCCCCGGTTTACTTTCCAACAAAAGTTGCCTGAGAAGGGCTGTTGTAGGAGGAGCCTGATTTCTGAACATTCTGTTTCAACAGGGTTAACAGGGAAACTGAGACCAGAATTCAATTGACTTGCTCAAGGTCCCAGAGTCTGTGGGAGCCAGGGCTTGGTCTGAGTCACCGTAGGGCTTCCTGACCTGCACTCCCAGCTGCTTGACTGTGTGATGTGTCTCCCTGCCTGAGCAGGTGGTGTATAACTTCTCTCCTGTGTGTGCATGTGTGTGTGAGCATGTGCGCCTCTGTGTACGTGTGCATGTGCACATGTGCATGTGTGTACATGTGTGCCTCTGTGTACGTGTGGTGTGTGTATGCCTCTGTGTGTGTGCTGTGTTTGCACGTGCCTATGTGTGCGTGTGCATGCGTGTGCGTGAGTGCGTGCTCATAAAGGTTGTCTTTGCTCTCACAAAGTGGGCTGGGCCTCAGACCCCTGTGTGCTGTTTCTGCAGAACCAGCAAGGAGCAGGCCTGGGAGAAAGAGCCAACTCGTGACCAATTGACAAGGAAAGTGGGCTTAAAAGCCACGTCCCCGGACTTTGGCTTCCCTAGAGGTCCAGGTGATTTCCCAGGTGAGCAGGGCAGGGCCGGGCAGGGTGGGCGGGTGAGCACACCACTCTGCTCTATGGAGCTTTTGTGCTAATGACAGGTCACACCTGTGTCCCCTGTGATCAGAGCCTATTGTGTAGGAGTGTGTGTGCTTTGAAGTATCCAGATCTCCCCGGGGTCAGGATAGGAAAACATGGAAAGGTGAGTGGCTGAGGCCCAGACAACTGTACCCCAGGGTCCCAGCAGGATCTGAACTCAGGGCCTGGCCCTCCTGGGAATGCAGCATCCTAAGGGCTCTTGCTCGCTGGGAGAGATATGGGTTTTCCCCTCCTGGTGTTTTAGGGGCTCAAGACTCCTCTCAGGGGGCCAGGTCTGACTTCTTGTCCTATTAGACACTTTTCTTGGGGTCATATGCAGGCTTATTCTGTGTGGGCGGCTTGAGGGGTATGCCCACCAGGCTGGGGCTGAGCCTGAGGGCACCCCCCCAACACACTAGCCTCCCCCTCCCCACGTGCACATATGTAATTTTAAGAGGGAAAATCTGAGGTAGACTGGGGGTCCGGTCAGCAGGAGGTCAAGGGGTAAGCAGTGTGTGCAGCTCTGGGGGACCCCAGCAGTGTTGGATGTGGCTGGGGGAGCAGAGCCCCAAACCCTAGCAGGGGAGGGGGCTGTCTGAGCAGCCCGGGGAGCCCGACACCTGGTGCTGGGAGGGGCTGGGCTGGCTCCTGGGCGGAAAGCAGGCTGAGTGGGCGCAGTGGCAGGAAAGCCCAGAGCTCCCTCTGCTCTCTGCCGCCTGGGCAACAGTTGCCTGGGGACTGGAGGCTCTCCTTTAGGCAGCTGGAGATGTTCAGGGGATGCCCTTAGTTTAGACCAGTGGTTCCCAAATGTGGGCCCAGGACCTGCAGCATCAGCTTCCATGGAGCTGGTTGGAAAAGCAGCATCTGCCGCCTACCCTGACCCGCTGAGCAGAAGCTCTAGGCGGGCGTGTGCTTTAACACACGAGCCCTCCAGGACCTGAGTCGGAGGCAGTTATGGTTTGAGCATCCCCAGGATTGACTTTGGGTGTGGGGGCTGGGGTGCAGCGTCCCTCCCCTGACCAGGAGCTGAGTGGGCAAGAAGACCTCATCACCCCAGCCAGCCGGCTCCCAGCCCAGCCCACTCTCCCCACTGCGGGGCTCAGCCTCATCCTGCAAGTGCAAGAACCTACTTCCCTTCTTCCCCTGCTCCCCCCGCCACCCCGGGCTTCTCACCCAGGTAGTCACGAAATAGAACCTGCGGGGCATGGGGCATACTCCCAAAAGGCAACCACACCCAGAAACCTCTTCATTTGAAGTTTTGCTCGTGTCAAAATGTGGGCACATTTCCAATGCTCTAGTCCACGACAAGGCCTGTTTGTTTTAATATGAAAAAGTTGATTTGCCACAGAGCACATCCATTGTTGTGCTACTCTCCTGGCTCAGGCCTCAAGTAGTGTTGGGAGGGCAGCGCCCTCGGTCCAAGCTGGCATCAGGTTCCCGGCCACCCCTGGCCACCCCTGGGGCCCCCTTTCTGCCTTGGGGGAGCGTCAGCACCAACTGTCCTCACCACACTACTGACTGAGTGCCTACGAGGCGCGGATCCCTCCTAAACACTCTTTTATTTAATTCAGTTCTCAAGACGACCTTGCAAGGTTTCTCCAGTGTACAAGGACACGGGTGCACAGGGCACGTGAAGACACGTGTCTGGGATTGCAGTAAATGGTTCAGGATTGGCCAAGGGACTTGAGATCAGTGCAGAGGTCACTAAGCTGGGGGCTTTAGCTGACCACGTCCAGCAGTTCTCAAGGGAAAGTCCCGGGAAAGGCAGCAGCATCACTCCAGAATCTGTTAGAAATCCAAACCCCCAGTGTTCCTTGCCTCCAACCAAACCAAAAACTGCGGGGTGGGGCCCAGCAGTTGGTGTCCAGGGGTTTGGATGCCTGCTTCAGTTTGAGAACCACCGGCTCATACCAAAATCCTAATGTTTACTCCAGTGGATGTCAACCTGCAGACCCACGCTTAGGGGAGCGGCCACAGTGCAAGTCCCCCACCGCCCAGCCCAGGGCAGCTCTGCAGGGCTCAGAGAGGGCCTCTGGATCCACCCAGAATGGCTCCTTACATCAGTGGGGGCCCCTCCCCTCCAGGGGCTCCTGGTCAGGGCCGCATTTCCCTCCCAGATAAATCACCAGCACCCAGACTCCTGTCTCAGAGGATTTGGGGGCAAACCCAAACTAAGACATACATGTAAACAGAAAGTTTATACATATCTCTATGAATTCCATGATAGGCTTGTAGCATTTCCACAGTTACAAAATGAAACACTTCTACAGATTAATAGCAGTCTTTAAAACCAATGCAACTCAAATTGGCAGCATTAATTGATTGTGACAGATGAATTGTCTGTGGGCACTTAGTGGCAGGTTGCAGTGAGGCCGTGGTCCCACTGTGCGCTGTGGCTGTCCCAAGCTGACAGGGCTGGACTGCAGCTTTGAACCCTGGGGAAGATGAGTTCACACCATTGACCAAGAGTGTCCTTAGGCCTGGGCATCAACCTCTGCCTCTGTGTGTTCCTACTGGCTGTGACAATGAGTCGTGTTCTCGGGTCATGGAAAGTACCCAGGGCTGTTCACTTGCACCACATGACCCAGAATGGGCCTGCTTTTTTTCCTGATCATGTTTCGCTTATTAAAAAAAAATTGTGATAAAATGCACTTAACACAAAATTTGCCATTTTAACCATTTTCAAGTGTGCAGTTCAGTGGCATTAAGCACATTCATGCTGTTGTGCCACCACCATTACCATCCATCTGCAGAACTTTTCATCTTCCCAAACAGAAACTCTGTCCCAGTTATACACTGTCAATCTCCCCTCAGCCCCTGGCAACCACCATCCTATGTTCTATCTCTGCGAATTGACTACTCTAGGCACCTTATGTGAGTGGAGTCATGTGGTATTTGTCCTTTTGTGACTGGCTTATTCACTTAGCATAATGTCCTGAAGGTCCATCCACACTGTAGCATGTGGCAGGATTTCCTTCCTTTTTAAGGCTGAACAATATTCCATTGTATGTATATACCACATTTTGCTTGTCCACTCATGCTTCAATGGGCATGTGGGTTGTTTCCATGTCTGGGCTCTTGTGAACACTGCTGCTGTGAACATGGGTGTGCACATACGTGATTGGGTCTCCCTCCTTCCAATTCTGTTGGGTATATACCCAGGAGTGGAATTGCTGGATCTTATGGTAACAGAATGTACTTTTAATAATTTTTTAAAGATTATCACAGGAAAGCAAATAAAAATTAAGAAAGTACCTGTTGGTCTTTGTGAATACCTCTTCAGATCGAGGGATCCATGGCCGCGGACAGGAGGAACACTGCTTGTTCTGGTTTGGGTTTCCCACAGAAGCAGACCCAACACTGTGACGTGGTGCAGGGAGGTTATTTGGGACGTGACCTTGAACAGGCCTGTGAGTGGTGGTGGAGCAAGGCTCCCAGGAGGGCCCAATGGACTGACTCGGTATGGGACCCGCGCTCCCAGCTGCACTGCTGGGCCCAGTCCTGGCTCCTGTCCCTGCTCGTGTGACCTCAGGCTGTGGGCGACCTTGGGCAGTGGGGTGCTCACTGTCTTTAGAGAATCCCCAAACAGGCCACGAGTCTGTGTGCTGTTTGTCGTCTCCATGCATCAGCGGTTCTGAATGGTGCTGGAGATAAAATACTTTTCCCTGGAAGAACATTTGTGTTCTCAACAATGGCTCTAATGGTTACTGCTGAACTTTAATAATATACATGTAAGATTCAAACTGGCACTTTATTCTACTTATGCCTTAGTAAGTACCATATTCTGTGCAGAAGTCAATTTGGAGACTCCCAGTTCCATGGGTGGTTGGATGCGTGAGTTTGTTTCCAGAGGAAGTTCACAATGGCTCAGCATCCTTTCAGGTCCACTTGGGAATGGCGTGTGACCCTCCACAGCCCCCGGGGTGATATATGTCCCTGTGTTTATGCCGTGTTTTGAAATAAACAGTGATAACAATGGTTATAAAGACAAAGAAGCAGAGCCCAAATTACTGCAGTTCTGTTCTGCTGTGGCCACTAGGCTGACATAGGTGCAAACTCTCAGGGGAATATTTTTATGTGGTAAGTGCCAGTTTAGTCCACTCATGACATGGATTTGCTTCATTTCATGATACTTTTGCCATTTTTAGCATAGAGGACAGAGCCGTAAACATGTTCTGCTTCCATCCCGACCCATGTTCCCACCTGAGTGAGGGCTAATGGCCGTGTCTCCTCACAGGGCTGGGTGCCCGTGACGTCTGTCCACGCAGAGGCTCAACCCAGAGCCCTGGGCAGAGAAAGGCCCTGCAGCCGCAGCTTCGGGGAGAAGAAGCCTGGCCACTTTGCTGGACGTTTGCAGTTGAGCCTGGCGTCTGACTGAAGGATTATAGCGAGCCTGTCCCTGGGGAGGGGCCGTGTGAGGCAGCATTTTGCAGCTATGACATCCCCAGAAATGCATACCCTGGAGGGGGTATCTTGTGTATGACCTAACCTAGATATTTCATTTTTAGGAGAATAAACTTGTTCCTTCAAAAATATTTACTGAACTTCATCCATGAGCTGAAGTCCCAGTTGTCCTGCCTGAGATAAATGTAATGTGTACGTTAAGAAAATTGTAGTGAAAATACAATTTTACATGTTCTCCACTGCCCATTTAAACTTTCTTCGGTTGGGGGGTGGGTGCCTTCCCTGCTGTCTGGGCTGAAGACGTGGCCGCCCCTCCACCCATCTGCACCTGCTTAGGTTATAAGCTGTCCTCAGTCACTTCGGGCCACAAGAAATAATTCATCTTAATTTTTAGGGTGGAAGTCAGTAGTGGGAGTCTGGGCAGGAACCACTTTCCTACTTCTCCTTGTGGGCTCCTTCTTTACCATCCCCAGCCCCCAACTTTCCTGGAGAGTTCCCGGGTGGCTGGAGGGAGGACACGGATGGAAACACAGGAGGCCACGTGCTCGCTGGGGCTTTGGTGGCTGTCTGTCCTCCCCATCCTGGCCCGTCTGGAATTGCTTGGGGCTGATGCAGCTCTGTTCTGGTTGGGCACTGATGGCTCCTTTTACATCCCCTGCAGTTCCGTTGCCCTATGTGATTGCAGGCCCCTCTGTGTGCCAGTGCGGGGGCCGGCCCCTCTACCTCTCACGCTAAATGTTTCCCTGAGGGGGCGTCACCAGACCCCAGGCTACCATGACCCCGGACCATCGGGAACACGTGTCATGTTCTCACAGTTGTCCTGTGAAAGCTCTGTCCCTCTCGGCCTGGCATCAGGCGGTGTCAGCCTCCCCCACCAGGGCCAGGCCAACGTGTTCCTGACCAGATCTCGCTGCTCAGAGTAACAGCTGTGAACCAGCGTCCTCACTGTTTCCTTCGCATGTTCTGCATAGCTGGCTGGTGTGTCTCCACCTGGGTGTTTCACACCTGGTATATCTTCATATCTGGGTTGGACACTTAGGTCTTAACTTCCTACCATTTTTGGAGGGAGACGTGATGTATGCAAATGAACGTGGTGCAGGGTGGACAATGCCCAGCGGCCTGAGGAAGTGTGGGCGAAGAGGAGGGAGCCTCTTGCAGCTGGGCGGGCTGAGGAACTCCTACCTGGCCTTGAGGATGGGCCCGGGTAGCTGTGCGAGGAGGGACAGGCAGGAAGCAGTGGGAGAACTGTGAGCTCTTGGGAAGGGCCGGCGGCCAAGGCCTGCCCCCATGGACCTGTTGGTCCTGCTGGGGTCATTGCAGACGATGACGGTGCCTAACACGCGATGACCCCGTGCTGAGTGAAGCTGACCAGCACGGGCCTGTCTTCCTCTGGGCCACACATTTCCTAGCAGAATGGCTGCCCATCACCACACCTTTTTGTCCTTTAAAAGTTTCCAGAATATTCTGAGCTTACATAAACACACAATGTTCTGCTTTTATTATAAGAGTAAAATAGGATGGCCTTTTTCATATGTGGACACCCCAAGGCACACTGGACCTGATTTCTACAATTTTAATAAAGTGAAACATTTTGGAAAACAAACAAGAAAAACAAGGAAACTGTACCCTTGCTCTCCTCTCTGACTTTTTATTCCTTTATTTGTGTATGTACTTTAGGAAACGGCTTTGAAGTGCCTCAGAGCCTCGAGGTGGGGAGAGGGTGGCGCTGCTGCCTGGGAGCGGCAGGTTTCCCTGCGGAGTGCAGGTGGGTGCAGGCATGGTGACAGTGGCAACAAATGTAGCACAGCCTTTCCCTTTGATGTGCCAAGATTAAACATCACGTCCAGTGAGAGCTGCAAGCTGGACTGAAATCTGATAATAGGGAAGCCTGATACCTTTGGGGCCAAAGCCCCATAAAGATAAAAATCAGATTATTAATGACAGTTTCCAGTTTTTAAAAAAAGACCTAAGACGTGTTTGCTCAGCAGGCCGTGTGCAGACGCTCCTGCCGGCAAACACGTGCGGACCACATGCTTGCAAATGGGCAAGTCTCCTCTGCTCAGCTTGCAGAGCCAACGCTGCCAGCACAGACCCCCGAGCGCTCCACGTCCTGCTCGCTCCTGTGAGGGGCTCAGCGTGAGACCAGGGCCAGCTCCTCTGCACTCCTTGCGTCTCCGTGTGTGCTCTGCAGGGCATTTTCCTGGCAGAGGCGGGGACCCATGCTGACTTCCGAGTCAGGTTTCAGCCCCGACCTGGAGGCTGCAGAAGGGGACGATGTCTGTGTCTCTTTGGCGGGTGGGGGCTGCAGGAGCTGAAGCTCACCACCTTGTGTTTGGGTGGGAGGCTGGGGAAAGAGGTACAACCGCCCGGGCGACAGGCTTATCTATAGGCACAATGGGGGACTGAGATTTGAGAGGCACCCCCAAGAGGTTCCACTGGCTCCAGTTGGGAACGTGACTAGGGACGGGGCCCTTTGTGTTTGAGCCTCAGTTTCCTCAGCTGTAACTGCGGAGGGGGGCTGGGGTCTGACCAATTGGACGACTGTGGTCCTCTACACCTCTAATCCCTGGTATCGGCCATCAACACCTCAGTGTAAAGTAGCCCATCGGATCACTTTCTGAGGGTGGGACTCAGTACAGACACTCACAGAGTATATTAATAGAAGAGACAGGAGGGACGTTTCCAAGTGTGGGGAACCACCTGGGCCAGAGGCTTTAGGGGAGCCCTGGCCAGGCGGCAGGAGGGTGCTGAGGGCGTGGCTGGAATGTGGGTGTTGGGCGGTAGGGACAGGAGAGGTGCTGGGAAAATGCAGGTGTGTCGGGGGGTGGAGGTAGTCTCCAGGTACCAGGCTTGTCCGGGGACACTTGACAAGGTATCACCCTCTGCGGTGTTTCCTCCTCTGAGCCTCCTCAGAGATGCCAGCCCTGTCTCTATTCATCTTGGATAAAAACCAAGGCTCACAGAGGCGGGTATATCAATCAGGGTTGACTACAGGCTGGGCCTCATCACCACAGGGCATTTAATTTGTTATTTGGAGTGATCCAACTGTGAAGTCTGCCACCGTGTTGGCCTTTCTCATCCTCGGCCCTGTGGAGAGGCAGCTCGGCCAGATAAGGAGTCCGTGGAGCTCCGGGACAGTTCATGCGTCCAATGAGCTGGTGCAGGCCCTTGGAGACACCTCCGAGAGGTCAGGGCCTGCGGCGCTAGCTGCACGGTGGCTCCGAGGACAGCTGCGTAGAAGGCTGGGGTTAGCGTCAGACCAGACTTCCCGGCTCCCAGCACTCACTGGTCTTCATGCCGCTGCGACTCTGATGTCAACGATGGAGGCCAGGGTCCCACCTCCTCTGGAGGTCGCTGGAGGACTCTCGCGTCTATGGGAAACCACCGTGCCTGGACTGTGGCACAGGAGTGCTCAATCAGACGGCTGCTGGCCCCTCATCATCCCCTCGTGCAGTTTACCTGTGGGCTACCAGAAAAGCACAGAGCAGAGGTGTGGATGTTTGATTAAACGCTTCCTGAGCCTGAGGGCGGAGCCTTGTCTCAAGTGGGTCTGATGACATCGAGTCCTCCACGGAGGCAGACAAGAACGGGCCTGGGAGAAGTGGTCTCCATCCCACCCCATGCCCCCCCGTCACAGGAGGACAGGTCCAGCTGCATCTGTGTGCCCGTGGGAAGGCGGGTAGGGCATGAAGGGCCACTTGCTAGGCAATAGTGACTCATCATTTGAAGAGGAAAAGTGCCCGGGAGTTGGAGGTCAGGAAATGTCGGTCATTTGCTTCCTCTGGGTTTGAATTTAACCTGCTGAGAGTTTAGCCTGCTTATGCATTTCCAGGGTGTTTCCGGCCCCGTGAACTCGCACTGGGTGTGAGAAGAGCAGGTCGGACAGCCTGTGCCCCTCCAGATTCTGGTCAGTTGGTCTGGAGCACCTGGGCACAGGGACTTTTCAGAGCTGCCCGGGGAACTCTGGTGTGAGCCGAGCTTGAGAATCTCTGCTCCAAATCTTGATATTCTAAGATATAAAGGAACAAATGTCGATCAGCTTCTGCCAGTCACCTATCCTATGCCATCCCCTCGTGCTCCTCTGAAACCACAGCCCTCGAGTATCTCAATCGAGCTGGGAACCAGAGGCCCTGGAGCCCCTACATCGTGAGCTGAATTCTGGGCTCCTGGACCACATTTCGGGCCTGTTCCTCACCCTTGCTTCCCAAGGAAGTTTTGCCTACTTTTGGCCAGCAGTGAGATCACTTGTTTCTAATTAGGCAAATGACCTACCTGAATTTCACCTTAAAGTCTGTCCAACTGTGGAAACTCAAGGCTTCGCTACTGCTTTCCTCGTGCGATGCTGACTTATAGGGAGAGATCTTCATTTATCTGAAAGTCCAAAGGTGTGTTAGGATTGTTCCAAAACTCTGTGTGATGTTTATTTATCTAGAAAAAAACACATACCCACACAATGAGAAAATACAATCCCTCCTGCAGCATGGAGATCCTTGACCAGACATCAGTCTAGCAAGATGCACACTGCCCCCCGCCCCAACAGATGCTTTCATGAGGAGTGGGCCATCACAGTCCCAGACCCCTCCACCTCTCAGAGCAGAGTGTGCACCTGCTGGACTGGAGAGGGGGGCACACTGACTGTGCTGGCCTCTGGTTGTTCACGGTAGATCTGCAGCTGGAGCTCTGCCTGTGTCAAAAAGTGTCTGCAAAATAACAGAGCCATGTTGTCACCATATGATGCCTTCTGCAGATGCTGCGGGTGCTGCAGCACACAGGTGGGGAGGATCGCAGCCCAGGGCTGCCCTGTCCACGGTGGTGCTAGAGCTCGCTCTTGGTGCTATTCACATGGCTGAGGTCAGACCTCACTGCCACCCACAGCCCGTGGCCAACCTACCTCCCTCCCTGCTCATTGCTACCCACCAAGTTATATTGGTTTGACTTGAGAAAAAAATTGTGCCTGTGAATCTGCTTCAGTATCTTCATCTAAAAAAATGGACATCCAAAATACTGGTGTAATTGGGGCCATTTTGGATGTAGACACAGTCAAAAAACGTATCAAGGAATGCACAAAACTCTATGTTCATAGGCTGGGCAAGGTGGCTCACACCTGTAATCCTAGCACTTTGGGAGGCTGAGGCAGGAGGATTGCTTGAGGCCAGGCGTTCAAGACCAGTCTAAGCAAGAGCGAGAACCTCCCTCCTGCCTGCCGTCTCTACAAAAAATAGAAAAATTAGCCGAGCGTGGTGGTGCGTGCCTTTAGTCTCAGCTACTCGGGAGGCTGAAGCAGGAGGACCACCCGAGCCCAGGAGTTTGGGGTTGCAGTGAGCTAGGATGACACCACTGTACTGTAGCCCAGATGACAGAGCAAGACCCTGTCTCAAAAACAAATAAAAAAACTCTCTATGTTCCTGGATTCTGAATCTCCACCCATAGAACGTCCCAAGACAAGAAGTTGCTTCCCAGGACCAGAGACTTACAGACTTCTGCAGCCACGGGAAAGAAACATTCTGATTTTTCTTTCTCCAATGTGAGCCTGGTGGGTTAGTTGCATGATCAATATTGGTTACAAATTCCCCACTTGCTTTTAAACTGTGGTAATGCACCTGCCTCCAACTACAACAAATTGAGCACAGCGTGACTTAATTGATACTCCTCTAATTTTGGCTTAAAATCTTCTGACTTCAACATTTAATAGTATTTGATATCAGCTGTGCAACATGCCACCAAAGACAGACTATCTCTAAAAAATAACATCCCACATATTTCAAAATAGTAGCATTTGCTCTGTCAACTCATGTTTCTGGCCAAATATGGAAAGAGAGATCCCCTTTGCCAAAGCTGTGTTGGACCTTTGAACAAGGTGGTTCTCTGCAATGACGCTTGGTGAGAACATGTTCTCCTGGTAGACCTTGGCCACATTTCACATTTGCATAGGCCTTTAATCTCTGTGGCAGCCAGAGCACTTGGCAAGAGTTCCCTCCGTTGTGGTCTGAGGTGGGGAGCTCAGTCAGGGTGGGTTTACCATGAATGAGAGTCTGGAAATCGGCTGTTTTATAGCCAGAGATACAGATCTGGGGGAGCAGGAAGTAAACGGGACAAGAATTAGAAACCAGGTGCCTTCACTTCCAACCCAGCAGCCATGCTCCCTCTCTCTGGACGCATGAGTGCATTCGTGGGCAGCCTGAGTTCTGAGAATGAATGTGACACGGGGTGGAATCAAGGGTTAACGTCCACGCTTGAGTGCAGAGCCTGCAAGCCTGGGTGGTCACTGCACATTTCTTTCCACTGGGCGATGCCATGCGTGCTTTCAAAAGCTCATTAGAGACGCCCCTCCCTTTGAAAGGCACAGAGCTGTTTCATGCTGTTTCATGTGCCGGCTTCAATTTGTCTATGATGCTACTCCAAAGAGCTGGTGACTACAAGAGGGTGTGCTTGTGAAACCGGAGGCGTCTCCCTGCCTGCAGTTCTGGGGACAGCATCTCACTGTGCTGGGGATGAAGGCGCTGGGCAGGCCCAGATGTCAGGGTGCTGTTTTTCATTCTCAGTTTGGCTCTGCCTCTGAATGTGTGAGGCCTATACCCTCTTCCAGGAAGGTCAATTTCAGTACTTTGATTCTGCTTTACAAAAGTAGAGGAAATCGAGTACAGACTCCTGAAATATTAGTAATGCCAGAGTTCGTGTTACATTATTTTTAAGTTTTGGAAAAGATGATCTGGGAAGATGGGGGACATGAATATCCTTCTCCTTAAGCTGGTTAATGTTTCCACTCTCCCCTTCTGCCTGCTTCTCCACTAGACACCCTGTCCAGCATCCCTGCTGCCCTGAGGTTGGGCTGTCCTGGGAAGGTGTCTGCAGCTGGGGCTGCAAGTTGGGCTGGCTCCATGTGAGTGATGGAAACTCCTCTCTGTTTCCCTGGCCCAGGGCCCAGCTCCCCATTCCCTCTCCCTGGGGCTCTGACGAAGTATGCAGTGCATGCATGAGCAAGTTGCCTGTGTGTCTGCTTACCTTGGCATCCTAAACCCTCCAGCCCCATCTTCCCTGTGTGAAAATACTCACGACAAGCTTCTGCCTGTTTCCACTTTCAGTGTGTGTTCCGTTCAGCTTGCCGCTTTTTTGGAAAGAGAGATCCTGTGGCTGCATTGAACTCATACAAAGACCTTTGTGCTGGCTGAGTAGCGAGGGGACCTTCATGTGACTGGCAAGTGACTCGGTTCCCCTGGGTTGCATCATGCTTTGGGGGCACGAGGTAAGCATGGGAAGCTCCAAGGGGGTCATGTCCCTGGGGAAAGGTGCATAACAGTGGATTCTGTGTCAATATTCTTTTAAGCTGGTGCCCAGTTTGCATCAGAGAAAAGGCTGTTCCCAAATGGGGGGAGTCAGTGAACTTGTAGAATGTCACCAACCTGTCCAGGAGGTCGTAACCTCCAAGGCAGTCACAAGACTGCCGGGTCATCAGGCATAATGGCCCCAACTGACTAGCCTCAGGTTCTCTATGGGTTGCCAAGTGGGTGAGGCAATCAGGAGTCAGGACACAGGAACCTGGGGACAGGAAGACCCGGAGCTGGCTACGCAGGAGCACACTTTCCATACAGGATGGGTAGATGCCAGGCTCTGCCAATGTGATGGCCACCGTTGAGCAATGCCACACGGCTATAGAGGCTTTCTTAAGTTAAAAACAGGTTTAACTAAGATAGCTACATCTCTTTTTCAGAAGGGCCAACATGTCCACAGCCCCAGTCCCTACATCTGGGTGTTGCCCGGAAGCTACGGCACCAAGAGGAGAAAGAGAGAGAGCAACCACACTCCTGAGCGATCAAGACAGCTCTCGAGGTTCCCCGTGGCTGGAGACCTGTCCATCCGCGCCCCTCGTGCAGCTGCACTTTTGATCCCCAGCCTGCTGGTTTCAGTCCTCTGCTCCTGTCTATTTCAATGTCTGCCTTGGGGAGCTTGGGGCCAGTCGCGAAAATGGCGTGAACAGAGGCCAGCCATTTTCACTGGGAAACAAGCTTTAAGGAATAAATACCGTCTTTATCGACAGTTACCATTTATTTATTTACCCTGGGGTAAGCATTTCCATAATTACCCCCTTAATCACACAACTGCCCTATGCGGCGTTCTTCTTAAACCCATTTAGTGGATGAGGAAGCAGACACAGAGAGGTACACAGCTCACCTGAGGTCTGTCTCACCACTGGCTACTGGAAGAATCCAAATTCCAGTCCAGTGTACATTCCACACATCACAAGCTGAGAGTCAGAAAAGAAATGTAACTCTTCAACACTGAATAGTTCTTATATATGTGTCCCTTAACTGAAAGCAAAGCTCAAACCTCCTCCCAGTGCATTTGGCACTTTGATTATACTGTGACTCCTCACAGCACGTGCTCTGATCCTACGTGCCTTGATCGACACCATGCAGGCAGCACGAACCCTAAGTGGATTGAGGTGACTTGTGTTCCCATTATTTCTGGAAAGAAAGGAAAGGCAAAGAGAAAGGTGGTCCAAGAGATTTATCAGGCACACCCACCCTGATGCCCTCTGGTGGGGTTAGGATTACGAGATGAGGTGGGGATTTGTTATTTCAGTGAGGAGTCCAGGAACCCCCCCAAGGTCTTTGGTGGCTCCCAGATGTGTTTACGCTCAGAATACCCCTTCAATGGCATATTTTTTAGTTACTTTCAACAAGGGTTGAAATAGAAGGAAATTCTGCAAATCATAGTTGTTAGTTAAAAAGACAATGCATTGATTGGAGTTAGCAATGGTTTGCAATTATTCAGATCAGTATCAGTTCTCAGGGAATGGACTTCCTGGAGGGAAGCACAGGAGGGAAGTGCGGGTAATTTGAGTGTGGCCTTTTCCAAAAAGGTGTTGTGATTCTGTAACATTCCCTATGAGCTAGACTATAGTACCACTGGGCTTGGCCTTGAAGGGCATGTGGGTACTCCCCAGGCTTGCTCTGTGTCAGTGACACCTGGCTCACCACATGTGTGTGCTATGGTGGGTGCCCTGGGGGCAGAAGCTGGCTCTGATGCAAAGATCTGATGGAGAATTTATAAAGCAATATCTCATTCTGGTTGATGGTGACTAACTTGAGATATTGGGATGAAATAAGTTAAAAAGCTGTTTATAGAGGACAAGTAAATGTGAAAAAATAAAAGGAGCTTAAACATCCACCAAAATGAATATCAAGAAAAATCTGGCACCCCTCCTATTATGCCTGTCTTTTATCCTGGTCTGGTAACAAGGTTACATGGTGGGCTGCTTAGTGCCACTAGGAGAAAATGCTGAGTTTACAGTCATGTCTTCATTTCTGTGTCATCAGATTCCCTGGCTGTTTCATTAACATTTTGGAATTCTGTTTCCTTGTCATTTGGAGGCATTTAACCGTGACATATGGCAGAACCACAGGCAATTGAGAATAGATTAATCAATTTCTCCGCCACTGGAGACTTGAAGAAGACACATAACTCAAATCTTATATTAAATCTTAGAGGCAAAACCAAGTTTTTGTTTTACTTTATTTTTTTTGGAAGTGACCACAAATTTGATTACTTTGCATTCATTTTTAAGCAGAAATATTAACAGAGTTCAAGAAACACCAAAAGTTTTGTCAGAATAACAAAAAAATGAGATTATCTACAACATAAAACCAGCTGCGAACTCATTGACAGCCACTCCTGGGCAGCCGTCCCTGTGGGAGGTGCTTCCAAAGAACCGGGACTGTCAAGGGCCTGAACATACAACCTGCTCTCCCAAGAACGGCAGTCGGCCAGCAGAAGGTTGTGCACGGAGCTCAGTACTCTGATGTGGATTCCAGATCTCGAAAGGAGACCTCCACGTGAGCGAGGAAGACACCTGCTTCAGTGGCAGGGTGAGGAGAGGTCAAGCAATTTACCAAGAGGACAGAAGCAGTCGAGGAAGCCTTGGGAGAGTGGGTGGGACTCATGACCAGAGAAAAGCCTTTCCAGGAAGAAAGACGGTGGGAGGGGAGAGTGACAGACACTTGGGTGAGCGGGGTCATGGCTGACCGTGGCACCCGCGGGGACTGAGGCCGGGGCTCTGTGAGTCAGCACCGGAGAAGGAGTGGGTGGGAAAGCAGCAGGCCAGGCTCTGGGGGGCGACAGAACAGCTCAGGCAGTGGCCAGGCAGGCAGTTGGGGACCCAGAGAAGACCCTGGAGACCGAGGTGTCCAGAGAGCTGGGGGGCCCCTAGATACTGGCTCCAAGGGGAGCCTGGGAAATGCAGACTGTGCTCCTTCTTCTTGGCCACCGAGGGGTGGAGGGTGTGAAAGGAGACCTTGACACTGGAGACGCCGAGTTTGAGACTCCAACTCTGTTGCGTGGTGCAGCATTTGGCTGGCCTCTGTCTCTGGTTCCTGGGAAGCACCCTCTAAATCCTTGGATTTCCTGAGCGGTAGGGTGCCTTTCTATTCACGCTAGGCCCCTCCAACCGCACCAGAATTTATGCTAACAAGAAGACTCAGGACGGGGGCTAGTCACACCAGAAAGATCGACCTGGGATTAGAGGGTCAGAGCTTGGAGCCCCTATCAGCCTGACCTTGGGGAGGCGAGGCAGATGGAGACTGAGTTCCACAACAGGGCCAATGGTTTAGTCAATCATGCCTTCATAATGAGACCCCAGTAGAAACTCTGGACACCTAAAGCTTAGGGCAGCCTCCCTGGTTCATCACACATCCACATACCAGGAGGGCGATACATCCTGAGGACAGGGAAGCTTTGTATTTGGGACCCTCCCAAACCTCACCCTCTCTGTCTCTTCATCGGGATGGTCCTGAGTCGTATCCTTTATAATAAAACTATAATTGTAAGTATGGCACTTTCCTGACTTCTGTGAGTCATTCTAGTGAATGATCGAACTTGATGGAAACCCTCAGATTTGTAGCCAGCTGGTCAGAGGTCAGAAGTGTGGGTAGCCTGGGGATCCCTGTGCTTGTGGCTGGTCTGAAGTGGGGGGGTCTTATAAAGCACTAATTCTGCATGGCTTGTGTCAGGGCTGCATGGCAGACACTTTGGCATCAATGTGGTGGTGTCTACACCCTGACATGTTGTTCTTCATTGGATCAGATTGCGGGGAAGCCCAAGGGAGGAGACACAGCCTTGTGACCTTCTCTGTGTCAAGTAGCCCTGGTCATTTAATGTTGCTTAAAATGCCCTTTGTCAGGTTACTTTAAGTCTTCCAGGTTAAAAAAAAATTGATAGTGTCAATAAACACTAAGAGAAAACACTGTCACCTATGGTCATCTACAAGTTGTTGATGAGTCCAGCAGTCTAGGGTCAGGGACCATGTGGCATTTGGCACAGAATTTAGCATGGCCTTGACTACCCCCAATGGAATTTATTTTCTTCTCTGTAGAGTTCCTCTGCACTTTGTTTATCCCTGTGTTAGAATGTGTGTCACACCTATATGCACACCCTTCTTCCCTTATGGACTGCTCTTGTGGGTGGTGGAAGGCAGGTCTTTTACGTTTACACCCACCTGCAACACTTAGTGAATTGCATTCATAAAGTTGTAGTTTTGTAAAGACCCCACCAACAAAGCAGTGTGTCCAGAGGAAAAAAATCAGTCCCACTTGGTAGAATTGGCATTGTGCAATTTACTGACACAGTGTGTGCAGAGGCTTCAATTCGTTGTTACCCCTCAATGATCGCATCCCCCACTCTGAGAGCACCTGAGGGCCTGAGGCAGGTGGGCCCAGACCCTGACAATCTCCTTCCATGGTCTGCAGCCTCTGGATGCCTTTGTTCTGCAGCCTGCACTGGCGGGTCACTTCCTGGCAGAGTAGCCACGGGGCATTTTTTATCTCTCTTTGTTGTTGTTCAAAGTCCTTTAAAGAACAGAGTGTTTTAGCCCATTCTGGACTCCTGGATTCTTGTTGTGTGTATTTCTGTTCCTCCTCAGCATCATGCAGAAACTGACCATTCAGAAAGAGAGACAATTAGATATAAATGTGTTCTCTGCTGCTGCCTCTGGCAGAACATTTCTGAGTATCCTCAGCCAGGTGACCTTCCTTCCCTTGCTGTTTATTGTTTCCACTATCAAATGTTCCCCCAGCTGTGGCAGCCGGAGTTCAAAGCTGTCTCCTTGCAACGAGTGTGTCCTTGGTGGGTTTTCTGCAGAGCTGATTAATGCCGGCAGCGTGCGGATTCCTCCAGGCAGCAGCCCTCCATTGGGTCCTTCAAGGCAAATGAGAATCTGCCAGAAAGAAGTCATAAATCCCCCTTGCCTTGGGTCTTGCAGACTTTCTTCTGCAGAACCAGGAGAGTCAAATAATTTGAGTGTTTGTGTCATGCCTCTGTGATCACCCGACTGAGTTTCCAGTGCAGTGGGTGCTGTGCACGACAATGACTTGCAGACAGGCTGCCTGGCTTCCGAGCTCCACCACGTCATTAAAGATTGTAAACAGCCTTATCTATTTGTCCATGTTACCCGGTCCCGCAAACTGACGAACAGTAAAGAACGACCCCTGCATTGGAGCCGGAGGACACGGGGCAGTCTGTCACAATGGAGTTTTGGAATTGTGGCCAGACACGGCTTAGTAAAACTGCAATTAGTGGGTAGACAGAAAAACCTCGTCACCCAGGGCCTGGTTTTCTTCAGGATTGGCTGGGCCCTGCTCCTCATGCAGGGAGCATCTCTGAGGCATGGCTGGGGGCTTAGACCCGGTGGCCCACTGGCCTGATGCACGCCCTGCCGGGACAGTGACTGTCAGCGTGTCTGTAGGATGGGAGGGTAGCTGAAGGGAACGGCTCCTGCTGCCTGCAGAGGCAGCGGCCCCTGCTGTTCATCACGTGGCCTCTCACAGGGTGATGCATCTTGTTGACCTTGAGCGTGGTGAAACACTATGCCAGCAATTACTCACGACGGTTCCTGCCATAAACTCGGAGGAATTCCAGTTCATTGTCAGCAACCATTAGCCCAGAGACTGCTCAGTAATGATTCCGAGAAGGGCTGCCTTGAAGGCACTGGCTATTTTTCTTCTGTTTTTTACTCTGGATATGAATCCTAGAGAAAGTACAAAAGTGATCCCAGGAGAGGGCTTAGGTGAAGCCCTCTTAACTGAGCAGAATCAGAAAGACTGTTTCTTGACATAGAACTGGGCTTTGGAGAGAAATTAAGCAAGGTTGACAGGTACTGCAGCTGCGCAGTGTTGATTGCAGGGAAAGGAGACAGTCGGTTCTGCTTGTCCATCATTGTGGTAGGTTGTATTTTCCAAAGACGGTCACACCTATATATGTCCCATTCTCCACTGTGTGGGGGTGCTGTATTCCCTCTTTTTGGACCTAGACAGGCCTTTGTAACTGTCTCAACCAACAGAGCATGGCAGTGGGGGTGGTGCCTTTGTAACCAGATCATGAAAGTCATTACGTTTCTGCTCCTGATGTCCCCTACTTTTCAGACACTTGCTCTTGAGACCGAACTGCCATCCTGTGAGGAAGCCCAGGCCACAAGGAAAGGCCACGTGTGGGTGTCCAGCCAAAAGCTGACAATCAATATGGACCACCAGCCTTATGAGCAAATGTCTTTCAGCTGGTCCCTATCTCTGCTTCAAGTCCCCTAGGGGAGGCCACAGATACTGTGGGGCAGAGACAAGCCACCCTGCTGCTCCTTGTCTGAATTCCTGACCCACAGGAACTGTGAGGGGTGATGAAGGATTATTGTTGTTTTAAGCCACTGAGTGTTGGGTAACGTGTTATGCAGAATAGATAACTAATTCAATCACCTTATCTAGTGGATGCTGACTGACCACGTGCCTGAGCATAACTCCATCTCATACGTTTTGAAAGAACAATGGATAAAACCCAGTGCACGGCAGGAATTCAGAAAGAACTCGGTAGTCACCAAAGCAGGTAGCAGGAGCTCAGTTCCTGGGCACTACTTTTGCTGTGATTGTTTAGCTCAATGGATATTTGCCAAAAGTGTTTAAGGCAGCAGTTAGGTCTGCCTCTGTAGAAATGACAAAGACACGGCAAATGGCAAGGGGAGACGATCTTCAGGGGGAAACACAGATATATGAGTTCCACAGGTGTTCAAAGAAACAAAGGGATCAATAAAACCTCTCATCTCTCCGGTGACTGTTTCTACCCCTAAGTGTCTCTTGGCTGAACACAGAGCGTGGAGGCAGCGTCCGCCAGCACGTCCGGCAGTCTCTTGTCCTTCTTTCCTCGCGATCAAGACGGAGAGTGTGCCAGCCTCCCGAGGCGAGGCCTTGCCGCCTGCGTGCTGTGTGCCACACGGCTTCCAGCACACTGGGGTTCCCTGGAGTGTGGCCTGGAAGCGTGAGGAAGCATGCAAGGCAGCTGACGTCCCAATACCTACAGCGGGACATTTTTATGGTATTTGCTCAGCTGTACCTTTATATAGACATCATGCGGTCTGAGAGATTAAGCTCTCTTCCCCGGCCAGCTGCTGGCCTATGAAGGGTGGGTAGAACTACCAGCTCTGACATGCGCTGAGAAATCTGACTTTACAAAATATCAATCAGTAGCTCAGATCATCAGCCATGTGCTAGGGCAGGCGGCAGGGGTCCTCTGGGAGCGGGGGTCTATCTACTCAGCCACAGCTAGCATCTCCTGCCAAGCGGGGGGCTCCCTGCTTGCAGGAACTGGAGACGTGTGTTTGAACCCTATGAGAGACCTGTCACTTTGTTAGATAGTAACAAAAATGTCTGAATGGAGGGATCTGGAGCCTGAAGCTGCCCTGTTCCCCGCACGTGTGGTCTTGAGCACACCATTGCTCATTTCTGACCCTGGGCCCTCCCCCGAGGTGCACGGTAAAGACTGGAACTCGAGTTTGTTTCTCATCTGGACGGACTGCCACTTAAAACATTTTGAGCAGCTCCTGTCCATCCATCTTCCAGGGTGGAACTGGAATTCACCCTGGGGGCTGACGATCCCTCTTTCTGGGAGGCACCTCCCGAGCTGCAAGGTGAAGTTGGGAGTGGAGCGTGTGGGCCAGCCCGCAGGGAAGTGGCTGGAGCCCTCGGGAAGGGGCCAGGAGTGAGGAGGGGCTGGCCTGGGGAGGGACGTCAGGGTTGGCGGGGTCTGGAGGCTAGAAGCACAAACGTGGCGAGGAGAGGCCTAGGCCTGGGCAGGGGTTGGGGGCCTTCCCTGGGAGGGCAACCAGTGGCTATCGCCGCAGAAGTTGGTGACCGCCTCGCCAGGGTCACGGACCACAGGCAGCAGACAAGTCCAGGAGGCTGCAGAGAAAGCTCCAGAGTGCCCGTTTCAGAGCACGGGCAAGGCTGGGCTTCGGGGCAGTTGGGGTCCCGGGGTCTGAGGTATGGGCACTGAGTGACCTTTCTCCCCAGATGCTCTGCCTCGGCTGGTGCAGAACCAAGTAGTGTGGGGTGGGGTGGGGGAGATGGGTCAGGGGAGAAGTGGGGTGGGGGAGACAGGAGGCAGGGGAGAGGAAGAGGAGGGCAGGGTGGGGAGCCTTTCCAGTCCCAGGCAGGTGAGAGCACAGGGCAGGCTTGACAGTCTCCATCTCCTTCCTGCTGAGGTGCTATGACTTGCTTTCTGTCTCTAGTACTGAATAGAAGCACCCTTGGGGAAAGTAGGTGCAAACCCTCCAGATGACAGGGATAGAAAGAAACGCACACCCCGGGGCTCCATGTGCAGGAGCCCAGCGCCCCCACCTCCTGGGAGCCCGGCTGGGGGAGGGAGGCTCCCCCAGCTCAGCACCAAAAGGCCCCACAACCCCCACTGCCCGCCTGCGCCCAGACTCTCTGTGCAGGTGGCAGGTCTGCACCTTGGGGGCAGGGATGGATGCACTCTCGAAACACGATTGCTGCAGTGGGGTAACCTGCTGGTGGATGAGAGGCCCCTTTGCACACTCTCTCCAACAGCTAAGCTCCACTGCAGATGAGACTTCTCAAGCTTGGGGAAGCTACAGGACCTGGCAGATCATGAACGTCCCCTTTGCAGGGTAAATTCCACTCCTTAGCTGAATCGGGGGTTGAAGCCTCAAGTAGTCTGGGGTACTAGCCTCCTCTGCTGTCCAGCAAAATGCAGGGAAGACCCCTGAGAAGTCGGTGCTGGGAAAGGACTAGGAGAAAGGGTTTGGTGCCTTAACCTTCCAAATCCTGTGAGAGGCTGGACCACATTTGTACAGAGTGGCAGAGATGTCTCCCAGGCCCATCCAGGCCATGGAGGTTCTGCATCCCCTAGAGGCACCACGTTTGGGGACGTAGCTGCTGAGCTCGCGGGTGCAGCTCCCCTGACCTGTGCATGGCACGTGGTGGGGTGGCTGATGGAACTGACATCTGACCTCCAAGGTGTGCTGAGACCTGGGAGCCAATACTGACTTGACCACAGTCACATTGGGTGGAAACACCGCTCAGAGCAGCGCCTGGGAACACAAAGGCTCCTGGGCTATCTCCAGAGAGTGGCCGGGAGAGTTCGTCTCTGCGTAGCTGTGCCCGGGTGAGATGACCGTGGTGGTGCAGCACAGCTCCCTGGGAACTGCCTGGGGCAGGAGCTCTGGCAGGGAAGCTGCTCCCTCAGCAGAGTGCGCAGCACCGAGTATGTCCTGCCACCCCTCAGATGTCCAGTGGCCCACACAGCCCCATCCAGGGTATTGCATTCAGGGGCCTCGTGTGACCTCTCACATGCTCAGTGTGAAGGGTAACTTTATGTGTCACCTGTCTGGGCCACAGGGTGCCCAGATATTTGGTCAAACATTATTGTGGGTGCATCTGTGAGGGTGTTTCTAGATGAGATTAGCATTTGAATCCATAGACTGAGTCAAGCAGGTTGCCCTCCCCAGAGTGGGTGGGCTGCATCTAGTCCATTGAGGGCCTGAGTAGAACAAAACGGGGGAGTAAGTGGGACATCAGTCTTCTCCTGACCTCAAACTTGAACTGAAACATCACCTCCTCCTGTGTCTCTGCCTGCAGACAGCAGGTCTTGGGACTTGTCAGCTCCATCCTGGTGTGAGCCAGGTCCTCTTCCTTTATGTCTGCACATCCCGCTGGCCTGTCTCTCTGGAGAGCCCTAACACACACACTCAGTGTTCTCCACCATCCAGACCCATGGCCCTCCTGCCTGCACCTCCTCCCTGCTGGGACTTGAGATGAAAAGACAAAACTGTCCCCCTGGGTTAATGTATCCAGTTGCGACAGGGGATCAGGGCTGGTGCTCACCGCCAACTTCCACATTGCCCCACAGCAGGCGCTTTGCACGGGCAGCTGCTGCAAGCCCAGCAAGGCGGGAGGTTCCACATGGCAGGAACCTCTGTGGGTTGAAGGGCTTACAAAGCATTTCAAATCCCAGCAAAGACATTCACACTCTCTGATGATGCCTTTGATTAATTCAGAGTTCCTGGGAGAAGCCTAAAATACAATAGTGTAATAAAGAAGTTCAGATGTATTTTGGGTGGAAAGTTGGGAGTCCTTTCACCCCCTGCGGATTTGAAACCTTGTTTCCTGGGGGCCTGAGGGAAGGAAGGGAAAGATTGTGGTGGACTAAAATTTTTATTTTAAAGAGGTGCTCATGCATAGTGTGAGTGTGAGACAAAAAGACCTGTCTAAACAAACAAACAAAACAATAGAAATACCTTGTTTAAACCTGAAAGTTGGGGTGTGGGAGTGGTGGACACAGTGGCATTAACATTTGGAAAGAGTGCTTGGAGCATCCTTTCAAAAGGAGCAGCGTAAGAGGTGCACACACACACAGAGAACCTATTTATAAAATTTATGTGTTGATATTAAATTCCTAATAATGGCTGAGCATGGTGGCTCACGCCTGTAATCCCAACACTTTGGGAGGCAGAGGCGGGAGGATCGCTTGAGCCCAGGAGTTTGAGACCAGCCTGGGCAACATGATGAGACCCCATCTCTACAAAAAATATTTATAAATTAGTCAGGCATAGTCGTGCGCACCTATAGCCTCAGCTGCTCGGGAAGCTGAGGCGGGAGAGAAACCCTTGAGCCCAGGAGGTCAAAGCTGTAGCCAACTGTGATCACAACACTGCCCTTCAGCCTGGGCAACAGAGCAAAGACCTTGTCTCTAAAAAAAAAAAATTCCTAAAAACCTTTCAAATTTGCAGGCTCACAATGCTGCAGTCCTAGAGCTTCAGGTGATCTCCCCATGAAAACCCGATGTTGGGTGACAGGTTTTTTTTAGTGCTGTTAGAACACTGCGTAAGACAGAATGTGAAAGTGGGAAACTTATCAGGGTTTGGATGATACCGCAGTGAGACGCAAGTGAGCAGAGAACCACCTGCACGCAACACGGGATTGGAGGCAAAGGGGGAGAACAGGCTCTTGGCTCAGCCTGGTGGAAGGGGGAGGAACGCAGCTGGGAGCAGAGGCCTTCCCTGCACTCGGCTCCCCCCAGCTGGGCGCTCACTTGCCTTGGCTGACTGAGGACCAAAATTCCTCCTTTCTGTGAAGTACAGCAAGAAGGAAATGTGACTTCGGCCTTGGTTATTCCCCTCCATCCACTCTCCCTAACCAATAACGAAGCTCCCATTTCATGTGGCTGCTGGTTCCTGATGTGAGCTGAGTCCCACTAAATAATTTATGAGAAATGGCTGTTTTTATGTGCGCAGAAAATACCAGTTCCTGGAAAGCTGGGGCAGCCCTTAATGTCTGGGCTAATGAGATCAGCAACCCCAGGAAGCCGCTGCTCTGCCGGGCGTTATTCACGGTGTGTCCTCCTAGGTCTGCAGAAGCCGCTCGCTCAGTCAGTGGGAGACACGCCATGGGGGGCTCTGTGCTGGGAAAAGCTTGAACTGCTTTCCGTGTTCTGACACGGAAGAAGGAAATCCTGACCTTGAGAGGAGACTGGAGAGCTGGGACTTCAATAGGGTGTAGAAACTGGTTCTCGAAGTGGGGTCCCTGGATGAGCAGCGGCAGGGGGCACCCCAGGCATTGTAAGGAAGGCACATTCTCGCCCCCCCCCCAGCCATTCTGGTGCATGAGGACCACTGGGACCCCTGGTGTGGTTGACAGAGCAGGGGACCTTGGGCTGAGTCCCCGGCCCAGCGTGCTTCCTTCTCACCTTCACACCCCAACCCCTTCCTGAAGACGCCTCATCTGACCACCCCATCTGATCACTTCTCTGTGTCGGAGTCTTTATTTCTTTGCTAGGATTTGTCACAATTTGCCTACATTTTATGTGTTAACTTCTTCATTGTTCCTCTCCTATAAGATCATCAGCTTACAGGGCACAGGTCTGAGTCTCTCAGTCACCAATGTCAATGAGCACCTCACAGCCTGCCAGGCACAGATTTGGGGTTTAACGGATATTTTGGACTACGAATGCATAAGCTGCCTTTCTCCATTTCTCAGATCTGAACGTTCTCATCCATAATTTGGAGATGAAAATGACTTCAGAGAGCAGGTCCCCTTTTTCTCTTCCTTTTCCCCCTTTCTGGGTACTGAGACAGGCCCCTGTGGGCAGCGCTGTGTGGCTGTAAAGGGCAAGGTCACTAGCATTGGGATGCCTGGGCTTGCAGTCTGGCTCTGTCCCTTATTAGCCAGGGGACCCTGCTGTGCCTCTGTTTCCCTTTTGGCAGAACAATCATCAAACCTCATCTGTCTGTCCAGCATTGCTGCAGGGATTCCAGGGGGAATTTGCGGGGAGGGTTTAGAGCCATTGTGGCGTGCACTGAATGCTAAGGTAAAACTGTCAGCTGTCATTTGATGCAATGTCAGAATTCCAAAAGGGTAAATGGTTCTGCCTGTCCCTCTCAGGGAGGTCACAGTCTTGGGCACCTTCATGTCCACGGAGATCCCAGACCTGTGTGAACTGCATCCTGTGCCCTCAGAGAGGCGGCTCTTGAGAAGGTGCTAAGCCGAACCCATAAATGCACTCCCTAGAGGACCATCTGCCCTCTTAGGAGGCTCTGTACTTGTGCATCCACATGAGAGTGCTAAAAGCGTCCCTCACCCGCATCCATCCCACGCATTATGAGCTGAATGTGTCCTTCCCAAAAAGGGTCTGCTGAATTCCTAACCTCCAGTACCTCAGAATGTGACTTTATTTGGAAATAAGGTCTTTATAGAGGTAATCAACTTAAAATGAGCCTGTTAGGGTGGGCCCTAATCCAGTCTGACTGTCGTCCTCATAAGAAGGGGAAATGTGGACACAGACAGGTACAGAGGGAAGGTCACGTGAGGACGTAGGGACGAGATGGCTGTCTGCAAGCCAGGAAGTGGGTCCTCCCCAGAGACCAGATCTGCTGGCACCCTCATCTTGGACTCCCGGCCTCCAGCACCGTGAGAAATAACTCCCTGTTGTTGAAGACTTGCATGGCAACCCGAGCTGACTGAGGCAGAGTTTGAAATTCTCCTGCCTTGACTGACTCTCCTCTAACTTCTCTGTTCTGTTGCTAGTGCCCTCTGCTGTGATGATCGATGGCCACGTGACAAACCACCCTAAAATCTAGCTGCTTAAGACAACACTAATCCGTTATTTTGCCCAGGAATCTGAAAATTGGGCAGGACTTGGCCTCAACAGCTGGTCTCTGCTCCCCACGCACCTTCTTTGTTCGCTCGACAGGGTGGGCGGCCCCACTTCCAGGGGGCTCATGCGCTGCGTGGGCAAGTTGCTGCTCTCCCTGTGGGAGGTTGGGGGAGTCGGAGACACGTGGCTTCCCCTGGGCGTGAGGCTGGGCTCCAGGAGCACATCTCCTAAGAGGCAGGATGTAAAAGCTGCTCTTTCCTAAGGTCTGGACCTGCCTAGAAATTGTCATGGCATCCCCTGCCTGCCACCTTCTACTTGTCACAAGTCCTGGAGCCCAGAGTTAAGGGGAGGGGAGATAGACTGTGCCTCTCCCCGAGGGAGAGTCAGAGAACTTGGGGGCCTGTTTAAAGCCACCACACATCCTGCCCAGGCTTTCAGGTGGGAGTCCCTGAGCACATCATCCTTCCTCTGCCTCATTTTCGGCTCACACAATAAGCCCATGGATAGGTCTGTGGTACCTGCTTTGTGCTCTGGGCAGTGCTTTGTCTGCACTTTGAGATCAGGAGAGGGGGCACATGGTCCTGTCCCTCATGTCGTCAAGTAGCAGGGCCCACAACCATCATTTTTAAGCTTGTCACTGTTCAAATAACATCTTCAAGGAAGGCCAACAGTAAAACAGATGAAAGTGGTTGCAGCGTGGGGCAAAGGGCAGACTGGCTCCCTGTGGCTTCCCATCCTTCCACCCCACCCCTCAGGGACTTGTGGGCACGAGCACTGGGTTATTGAAAAGCACTGGGCACACAAGCTCAGAGACTGGGGTTTGGATCCTTAACCTGCTGCTTCTGAGGTTGCCCCTTGGGTAAGTCATGGAACCACTCTGAGCCTCAGTTTCCTCTTCTGTAAAGCAGGGTAATAAAAACGTTTCTCTCCCTCGGCTGTTGTGAAATATCAGCACAGTCTTTCGTGGAATGTACAGCATTAAAGTTGGCATTAGAGGCTCCCTACCTCCAAATTCTGTGCTGCAGAGTAAAATTGTATCAGGCTTCCAGAAATGAAGACCCAGAGGCTAGAAGAAGGTTTAAATAAGGGAGCAGTGAAGAGAAAAAAGCAAAGCAGACGGGAGGAACAGCATGCAGTCAGAATGTAGGCCCAAGTGTGCTGTGGGCAGAGACAGCAGCAGTCTGGGTGCCAGGCTTTCCCCAGGGGAGGGCATGTGGTGGGGGCATTTGGGGAGGTGCCATTCAGAGTGGACACTGCCTCCGTGTTTAACGCTGGACCAATGGGAATGCACAGTGGAGGTCCTTGAAAGAGATGCGGTTGGCACAGGGGAGGTGGGGTCTGTCAGGAGCAGCAGGGGCTCCTCAGGGCGAAGCTTTAAGGAGACCCAATCTGGCAGAAGTGGCTTTGCTGTTAGCAGTGGGAATGCTGAGGGAGGGTGACCCAGAGAGACTTCTCAAAGAGATAAAGGGTAGATCTTTTCGTCTGCAGAAACAGAAGGAGGAGCCGGCTATATAGTTGGCTGAGGTTTCTTACAACCCCAGAGGGACAACCTGGATGGCAGTGGCAGACCAGTGGGGGTGAGGTGGTGGGGATGCAGTGACAGCCACCTGGGTGGGACATGTGCTCGAGGTGAGGACGGGCTGCCCCAGTGTCTGCTGCCTGAAGACAACGCAAAACTGGGGCTTAAATTACAAGAAGAAATCAGGACTAATGATGGAAAATCCTGGAACCTCTTGCATAGAGCTGGTAGTTGGATTTATAAATAATTTTACTGCACTATTTCTGTATAATTTCTCCTTTACGATTTCTCCAAATTAAAGATCCTATAGCAACCTTTGAGATGAATATAGACCCGCAAATCCACAACCCTTCTCACTACAATCTCTCAGAACACCCAGTCACACCTGGAAGGCCATTCCTGATCTTAACAAATTTAGACTGTCATGGAATTTAGACATAGATGGGAATTTAAGAAGACTGCTAGTCTTCTCTCCTGGTTTTAGGTGGGATTGGACCAAATTTAGAGACTATACTTTACTAAATTCAATAGGTTAATCAACCACAGTCTTTGAAGCCACAGCAGCAGTAAAAAACATTAAACCATTCTTGGTGCATTTTTTCAAGGTTTTTTTTTTTGGTCTTTGGTGGAGTTTTAAAAGACCTACAGACCCCTATAGATGTCCCTGTTTCTTCCCCTGAAACTTCCAGTTCCCTGCCTGAGTCTGACAGAGAGTTGCACCAAGTAGACTAGAGCAGGTTATGGGTTTTGGGGAGGAAGACCAAGAGGTCAATTGTCCTTTCTCATAACGTAGCGTCACGGGCACCGGCTGTCAACACGGCTGCGCTCTGCTGCTGCTGGCTTTGATTTTCGGGGTGAGGATTGTCTGTCAGGTTTCTCTGCTGAGAACTTACTCGCCCTCCTTCCATTAACATACTCTACTTTATGGATTTTGCCTTTTTTTGGTTGGGTTGTTTGTTTCTCTTATTATTGAGTTTTGAGAGTTCCTTATATATTCTGAACAAAAGTCCCTTATCAGATATATGAATTGCAAATATTTTCTCTGAGTCTATCACTTGTCTTTTAATTCCTTAACAGTGTGTTATTTCTGATGAATTTCAAATTATCAATTTGATAATACAAGGTCAGAAATGTTTTCTCTTAGAAGTTTTATAGTTTTAGGTTTTAGGCTTAGGTTGTGATGAATTTTGAATTGATTTTTGTGTATGGTTCCAGTTATGGATCAGATAGAAGCTTGTGTGTGTGTGTGTGTGTGTGTGTGCGCGCGTGCATATGGACATCCGATTGTTCCAGCATCATTTGTTGAAAAAAACTCTCCTTTTTCCAATGAACTGCTTTGCAGTTGCCTCTGTTGAAAATCAGTTGTCTCCGTATGTGAGGATTTCCTTCTGGACTCTGTCCTGTTCCGCTCGTCTGTCTATGTTGATGCCGATATCACACTGTCTTGATCACTGTAGCTTTGTAATAAGTCTTAAAATCAGGTAGCATTAGTCCTCCAACTCTGTTCTTTTATCACATACCTGATCAGCTAATTTAGGTCATTTGCTGCTTTTTATATAAATTTTAGTATTAGCTTGCCACTGTCTACAAAATAGTCCATTGGGATTTTGATGGGGATGGCATTGACTCTACAGTTCTGTTTGGGGAGAATTGTCAAATTAACAATATTGAGCTCTCTGTCCCGGGAATCTGGTTTATCTCTCCATTTACCTTGGTCTTTAATTTCTCTCAGCAATATTTCATAGCTTTCAATGCTTTTTAAAAATATTATGTATATGTATTAATTTGATTTTAAAAAAGTAAATTTTTAAAAGAAGTGTTTAGATGAAGAAAGCTTGCTGGAAAAGCTTAACTAGCTGTGAGGGAGAAGCTACCCAAGACATTTAGCTGTGACTATATGGATGTGACCACATGTGGCTGTGAGTGTGTATAGGAACGTGCGTGAGTGTGTAGGTGTGTGCAGGTGAGCATGTATGTGTGTGCAGGTGTGTGTTGTGCATGTGCGTGCAGGTGTATGTGCAGGTGTGTGTTGTGTGTGTGTGCAGGTGTATGTGTGTAGGAGTGTGTGATATGTGAGTATGTGCAGGTGTGAGTGCATGTAGAAATGTGTGATGTGTAAATGTGTGTAAGTGTGCATGTGTGTGAGTGTATAGGAGTGTGTGTGTAGGGGTGTGTGTGGTGTGTGTGGTGCGTGGTGTGTGGTGTGTTCTGTCATGGTAATAGACACTGAAAAGGAGAAGGTGAATATGCTCATTTTACCGTCTTGCCGCAGTTTCTGAGTTGATTTTCCTTAAATGAAATACATTTCTTGGGTGGGTTTGTGCTTCCCTTCTCGCCAGGCTGAACGACTCTGGTTAGCGACTGGGCTTTCCCCAGAGCCTCTTCGCCGGGAGTGCGGGTCCAGGAGAGGAGGAGAGTGCGTCTGGGAGCCTTGCTGAGGGCTCGCCCTGCCTGGGTGGGCTGGGCTCCCTTTAAGAAGGAAAACGTTCCCCTGGGCCAGGACCTCGGGGCCCACTGAGGCCACTCGAGCCCTTTTTCCCTGTGACTGGAATGACTCTGATTCCTTTTTCTTGCTGATCTTACTTTCTGCTCAATCCTGTCTGAAACAGCCTGGGAGGAGAAACCCAAGTCTCCCTGGAGAGGGCCACTTCTTGTCAGGAAACATGAGGAGACTTTCTCCCCCGCTCCAGGCCCCTCAGCAGTCCCCCGCCTCTGGGACAATGTGGTCTCCATCCCGCCACCGAGAACGCCTCCCCTTTTAGTACGCTGCTGTGTGCCTATCTGATCACCACGTTCTGAAACATATGTAAAAGAATTTCATGCTTCTTATAAAAAAATCAACTCAGAAACAGCACAGATTTTCATGATGGATACAGGAAAGTCCTTGCCACCCCTCAAATTCAAATATCCCACGCCCCAGAGGTAGCCACTGTTAATAGTTCCATGTACAGCGTGAAACGTTCTCTGCATGGCTATGTGTGTATGTGGGATGCATTTTCACACAGAGGGACACAATGGTGTGTACTGTTTGCACTCTCCATTTTTTTACATCACAATGTGTTACATGTCTCAGACATGATTCCACATCAGCACGTGTAGATTCACTTTGCTTCTTAGCATGACTGTGGTGCACCCTGCAGCATGGACCATGATTTATTTACCTGGCCCTGTGTGGACAGGCATCTGTGTGCCTCCAGCTTTCTCTCTTCTTGACTGTGCTGATGCGCACAGCTCTGCACATGTGTGTCCAGAGGGGTGTGCGCTCATTCAAAATTTTGATTGCCTTGGCAAACTGACCTCCAAAGTTTGTGCCAGTGTGTACTTCCAGCAATTCCATGTGGGAGTTTGTATTTTCTATGACCTTATAAACACAGGGTGACCGAAAGAGTTGCTCTATACCTTTACATGCCTTATCTCATGTAAATTGCACAACCATCCATGAGACAGGTATAGTCATTACCCCATTTATAGGTGAGGAAATGACAGCAGGTTAAGTGACTTGTGGTGGAGAAAGATTTACTGTAAGGAATTGGCCTATTTGATTATGGAAGCTGAGAAGTCCCAGGAGGTGGGTGTTGTAAATCCTAGTCTGAGTCCAAAGACCAGAGAACCAGCTGCACTGATGTCTGAGGACAGGAGAGATGGATGGCCTGACTTAAGCAGAGACCAAATTCACCCTTCCTCTACCTTTTTGCTCTATTTGGGCCCTCAATAGATGGAATGATTTTCACCCACACTGTGTAGGGCCATCTGCTTTAAGTCTGATTCAAATGCTAATTTCTTTTACAAATACCCTCACAGAAATAAAGTGGCTTTTTTTTTTTTTTTTTTTTTTTTTTTTACCAGCTATCTAGGCATCCCTTAGCCCAGTCAAGGTCAACACATAAAATTAACCACCACAAAGGTGGAGCCAAGGTTTACACCCAGGCAAATTCTCCCCAAGATCTGTGCCTGCAACCACTGCACTAAATGCTACTTCATATATATGTGAGACTTATAGTGCTCACTTAACCAATAAGTGATGTTGAATATATGTTCATATATTTATTTTTGTTAAAATCCTTTGATAATTTCACTATTAAAAATTGTCAGTATTTTAATTCTTACTTATTTGTGATAATTTCTTTGTTGAGGAAATTAGTACTTTGTCACACAAGTACCAATATTTTAAAATAAGTTGTTTTACTTTTATCTTTGTTTATAGTGATATTTTGAGCACACAAATGTTTTTAATATCTGCGTTGTTAAGTTTTTAAATCTTTCCTTTGTGGATTCAATTTATGATTATTTCAGTTTATGCAGTAGTATTCTCTACTCCAAGATTACAAAATTTTTAAAATGGCATTTTAATCGAGTACATTTATTGTTCACCTTTACTTACAAATCTTTGTTTTAGTTGGAATTTATTTTGGCATATAGAAGAACGTGAGTATACAAAGCTATTTTCTTCCATGTGGTTGAACAGATGTGAGAAGGGCTAGACTTTGTTTTCCCTAGGGAGTTGACAGCCGTGGTCCCCCAAGCATGCGATCTTCCTGTGCTTTTTATTTTGTTTCTGTGCTGTCTATTTTGCTCCTTTGGAAAAAGCAGAATCCTGTGAATGGGGTGGGCTTGGATGTGTTACCATTGTTGGAACTGCCAAGTGTGGATGGAGCCCTCTTGACTATGGAGGTGGCCTCAGGTCTCACGGATCTGCAGCCATCGAACTCTGTGATGACCTCCCTTGGAGCAGTGACTGCCCTGCCCCAACAACCTCGTAGGCTCCCATGCCCATAGCTAGGCCAGTGGTTCCGCAACTCTGGCTGTGCCTTGGGATCACCTGGGGGGCTTTAAGCATTACTGTTGCCTGAGTCCCACACCCAGAAATACTCACTTAATCAGTCTGAGCTGTGACCTGGGCATTGGCCACTCCTAAAATCTTCCCAGATGATGCCAGTGTTCAGCCAATTAGGGCACAAGGGCAAAGTCTGGCCTATTCTGAAGTGGCCAGTTAGCTCCTCTCCCCAACCACACCTTAGGCTTGTGAACAAGGCTGCTTCTGTAGCACGGGCTCAGGAACGTGAACTTTCCTTCAGTAGGGCTGTTCTGGCTCCTTTCACTCTTGAACAACCAATCTGCCAGCAGCAGGAACTCTGTTGAACCCAGTATGGCTTCATTCCCTAGAAGACCCACTAACTACCTGATGGTGGGTCAATTATATTAGACTCTGCCCATCATGGGATACTTGGTAATTCTTCTTTAGTGGAAGACATTTATTTCTTATATGGAATTTTTTTCTGTGTCTGCTTTGATTCTGCAATGAGAACCATGCATGAACTAACAGGATACTTTATGTATGGTCATGGTGTCCCATGCAATATTTTTTATGGCTAAGAGATAAATTTTAAAGTTAAAAGAGGTGAGGAAATGTGCTAATGCACAAAGTATTCTCTGGTCTTATCACACACCCACAAAACCAGGCACATCTGGCTCTACAGAGTAGCCAAGTGATCCACTGAGGACGCATGACAGCATCGGCTGGAAGACAATGGCTCGCTCTATGGAGATACTGTCCGGCAGGTAAGGCACGTACTTAGAACCAGCAACGAACAAATGGGTCTGGCTCTTCCGTAACCAGAACGACTTCTCCTGTAGCCAAGGGGAAGAGTGGCATTTTCCATCGTTATACCTAACAACACACTTCCAATTTTTTTTCTTTTTTTTTACTTTTGGGCTTTGCTTATTTAAGTTGTCTTGGTATCAAAGAGAGAAATCATTCCATCAGGGGACAAAATAATGGTTCCACTAAACTGGAAGCTGAGCCTACCATTTTGGGTTTCTCAGTCCACTGAAGCAAAGGGGAAAAGGCAAGTGGTTACTCTTTTGGCTTTGAACAAAACATAAATCGGATTGCTGCTGCACGGTGGCGGCAGGCAGGTGGAACTCAGGGGGTCCTCGCCTTTTATTGCCCAGTCTGGTGATAAAGGTCAAGGGGAGACTACAGAAAATCAAAATAGGTAGCACCTTCGAGGGCTCAAAGCATCAGGAACAAAGGTTCCCCGCCCCAGGAGAAGAGCACTGAGCAGCTAAGGAGCTGGTTAAATGTAAAGGGACCACAGACTACGTGGTAGGAAAAGGCAGGTGTAAGCACCAACAACGGGCACCGCACGAAACCCGCTGCTGCCAAATGAGAGATGCAGTGTGAGAGCTCTATCTTCCTTTTCCCAGAGAAACAACCAGCACCGTTTAAAATGATTTTTAGAAAGTTTACACTTCAAATCTCTGGAAGTTGTCTAGCGGCACACAGAAAAGTCCAATCTCAGTAAGAACAGTGAGAGTCTGGGGCAGTAGAGCCACAACCCCCTCCTCCTCCCTCTGCCTTCAGCTCAGGGTGGTGGGCGGACGGTTCACTCTGGGTAGATATGGGAAGGAGGATGGGGCTCCCTCTCTCCCCGGCGCTAAGTCAAGGGCCATAATATATCCCCAGGAGGGGAGGCTACCAGCACTTCTCATTCCTCCTTGGCCAAATCCAAGTTGCAGGGGCTAAATTCCAGGCGAGTGTAGCTGAGAAGTTGGGGCTCCCTTCCCCACCCAGCCCTGACTCAGAGGGAAAAGGCTCCACCTCAGGCATGGCAGGCCGAGGGTACTGGGGTTGCAGTGGGGTTGCAATCCCCTCCACCCCACCTTGCCGGTAGGGTAGAAGTTCCATCCCAAGAGAGGCAAGCCCAGCAGACCAGAAGCTACCACCCCCACACAGCATTTTATTTGCACAGCAGGGGTGTCATTAAGAGAGAAGTGGGCCACAGTCCCCACTCCCAGCTTGGGGAAGTGGCTCAGAAATTTTGCAAGGAGAGAGAGGCAGACAATAATAAGAGAGAGCTCCAAAGCTGCCCAGAAGGAACTGACTTTATTTAGAAGAGTTGTGAACTAAAATTAAATAAAAGGCTTCCCCCCCACTGGCTGACTGAATGGACCCCTCCTGGCCAAGAGGATGTCCTAAAACTAAATTGTCTGCCAGGAGGAGGAGGTCAGACATGCCCCACCATGCCCTGCTCTCTTCTTGGAGATGTCCTTTGTAACTCATCAACAGGCCTAAGGCTACGCAAGACAAACCTACAGGTCCCCAATTTACACAACAAATACAAGTCAGGTGACTTGTCTCTTCCTTATCTAAAACATTCGAAGCCTTTACACAAAGCTTCATTTCTTAACCAATTACAAGTCAAAGAGTCTTTAAACCCACCTATAACCTGTAAGCCCCCACTTCAAGATGGCCCGCCTTTTCAGGTCAAGCCAATGTATGCCTTCCATGTATTGATTTATGACTTTACCTGTAACCCCTATCTCCCTAAAATGTATAAAACCAAACTGTAACCCAACCACAGGGACTCCACTTGCTCAAGGCTTCTTGGGTGTGGCTCCAGGTCATGGTCCTCAAATTTGGCTCAGAATAAACCCCTTTAAAATTATTTTACAGAGTTTGGCTTCTTTTCTATTGACAGAGTGTTCAAAAGTTCAAACTTAAGGGTACTCTTAAAAACAGTGGAGATTTTGGTGATAAGCAATTAAGAGGAGGCTAGTAGGTCCAGAGAAGTAAAAAGCTGAATCATAGGCCAGCTAGTTTACAGGAAAAAGAGATAGCCAAAAGGAGCCCTCTTTGGGTCAGAACAAACCTCAGAGACTGGCTTACAGAAAGACCTAAATTTAACTGGACCAGATTGTGAAACAATTTATGCCACCAAAGCATTGTCAAAAACAATAGAACAATCAGCTGACAATTAATGGAGTCGAAGACCTGCGTGTGATACCAACAGAGGCATACGGTTTAACATAGAGTTCAGGCAAAGAGATGTTCCAAAAAGCGCTGCTAAAACCACTGTCACCCCAAGGTGACTGTACACATGCTACAGGTGGCATATGCATGTGTGACTGAGCCCTCTGTGGAGTGAAATCAGAGGCTTCACCTTGCATGGAAAGGAAACTAATGAAGTCAGTTAAGCCACTAAATAAATAAACAAGCAAAAAATACAACCATGTGTTTTGGTGTACATGTCAGTGTAAGGGTGATAATTATTCAAAGTTGCTACAATCCATTATCTAAAATGCTAAGTTTTCAACAAAAATTGTGAGACATGCAAAGGAAAAGGAAAGTGTGATTCCTATACAGGAAAACAGCAGGCAGTGAAAACCACCAGCAAGAGGGGCCAGATGTCAGACTTAACAGGCAAAGACTTCAAAGCAGCTGTTACAAATATGCTCAGAGGACTAAAAAAAAGACCATGCTAAGAGAGACAAAGACAGGCATGATGGCAATGTCTCATCAAATAGAGAATATCAATAAATAAAGACATAGAAATTATGAAAAAGAACCAAATGGAAATTCAGGAATTGAAAACTACAATAACTAAAATAAAAAATTCATTAGAGGGCCCCAGGAGTATATCAGAACTGGCACAAACATCAAACCGGAAGACAGACTGATAGAGATTCAAAGAACAGAGAGAGGAAGGGACTAATGGTGATGAACAGAGGTTCAGGGAAGTGTGGGGCTCCGTTAAGCATGTGAATAGGCACATAGTGGACACCAGGAGGTGGAGAGAGAGAAAGGGGTAGAGAGACTATTAGAGTAAACAATGGCTGAAAACTTCCCAAATTTGATGAAAAACATGAATCTACACATTAAGAAGCTCAACACACTCCAAGTAGGATAGACTCAGGGATTTACATCCAGACACATCATGGTAAAAATAGTGAAAGCCAAAGACAAGACAAAATTTTTAAAACAAAAAAAAGTGGCTTCCCATGTGTAAAGAACCCTCCCACACACTCTGAACAGCTGACTTCACATCAGAAACCATGGAGCCAGCAGGCAATGGATGACATACTCAAAGGGTTGAAAGGAAAAAAAACCCTGTCTACCAGCAATCTTATGCCAGCAAAACTAGCATTCAAAAATGAAGGCAAAATAAAGAAATTACTAGATAAATAAAATGGAGAACATTTGTTCCTAGATGAAAGACATATAAGAAAGACCAAAGGCAGTTCTTCAGGCTGAAAGAGGTGATCCCAGATGGATATTCAAATCTTCACACAAAAAACCATACAGCACTGGTAAAGGTCTTTACGTAATTATGAAAAACAGTATAAATGTATATTTATTCTCCTTTATGCTCTTAAATGTTTTAGAGAGCAATTGTATAAACTAGTATGCATGTAATATGTTTTGGGGCCTATAACATATAGACATATATTTAACAATAAGAGTACAAAGGAGGTGGTGGGACCAAAGCTTTACTGAAGTAAATAAATGTCACCCAATAGTAACACGCACCCACAGAAACAAATGAAGCCAACCAGAAATGGTAAATAAGAAGGTTAATATGATAAACTCCACCAATATATACTTATTCTCCATTCTTCTTAGTTTTTTTAAAAGACATAAAACAACCCAATTGAAAAGTGATCAAAAGATCTGACTAAAAATTTCTCCAAAGAAGATATAAAAATGGTCAATAAACACATGAAAAGATGTTCAACATCATTAAGCAACAGGGAAGTGCAAATCAGAACCACAATGAGATACTACTTCATGCTAACTATGGTGCCTACCAAAAAGACAGATAATAACAAGTGTCGGTGAAGATGTGGAGCAATTGGAACCCTCACACCCTGCTGGTGGGAATGTAATATGGTGCAGCTGCTTTGAAAAACAGGCTGGCAGTTTCTCAAAAGGTTAAACACAGAGTTAATGTGTGACCAGTCAGTTTCACTTCTAGGTTATACCCAAGAGAAATGAAAACACATCTCCACACAAAAACATATGCACACATGTTCATAGCAGCATTATTCATAAGAGCCAAGAAGTAGAAATGCCCCAAATGTCCATCAACTGATGAATGTATAAATAAAATATTGTGTACCTATATAATGCAATATTATTCAGCAATAAAAATTAATGAAACATTGGTACGTGCTACAACATGGATGAACCTTGAAAACATTATGCCAAGTAAAAAGAAGTCAGTCAATAAAGACCACATATTGGATAATTCAATTTATATGAAATATGTAGGATTGGAAAAATCTCAAGAGACAGAAAATAGAGTAATAGATGTCTAGCACTGGAATGGGTGAATTTGGGAGCAAAATAGGGAGTGACTGCTGATGGATACGGGTTTACTTTTGGGGTGATGAAAATGTTCTAAAATTGGTTATGATTATGTTTGCACAAGTCTGTGAATATACTAAAAACCATTGAATTGTTCACTTATAATGTGTGAATTATATGGTATGTGAATTATATATCCATAAGCAGCTATACATATATAGTTAATAATAAGTTGATACATATTAGCTTATTTTCTATCTATTTATCTATCTTGTAACAATATTGACCTCATGACAAATTGCTGAAATTAGGACTGTTCCGTACATATATTCCTTTAGTTTTTGGCTTATATTTATATACAGTAACCCACTTTCCTCCTCTTTCTTTCTTTTTTTCAATTTAGGGTTTGTTATTGGTGGTTATCATTCTAATTTAGCCCTCAGATGATCACAGAATCCAATCTCGGATCTTTATAGAACCAGTGAGAGGTGAGCAGCCCTCGGAGGTAGATGCAGTGGCTGACGGGACTTGGGTGTCCTGCTCTGGGGAGAGGGCGGTATGTGTCCTTCTATAGGAGGAGAGCAGGAGAGCTGCGTTCGGTTAGGAGGAGCAGATTGCTGGTGCTGTTGTTCAGAAGTGTGACTGGCGGGGAATAGGGTACAAGGATTTGGAGAAGCCAAAGGGTAGCTGAGACAGAGGTAAAAACCCGGCTCTCTACCCTCCTGTGCATCAGAGATGGGAAATAAAACACATTTCTCTGAGACTCCTTTCCAGGCAGGGTTCTGGATTTGATTTAGGTTTGGGAAGTCAGATGCCTTGGCCTGAGACTTGGAAGGCAGAGTGCTGTGAAGGCCGCACTCCTGCTGCTTCTGTTCTTGCTGACAAGCAAGGTGGCAGAGGCACTACCTTGCCTGTGAAAGGGTTGAACTGACCAGTATCCAGTCTCCAGGACCCCTAATACTGACAGGCAGGATGCAGAGCACCCATTTGACAGGTCACAGCAGGGGATGTGACCTTGGGGATGGAGCACAGTGTCTTTCTTATCAGGCTGTTTCCTGATCCTAGGGGCTTTCTGGTGGAGGCAGCTCCTTGGTGGCAGTGTCTCCAGCTTGGCAGTGGCAGTGTGGCTCTGGAGCCAGAGGCTTTCCAACTGCCAAAGGGCAGAGGCACCACTGCTGGCCTGGTTCAGAGATGCTGCTCTAGAGCAGTTCCCAGAAGCTCATGGTTTTTATTTCTCCAATCCTGCCTCTGCTTCTGTGAGCCATTCAACACCCGTCATTGACCTTATTGTGCCCTAAGCTAGCTAGACAGGGTTCTTTTTGTAGCTGAACCCTAACCAATACGTGCGTTACGTAAACAGATTTCTTAACACTAAACCATTTTTGCATTTCTGGAGTGAACTCAGCTTGCCCATAGTGCATTTTATTTCTTACACACTGCTGAATTATATTTGCCAATACTTTATTAAGATCTTAACACTGTTTTCTTATGTAAGCCTGTTCTGATTTCTGTTTCATATTAGTTAAGTTTTAGTCTCATTGTTTTGCTGGCTTTAAAAAAAAAGAATCTGGAAGCTTTCTTTTTTTGTTGTGTTCTAGGAAAATTTATATGTTGGAATTCTTCCTTGAAAATTTTCAAAGTTTTCTATATAAGACTATCTGAATAAGGCATTTTTTTAGGTCAGGTTAGCTTTTTAACAGTGTCTGTAATTGTGTTCATGGTTGTTGATTTGTTAGGTTTTCTATTTCTTTTGAGGTCAATATTTTAAACATATATGAGGCCTATCTGGAAAGTATCCAGCCATGTAATATGAAAAATGGAGACTAATAATGGCTGGATACTTTCTGGACGGACCTAATGTATTTACCTAAATATTTTATTCTAGAGTAGAATGATCGCCCCATCACATAAATATTATTAATTTTTGTTTAGTAATATACATTGAATGACTAATGAATTTTTCTTTGAACATTGTTTTATATGTTTCTTTTTATAACATGGAGTTGGGTTTTTTTTATTAATCAAATTTGAACTTCTTTTTATTCTAAGCAACTGAATTTATCTCACATTTATTGACTTATCAGATAAATTTGGTCTTAATTTTATCTTATATTCATTGTTTATTTATTAATAAAAATGGTTTTTTTTTTAGCAATTTCCTTCATTTTCTGTCTTTTCTTATGTGGTCTTTTACAATTTTTATTTTACTTACTCGTGATGATTTAGAGAAATTTTTTCTTACTCTGGTTGTCTTTACAAATTTAAATAATGTCTAAGTGTTTAAATTCTGAATTATCACTGTTAACACTGTTAACAGCAGCATGTATTGATCTCTCACTAGAAGGAATGAGCAAGTTGGTTCACCTTTGCTTCCTCCATCTCCACGTATTGAGTTTTGTCCCTGGCCAGCGTGGGTATGTGTAATGTGCACACATTTTGACAACGTGGATATTTTGTATTCCTATGATTAATTATGTTCTCTTGCAGCCCTTACACATTAAAATTAGGTTGTAAGTCTTATTTACTGGGGAAGAATAGGATAGTGTCATGCAAGGTCACTGAAGAGACAAGGAGGCCATGACACAGAGAAGATTCCACTTGACGGACAGAAGAAGCAGGCAGACCTGATTCCAGGAGAATGACCTGAGGAAGAAAGAAGAAGGTCAAGTGGTCAGATGTGTGTTTCCCCACTCTCTTCTCCCTGGATAAAAATGTGGCAGTTGTTGGGGAAAGTTCCCAGAAGAGTGGACCCCAATTCCTTTTGTGTTTCTGGGAAGGGACTGCCCAAGGAAGTCCTTGCCTAAAGCTGGGAAGGCTTCAGTGAAGGGGAAATGTCAGTGTGGCATGTGTATGTGTAGAGATGCAGCATGGGCTGTACCCCCTCACTTGTACCTTTGGTCCCAGCTTCATGTGTGAGCTATGGAAGTTTCCCCAGGCTTCTGCTTGGGAATGGAGAGTGTAGCTTAGAGCTGGAAGACAGCAGGCCTGCAGTGGGCTGATATGGCCAAGGGCAAGGTGACCTGATAATACAGATGTTTTTATATACTCCATTCATTTCCAAAGTTACTTAGGTCAGTACCTTCCTCTCTCCCCACTTCAGCAAGGTTATTTTACATATTTTTGATACAGTTAGATTGTTTTGCCACATTTTGCATTCCATCCTGGGACTTCCAGATTCCTACATGATTTTTAAAATATTTGCCTATATTAACGTTTACTCATTACGCTGTAAGTTCTATGGTTTTTCACAACGTGTAGTATTATTTGTCCACAGTTATTACAGTACCATACAGAATAGTTTCAGCGTGCTAAAAAGTCTCTCGTGTTCACCCAGTCAATGCTCCTCTCCTCCTCCTCAGCCCCTAGCAACCACTGATCTTTTAATTGTCACTATACTTGTGCCTTTTCCAGGTCATTAATTAGAGTGATACATTACGTAACTTTTTTAGATTGCCTTCTTTCACTTGACAATATATATTTAAGATACATCCGTTCCTTTTCCTGGCTGTGTGAACAAAAGTTCTCTGAACAGGAATTTGGAGGAAAGAGACTATTCTGGTGAGCAGTTTGCAAACCAGTGAGACAGGCAGCCTTCCATGCAAAAGGAAAGCGCAGAGGCCAAAGGGAAGGTTGGAGCCAAGTTTCTGCCCAGATTCCCAGTCAGGCCCATTTATGCAAATGAAGGCTGGAAACTTGCTCAGTTCCAATTGGTTGATGTAGCTGAGTTCTGATTGGTAGATACTGCTGAGCCCTGATTGGTTGGTTCAGCTCCAAAAGTTCTGAAGTTAAACAGGGGTGGGGGTTTTCAAGAAACTCAGTACACGTGTGACCTCTAGTCCGCACGTGGCCACTTGGCTCTATTTTAAGTTTACGCCCAGTTGGTCACTCAGGAGCCATCTGGAAGGACTGGCTCTTTCAGGTTCACTTCTGTTCACAGCTTGATAGCTTATTTCTTTCTGTCACTGAACAGTGTACGTGCACCACAGTTTGTTTATCCACTCAGCTGTCCAGGGGCTTCTTGGTTGCTTCCAGTTTGGGTGATTATGAATAAAGCTGCTATAAATATTCATGTGCAGGTTTTTTGTATTAATATAAGTAAATACTTGGGTGTGTGATTATTGGATTATATCATAAGACTACAGTGATAGATTAATTTGTTTTATCCCTATATTTATATGTTAAAGCCCAAACCTCCAGTGTGACTGTATTTAGAGATAGGCCCTTCCAGGAGGTAGTTAAGGTTAAGTGCATATCCTAGTCTGATAAGACTGGTGTCTTCATCAGAAGAGGAAGCAAAGCAGAGCTCTCGCTCTCTCCACGCACACACAGAGGAAAGGCCATGTGACACGGCTGCCTGTGAACCAGGAAGAGAGGCCTTCCCAGGAACCAACCTTGACGGAACCTTGGTCTTTGATTCTTAGACTTTCAACCTCCAGAACTGTGAGCAAATAAATTTCTGTTGCTTAAGCCACCAAGTCAGTGGTGTTTTGTCATGGCAGCCTGAGTAGATAATCTCTTTGTTGGAGACTGTCAGACTGTCTTTCGAAGTGCTTGTGCCATTTTGCGCTCCCGGTAACAATGAACGAGAGTTCCTGTTGCTCCACATCCTCAACAGCATGGGTTTTGTCAGTTTATTTAACATTTCAGCTATTCTAATAGGTATGTAGTGCAGTGCCTAATTGCTGTTTTAATTTGCAATGTCCTAATGAGAAATTGTGCTTATCATTTTTTCATGTGCTTATTTGCCATTTGTATATCTTCTTTGGTGAAATGTGTCTTCGGACTTTTTACTCATTTTTATTTGGGAAATTTGTTTTCATATTGCTGAATTTTAAAAGCTTTTCTTGTATATTTTGTATATGAATCCTTTACCAAATGTATGTTTTACAAATATTTTCTTCCAGTTCCTGGAGTATCTGTTATTCTGTTAACAGTGTCTTTTGCAGAGAAGAAGTTTTAAATTTTAATTCAATCTATTATTTTTTTGCTTTCATGGATTGTACTTTTGGCATATCTAAAAACTCTTCACTAAACACGAAGTCACCTAGAAGTTCTCCTATGTTTTATTCTAGAAATTTCATAATCCTACTTTTAGGTCTATGATCTGTTTTGTGTTAATTTTTGTGCAAGGCATAAGGTCTGAGTTAGGTTCATCTTTTTGTGTTATCTTTAACTCATGAACACCCAATTGCTCCAGCATCGTTAGTTAAAAAGACTATCATTTCTCCATTGAGTCACCTTTGCTCCTTCATCCCAGATCAGTTGACTGTATGTGTTTGTGCTGGTCTATTTCTGGCTCTCTGTTCTGCTCCACTGACCTTGTGTCTGTTCTTCTGCCAGAGCCACGCTGTGTTGAGCATCGTCGCTTTACAATAGTCAGTCTTCACATCAGGTGGCGTGGAGGCCTCTGACGCTGTTGTCACTGTTCTCCTCCTCCTCCTCCTCCTCCTCCCCCTCCTCCTCTTCCTCCCCTTCTCCTCTCCCTCCTCCTCTCCCTCCCCTTCTCCTCTCCCTCCTCCTCTCCCTCCTCCTCTTCCTCTCCCTCCTCCTCTTCCTCCTCCTCTCCCTCCTCCTCCCTCCTCCCCTCTCCCTCCTCCTCCTCCTCTCCCTCCCCTCTTCCTCCTCCTCCTCTCCCTCCTCCTCTCCCTTCTCCTCTCCCCCCTCCTCCTCTTCCTCCTCTTCCTCCTCCTTTTCTTCAGTATTGTGTTGGCTGTTCTAGGTCTTCACCTTTCTGTACATACGTTAGAATCAGAAAATATAGTTTGCTGAGATTTTATTGGGATTTCATTGAATCTATAGATCAAGTGAGGAAGAACTGATGTCTTAACAATATTGATTCTTTCAGCCATTGTCTTTGATTTCCTCCATAATAGTTTGTAGTTTTCTGCATATAAATCCAGTACATTTTAATATTAGATTTATACCAAAATGTTTTGGTTTTTGGTGCTATTGTAGATTGTATTGTGTTTTTAATTTTGAATTCCAATTGTTCATTGCTGCTGTATAGGAAAGCAATCAATTTTTATATATTAACCTTGTATCCTGCAACTTTGCTATATTTGATTATTAATTCTAAGAGGATTTTTTGGTTGAATCTTTGGGATTCTCTACATGGACAATCATGTCATCTGTGAACAGTTTTACTTCTTCCCTCCTAATCTGTATACCTTATAATTCCTTTTCTTGTCTTGTTGCACTAGGTAGAATTTCCAGTATAATATTAAATAAAAGTGGTGAGAGAAGATATCTTTGTCTTCTCCCCAAACTTAGGGGGAAAGGATCCAGTTCCTCACCATTAAGGATGATGTTAGGTTTAATTGTTTTGATGTTCTTTATCAAGTTCAGAAAATGTCCCTGTATTCCTACTTTGCCAAGAGTCTCTTTTTTTAATCATGTATAGATTTTGGGTTTTTTTTAATGCTTTTTCTATGTCAATTAATATGATCATATAATTTTTCTTTAGCCTATTGAGCTAAAGAAAATTGGCTGCTGCTCTCATTGTCCCTGCTGTGGTCACTGATTCCTTTCAACATGACCCAAATAGTTTTAGTAGCTTCCTCGCTTTTGGATGAGAGAGACTGGGCCAGGGCATCTTATGCGCTTGCTGCCCCAGACCTGGAGTCAGCCCTTTCCGAGGGGCTCTGGTTCCCTTCGGCGGGAAACGTCAAGACTGAAATCTGCGGGCGCAGCCGACCTTTAGCAGGAAATGGAGCCCAAGCCCGAGCCTGAGCTGTCCTGGAGGCCCCAGGTTGTGAAAATGTTCCCACAAAAAATGGTTTTGTTTGTCTTTTGCTGGAGGCCTTGGGGGCTCACCCACACAGGACAAGTTTTTCATTTCTTGGCTGGGGATTCCCTGAACCACATTAATAGTGCAAATTTGGAACTCTTATGTGCAGGTGGTAGAGCTTGAGGTTCTGATTTCTCATGGGAAACCTTTCTCTTCCCATTCAGAGCCCCAGGCGGATGACAACGTTTCTTGACACACCCCTAGCCTGGCAGCTGGACTTTCTCTCATCTCCCTTCTTACAAGGCAGGATGGTCACCGATGGATAGTCCCTCTGTCCTCCCAGCTACACGCTGGGTCTCGGTTCTCTGGGTGGGTCCCAGTCACATCTCTGACCTTGGCTAGAGGTTTTGAAAGTGTGGTCATATCAGCCTTTTTAGATCTGCCTCCCTGTCCACCTTGCAATCCAGTAGACGATCATCTATACGTGTCCGGGGAGCCTTTTTCACCTCTGGTGGGGATGCCTTTTGTCCGTGATGGGGGGGAGTGTGGGTCATCTTTCTCCTGGGCGGCGTCCTCCCCAGCCCGACTCCCTCCACGCTGTGTGTGGGGATGATTCAGGACATTTTCACCATCCGGTGCTCAGGCTTTCTCCTGCCTCTGCAGGGTGGGTGGCGCCTGTGTCCCTTTTCAGACGTCTGACTGAGTGGCTGCAGGCTCTGCTGTGCCGGGCCACCTCCTGGTGGCTCATCCGGCCTCCCCTTTTACCTTCCCGTTCCTTACCAGATCACTTTTTGTGAAGACATTTTAGGAAACTTTCCATCAAATGCCTCATCCTTTCTTATCCACAACCTCTATTTTCCTGAGAAGGAAATGCGGACAGGCTCAGTCTTCAGAAATGCCCGTGCCAAGTGGCGCCCTCGGGGATTTGGGATAAGAACGTTTGGCCCACTGGTGACCCTGGTGGGTGAAGCAACGACCCTCCCCTGGGATCTTCCCAAGACCGTGAACACAAGGGCCTGCGTCTTCTCCTTCCAACATGTGTTGTTTCTTCTGACACGTCTTATTGCTGGTTGAGGACTGCTGGTGTCCCTTGGTTCCTAATTCAAAGTTGCTTTATGTAAACGTTACACATTTCTATCTTGTTTTCCCCCAAGAAAACCTAAAAAGGCAGAGACCATAAAAGACTCACTCAAAATCTAGGATCAGTTTCCTTACTTCCTCTTGGGAGCAAGGCTTGCTTCCGTGAGACTCTGGAGTACCACACGTCCCTCTTCGTTGTAATAATAAAAAGAATTTCTTCTATGTAGGTATGAGGTAACAGTGAAATATACGTAACCTGTGGAGGACCGATGCCGCCCGTGGCCACACGTGTCCATCTATCGTTCCTGTGGAGTCGGCTGATAGCGCTGGTCACGGTAGGTGTAAATGGCACGTTTGCAAGAAAAAGCGAGCCATTTTCTGTTGCTAGTGAGTGTGCACAAAACCGAGAATTCAGAAAAGGACACTGGTGACATGGAACAAACACCAGACCTGAAGACAGAAGATGTAGGTGAAAGAGTCCGTCCCACTATTGACGTCCGACCCTGGTCAGTTGCTTTAACGTCGCGTCACCTTGTCTGGTCAGCAGGAGAGGCCACGTCAGGAGAGTCTCGATGCCGCTTTATGGATCAGATGGCGCCAGGAGAGGGGGAGCATGGTGGTGTGGGCAGCAGGGAGCACTTCAGGCCTTCCACACGGAGCACCGGCAGGGCGGCGTCCCCGGAGGGCCTGGAGCAGACGTGCTCCCTCGAAGACAGCACCCGGTCCCTGAGGGTCCGTGGACGTGTGCCTGGGTTGTCCCCTCCCCTGGGCCCCAACCTCCCGGGGCAGTGGCTCTTTCTGGTTCATCTCCATTTCCCCACGGCCTGGTGTCCTGTGTGGCACCTGGTAGGTTCTCCCTGAAAGCTTGTTCACGGGTGAGCAGAGGGCCTGATGCGAGATAAGACTGTGACCTGCCCAGACTTGTCACTTTCTGTTGAGTCAGGCTCACGCTGCAGTGACACTGACGATCTATCAGTCAGTGACGGGGAGTGGCTAGACATCTCTCTGGATGGAAATTCCCTCCCCCCTTTCCTCAGCACGCACACGTGTGCCCTTCATGTAACATTGAGGGATGTTCCCCGGGGCCACATCCCTTTGGTTCCTGTTTCAGATGCTGAAGTTTGGGTCGACAGCCATGCCCTATATTGACCACTTACTATTTGCCGGTCACTTTTCCCGGTGCTGAAAGTGACAAGCGAGCAAAAAAGAGAGGTGCCGCCTCTCCTGGGGCTGCAGCTTCCAGTTTCTTACTGACTGTCCAGTGGAGCCCGCAGGAATATAGGGGAGGGGCGGCGATCCCTTCTGGGAGGGATGGGGGCGCGTGAATTTATTTTGAGGCAAGCTGGGTTTTAGACGATGGTGGGAAGAGCAGTGGGATGTGCCCAAAGTGACAAACGGCAAGTTTGAATCACTGGCCTGGGCAAGCCCCTTATGTTCCCCGAGCCTCCGTTTTCTCATCTGTGAAGTGGGGAAGGGCTCTGTCCCTGAAAGGCCGCTGCTTGGGTTTACGGAAGTGACGACTATGAAAAGCCAGCCCTCGTCTGCCGCGGGGGACTTGGCTTCCTGCCGGCCTCCCTTTGGAGTTCACTGATTGACACCAGAGAGATTTATTTCACCTGAGCTGTCCAGGGTCACTGGAATAGCATTTCCTACGGAACAGAAAATGTGGCTTATCTTACATCTTTTTGTTACCACAAGCTCGACACTTGTCGAGAACACGTGGTTTGAGGAGAAGGAAAGAGGAGTTTTATTCATTTTCTGGCAAATGAGGGTGACGGAGACTCTTGTGTAAAATATTCCGTCGTCCTGATAATAAGCAGAAATACAGAGCTTTTAAAGGGAGGGTTTTCAGCTTCAGGCCATTGCTGTTCAACTACAGTTGACGATCCTGCTGTCCCATCTCCCCTGAAGACAATCCCGTGACCTCCTTCGCCCAGACCCCCACAGCGCAGGCCGTGTCCTGTAGCACAAAGAACGAAAGACATCCCCACGCCCCTCCGACGGCTAGTCTGAGGCAGGGATGCAGGTCCCGGTTCTCAAAAACAGTGAGAAGATTTAAAAGAGACAGAAAACACTTTCCCACGTTGTTCAGGCCCTTCCCTCTGTCACATTCCCCACTGTCAGTACTTCCCTCCATATCCTTGGGAGGCGGGGGGACGACTCTGCTACATTCTCTTCCGCAGCTTAGGTCCTGGGACACGTAAGGAAATTTTCTTCAGTTTCCATTTCACGGGCTTCGAGTTTTACATGAACGGGAACTTCGTGTATTTATTGCATTTGACTAGAAAATTTCCAGTTGCCAAATCAAAGACTTTTCACGAAAACCCTCAAGAGATTAGGGCTTCAAATGCCGAAACAGTTGCATCACAAAGGCGACACCACAGCACTGAGTCCAGAAGGCTGACGGTTTGTACCCAAACGACGTGCAGTTCAGTCAACAGGGAAGGAAAGGACGGGCCAGTTAACGGCGGGAATCTCTCTCTTTCCTCCTTCCGCCTGTATTGCCGTTGGCTTTTTACCAGGACATCGTTCCTCCCCAAGAGCCTCGGCTGCCTCGTGTTCCCGTGAGGCCAGGAGCTTCTCAGCACGCTGTTTGCTGCGCGGGGCTGCAGCACACGGCCCGCGCCTTTCCCACCGAGGGGATGGCCGGCAGCGTGCGCTCACCGCCTCCCGATGGGAGGAATCGGGCCTTGCGCTTTCCTTGGAGATGCGTCACTCCCAGGCTGGGTGCGGAGCTGCTCTGTCTACAGCTCTGTCCCCTTCGTCGGTTCCGGGGAAGTCACTAGGGCCACTCTGGCGCGCACCAGACAGGCCCACAAGGAAGGTTTGTTTCAGCCTTGCTTTGTAAAGGAGGATCGGATCTAGAGCCCGGTTATGTGCTTATCGGCACCGGCTCACGGTCTCGTGTATCCATATGGATCATCAACTCCTTTTGATTCCTTTGGCTGCTGGAAGAGACATTCTAGCTCCCTGGACAGGCGTCTCGCCCACTGTAGTTCCCTGTGGCCCAACCTGCTGGTTGTCAACATCCACTGCCCCTTCCTTCTTAGCCTCGTACGAGGGCGAGTTTCAGCTGGGCTCACTACTGAGTGTGGAAAGGCCGCATTCCCCAACTTTCTCTGCAGCTCAGCGTGGCCACGTGAACACGTGCTCCTACCCAGAATGCGAAGTGGAACACGGTGTGGACTTTGGGGAAGTCCAGGCTCAGCCCAGAATCCCTAGGAAAGAGAGCCCAGGTAGCGCTTCAGCGCCCCGGCTCTATCGGGAAGGGCAATTCCAGGGCAGCAGAGTGGGGAAAAGGAACCAGGAGGAGGAGCCGCAGAGCAGGAGGAGGCGCCCGCGGGTACAGGGGAGCGTGCAGCGTGCTTGGTCGCGTGGGAGTCCTCGCAGATAGAACAGTCCCCCGGGGGAGGGGGAGAGAGCAGTTTATGCACCGGCATCGGGTCTCAAGCCAGTTATTGGTCAAAGTTAGACCCATGGGAGTTACATCCACCTCCCCTCCTGGTTGTATCCCTCAACCCCCTGGGGTAGCCTTAGGGAAGGCCGGTTCCTACACCTGCCCCATGGTGCAGGCTTCTCTGAGCCCAGAGGTGTCCCGAAGTGTCAGAGCCTGCATGGATACCAGAATTGCTACTATCCTCTGGTGGCAGCAACAGAGGCTATGACAAAGCCCGCCTCACCTCAGAGGCAGCTGAGGCAGCCAGTCTGTTAACAGAAGAGGTGACAGTGCAGTGGCCGAGATCGTCCGTTGAGCGTGCAGCTGAGCCCTGGGAAATGTGGGGACGTGCAAAGGCTGGGTTTGGTACATCTTCTTAAAAGAAGCATCATGCCCTGGAATGCATATGTGGTGGCTGGAGCTCTGGCAACCTTTATGAAGCCCAGGGAAGAGGGCAAAAGACTGAGGATGTGCCGTGGAGCCTAGACCTAAGCCTGTGTTCCTGATGGCGTGTTGAAGCTGCCGTACTCTTTAGCTAAACTGCTGACCTCCAGACTTCTTTCAGTAGTGCTCATGTGTTTTAAATGAAAGAGAAGCAAACTTCTATTTTGTTTAAGCCCATGTTATATTTATTTGTATATAAAGCCAAAACTAATTTCAACCGTACAACACGGAATATTTGTTGGATGGATGAATAAATACCGCGGCTCGCTAAAATTTGCTGCAGATCTAAACGGTGGATTTAATGGGACGTACCTAATACCAAGGTCTGTCCTCTGGCCAGGTGTGAATCCAGCCTCTCGCATAGAGAGTGGGGAGGTGCCTGCCTCTGTGCGCTCCAGCAGCTGCACACACGGACCTTGCCAGCCCCGGCATCAGGGCACTTTAATTTTTTCCTGTTTCCCTGTTTTCCACGTGCTCTTCTCTTACGTCTGACACTCTCCCCCTAAACTTGCAGGCATTTAGCAAGTTCCTCCTGTTCTTCTAGGATCCCCTTTAAATGTCACCTCCTCTGTGAAGCCCTCCTGCACCCTCCTGGGCAGAAAGTCCTTGCCTCACCCGTGTTCCTATAACATCTTGTGCTCGGCACACCGCACGGTAACGGAAGTCCCCGTTTTCTGGGGGTGGTCCCCGCTCCGTGCTGCCTTCTGCCCCCAGGCTCCAGCCACAAAGACACAGTCCTGCTGGACATACAAGGCTGCCTTCAATCCCCTCCACCTTCCTGTCTCGCACTCTGCGGCTGTAGGTCATCCCTTCTCTCTCCTCGAGCCTCCCACCCCTGGTTTCCCCCTCCTCACCCGCTTCTGAAGGCCTGGCATATCTTCCATGGAGAAAACAAAAAATACAAGCATCCAAATGGGAACCTGCACAAGCTCCCCCACCCCATCCACCAGCTTCTGGTCCGTCGCCGTGGACACTGCCCTCTCCTGGGGTGGGCTCTCAGCCTGCTCTGGGGAGGACAGGCTTCACCATTAGGGATGAGCCACTGGTGTTCCTGCAGAAGGTCAGAGCCTCTACCATATTCCATAGTATTGTTGTTAATTGCAGAATTCGGCTGTGGCAATTTCCCTTTCTGTCTTGCACCATCGATGCTTTCATCTCTACTGAATCGTTCCCATGAGCGGTCAATCTTCAGCCCTGGCTCCGGCTACCTATGACTGCACAGCAAGGCACCCCAAATTACCAACAGTGTGCTGTTGTGTGTCATGACTTCATTGGTTAATTGGGCTCAGCTGGGTGGTTCTTGATTGGTTTTTCACGTGGTTGCAGTCGATGGCATCTGGCCTGGAGTCATCTGGAGGTTCCACTGGGCTGTGCATCCAAGGTGGCACACGTGTGGCCGCCCACTGTGCTGCCTGTTGGCTGTGAGCTCAACAGGACCTTGCCCAGAAAACCCACCCGTGACTTCTCCGTGGGGCTTGGGCCTCTCAGAGCACAGCAGTTGGGTTCCACGAGGGAGTCACCCAAGGGTGAGCGTTCCAATAGACAAGAAGCAGAAGCTGCCAGGCCACTCAGAGGCTCCACTGAGAGCAGGTGCAGGCTCATTCTGCATGTGCTGTTGGTCAAAGGAGTCCCTGGACCCATCCAGTTTCAAGGGGTGGGGGCAGGTAGGGGAGAAATAAAGTTCAGCTCTTGATGGGGGAGTGGGAAGGTCACTTCGTGGAGGAGCGACTGGCACACAGGTCACTCCCTCCTTTTGAAACACCTTCAGTACCTCCCCGGCCGGTGCTGTCCTCCCTCACCTGCACCAGCTCCTGTCCTCAGTGCTCTTTCCTGGGCCCCTGCCTTCCCAGCCTCCACACACTCCAGCTCTCCAGCTCTTCTCGGTCCTGTCTACAGCTTCTCCCCAGAGCAGCTGAGGCAGCCCAGGGCTGTCACTGGTCTCTGGCTGCCCAGGCCTGGGGTGCGTCAGACGGGGGTCAGTGGGTCATAAGACACTGCCGTGGTTGACCCATCTCTAGGGAACTGTTCTGGGGTTCGGAAGAGTCAGGCTCCTTTTCCAGGAGAGGTCGGGGGGCTGCACCCAGGGTGCTCCCTCTAAAGTGGGACTGACCCAGGGCCCAAATGACAGCTACTCAGCAGCGTGGCCCTCATGTTGTACTTGCCTGGGAGGATGGTACTTCCTGGACCCTGGAATTGACGGTGGCCATGGGACTTGCTTGGGCCGGGGGAGCACAAGTGGAAGTTACGTGTCACCTCCCTTCCTTCCCCTACCTCCCTGATCAAGGGAGTGTGTATTGATGTAGAAATGCCACAGGGGGCATAGAATGCCAATCCCACACGCAGAAAATGCCTGGGCCCGGGGCAAGCTTGGGATGCGTGAAAAACAAACTCTGGCTGTGCTAAGTCACTGAGGTCTGGGGCTGATCGTTACCACACTATGACCATCTGCCAGGCCTGATGTAACACTTAACAGGGTTTTTCAGAAAAACAGCGTAAATTACTATATTCAAATGAAGAAGATAGAAACCCTCCCACCCACCCTCACCCCCTGCACAAAAGCGTGGAAAAACAAAGATAGAAAACAAAGATTCTGAGTTCCTGAACATTCTGGATGTATCTGCTAAAGCACCAAAGATTGACCAACATCTGCTACTTGTCTGCAAGTGTTCATCGTGTACCCACCAAGCCCCTCACCCGGGGGGAACTGCAGAGGTCCGAGGCAGAGTCTAGCCCTGCCTCTAGCTGAGGAAGGAGTAAGCCCCAATCAGGGACGTGCACAGTTATGGAAGAGCTGCACTCAGTCACACCCAACGTGTATTGGTAGCTTGCGGACAGGTTGACAGCTTGGAATCAGCAAGACAGAGCCTGCTTTCTGGGGGTTCATGACATGGCAGAGTGTGTGACGCATTCAGTCCTTCATTCATTCATTCAAACAGTGTTTACTGAGTGCGTGCAGGCACCCTTCCAGGCCCCTGGGGCACAGCAGGGGACAGAGCTATTGAATGAAGTCCATGTCCCGTAGGATCTTATTTCTGGGTGGGAAGGGGCAGTGGACACCGTGCAGCACTCACTCAGTGCTATGAGACGGGGGGGAAGAGAACCGAAGTGTGACCAGGGAAGCCTGGTCTTGGACGAGCCAGCCTCTCACAGGGAGATATCTGGGCAGAGACCGCAAGCACAGGGAGTGAGGCGGGCCTGCTGGTTTCTGGGGAAAGAGCCTTCCGAGCGGGGCGACAGCCGAGGCAAAGTCTGGGAGGTGAGGACTCACTTGGAACGTTGGAGAAACAGCATTTCTCAGGGGCTCTGGAGTGTGGTCGGTGGGTGGAGGGAGTCTGGTGGCCCCTGTACAGACACCGGGCAGCTGTTGACATGGCATTGTGGATGCTGTCAGGGGTGATTCGTACTAGGCCATGAGTGTCATGATATCCTGTCTGAGTCTGTAAACTTAAGAGCCTGCCTGTGGCGTGTGTTCTGATGGGAAAAGTATTTAACAGTACTTTAAAAATATTTACATAATGCAAACATCAATAGATTCCTGGGTAAAAACTGAGGAACAGCCTTATATCTATGTAAGTGTCTCAAAGTCACATAGTGTTATTTCATATCCTCAAATATTTAAACAGAGTTTAAGAGATTTAAATGCATTTTTATTCTTCTTAGAGCATCCAGGACCTGCTGGTTCCTGCTCTGCACAGGTGGAGCTGTTCTCTTGAAATGTTTTTTCTTCTTTCACTTCCTGGAATGAGTTTGCTTAGGGAAATTGGTTTAGAGAGAGAGATGTTTAACCCCGGCACACTCGTGGGAACCCTAATCAGGGAAGCAGCCTCTCCTGTCCACATCCAAGCCGTAGTGTTATTATCCTGACCCAGTGGCCCGTTCTGTGACACTGTGGCTTTGGGAAGTCTTCCTCTTCTATGTGGCGGGGACAGGCATCGCAGGATATGTTCAGGCACGTGGATCAAAAGTGTGGGTTTCAGAGCAAAATGATACTTTGCAAAAGATATATTCACCGGAGATCAATTTCCAATTCCTGATTCGATGGCTGTTTGTTGCTCTCCATTTTAAATTGGGTTTTTCTTTGAGGATGTGATATTCAGGGACAAATCATCATCCATCTCGTTTTCTATGGAAGCTCTGTGGATCGTCACAGTGAAATTAGACCAGACAGAGAAACGAAGGAAGGAGCAGATGGGCCCACTTTTCAATCTGGGTTCAAGTGGGTCTCAAGGAAAAGTATAAGGATGGTCAAAAATAAATGAATAAAAAGAAAAAACCCTAAAATGCCATTCCCAGAGTATGCGCTGATTGGTTTCTGTGGCAAGTGCTCTCTTTCCTGTTACCACATTCCGGAGGTGAACGGAGTGGTCTCGCTTCCCCTGGCTCGGGTCGAGGGAAGGCTGTGAGGCATCTCACGTGGTGTTCTGGACTGAACTGTGCCCCCAAAGGTCCCATGCTGAAACCCAAGTCCTGCCCATGGCAGTCAGGACATCAGCATTGCGAGTGATTACTCTGAGTCACACCTGGGGCAAGAGTTGACAGCAGTAGACACCCAGGTGTGTGCGTGCCCCACGCAGTGGCTGTCCCCTCCATGCTGGTGCAGGGGCAGAGCAGACCCCAGCGGCCCGCAGACTGGCAGACTGCTGGCGAGAGGCACTTCTGCTCCTCTCCCCAGAAAGTCCCTCATGCTCCCCTGCGGGGGTGAGTAAGGACAGGCGCAGAGAGTGGCCGGGAACATCAGCCCAGAAGACATGGAAGGAAACTTCGTGGAGGGAAACAGCATCCCCTCTCCTGTACAGTCCAATTCAGGAAATAGAAGTTAAACCAGTAAAAGAGCAAACAAACAGTGGAGGTAATTATAGAGTGTGAAAACAGCCCACAGGAAACACGGTAGGGTGCAGGATGGCGTGGAGCTACAGGACCTGTGCTTCCTGGCGGACAAGGAGCTGGCATTCAGGCTGGTGGCTCCGGAGTTGCCGGCAGGGCTGAGAGCAAGGGAAGGTGCTCAGGAGGAGGGGACAGCATGGGCCAAGGCCTCCCAGTGTGAAAGCAGGCAGCGCGGGTCAGGAGACAGGAGGAAGCGGAGATTGCACCAGGCCTGGGGAGCCGGAGGGATGTGGGGCTTGGAGGAGGTGTTGGCAGGCTTTGCTCTTCAGTTTTGCATATGGAAAAGGAAAACGTGAGAACCAAGGAGGAGTCTGGCATTGGAGGGTCACACATTTCTGTGTTGGAGCCCTGGGGACCCTAGGTAGACTCCAAGTGTCTCCAGGACATGAACCGGTGGTTTGGAGTCATTTAAATCCGGATTACGAGGGCTTCCTTTGATGTTCAGGGAGTCTGAAACCTACAGACGTTCAGATTGGCTGGCTGGAGGCAGGTGGTGAGGGAGGAGGAAGGTCAGGTGGAAAAGCACCAAAACAGCATCTCCTCTTGTGACTTCGCCTTTCTGCTGCCTCTTTGTTGCTCTGCGGGGATTCAGTCAAACAGTGGCTTAGATCCGAATCCATCAGAAAATATTAATAGATCCACCTTTTTTCCATTTTACTTTTCTGGAAATAGCCATTTTAAGCAAGACTTGAGAAGCTTCCAAGTCAAAGAAAATCTGGTCATTCTTTAGTCCCCAGGCAGGTACAGCTTACGCACCTGCAGAGAGAAAGAGAAAGTGTTTCCACGGAGCCCGGCCAGCAGCTCAGGTGTGATCCAGCTGGCGAATGCTCCTTATACCTGCTCTGAGATTTTCCCCAATGCCTTCTTGCTCATACTCCCTGCGTGGAACATGAAATTGACAGGAGATTAAAATACTTACTTTTAACTCCATCAGGAGTCCCTCCCTCAGAGGTTTTCAGGAAAATAGTGATCTCTATTAAATGCACAGATTGATCCAACCCACCTTCCTTTCGTTTGGTATTTACCCAGAGTGGTTGGCTGAATAGGGGTCTCCCAAACCTCAGAGATGTCCGTCTCCTAATACCTGGAGCCTGTGAACATGTGACCTCACGCGGCAAGGGCTCCTTTGCAGATGGCACTACTGCAAGCGTCTGGAGGTGGAGGGATCTCTGGGACTGTCTGGGGGCGCCAGTGTGTCACCAGGCTTCTCCTAAGCGGGAGGCTGTGGAGTTAGAGGTGGAGTTGGGGGGAAGAGGCGTGATGGACGCGGAGGTGGGGATGATGACGCGCTTTGAAGACAGAGGAAGGGGCCACAAGCCAAGGAATGTGGGCAGCCTCGAGAAGCTGGAAAAGGCCCGGGAACATATCTTGCCCTGGAGCTTGCAGAAGGCACTCAGGCCTGCCAACACCGCGACTTTAGCCTGGTGAAAGTGATTTAGGACTTCTGACCTCCAGAGCCATAAGACAGTAAGTTCGTGTTGCTTAAGTCAACAAGTTGGTGGTACTTTGTTACTGCAGCCATAGGAAACTATTAATAAGATGTCCGGCACATTGACTCTGCAATGATCTCATCGCGTAGGACCGACATTGAACTCTGCATTCTCACTGCGTTTGTTGTTCTAAGTCAGTCAACATCCTTCGCCTCAGTTCGCCCAGGTTGATTTTGACACTTGGTTAGAGTGTCACACACTGATGTCCTTCTCCTCAACAAAATAAGAGGATCTTAGCTGATTTCTGTTGTTTGGGATGGGCCTGGAATTAGCATCTAAAGTTACCTTTTTAACTGGCCATCTGCAGGGTGGTCATAAAGTCCAGGAATAATGATGATATTGTTTTGTATTGTAATGGAACAGAACCAAAGCCTGAATATACAGTCACCTCTGTTCTCAGAGTTGGTGACCACCTTGTAGAATGTTCTGTTACTGTTGTCCAAGGGACTGCTGAACTGCAGCTGTGTAAACAGGTCTGAAGACTGCTGATGGGGTTTTATCACTTTGAGGAGCCAGCAAATGACATTTATTAGTCATAGGGCATTGATTAGACTTTGGTAGCTTCCATCACTTCTGTTGATTGATTTATTCCTCCCACAATTACTCACTGAATGCCCGCTGCATGCCAAGCATGGTACTTCAGGCCCTGGGAAATCAAGGATGAGCAAACTAGACATGGCTCCTGACCCACGCAGCTTCTAGACTGACAGAGAGTGAGAGTCACACGCACGTGCGTGGCAGCCGAGGTGGGTGGTACGTGGCAGAGGGGACACGAGGATGGGGCCTGAAGGTCCTCGAGGAGGTGGGGTTTGAGCTGGGGTCTGGGGCATGAGGAGTTAACCAGGCACGGTGAGGGCCCTGTTAAAGCAGAGGGGAGGCCGTAGGGATGGGGACAGGGCCAGCCCAGGCAGTGACACCAGGCAGGTACCGCTGGGGAAGCAAGTGGGGTGGGGGTTGGGCGATGAACTCTGGACATCCCAGGAGTCCGAGAGAGGGTCGCAGGCTGCATGCCAAGGAGCAGAGCCCAGGCTGGGAGCTCTGCAGAATGGGCCTCACTGTGGGGGAGCCCCTAAGGCAGCAGGGGAGGTGGGAGGGAGGGAGGAAGGATGCGGTCTCAGCCTCAGCCCTACCCAGGATGAGGCGAGCTGGGGGCACTGAAGAAGGGTACTGGCAGCTCTGTCTTCCTCCTGCTTCAGGGCTCTCTGCCGTGGTCATCGCTGCCTGGGGCACTGTGCGTGAGGGAGTGTGCAGGGGTGTGCTTGAGCACGTGGGCATGCGCATGCATGAGGGTGAGTGCATGTACGTGTGAATGTGTGTGTGATTGCACATGAACCCGTGAGAGAGTGCGTGAGTGCACGTGAACTTGTGGACGTGTATCAGTGAGTGCGTGTGTGAATGCGCTGTGTGTGTATGACCGTGTGAGTGAGCATGAGTCTGCATGTGTGGACAGTGTACGAATGTGTGTATATGTGTGAGTGTGTGAGAGTGCGTGTGAGCATGTGTACATGTGCATATATGTGTATGGGTGTGAGAGAGTGTGTGTGTATGAGTATGTGAGTGTGTTGAGTTGTGCACGCATGTGAGTGCATGTGTGAGTGTGAGTATGAATGTACTGAAACGTGCTTGCTTGTTGTCTGCTTCACCCCAGCAGAGCAGACCTTCCGTGACAGCTGGGACTTGTGTCTCCTGGCCACTGCTGGGCCTTGGCCCCCGGACTCTGGCGCATGGCATTTACTTCCTCAGGACTAACCATGGGACCGAGTGACGCTGGACGGGGGAGCCTGCTCAGTCACCAGTGTGAGCAGTTTGCTCTCCCTGTTTTCTGTTTTGTTCTGACACCTTTTCACTGGTCACTGGGAGCTGGAGGAGGAGGAGGGTCCCACTGTTCAGGCAGCACTTCTGTGGCCCCTGCTGGGGGCCCCGGACAGTCGCCTCTGGGCAGTGCACATATTGACCACCTCCACCTCCCTCTGGCTCTCCCACAGGTCTCACCTTCAGGAGGTCGCTAAACCTGGTCTGGGCTCCACACCTGTCTTGGGTGTTTTCTCAGCAAGGTGCACTTGGCCTCTGGGAGGAGGGGCCACCGCACTATGATGTCATCATTTACTAGTATCCAAGCAGTTGTGTTTTCCCACCAGACCACAGGCTTCTCGGGGCTGGAGACAACGTGTCTTTTATTTGTTGCGTCATCCCCAGAGTGTAGCCTGATTTCCGGCCATACACTTTATATGCTTGATCAGTAAATACTTATGAAGTGAATACAATGGTACAGGTGCTGAGAAATATAACTTTTTTTCTTTTTTCTTTTTTTAATTGAAAAATGAAAATCGTATATATTTATGGCATACAACGTGATGTTTTGATATGTGTATACATGGTGGAATGGCTGAATCAAGCTAATTAACATATGTATTACCTTACATTGTTATTATTTTTTGTGATGAGAACACTTAAAATCTACTCTTTAATAATTTTCAAGTACACAACATATTGCTATTAACTATAGTCACCATGATGTACAAAATAGATCTCTTAACACAATGACAGCCACACTAGAAAAAAAATATTTTTCCTTGGGGCCACAGTGTTTTATTATGAAAATAGAATAAAAACTTCAAAAACAAAATGATCCTTTCTAATTTAATGAAAAATTTGTTATTTTTTATTGTTTTCTGTGCGTGAGTTATATGCAATTAAATTGTTAATAGTAATTGTAACAATAAGAACATCAAGAAGTAAGATTTTCACAAACTTACTGCAAGGTTTTGCAGAGGGGGTGACCCGTAACGCAACGTGTGTGCTACAGCATGGCAGCATGAGTTGCCTGCGCACCATGAGGCTCCCAAGGTAAAGAGATGTGTGAGTTACATGTGCTTCACAAGGCTCCAGGCGCAAAACTAACATGAGTTAAATACAACTCACATGGCAGTTAATGTGTTAAACTTATTCCTCCTGCCTAACTGAAATTTTGTATCCTTGGACCCATATCTCCCTTCAAACCCTGGAAACCACCATTCTCCTCTCTACGTCTGAATTCAAGGGTTTTAGATGCTCCATAGAAGTGGTGAGACCATGTGGTGTTTGTCTTTCTGTGCCTCGCTTGTTTCACTCAGCATAACGTCCTCCGGGTTCATCCGTGTTGTTGCAATATGACGTTTTTCCTACGCAAAGTTTTTCAAATGGAGGGCCCATCAGTGGGGGATCAGGCAGGTAGACAGAAAGACAGATAATGGACAGGTAGAGAGATACTAGAGACAGAGATGCGTAACCCACAGAGAGATACTAGAGGGAGAACAGAGAAAGAGACAATAGGCAGATGACAGGGAGACAGGTAAGAGATAATAAATGATAGATATTGGATAGATAGATATTAGCTATATAGTTAGTAACATACCTAGACAGGCAGACAGATGGACATGCAGATAGACAGGGAAACAGACAGACAGATAATGGACAGATAGACGTACAATGGGCAGACCACACATGGCAATAGAGGTCTCGCTGCTGCCTCTGCAGTGGTTGGTCCAGAACAGTCAGGATGTGGCCAACAACTGCCAGCTTCCCATTTTGTATTCCTGCCCACAACTCAGAACAAACCCGAGAAAGTCAAACACGCACCCGCACCCAACCCCACAGGATGTCCCTTCCAGGGAGCTGCCCGGCCAAAGCCTCCCTCAGGGCCCACCTGGGCCTTCCCTTTGCCCGCAATGAAGCTCCCGCTCCACGGCCTGCCTGTGAGTCTCTGTGGACGCAGGCAGCACCGACCCCCTCGCTGTAGCAAGCTCTGAATACGTAGTCTCTGTTCACATCTGGGTAGACTTCGTTAATCTCCACTATATGTGTACCTTTATGTAGGCACATGCAATCATCGTGGGCTTTTGTGTGGACAATCACTTTCAAGGATGAACACAAGCATATCGGATGATCCGGGTGTCTGTCACTTATGGGTACAAAGTAAACATGAATTACATCCTACTGTCACAGCAGCTTCCACTGCCTAAACTAATACTCCAAACAGAAATGAAGAGGGAGATAGCAGATGTGCCAAGTACTACACAGGACACAGGGCGGGACGGAGTGACGGCTGTTCAGAGGTGGCCACAGCCTCTTTGAGGAGGTGTCGTGAAGCTGACTCCAGGGAGCTGAGGGAAGTTGACGAGAGCAGGGGTCTGGGCAGGGAGACCCGCTCACACAAAGATGCTAGGCATGGGGGCCTGGGGCGCTAGAGAAGAAAGAAGCCCAGCCTAGAAGCGCCGGAGACGGTGGTGGAGTGGGCAGTGGGTGGGTCACGGGGGACTTGGCAAGACAAAGGGAGAAGTGGATTATATTCAACACGTGATGGGAATCCAACAGAAGGGGAAGCACCGGAATAACACGGTTTGATTAGCGTTTGTACAGGGTCTCTCGGGTGTGGTGTGGACAATGGGTGGCAGACCCCAAGAGTGGGGGGCAACACGGCAGACTGGAGAGGGAGCAGCCGCAGCTTGTCCCTGAGTTGGAGGAGGGATGGAGAGGGACCCAGGCGACGCCCAGACTGTGGACTGACGACCTGACAGAGGAGTATTTGCAAAGGGGGTTACTCTGCATTGGAGGGATGGATTGTCCTCAGCCAGCAGAGTCTTCAAGTTATTCATATCCTTGGAACAGCAGAGTTACGGGACAGGCATCCTCTGTATTCGTTTTATTGAATTTAAAATCCAGAAACATTGTCTATAAAACTAGCCCTGAGGCCAACAGCTTCCTGCTCTAAACCCAATATGGGCAAATTAGTTTCTGCAAAACGACATCACCTGTCACATTAAATTAATGTGGCTTATTTGTATTTTAACGGGTTTGTAGTTTTATAGTACTTAATTTAAAAATCGTTCTGCTTTTATAGTTATATAAAAGCTGTAAAAGGTACAAAATTTATACCTAATTTTATGATGTTACAGATTTAAGCCGCATTGCAATGAAAATAATTAAATCAACACAGGAGATCCATGATGAACTTTTTTTCTTTTAAAGGGATGTACGATTTGTTCAGGTTTAATAAAACTGCTTTGGTGCTCTGCTGAAAAATGCAGTTGTGGGTGCACAAAGATGGCCCCAGCAGTCTGTGCGTGTGTGTGGTGGGGATGGGGCTCTGCAGAGAGATGGGTGTCCCTGTCCTGTTCTCCTTGGGATCAGCTGCACACATTTGTGAGACGGCGGCTGTGACGGGAGGGAGCAGTGGTTCCTGGCCTTGGCCCCACGTGGTCATCCCCCGGGGCCCTTAGAGATTCGGATCCCACTGGCTTGGGTGAGGTCTGGGCATTGGAGGTGTACAAACCTGCCCGGGTGGTGGGGGTGCAGGTGAACAGAGCAGAGTCGGGCAGCCCCCTGACCCAGCCGATGACGGCGTCTGCCCGAGAGGCCTCAGGCACCTGCTCAGAGGGAAAGCCGCACCCCACCCTGGAAACGACCAGCTGAGATGCACGGGTGCGGCTCCTCGACCTCTCGGTGTGTCCCCTGCATGTGCTTTGTCAGAGGAGAGAGCAAGGGAGCGATGCCAACGCAAGCAATTGAAAAACAGACAGGAAATAGGAAATTCACCTTCTTGGCTTTAAAAATACATTTTTTAATTAAATCCCGAAGTCTGGCGGGTCCATCAGAATGCATGCTGTTTCTGAGAAGACAGCGAAGCGAGCAGGCACAGGCCTTCCCCCTAGGCCTGGAGCCGTGGGGTGGGGTGCGGTGGGGGAGCTGTGCTAGCCTCGGGCTCAGCGTCTTTGAGCTGGCGCCAGCAGCGTCTCCAGGCCTCCTGGCCAGGGCTCTCTCATGTCTCCTCTCTGTGGAACCAGATGACCACTCCCCACTCCTTGCCCCTTAACCCTGTGCTCCTCCGCTTTCCATTCCTTGGAGGCTGGGGGTCCCCTCCGAGCATCATTCCCTCTGTGGACCCTTCATTCTTGGGCCACCGCTTATACACAGCAGGCAGCCAGCAAGCGTCTGTGAGTCAAACACCAAACCGGTCCAGGGTTTCATTTTTTTTCTTTTCTTTTTCTGGGCAGTAGAGGACGTCTGCTTTGCTTTGCAGTCTTCCAAGTCAGCGTTGGTAGTATGGGTGCTGGTGACCCTTGTAGACAGTAGGGACAACCAGCCTTTGCTGGAGAACCCTAAAGCTGGGTGCTCAGGCCCTACCTTGCCCTTCCTAACTTTGTGCTTGGGTTGGTTCCAGTGACCCTTAAAACAGAGCCCAGGAGAGGGGTTTGTCTGCAAGGAGTTTACAGGCATACCTTGGAGATATTGCAGGTTTGGTTCCAGACGACCACAATATAGCGAATATCACAATAAAGCAAGTAACACAAGATTTTTGGTTTCCAAGTGCACATAAAAGTTATATTTACAATATATTGTAGTCTATTAAGTGTGCAATGCATTCATTATGTCTAAAAAATGTACATACCTCAAGTAAAAAACATTTTATTGCTAAAAAATGCTAACAATCATCTGAGCCTTCAGCGAGTCGTAACCTTTATGCTGGTGCAAGGTCTTGGCTCCATGTTGATGCTGCTGACTGATCAGGGTGGTGGTTGCTGGAGGTTGGGAATGGCTGTGGCAATTTCTTAAACTAAGACAACAGTGAAGTTTGCCGCACTGATTGACTCTTCCTTTCACCAAAGATTTCTCTGTAGCTTGCAGTGCTGTTTGATAGCATTTACCCACAGTAGAACTCCTTTCATAATAGCAGTCAATCTTCTCAAACCCTGCCACTGCTTTAGCAACTAAATTTGTGTAATATTCTAAATCATCCCTTGTCATTTCAACAATGTTCACAGCATCTTTACCAGGAGTAGGTTTCATCTTAAGAAATCATTTTCTTTGCTCATCCGTAAGAAGCAACTCCTCATCCATTCGGGTTTCCTCATGAGATTGCAGCAGTTCAGTCCCATCTTCAGGCTCCACTTCTAATTCCAGTTCTCTGGCTGTTTCCATCACATCTGCAGTTACTTCCTCCACTGAAGTCTTGCACCCCTCAAAGGGCTGGAATCAACTTCTTCCAAACTGCTGTTAACATTGATATTTTGACCTCCTCCCATGAATGCCAAATGTCCTTAATGGCATCTAGAATGGCACATTCTTTGCAGAAGTGTTTAAATTTACTTTGCCCAGATCCATCAGAGGAATCACTACCTATAGCAGCTATAGTCTTACTAAATGTATTTTTTTTAAAAGACTTGAAAGTCAAAATTCCTCCTTGATCCATGGGCTGCAGAAGGGATGCTGTCTTAGCAGGCAAGAACACAGGACTCAGCTCCTTGTAAAACTCCATCAGAGCTCTTGGGTGACCAGGTGCATTGTCAGTGAGCAGTAATATTTTGAAAGGAACCTCTTTTT
>JAKFHU010002055.1:0-21107 GCA_023783475.1 Daubentonia madagascariensis
AGTAGACCAAGAGCCTTCAAAGCTCTAAGAAAGTACCTCGCTACTTAATTCCTGCATAATAAGGACTGCAGGACTCCACCCTACATCAATTGAATGCAAATCAACTACTTTAATTAAGCTAAATCCTTCCCCTAGATTGGTGGGCTCTAACCCCACGAAAATTTAGTTAACAGCTAAATACCCTAATCAACTGGCTTCAATCCACTGCCTCCACTTCTTTTATGAAACGGAAGAAGTCCTGGCAGGGTTGAGGCTGCTCCTTTGAATTTGCAATTCAACATGAGAATTCACCACAGGACCATTTGGCAAAAGAAGGATTCAACCTTCGTCTTTAGATTTACAGTCTAATACTTACTCAGCCATTTTACCCAATACCTATGTTCATCAACCGTTGACTGTACTCAACAAACCATAAAGATATCGGAACCCTTTACCTCCTTTTTGGTGCTTGGGCAGGTATAGTAGGAACAGCCCTAAGCCTTCTAATTCGAGCAGAACTTGGTCAACCAGGGACCCTACTAGGCGATGACCAAATCTATAACGTCATTGTAACTGCCCATGCCTTCGTAATAATCTTCTTCATAGTAATACCCATTATAATTGGAGGCTTCGGAAATTGACTGGTGCCTTTAATAATCGGAGCCCCTGATATAGCCTTCCCCCGTATAAATAACATGAGTTTCTGACTACTCCCCCCGTCCTTTCTTCTCCTCCTTGCCTCCTCAATAGTGGAGGCAGGGGCCGGCACAGGATGAACCGTATACCCCCCTTTAGCAGGAAATCTGGCTCACGCCGGAGCCTCCGTAGACTTAACTATTTTTTCACTCCACTTAGCAGGAGTCTCATCAATCCTTGGGGCCATTAACTTTATTACAACAATTATCAACATGAAACCACCAGCTATATCACAATACCAAACCCCCTTATTCGTATGGTCCGTAATAATCACTGCCATTCTACTTTTACTATCCCTTCCAGTCCTAGCAGCTGGGATTACCATACTCCTAACCGACCGCAACCTAAACACTACCTTCTTTGACCCTGCCGGAGGAGGAGACCCCATTCTATATCAACACCTATTCTGATTTTTCGGCCACCCTGAAGTTTACATCTTAATTCTCCCGGGCTTCGGCATAATCTCCCACATCGTCACGTACTATTCCGGAAAAAAGAACCTTTCGGCTACATAGGCATAGTATGAGCTATAATATCTATTGGCTTTCTAGGTTTCATCGTATGGGCCCACCACATGTTCACAGTGGGAATAGACGTTGACACCCGAGCATACTTCACATCCGCTACCATGATTATCGCAATCCCCACAGGTGTAAAAGTCTTCAGCTGGTTGGCTACACTACACGGAGGTAACATTAAATGAAAACCCGCTATACTATGAGCTCTGGGCTTTATTTTCCTTTTTACAGTCGGTGGACTAACAGGCATTGTTCTAGCCAACTCATCATTAGACATTGTTCTACACGATACATACTATGTAGTAGCACACTTCCACTATGTCCTATCAATAGGAGCTGTATTCGCCATTATAGGCGGCTTCGTACACTGATTTCCTTTATTCTCAGGCTATACACTAAACGATACATGAGCCAAAATTCACTTCACAATTATATTCGTAGGTGTAAATCTTACTTTCTTCCCACAACACTTCTTAGGCCTATCCGGCATGCCCCGACGCTATTCTGACTACCCCGACGCCTACACAATATGAAACACCATCTCATCTATCGGCTCCTTCATCTCCCTGACAGCAGTCATATTAATAATCTTTATAACCTGAGAAGCATTCGCCTCAAAACGAGAAGTCCTAACAGTAGAATTAACAACAACAAACCTTGAATGACTTCATGGCTGCCCGCCTCCATATCACACATTTGAAGAACCCGCACACGTCAAAAATCTAACAAGAAAGGAAGGATTTGAACCCCCTAAAACTGGTTTCAAGCCAATTCCATAACCATTATGACTCTCTTAACCGGAGGTATTAGTAAAACATTACATAACTTTGTCATAGTTAAATTATAGGTTAATCCCTTTATACCTCCATGGCTTACCCCGCCCAAATAGGATTCCAAGACGCCACCTCCCCTATCATAGAAGAACTTCTATATTTCCATGACCATACCTTAATAATTGTCTTTATAATTAGCTCATTAGTCCTCTATACTATCTCCCTTATACTCACAACCAGCCTTACCCATACAAACACCATAAACGCCCAAGAAGTGGAAACAGTGTGAACAATCCTCCCTGCAATTATCCTCATCCTTATTGCCCTACCATCCTTACGTATTCTCTACATAATAGATGAAATTAACAACCCTTCCCTAACCATTAAAACTATGGGCCACCAATGATACTGAACCTATGAGTATACAGATTATGAAAACATAACCTTTGATTCATACATAACCTCAACCAACGATCTCACCCCCGGAGAACTTCGACTTCTGGAAGTCGATAATCGAATAGTCCTACCTACGGAATTACCTATTCGAGTGTTAGTCTCCTCAGAAGATGTACTACACTCATGGACAGTACCTTCACTAGGCCTAAAGACGGATGCAATCCCAGGCCGCCTGAATCAAACAACCCTGATAGCCTCCCGACCAGCTTATACTACGGTCAATGCTCAGAAATCTGCGGTGCAAACCACAGCTTTATGCCCATTGTACTTGAACTAATCCCCCTAAATATTTTGAAAAATGATTACTAACTATATTATAACATCACTGTGAAGCTAATCAGCATTAACCTTTTAAGTTAAAGATCGGAAGCCAAACAACCTTTCCACAGTGAAATGCCCCAACTAGACACATCAACATGACCTATCATCATTCTTTCGATGATCCTAACACTCTTCATTATACTCCAACTAAAAACATTAAAACTTGGATTCCCCCTAAACCCGGCACCCAAAAATATAACAACACAAAAATATAACACCCCTGAGAAATAAAATGAACGAAAATTTATTCGCCTCTTTCATTACCCCTACAATCATAGGTCTACCCATTGTTATATTAATCACTATGTTACCCTCCATACTATTCCCCACACCCTCTCACTTTATCAATAATCGACTAATTTCCCTGCAACAACGATTTACCCAACTAATTCTAAAACAACTAATAGCACACATAATACCAAGGACGACTTGATCCCTAATGTTAACCTCACTAATCCTATTTATCGGTCACAAACCTACTAGGCCTACTACCCTACTCGTTCACACCAACAACCCAACTATCAATGAACTTAGGAATAGCAATCCCACTATGAGCACCACAGTCATTACAGGCTTCCGCCACAAAACAAAATCATCATTCGCCCATTTCCTGCCACAAGGAACCCCCACTCCACTGATTCCTATATTAGTAATCATCGAAACTATCAGTCTTTTTATTCAACCAATAGCCCTAGCCGTACGATTAACAGCTATATTACAGCCGGCCACCTTCTCATACACCTAATTGGAAGTGCTACTCTAATCCTCACATCAATCAGCCCCGCTGCAGCTTCAATTACATTTATTATCCTAGTTTCACTTACCACCCTCGAACTCGCTGTCGCCCTCATCCAAGCCTACGTATTTACCCTATTAATCAGCCTTTACCTACACGAAAACACCTAATGACCCACCAAACACACACCTACCATATGGTAAACCCCAGCCCCTGGCCCCTTACAGGGCACTTTCCGCACTCCTTATAACGTCAGGCCTCACTATATGATTCCACTTTAACTCCAGCAAACTACTCTCTTTAGGCCTCCTAACTAACCTACTAACAATATACCAATGATGACGAGATATTATTCGAGAAAGCACATTCCAAGGCCACCACACACCAGCCGTTCAAAAGGCCTCCGATACGGAATACTCCTGTTTATTATCTCCGAAGTCTTTTTCTTTATAGGTTTCTTCTGAGCCTTTTATCACTCAAGCCTAGCCCCGACCCCTGAACTAGGTGGCTGTTGACCACCTACAGGGGTACACCCCCTCAATCCTTTAGAAGTCCCCCTACTCAATACAGCTGTACTTCTAGCTTCAGGCGTCTCCATCACCTGAGCCCACCATAGCTTAATAGAAGGGAACCGGCCCCACATACTCCAAGCCTTATTCATTACCATCACACTAGGAATTTACTTCACAGTGCTCCAGGCCTCAGAATACATAGAAACATCATTCACAATCTCCGATGGAATTTACGGCTCAACATTTTTTATAGCAACAGGTTTTCACGGCCTACATGTAATCATCGGATCCACTTTCCTAGCCATTTGCTTCCTACGCCAACTAAAATTCCACTTTACATCCAATCACCACTTTGGATTCGAAGCAGCAGCATGATATTGACACTTCGTAGACGTAGTATGATTATTCCTTTACGTATCAATTTACTGATGAGGATCTTATTCTTTTAGTATTAACACAGTACAGTTGACTTCCAATCAACTAGCTTCGGACAGACCCGAAAAAGAATAATCAACTTGATATTAATCCTAACAACTAACACACTCCTAGCCCTCCTGCTTATCACCATCGCATTCTGACTACCACAACTAAACATCTACACAGAAAAATATAAACCCTACGAATGTGGCTTTGACCCCATAGAATCTGCTCGCCTACCATTCTCCATAAAATTCTTCCTAGTAGCTATCACATTTCTCCTATTCGACCTAGAAATTGCACTTCTCCTCCCCCTACCCTGGGCAACCCAAACAACAAACCTAAAACTAATATTTACGATAGCCATAATTCTAATTATAATCCTAGCTCTAGGTTTAACCTATGAGTGACTTCAAAAGGGACTAGAATGAGCAGAATATGGTAATTAGTTTAAACTAAAACAAATGATTTCGACTCATTTAACTATGGTCCACCCATAATTACTAACATGCCCTTAATTTCTATCAACCTCTCCCTAGCCTTTACTACAGCCTTACTAGGGTACTGATATTTCGCTCCCATCTATATCATCACTACTAGTCTAGAAGGCACAATATTATCCATATTCATCCTCACCACCCTTTCAACCCCCCTTTTAATCCTCACAGCATGACTTCTACCTCTCATGATTATAGCTAGTCAATTCCACCTCACTAAAGAACCCTTACCACGAAAAAAACTGTATATTTCCGCACTAATCACACTCCAACTGTCTTTAATCATAACATTCACAGTCACAGAACTGGCCCTATTCTACATTCTCTTTGAAACCACACTGATCCCCACCTTAATCCTCATTACCCGCTGAGGGAACCAAATAGAACGCCTAAACGCCGGACTATATTTCTTATTCTACACACTAACAGGATCTTTACCCTTACTCGTAGCACTTATTTACACCTATAAAACCTTAGGCTCACTAACCTTCCAACCTCTTCTCCTATGACTCAAAGAACTACCTAACTCCTGATCCAATACCCTTCTCTGAATAGCATGCATCATAGCATTCATGGTCAAATACCCCTGTATGGGTTCCACCTATGATTACCCAAAGCCCACGTAGAGGCCCCTATTGCCGGTTCGATAGTCCTTGCAGCAGTACTATTAAACTAGGGGGATATGGCATAATACGAATCACTTCAATCCTTGAACCCCTGACAAAACACATAATCTACCCCTTCCTAATGCTATGCATTTGAGGCATAATCATAACCAGCTCAATCTGCCTCCGACAAACAGACCTAAAATCACTAATCGCTTACTCTTCAGTAAGCCATATAGCTATGGTCACCATAGCAATTCTCATCCAAACACCATGAAGCTTTATAGGAGCAACAACCCTAATAATCGCCCACGGCCTCACATCCTCATTACTATTTTGCCTCGCAAATTCAAACTACGAACGCATCCATAGTCGAACCATACTACTAGCCCGAGGCCTTCAAACACTACTCCCCCTCATAGCAACATGATGGCTATTAGCCAGCTTAGCAAACCTAGCCCTACCACCCTCCATTAATTTAATCGAGAGCTCTTTGTAATCATAACAACCTTTTCATGATCAAACTTCACAATCATTCTAACAGGCTTAAACGTGCTCATCACGGCCCTTTACTCTATATATATACTGACCATAACACAACGAGGAAAAATCACATACCACACACATAATATCAAACCCTCCTTTACACGAGAAAACACCTTAATATCATACACATTACCCCCCTTTTATTACTCTCCCTAAACCCCAAAGCTATTTTAGGACCCACATACTGTAAATATAGTTTAAATAAAACATTAGACCGTGAATCTAACAATAGAAGCTCATCACTCCTTATTTACCGAGAAAGAACGCAAGAACTGCTAATTCCTGCAACCATACATAAAACTATGGCTTCCTCACTTTAAAGGATAGTAGTAATCCGTTGGCCTTAGGAGTCAAAAAATTGGTGCAACTCCAAATAAAAGTAATAAACCCCTTTCACACCCCATCTTTGACCTCACTGATCATCTTAATAACACCTATATACTAGTTATAACTAAGACCACACAAAAGACTATTACCCTTACTACATAAAACATCTATTTCATACGCCTTTACTATCAGCCTTATTCCACCCTACTATTCATCAACTCAGGACAGGAAGCAATCATCTCCAACTGACACTGAGTCACAATCCAACACTAAATTAACCATAAGCTTCAAATTAGACTACTTCTCAGTAGTTTTTATTCCAGTAGCATTATTCATTACATGATCAATTATAGAATTCTCAATATGATATATAAGCACGACCCCTACATTAACCAATTCTTTAATACCTTATGTTATTCCTCATTACCATAATAATTCTGGACACAGCCAACAATCTATACCAACTATACATCGGATGAGAGGTGTTGGTATCATATCATTCCTACTAATTGGCTGATGGCATGGACGCACAGACGCAAACACCGCAGCCCTCCAAGCAATTCTATATAATCGTATCGGAGACATCGGTTTCATCTTAACTATAGCATGATTCCTAATACATTCAACACATGAGACCCTCCAACAAATCTTTATACTCAACCAAACCCCCGATACCCTCCCACTAATTGGCCTACTACTAGCAGCCACCGGCAAATCCGCCCAATTTGGATTACACCCCTGATTACCATCAGCGATAGAAGGCCCTACTCCCGTCTCAGCCCTACTCCACTCTAGCACCATAGTGGTAGCAGGAGTATTTCTGCTAATTCGATTCTACCCCTTAGCAGAAAACAACAAAACCATCCAAACATTAACCCTATGTCTAGGGCCATAACTTCACTATTCACAGCAATCTGTGCCCTAAAACAAACGACATCAAAAAATCGTAGCATTTTCCACCTCCAGCCAACTCGGCCTAATATAGTCACAATAGCATTAACCAGCCACACCTCGCATTCCTCCACATCTGTACCCACGCATTCTTCAAAGCTATGTTATTTATATGTTCTGGGTCCATTATCCATAACTTAAACAACGAACAAGACATCCGAAAATAGGAGGCCTCCTAAAAACAATACCCCTCACCTCCTCATCACTCATTATCGGAAGCCTAGCACTTTCAGGCATCCCGTTCCTAACAGGGTTTACTCCAAAGACCTGATCATCGAGACCGCAAACACATCAAACACCAACGCCTGAGCCCTCCTAATCACACTCATCGCCACCTCTTTAACAGCCATCTACAGCTCCCGCATCATCTTTTTCGTATTACTAGGTCAGCCCCGATTCTTAATTACCCCTACTATTAACGAAAACAACAACCTCCTGATTAACCCAATCAAACGTCTAGCAGCTGGCAGCATCTTTGCCGGATTCCTTTTATATAATAACATCCCCCCTATAACCACCCCCCAAATAACCATACCCCTTTACCTAAAAATCCTGGCTCTTACTATAACTGCACTAGGATTCTCTCTAGCAATAGAGTTAAATACCATCACCTATAACCTCAAACTCACCACCACCTCCCCTCGGCTCAAATTTTCAACCCAACTAGGATTCTTCCCCATAACCATACACCGACTAATAACCCATTACAACATAACCAACCTTAAGCCAAAACATAGCATCACTTCTACTAGACTTAACCTGACTGGAAAAAGCAATACCAAAAGCCCTGTCCCACCTACAAATTGCTTCATCAACTACCACTTCCAACCAAAAAGGCCTAATTAAACTCTATTTCCTCTCCCTCCTCACTTCACTTCTCCTCACAACCCTCCTAACCATTTAACAACCCCGTGTAATCTCAATCACAATGAAAATCCCCATAAATAAGATCAACCAGCAATCACCAATATCCAACTAGCATAATCATACAATGCAGCCACCCCTATACAATCACCCCGAAAAATATCAACCATTTCCCCTTCAAAATTTATCCAATCTTCTAAACTCTTAAAATCAATAACAAAGCCCACCTTTCCATAGCCCATCATCCATATAACCACAACAAAGCACCCAAACAACAGCACTAGACCCTCAAACCTCAGGATACTCCTCAGTAGCCATCGCCGTAGTATACCCAAATACTACAAGCATCCCCCCTAAATAAATCAAAAACATCATTAAGCCCATAAATGAACCCCCAAAACTTAAAATAATTATGCAACCAACCCCACCACTAACAACCAAACCCCAACCCCCATAATAGGGAAGGCTTTGAAGAAAAACCTACAAAGCCCAAAACAAGAATAACACTTAACAAAAACACAGTGTATATCATAGTTCCTGCATGGACTTTAACCATGACATACGACATGAAAAATCATCGTTGTATTCAACTACAAGAACTTTAATGACCAACATTCGAAAAACCCACCCTCTAATCAAAATCATTAATAATTCATTCATCGACCTCCCCACACCATCAAACATTTCATCATGATGAAACTTTGGTTCTCTCCTAGGCACCTGCCTAATCCTACAAATCTTAACTGGGTTATTCCTCGCTATGCACTATACATCCGATACAACATCCGCATTCTCCTCCATCTCCCACATTTGCCGAGACGTAAATTATGGCTGAATCATTCGATATCTTCATGCCAACGGAGCATCAATTTTTTCTCTGCCTATTCATCCACACAGGACGTGGCCTGTACTACGGATCATTCACCTACTTAGAAACCTGAAACATCGGAATCATTCTCCTACTTACAGTGATAGCAACAGCATTTATAGGCTATGTCCTCCCATGAGGACAAATATCCTTCTGAGGGCCACCGTAATCACAAACTTACTTTCAGCAACCCCCTATATCGGAACCAGTTTAGTAGAATGAATCTGAGGAGGATTCTCCGTCGACAAAGCTACCCTAACACGATTTTTCGCCTTCCACTTTATCCTACCCTTCACCATTTTAACCCTCGCAACAACCCATCTTCTCTTTCTCCACGAATCAGGATCCAACAACCCATCAGGAATTTCCTCAAACTCCGACAAAATCCCATTCCACCCCTACTACACAACAAAAGACATCTTAGGCTTGACCCTTCTCTTACTTTTCCTCATAACCCTAACCCTATTCTTCCCCGACCTCTTAGGAGACCCAGACAACTACACCCCCGCTAACCCCCTTAATACCCCACCCCACATTAAACCAGAATGGTACTTCCTATTTGCATACGCGATCTTGCGATCCATCCCTAACAAGTTAGGAGGCGTACTAGCCCTCGTCCTATCCATTCTAATCCTCACCTGCATCCCCCTACTTCATACAGCCAAACAACGAAGCATAGCCTTCCGCCCCATAAGCCAATGCTTATTCTGAATCCTAACCACAGATCTCCTCACCCTCACATGAATCGGAGGACAACCCGTATAGAACACCCCTTCATCCTCATTGGTCAAGCAGCCTCCATCCTATACTTTTCCATTATCATTATTCTAATACCAATGACAAGCCTAATCGAAAACAAAATACTCAAATGAAGAGTCCTCGTAGTATATTTCATTACTTTGGTCTTGTAAACCAAAATGGCGGACCCCTCCCCCTAGGACAACTCAAGGAGAAACACTCAGCTTCACCTTCAGCACCCAAAGCTGAAATTCTTTTTAAACTACTCCTTGTTTTAAGAAGATACCCAAACACCCCGTGCCATGTCAGTACTAAATTCCTCGGACAAAACAAAATTTACAACATGGCATGTTCCAAATCAACCAGCCTATGTACGTCGTGCATTCTTTGCACCTCCCCATGAATATGTATTATATACTATTAATGCTTGATTTTACATAATACATGTATGCATAATCGTACATCCCAACCTCTACCCCATGCATATAAGCACGTACATATCCCCGTTTAATTGTACATAACGTACACCCATTTCAAACGTACATAAGACATCCCAGTCAAATCCTTTCACACCAACATGCCTTTCCATCTCCATTAATCCTAGCTAGATCACCAAACCCCGAGAAACCAACAACCCGCCCAACATGCACCCCCCTTCTTGCTCCGGGCCCAAGAACCTAAGAGTTCCTAACCTGAAACTATACCTGGCATCTGGTTCTTACCTCAGGGCCATACTCTTTAAAGTCGCCCATACTAACCCCCTTAAATAAGACATCTCGATGGTCAATTACTACCCTCACCGTGATCATGCATATCTCTAATACCATGCATTTGGTATCTTTTAACTTTGGGGATGCATCGACTCAGCATAGCCTCCCGGCTTGCACTCACAACATCAGTTGTAGTCGGACTTACCATGTAACACCCTTCACCCACATATTGATCACTAAAGGTGCTAATCAATTCATGCTCTAATGACATAACGCATAACGTACGCATAACGTACGCATAACGTACGCATAACGTACGCATAACGTACGCATAACGTACGCATAACGTACGCATAACGTACGCATAACGTACGCATAACGTACGCATAACGTACGCATAACGTACGCATAACGTACGCATAACGTACGCATAACGTACGCATAACGTACGCATAACGTACCACACAACCCCCCCCCCCCCCCCGGTCAAAAAATCTCCCAAACTAAAGCGCTCTTGCAAAACCCCAAAAACAAAATGCTTTCGGGCGCCGCCCGAGCCCCCCCCCCCCCAACCCAAATATAACTACAACCACAAACGACTCCTAGCCCAACTCCCAATTAAATCAATTTTAAAAACACTATTTTTAAAACAATTTTTAGGCTTTCTGAACTAAAAAGTAACCTTTTTATTTTACAGGTTACAAACAAAGCCCCAATACTGACATAGCACTTTAGCCTCTTTTTTCACAAAAGCGTCACTGTGTTGATGTAGCTTAAACTACCGCAAAGCAAGGCATTGAAAATGCCTGGATGAGCCCGCAAAGCTCCATAAACACATAGGTTTGGTCCTAGCCTTACTATTAGCTATTAGTAGCCTTACACATGCAAGCTTCCACGCCCCGGTGAAAATGCCCTCCAGATCCCTACTGACCAAAAGGAGCGGGCATCAAGCACACAACTCATGTAGCTCATGACGCCTTGCTAAACCACACCCCCACGGGACACAGCAGTGACTAACCTTAAGCAATAACGAAAGTTCGACTAAGCTATACTACATTCATTCAAACAGGGTTGGCAAATCTCGTGCCAGCCGCCGCGGCCACACGATTAACCCAAGCTAATAGCCCTACCGGCGTTGAGCGTGTTTAAGGATACTAGAACTAAAACTAAGCTTTAGCCAAGGTAGTTTTAAATAACCTACGAAGGTAGTTTTAATACCCTGAACACACGACAGCTAGGGTCCAAACTGGGATTAGATACCCCACTATGCCTAGCCGTAAACCCCAATGGCTAATAAACAAAGTTATTCGCCAGAGTACTATAGGCAACAGCCCAAAACTCAAAGGACTTGGCGGTGCTTTATACCCCCCTAGAGGAGCCTGTTCTATAATCGATAAACCCCGATAAACCTCACCACCCCTTGCCAATCCAACCTATATACCGCCATCTTCAGCAAACCCTACTAAGGTCCTAAAGTAAGCCCAAACATAACCGTATAAAAACGTTAGGTCAAGGTGTAGTCTATGAGGTGGAAGAAATGGGCTACATTTTCTAAATATAGAATATTCCGCACGACAACCTCTATTAAACTCAATAGGCCTAAGGAGGATTTAGAAGTAAATTGAGAATAGAGAGCTCAGTTGAATAGGGCCATGAAGCACGCACACACACCGCCCGTCACCCTCCTCAAGTAAATCAAATAACTACAACTAAGCTATGAACTACCACAAGAGGAGATAAGTCGTAACAAGGTAAGCATACTGGAAAGTGTGCTTGGAGTAATCAAGGTGTAGCTTAACCCAAAGCATCCGGCTTACACCCAGAAGATCTCAATCTACATGATCACCTTGAACCGAAACTAGCCCAAACTCCCACCCAACTAAACAACACGCAAAAAATTAATTAAAACATTCACACAACATAGCTATTAGTATAGGAGATAGAAAATTAACCTGGCGCTATAGAAACAGTACCGCAAGGGAAAGATGAAAGAACATCTAAAGTACTAGAAAGCAAAGATCACCCCTTGTACCTTTCGCATAATGACTTAACAAGACCACTTTTACAAAGAGAACTTCAGCAAAATCCCCCGAAACCAGACGAGCTACTTATGGACAATTTTTAAGAACCCACTCATCTATGTCGCAAATAGTGAGAAGATCTATGAGTAGAGGTGAAAAGCCTACCGAGCCTGGCGATAGCTGGTTGTCCAGAACAGAATTTCAGTTCAACTTTAAATTTACCCAAAGAAAACTAAATCCCCACGTAAATTTAAACGTTACTCTAAAGAGGGACAGCTCTTTAGATCCAGGAGAAATCCTTAATTAGAGAGTAAAAACCCAAGCTCCCATGGTAGGCCTAAAAGCAGCCACCAATTAAGAAAGCGTTCAAGCTCGACACAAACAATAATCTTTAATCCCAAAACTAAACATTATCTCCCATCCCACAACTGGACCAATCCATCCATCAATGGAAGTGACACTGTTAGCATAAGTAACAAGAACACCGTTCTCCCGGCATACGCTTATATCAGACCGAATACCCACTGATAGTTAACAATGAGGTAAAACCAAACACCTAATAGAAACTTACCTCAATAACTGTTAACCCAACACAGGCATGCACTCAAGGAAAGATTTAAAGAGATAAAAGGAACTCGGCAAAAACAAACCCCGCCTGATTAACCAAAACATCACCTCTAGCATTAACAATATTAGAGGCCCTGTCTGCCCAGTGACTTTCGTTTAACGGCCGCGGTATCCTGACCGTGCAAAGGTAGCATAATCACTTGTTCTCTAATTAAGGACTCGAATGAACGACCACACGAGGGTTTAACTGTCTCTTATCTCCAATCAGTGAATTGACCTTCCCGTGAAGAGGCGGGAATACAACAATAGACGAGAAGACCCTATGGAGCTTAAATTTACTAACCCAAACAAACTCACTAAGCACTTAAAACCACCATAAATTTGTCCTCTGGGTTAAAATTTTGGTTGGGGTGACCTCGGAGAATAACAAAACCTCCGAATGATTTTAACTTAGACATAACCAGTCAAAGCAAATATCAACTATTGACCCAAATTAACTTTGATCAACAACAACGTTACCCTAGGGATAACAGAGCAATCATATTCTAGAGTCCATATCGACAATAGGTTTACGACCTCGATGTTGGATCAGGACAACCTAATGGTGTAACCGCTATTAACGGTTCGTTTGTTCAACGATTAAAGTCCTACGTGATCTGAGTTCAGACCGGAGTAATCCAGGTCGGTTTCTATCTATTTAACACTTCTCCCAGTACGAAAGGACAAGAGAGGTAAGGCCACCTCGATACAAAGTGCCTTCAGCACAATAGATGAATAAATCTCAATCTAATAAACTACCACCAACCCTGCCCAAAACAGGGCTCGTTAAGGTGGCAGAGCCCGGTAACTGCATAAAACTTAAAACTTTAAAATCAGAGGTTCAAATCATCTCCTTACCAGCATGCTTATAATTAACCTACTTTCTCTAATTACCCTATTATATTGGCCATGGCATTCCTCACACTAATCGAACGGAAAATTCTAGGTTAGCATCGCAACTCCGCAAAGGCCTCCAACTTTGTAGGCCCCCACGGCCTACTCCAACCCTTTGCAGACGCAATGAAACTTTTTACTAAAAACCTCTACGACCATTAACATCCTTACACCCCTTTACATCATCGCACCTACACTGGCTCTATCTATTGCTCTCACATATGAGTCTCCCCTCCCCCTCCCCTACCCATAGCTAATATAACATAGGCTTACTTTTTATCCTAGCCACATCCAGCCTGCCGTGTACTCAATCCTATGGTCAGGATGAGCCTCAATTCAAATACGCCCTCATCGGAGCCCTCCGAGCATCGCACAGACAATCTCATAGAAGTATCCATGGCTATATTCTCTTATCATTCTCCTAATAAGTGGCTCATTCACCCTAAATACCCTTATACGGCCCAAGACACACATGAATACCTCATCCCCTCATGACCACTAGCCATAATTGATATTTTCTACATTAGCGAGACAAATCGAGCCCCTTTCGACCTAACAGAGGGTGAATCTGATTAGTCTCAGGATTTAACGTTGAATATGCCGCAGGCCCCTTCGCCCTATTCTTCATAGCTGAATAACCACATTATTTTAATAAATGCCTAACCACCATCCTATCTTCCTAGGAACAACATCACAACACCCTTCTCAACCCCGAGACATTCACCAACTAACTTCACCATTAAAACTTTACTCCTAAGCATAGCATTTCTATGAGTACGAGCTCATACCCACGATTCCGATTATGATCAACTATACTCTCTATGAAAAAACTTTCTACCAATAACATTAGCCATATGCATATGACTATCTCCCTACCCATTTCACTATCCACTATCCCACCACATATATAGAAATATGTCTGACAAAGAATTACTTTGTAGAGTAAGCCATAGAGGTTTAAACCCTCTTATTTCTAGAGCCATAGGTATTGAACCTACCCTTAAGAATTCAAAATTCTTCGTGCTACCCCCACACCACACTCTAAAACCCAAGTAGGGTCAGCTAAGCAAGCTATCGGGCCCATACCCCGAAATGTGGTTCACATCCTTCCCGTACTAATAAAAAGCCCCATCACCACCCTCAACTTAATCTCCCTCTTCATAGGTACAATACTTACAATAATCGGCTCCCACTGATTCTTAATCTGAGCAGGATTAGAGATTAACATGCTAACCATTACCCTTTAATAACCAAAAAAACAAATCCCCGATCAACAGAAGCCGCCACAAAATATTTTCTAACACAAGCAACAGCCTCTATACTACTTTATATAGCCATCATCATCAATGTGACAAACACAGGACAATGATCTATTACAAAGAACCCCAGCCAACTTACTTCCACAATAATAACCATCGCCCTAGCAATAAAACTTGGCCTAGCACCATTTCCACTTCTGAGTGCCAGAAGTAACCAAGGATCCCCCCTATTCTCAGGCATAATTTTACTCTCATGACAAAAGCTCGCCCCAATCTCTATTATACTCCAAATATACGAATCAATAAACCTCAACATAATACTAGCCCTCGCCCTTTTTAATCAATCTTATTCGGGGTTGGGAGGCCTTAATCAAACGCAACTACGGAAAATCTTAGCCTATTCCTCCATCGCCCACATAGGCTGAATGACAACTATCCTCATATATAACCCCTCTGCAACAATCCTAAATTTAACCATTTACCTAATACTAACAATCGCAACATTCTCCATATTCTACCTAAATCAAATACCACCACACTAATATTACCCGCCTATGAAACAAAAACCCAATAATAACCACCATAATATTTGCCACTCGCCTATCACTAGGGGGGTTTACCCCAACTCACGGGCTTCCTACCCAATTGAATCATTATTCAAGAACTCACAAAAAATGGGCAATATCATTTTCCCTGCACTTATAACCATAATAACCTTACTCAGCTTTACTCTACATACATTAACATACTCCACATGCCTAACCTCATTCCCTACACACTAACAGCATAAAAAATAATATGGCGAACTCACAACCATAAAAAAGACCCCTTTTCTATACCCCCCTGATTAGACACCGGCTATCCACCCCTAACCCTGATCCCCAGACCCCCCCCGTCTCCCCAACCTTTGCCACCTTAAGCTAGGAATTTAGGTTAAGTAGACCAAGAGCCTTCAAGCTCTAGAAGTACCTGCTATTAATTCCTGCATAATAAGGACTTGCAGGACTCCACCCTACATCAATTGAATGCAAATCAACTACTTTAATTAAGCTAAATCCTTCCCCTAGATTGGTGGGCTCTAACCCCACGAAAAATTTTGTTAACAGCTAAATACCCTAATCACTGGGTTCAATCCACTGCCTCCACTTCTTTTATGAAACGGAAGAAGTCCTGGCAGGGTTGAGGCTGCTCCTTTGAATTTGCAATTCAACATGAGAATTCACCACAGGACCATTTGGCAAAAGAAGGTTCAAACCTTCGTCTTTAATTTACAGTCTAATACTTACTCAGGCCATTTTACCCAATACCTATTTCATCAACCGTTGACTGTACTCAACAAACCATAAAGATATCGGAACCCTTTACCCTCCTTTTTGGTGCTTGGGCAGGTATAGTAGGAACAGCCCTAAGCCTTCGTAATTCGAGCAGAACTTGGTCAACCAGGGACCCTACTAGGCGATGACCAAATCTATAACGTCATTTTTAACCCGCCCATGCCTTCGTAATAATCTTCTTCATAGTAATACCCATTATAATTGGAGGCTTCGGAATTGACTGGTGCCTTTAATAATCGGAGACCCTGATATAGCCTTCCCACGTATAAATAACATGAGTTTCTGACTAATCCACCCGTACTTTCTTCTCCTCCTTGCCTCCTCAATAGTGGGGCGGGGCCGGCACAGGATGAACCGTATCCCCCCTTTAGCAGGAATCTGGCTCACGCCGGAGCCTCCGTAGACTTAACTATTTTTTCACTTCCACTTAGCAGGAGTCTCATCAATTCCTTGGGGCCATTAACTTTATTACCCAAAAATGTATCAACATGAACCACAGCTATTCACAATACCAAACCCCCTTATTCGTATGGTCGTAATAATCACTGCCATTCCTACTTTTACTATCCCTTCCAGTCCTAGCACTGGGATTACCATACTCCTAACCGACGCAACCTAAACACTACCTTCTTTGACCCTGCCGGAGGGGAGACCCCATTCTATATCAACACCTATTCTGATTTTTCGGCCACCCTGAAGTTTACATCTTAATTCTCCCGGTCTTCGGCATAATCTCCCACATCGTCACGTACTATTCCGGAAAAAAAAGAACCTTTCGGCTACATAGGCAGAGTATGAGCTATAATATCTATTGGGCTTTCTAGGTTTCACTATGGGCCCACCCATGTTCACAGTGGGAATAGACGTTGACACCCGAGCATACTTCACATCCGCTACCATGGAGTTTTCGCAATCCCCACAGGTGTAAAAGTCTTCAGCTGGTTGGCTACACTACCGGAGGTAACATTAAATGAAACCCGCTATACTATGAGCTCGGCTTTATTTTCCTTTTTACGTCGGTGGACTAACAGGCATTGTTCTAGCCACTCATCATTAGACATTGTTCTACACGATACATACTATGTAGTAGCACACTCCACTATGTCCTATCAATAGGACCTGTATTCGCCATTATAGGCGGCTTCGTACCTGATTTCCTTTATTCTCAGGCTTACACTAAACGATACATGAGCCAAAATTCACTTTCACAATTATATTCGTAGTGTAAATCTTACTTTCTTCCCACAACACTTCTTAGGCCTATCCGGCATGCCCGACGCTATCGACTACCCCGACGCCTACACAATATGAAACACCATCTCATCTATCGGATCATTCATCTCCTGACAGCAGTCATATTAATAATCTTTATAACCTGAGAAGCATTCGCCTCAAACAAATCCTAACAGTAGAATTAACAACAACAACCTTGAATGACTTCAGGCTGCCCGCCTCCATATCACACATTTGAAGAACCCGCACACGTCAAAATCTAACAAGAAGGAAGGATTGAACCCCCTAAAACTGTTTCAAGCCAATTCCATAACCATTATGACTCTCTTAACCGGAGGTATTAGTAAAACATTACATAAACTTTGTCATAGTTAAATATAGGTTAATCCCTTTATACCTCCATGGCTTACCCGCCAAATAGGATTCCAAGACGCCACCTCCCCTATCATAGAAAACTTCTATATTTCCATGACCATACCTTAATAATTGTCTTATAATTAGCTCATTAGTCCCTATACTTCTCCCTTATACTCACAACCAGCCTTACCATACAAACACCATAAACGCCCAAGAAGTGGAAACAGTGTGACAATCCTCCCTGCAATTATCCTCATCCTTATTGCCCTACCATCCTTACTTATTCTCTACTATAGATGAATTAACAAACCTTCCCTAACCATTAAACTATGGCACCAATGATACTGAACCTATGAGTATCAGATTATGAAACATACCTTTGATTCATACTAACCTCAACCAACGATCTCACCCCCGGAGACTTCGACTTAACTTGGAAGTCGATAATCGAATAGTCCTACCTACTACGGAATACCTATTCGAGTTGTTAGTCTCCTCAGAAGATGTACTACACTCATGGACAGTACCTTCACTAGGCCTAAAGACGGATGCAATCCCAGCCCGCCTGAATCACAACAACCCTGATACCTCCCGACCAGGCTTTATACTGACGGTCAATGCCAAACATTAAAACTTGTATTCCCCCTAAACCCGGCACCCAAAAATATAACAACACAAAAATATAACAACCCCTGAGAAATAAAATGAACGAAAATTTATTCGCCTCTTTCATTACCCCTACAATCATAGGTCTACCCATTGTTATATTAATCACTATGTTACCCTCCATACTATTCCCCACACCCTCTCACTTTATCAATAATCGACTAATTTCCCTGCAACAACGATTTACCCAACTAATTCTAAAACAACTAATAGCAACACATAATACCAAAGGACGAACTTGATCCCTAATGTTAACCTCACTAATCCTATTTATCGGGTCAACAACCAACTAGGCCTACTACCCTACTCGTTCACACCAACAACCCAACTATCAATGAACTTAGGAATAGCAATCCCACTATGAGCAGCCACAGTCATTACAGGCTTCCGCCACAAAACAAAATCATCATTCGCCCATTTCCTGCCACAAGGAACCCCCACTCCACTGATTCCTATATTAGTAATCATCGAAACTATCAGTCTTTTTATTCAACCAATAGCCCTAGCCGTACGATTAACAGCTAATATTACAGCCGGCCACCTTCTCATACACCTAATTGGAAGTGCTACTCTAATCCTCACATCAATCAGCCCCGCTGCAGCTTCAATTACATTTATTATCCTAGTTTCACTTACCACCCTCGAACTCGCTGTCGCTCACACTACGTATTACCTATAACCTTTACTCACGAAACCTAATGACCCACCAAACACCACCTACCATATGGTTTAAAACCCCCCCCCCCGGCCCCCTTACAGGGGGACTTTCCCACTCCTTTAACGTCACCCCACTATAATTCCCTTTAACTCCAGCCAAAATACTCTCTTTGGGCCCCCAAAATAAACCCACTAACCCAAAATACCAATAGACGGATAATTTTTAAAAACACTTTCCCCAAGGGCCCCCCCACACCGTTAAAAAAAGGGCCCCCCAAGGGGAATTTCCCTTTTTATTTCTCCGAAAACTTTTTTTTTTATGGGTTTTTTTCTACCTTTTTTCCCAAGCCTCCCCGGGCCCCCAAAATGGTGGGTGTTTTGGGCCCACCCAAAGGGGTACCCCCCCCTTAAACCCCTTTTGGTCCCCCTACTCAAACAGCTGTATTTTGCTTTAGGCGTCTCCACACCGCCCCCCCTACCCTTTTAAAAGGGAAAACCCGGGCCCCCCAACCCAACCTTTTTCTTCCCCCCCCCAAATAGGGAAATTTTCTTTCCCCGTGCCCAGGGGCCCCAAAAAACTAGGGAAAAATCTTCAAAATCCCCCATGGAATTTAAGGCTCAACATTTTTTTAAAAGGAAACGGGTTTTTTAAAAGGGCCCACCTGGAAAAAACCCGGACCCCTTTTCCCCAGCCATTTTTTCCTACGGGCCCAAAATAAAAATTCCCTTTTCCAAACCCCCCAACACCCTTTTGGGGGGGAAGGGGCCCTGAAAATTTAATTCGTAACGAGTAGTTATTCCTTTTCGTCCCAAAATTTTTTTTATGAGGTCTTTTTTTTTTTGTATTTAAAAAACGTACGGGGTTACTTCCCAAACCCCCCTTTGCTTCGGGCGACCCAAAAAGAAAAACCAAATTTTAATTTTTAACCCAAAAACTAAAAACCCTGCCCCCCTTCTTTTCACCATCGATTCTGACTACCCCAAATAAAAATCACCAGAAAAATATAAACCCTAAAAGAATGTGGGGGGTTTACCCCATAGAACTCTCCCTTTCCATTTTTTCCAAAAAAATTTTTCCCTACACACATTTCCCCCTATTCGACCCCAAAAATTTTCATTTCTCCCCCCCCCCTAAACCCGGGAACCCAAAAAACAAAACCCAAAACTAAAATTTACGTGCCTAATTTTAATTTTAAAACCTAGCCCAGGTTTTTTAAAACCCTGAGTGACTTCAAAAAAGGGGGGAAATGGCAGAAAATGGAAATTGGGTTTTAAAAAAACAAATGATTTTTCCCCTTTTAAAATGGCCCCCAAATTTCATCCCCTTAAAATTTTTTTCACCTCTCCCCACCTTTCTAACCTTTCTAGGGGGACTGATTTTCGCCCCCTCTAAATTTTTTTACACTTGCTAGAAGGGGCCCAAATTTTTTCCCTTTCATCCTCCCCCCCCTTTTTTAATCTCAAAACCCTTTTTTTAAATTTTTCCTCCCCCTTTTTTTATTATCCTCTAGTTTTTTTGGGAGCCTGCAAGCCGCGCGGCCTAGCCTTATTAGTAAAAGTATCAAA